>JAFMSR010000005.1:30080914-30791851 GCA_022818135.1 Saxidomus purpurata | reverse complement strand
TGCTCACACAGCAAAAATATAGTAACAACAATGGCTGACACTTATGAAAAAAGAAGGTTGATTTTAGAAAAAAGAAGGCTGATTTTAACAATAGCAATGCAAAACTCCCTAATTTTTAAAGTCACTATAGATGTCTACATTTGACTTCACAAAATAGTGCCCACGGTGCCACTTAAGTCGCACCAAAATAGCAAAATTATTGTATGGCAGAAATTTGTCCTTAAGTCAATGTTCAAGTTTCAAGTTTGTCAAACTATAAGTTGTTCTTAGAATTCTTAAAAATGTAGCAAGTTTTTATCATTATCAAAGGGCAATAACTCTTGCTACTTCAATAAGTACAGACAAGAGTCAGATTTCTTGTTCATCTGTTTCAGGGCCTTTTTTTCTTTCTATAACAGGGGCCGTTTCTAGGTGTCTTCCCCACAGAAAATTTGGTACACAATTGATCATTTTCAATTTTCCTTGACATAAAGAGTAATTTCTTTTACATATAGAATTGTTTTGCCCTGTGCCTTCTTTAGTAATTTTCATGTTAACAAATGAAATACTGTGTTATATCAGTGAAATATAGAGTAATGATATCAATATCATATCAGTCACAGTGTGGGTGATGTAGTCTGGTGTTACCTGCCCCTACCCATACTGTACGGGTCAGACAAAGCTCAATAATGGTGGCGCCCACACTATCAAATTTGTACATTGAGTTAATAAGGGGTTTTATGTAGGAGTTGATCATTCGAAAAACCTTGCAGTATGTAATTTGTCAATACAACCCAATGTAAATTGCTATTAATATTTGACTGACCAGTAAAATATAACGAGAAATAAACTACAGGAAAAATAGCCATGTTTTTCGGATGTGGTAGAATTCATTGGCATTTTGGATATTTAGTCTGTATTATATGTTATTTGGTTTTTGAAGTGGTATATGGGGATATAATTATTACCCACCTAGACTTATATTATCCAAGCCGTTACACTTCTTGATGAGATATATTCCATATCCACTCAAAACAAACAAACATCCTGTACATGGTTTGTCAGTTGTAGATGACAATCTTTCTGCTTACAAGTTATCAAGTTCTGTTGTCACCTAGGCTTGAATCAGTGACCACATTTTCAATATGGTCAGTCACCAGTTTTTAGCTAAGTGGTTTCAAATGTCATTTGCAATACATTTATCTAAATGATAGTACCTTTCCAAGGTGTGTCCAATGGGAAGACATCTAACAACAAACATTTACTAATTGTTTCTCTTATAAGGGACCCGACTCTCTGATCAAACTTAACTTTTTACTGCCAAGCTCTGTTTTATTTTTATGAGAAAATTACCAGAAAGACCAATTTTCAAGAGTGGCAAAGTGGAAAAAAAAATAATTTAAAAACCTGCAGACCAAACTTAAGATCTTTGGCAAAGAGACTAGAAACACACATTTTTTTTTTTTTATCCGAAGCAATTAGTTTGATCATATGATTGTATGGTGTCTCCAGAGCAATCTATGTAGGTCGAGATAACATTTTTTGCAATTTAACTAATTGAATCAGCATACACTAAATAAACTAAGTTACCATTATGTGTGTTAGGGCTTCTGGGGAGTTGCTGTGTCCAATTCATAGGGTACAGTGGTTTCAGTTAGCTGTCACATTTGACATGCTCAGCTGCCAGGTTATTTATTTGACAGGCAATTACAGGCGGGCATTGTTCAGTGTTGATCCAAGTGGACCTTTAATTCAACAAACCAAGTAACCAGAATAATCTAATTCCTTCATTTGATCCAGTTTGGGAGATTATTCTGCAAATGTTAATTAAAAGTTCCATGAGATTCAACAGTTTGCATGAAAACTGTTGATTAATATAATACATTTCCAGCTGGGTTAATGTAATTTTGTCCAGTGCATTTTATGTCCTCATTCTAGACATTCAGCCCCATTGCTTCTACTTGTCACAGTGTTAGAAAAGCAGTTATCACGTCATCACGAAGGTAGTTTTAGTTTGAACAGATTTATTTCATATTGATTGTAGAGTTAAGTTCTTCTAGTTATATAAGCCTCTCTCAGTAACTGCTTCCTTGAGATCCAACAAGGACTTGTGCAGAAAGAATTGTGAAAGTTGCAGTCATACTAGCGGATTGGATTCAAACATGCTCTGATTACAACTTCTTAGACAGTAAAAAATGGCATGCCTGGAAACAGAAATTACAGATCTCTTAATCTTAAATCCTAAATCATCATGTTCTAAGCTTGCTTCTATTGTACAAAGCAGGAGTGATACATTTGTATATCATCAATAAAGACAGTTTTTGCAGTCATTTTGTAAGCTGTTTTTTAGTAGTATATAATACACATAAAAATGAATTTGTAAAAACGTTACTGTATAATAACTTTAGTGTCACAAGGCTCCGCCCACAAGCTGAGTATTTGCATAACTGATAGAAAAAATGACAACCAGTATTGTCTAGGCTTCTCTCGTAAATATCAGTTAGCCTTGAAAACGTGATGGTATTGTTCCCAGTTACCAAGCTCTGTGTTTCATCTGTAGTCAAGTAAATTGAAATTTATATGATTTATATTCGGTTTTATTATTGCGATCATTGGAAACTTACCGAAGCAATGTTCTGGAAAGACTGAACAACGCTTTTATTGTCCCGGCTCCATAAATGTTTAATTAAAAACACAATTCTTGTATTAAAACAGCGGCACTCTGCGAACATTAATTTTGCTCGTCGTCACTTGATCAGCTAACTGGAAGTAATGTTCTTTGAGACTTTGTGCGTTGTAGCTTTCCTCTCCATTTCAAAATGAAAGATCATTAATGGATAATGAAAACGTATCAATAATGGACAGAAATACAAGATGTTTGATCACTTGAATGCATAAAGACAGCTGATAGAGATTATGATCATTTTGGGACCAACACTGAGTACCATTAGTAACTGTTGTCAATGTTCTTGAGTCGGTGGTCTGATTACAGTAAAACTAATGTAATGGAACAATGTAAAGAGCTCAATGTAACCTAAAACAAGCTGCTTTTGCTTTTTGTATACTTTATCCCATGCACTGATACATGGTCAATAAGCAGTACCCCCTAAAGTTCTAAAATGAACTTATTCATGCTTCAGTTTGGACCATACCATTCATTGCTTAAAGGGGTGTGCACTGAAAATTTATAGACTGAATAGTTAACAGTGCAGATCATATTCAGGCTGCACTAATATAAATGCTGATCATGATCTGCACAGGTCGCAAAAGCAGAATTACTCTCCTTCAGCAGGTTAGCAGATAATGCCATATTTAATTTTGTTGGCTCCACACTTTGTATTCAGAATGCACAAAGACATGCCGGCTGATCTGTATTCCTACTGGTCACAAAGGTTAAGATAAATGTCCATTTTCATATAGCGAGGCTCAGGATTTGTGCACTCTGAAACCTGTACTCGGTATTCTTTTCTTCCTACAAACATGTTTTTACTATTCTTTGTATGATACCAAACCAGACAAAGCAAATAATTTCCCTATATAGCAGTAGATGTAATCAATTGATGAGTTCAGAGTCAAAGAAACAGTGCAATACCACTGTCTGTAGCGTTTAATTAATGAAGGGTTCTTAACCACATTTTTGCACTGCATGCCATTTGTGAGTCTTATGTGAGATTTTGTATACAAAATATTGGATACTCTGTGAAGATGCCGATACTTGTTTTGACTTGACAAGGGTGTGTCAATTCCATACCTCCCTAAGGGATACCAGTTCTGACTTTTCTATAGGGATCATTAAAGTTGTGAAACAAGTTTTAAAGAAGGTTAGCTAAAATCAATAGGTGTGAACTTGCAAACCATGAGCTGCAAAATGACTTTATCTGTATTAAACTGCTTGATTCAGCTCGTTCGAGAGAACGAATCCGCAATTTTTTCAGATTTATAGATTCAGCCATTTTGCAGATTTGAAAGACAACGTTTTGTATATATGTAAGAAAAAATCATCATGCAATCAAACTTTAAGCTAAGTTAACATACTTTTACTGCTATAAAAGTATAGGTCCCACAAATGTTAAATCATAAAAAATTTCACAGGTTTTATGGCAATTAGTTATAATACTGTTCAAAATGACAATAAAAATTATGGTCAAGAAAAGTCTTAACATGAAAGATGTTTAGAAAATTAAAAGAAAATCAGTTATACTCAACCATTTCTTTCATTGGTAGATACAAACATAATTGTAACATACAAAATTGATAGAAAATCATTTTATGACTCAGGGCCAGTCATAAAAGATTTTCTATCAAGGGTATTTTCACTTTAAATGTTTTTTTTTATTGTTTTTTTTTCCTTTTCGTGCCCCAGTCAGATGACATGGGTAACACCATTTATTTCCTCATGACATGACAAATAAAGGGTCAAGGCCATCCCTCTATTCATCTTACAAATATAATACAAGAAAAAAAAAAAAATTTGCCTTTTTTTAACAACCATGATAGAGTGCACATACAATGTCATGTACATTCAAATTTGAGCTCCATTGCCTTCATATATCAATCAAGTAGTTTTTCTAGAATAATTAAAACATTCTTCAAAACAAAGACAAACATTTTGAGTACTATTTAAATAAATCAAAGGACTGAAAGTGCTGGAGGGTCGATTGTCTTTGAACAACACAGACTGTACACATACATTAGTAAATATCAGGGCAACCCATGCATGAGTAAAGTTATCAACAAACTGGAGACACAAATGTCCACAGAGTTTGACCTTTAACCATATGTGTAAACTTTACTTTTGATAGGAACCCATGTGCTTACCTTTTGCATTCAGTGACTACATGTATGTTCAACTACCCTATAAAGTATCATAGCTGTGAATGGTAACTGAGAAGTGGAATTTTACAAACCTGAACTGAAAATTCAAAGTTTGCACAACTTTTAATGTCATTCAAAAGTTATGGGATTTGCCCATGGGGTTGAGTGTATTGTGTCAATAATACAAAATAAATTCCTATCCTAAATTGTAGGCAAAAACTGAACAATGAGCAAGATCAAAGAAGACACAGAGTAAATTAATAACTGAACAAGAAAAACAGTGATACAAAGTATCACAGCGGGCCCACAAACAAAACTGACATGTAAATATTATAGAAATTGGTGATGGTTGATGTTGAGGCATGACCCGAAAATAACCCAAGGAAACCAATTCTGGTTGTACAAGCAAAACCTGGCACGACTACTGACTGAAACTTTACTGTTATCGCATAATATGTATACAGTATGTCTTATTAACATTATCCTTATAAGTTTGACCTGAATGAAGTTTTCTATGATTATTTGCTGTAAAACATTGAAAATGGTTAAAAGTCTTAAAATTATAAGTAAAACAGAAAAAAAAATGTAAAAAAAAACTGTGTTAGATGGGTTTCGAACTCGCATCCGCCGCAGTATGTCAGCGCATTTAAATTTCCAGCATCTCTACCAACTGCTCTATGTCCGCCGACTATAGACCTATAGGTAAAAAACGAGTTGTTATAAATTTGTATGTCCAAGTCGTTTGTTCGCGCATTAATAGTATTTACGATTAATTACACATTTAAAGAATAACAACGAAATAATATTATTCTATTCTGAAATGTTTTTAAATTATTTAGATTTATTACTATATAATTTTGAAAACAGAAATCGCTATAATGCCTAACAACTGTTTATATGGAACTACTTGTTTGTATGTTGTGCGTTCGGCCGTAAGGGGCCGATATACTCTGTTAACTTTGGTTCGATTTTAACAATCGACCCAAAAAATGTTTTTGCAGTTTCTATATCTATTGTTGCAAATTTTTGATTTAAATGTTATGTGTAGTCATTGCAATTCTGCCATCCAAGCAAAATGTTATGCTATAGTATAGCAAAGAATGTAGAGAATAGAAATGACAAGAGTTGTGCCCCTTACATAAGATAACACCATTTGTAATGTGACATGTAAACATTTATTTGTTGCCAGTTATTAGCTCGACTTTTCTATGAAAAGGGGAGCTATCCTACTCGCCCCGGCATCAGCGTTGGTGTCACACCTTGGTTAAGTTTTTCATACCACCCCACTTTATTTCAAAAGTATTAGAGGTATGGCTTTGAAACTTACCATACTTGTTTACCATCATAACCTCCATCTACAGACAAGAGTACATAACTCTGTCAAGGTTTTTGACAGAATTATGGCCCTTTTTTGACTTAGAAAGTGTATTGAGTTTGGTTAAGTTTTTCGTACCACCTCCTTTTATTTCAAAAGTATTAGAGGTATGGCTTTGAAACTTACCATACTTGTTTACCATCAGAACCTCCATCTACAGACAAGAGTACATTACTCTGTCAAGGTTTTTGACAGAATTATGGCCCTTTTTTGACTTAGAAAGTGTATTGAGCTTGGTTAAGGTTTTCATACCACCTCACGTTATTTCAAAACCATTGGAGGTATTGCTTTGAAACTAACCATACTTGTTTACCATCATGACCTACATCAACAGACAAGAGTACATAACTCTGTCAAGGTTTTGAACAGAATTATGCCCCTTTTTTACTTAGAAAATACATTGAATATGGGTAAAATCCACTTATTGCCTTAACCCTTTGAGATATTGCTTTGAAACTTTGAATGCTTGTTTACATCATTACCCCCATCTGTAGGCAAGAGAAGGTAACTCTGTGAGGGATTTGTTTTAAAAATTAAGGCCCTTTATCGACTTAGAATCTTGGTTAAGTTTTTCGTACCAGTCCACTTTTTGACTAAACTGTTTGAGATATTACTTTGAAAGTTGGAATACTTGTTTACCATCATGATCCCAAAACATGGGCAGGAGAAGGTAATTCTGTCAAGGATTTTATATGAATTATGGCCCTTTTTGACTTAGAAACTCAGTTAAAATTTTCATTCTTGTCCACTTGTTGACTTAACCATTTGAGATATTACTTTGAAAGTTGGAGTACTTATATGTACCATCATGAGACCTATCTGTAAGCAAGAGAAGATAACTCTGTGAAAATGTTTCTTGATTTGTACTTAGAAATTCCTAGTTAAAGTATTGTGTGCCCTTAACTGTCAAAGTTTTGTTTTATCGGCAAGCACTAAAAAAGTCGAGCGCGCTGTCCTACAGACAGCTCTTGTTGCCTTAACCCTTTGAGATATTGCTTTGAAACTTTTAATGCTATTTCACATCATTACCCCCATCTGTACGCAAGAGAAGGTAACTCTGTCAGGGATTTGTTTTAAAAATTAAGGCCTTTTATTGACTTAGAATCTTGGTTAAGTTTTTCGTACCAGTCCACTTTTTGACTGAACTGTTTGAGATATTAATTTGAAAGTTGGAATACTTGTTTACCATCATGATTCCCAAACATAGGCAGGAGAAGGTAATTCTGTCAAGGATTTTATTTGAATTATGGCCCTTTTTGACTTAGAAACTCAGTTAAAATTTTCATTCTTGTCCACTTGTTAACTTAACCATTTGAGATATTACTTTGAAAGTTGGAGTACTTATGTACCATTGTAAGACCTATCTGTAAGCAAAAGAAGATAACTCTGTGAAAAATTTTCTTGATTTGTACTTAGAAATTCCTGGTTAAAGTCTTGTGTGCCCTTAACTGTCAAAGTTTAATTTGTTTTATTGGCAAGCACTAAAAAAGTCGAGCACGCTGTGTTACTGACAGCTCTTGTTTTTAAGACTTTTGCAACCAAATGCTATAATCAAATTATTTATGTAGATCTTTTCTTATTTACATTACTTAAATTTTATAGGCAAAAAATTTGTAATCATTTTGGGACTGTGCAAGCAAAAATAACTATAATTGCAAATCATGGCAAACTTGTTGTAAAGGGAAGTAAATTTCCAGCAATAAATAATACTGCATGACTTTCTTATATCAATTATAATCTATTAGTAGGAGTTTCCCAAAATTAATAAAAACTTAGAATTCAAGATACCACTAATTTCTTAGAGCATACTTGAGATTTCAAATAATTACTTTTGTGTATACATGTATATGATATGCAGATAGCAACAAGTCTCCCCATGCTACAAAAAACTTTGCAAGACTAACAGAATAAGTCTTGTCTGTTATCAACCTACATAAGAAAGTCTGTTTTAGATCTCCGAATAAAATCTGACAAGATGGACCCATCTTTAATGGGGGTCATTGGGAACAAGATGTAGACACAGACACACACTTATAGTTCTGATATAGCTCCCTATTTTGTCCGGCTTCTTCTTCAAACCCTCTAAAATTTCTAAGACATTGTATTTTCAGTGCTAGCAAATTAATTCACTATCTTGTAAGATCAAATGTAAATTGATGGATTATCTAGAAGCTTCAATTCACAAGTTCGTAAAATTCTCATTGATTTTACTGTCAACTTCGTAAAAGAAAACTTTCATGTCTGAGGTCTTCTTTCGCTGATGAATTTCTGATTCTGCCAACTCTCAGTTCTGATAATGGAAGTCCATTATTGTTTTAAAATCACATTATATTCATAGCTGCGTATAAAACATTTTGTCTTAATATGGTTGCTTTAAATTCAAATTGTCCTTTCTAGATGTCGGAATTTCAAGAGCTGTCTTAAAGCAGGTGCTGGGGGGTATAAGAGATGTGTCATATTCCCCATGTCTCTTATGAAAAAATGCTGCAAGCTTCCTTCTGTGTGTGTATTTTTGTGTGGTTTCCATGCAAACTCTATTTCTGAATGTTTTTTAAATAATAATGTCTTGTTTCTGGCTCATGTGGGTTGGAGTTGCATAAGATTCAGTCAGTCTGTTTGTAACTTTGTTGCCAAGGGAACCAGATTTTGAGCTTTCTGTCAGAATGTCATGGAGGTTATCTGACCATGTTCTCCCCTGCTATTTGAAGATGTTCTGTTAAAGGGGACTTGTGTTTCTAGAAAAAAAAACACATTTTAATTTTGAAGCTATGAAAAACACAGTGCCAGAAGATGATTTAGAACAAGAGTATTAGAACCAGAAATCCTCTGTAAAGTACTTGGTGACAATGTCATAAGTTGCCTTGTTGACTACTTGAAATTCAGCCATTGCTTAGAGGAATGACTTAGGACTGACTTAGCCTTGTTGTTCTTAAAAAGAATATAAAAATGTCCATCCCATTTTTAGACATTAGAGCCATGTACTATAATTATATAAACAACATCGATCATTTCTCCTCAAGGCAGTAGCCAGAAGACCTGGCACATTTCAGAACTTTGCACTGCAAGCCATAGGAAACTTTGAAGTGTAATTAACAAGAACATTCAGTCGAAAAATTTCATGTCTAAATGCAATTCGTGCTCCTGCAAGCTGGCTCTTCTTTGCCTGTTTGTCGAGAACTGGATACCATTTCAGAAAATCAATACAAGTTTTTTCATTTGATTTCTTGCTTTTTATGAAGCTGCTTTCCTGTCAAAGGAAAGAAAACATGTTTTGACCCTTGCTTGAATTGATTGCATTTAAGCAAAGATGGGCAAATTTTGTAGCAATGTGCTTGACATTGTGTGATTTATTGGACAATAGAAGCTGTATTTCCACTGGGGCGCAAGCCGTGTTTCTGTATCATTGAGATAGAGAGAGAGAAAATTTAGTTATCACGGCGCTGACCTCATACAAAAGATTTCCTGGCCTTATTTGAACTGACAGTGTCCCTTGGCCTTAAATACTGTCACGAAACACAGATAAAGTGGCGAATAATTTCCTTACATAGAAACAAAACCGTATGAAATTGATGACTTACTCTCTGAGCAAAACTGGACTGGCAGACGAGATACGCATTTGTTTTTTGTACCTTTCTTTGTCATGATTCTCATGCTTACTAACTATTCGTACCAAAGAACAGTGAAGATATTTTGGCTGCACTGACATATTTGCCAAGCCCTGCTGTTGTGTTTCTAACATCTTACGTATAATTTGAACCTAGCTTTACTTGTATGTCATGGACCTTTTTGCTCAGTGTAGATGATCTTAACTGTCACAAGTGAGTCCTTTATATGTTGTACATCACTTTGTTGGACACATTAAAATGACAGGGATTGCCATTGCTGAAATATAATTATGTAAATTATTTCACCTGCTGAGAAAACTTGTTGCAAACACATATCAAATTTTTTAGTCAAGATAGTTACGTCATATTCTTAAAAATTCATGCTATTTTTTGGCATTATTTTAAGTAAAAAACTTAAATGACTGTCATGTTAGTGATGCTGAATTTCATTCCCATCACCAAAAATAAGTCTGGAATTCTTTTAAACTATAAAGCCTCTTTCAAGTTCTTTTTTTACTGCATATGCTACCAAACTGTAATAATAGAAACCGAGCAATTCTTGACAAGTTTCTTCTTTCTACAGTGAATGGAGCGTTATGAAAATTTTGTTGTCGGAACACTTTTGACCATTCTGCTTAACAGACATAAACTGATATTGCCAGACCATATTATGCATATATTTCACACTGAATAGCCCTTTTGGGCTGCCATAAAAGTAACATAATGTGTCTCAGGAAAGGCACGAAAGACGTATTTTCTCTCTTCTGCCGTCTGGTTTAACTGACAAACACCACTTTCTCCATTTTCTCGATATTTACTGCGGACTTTAGAAGTTTATCAAACAAAGTCTGCTTTGGATTTATTGTATGCTTTGGGATTAGTAAATTTGCATAGTTCATTTGTTTTTTCAGTGTTGCCCTTCAGCGGCAAGATAAAACCCTTCTCAAGATTAATCTAGCGGGCCGATTCAAAAGTGGGCAAGCGATTTTTTTGTAATTGAGATTTTTTCTTATTTCATTTTCGTTGTATCTGGCCAATGATTGGAGGATTTGTCCCCGAAGAATAAGAAGAAATGAGGCTGTCAGAGATAATGAACAAGTGGCTTTGGTTCCGTGTCCTACACACATAGATAATTTGTCTCTATCAAAGCAAGTCCAGGAACTCTTGCTTGCATTAGGCATATTTAGCTTGTCATATAGCGAGAGTCTGGAGAAACTTGATTGTTATTTACGACTGAAGGTGGGCACAAGTTGTCTAGCTCCAATAGTCTGTCAACGGAATTTTTTTAAATCAATTTTGTTGCAAGTTTATGGAAAGAATTCTTCTCTTTTTTTCATATTGTTCATTTCAATCAGTGAAATTGAATTTCTGAGAAAATTTGATGAATTTCTGGGAGGGAAACCATATGACATAGTTTTTTTTAGTTAAATTAAATATGGTGTTGTTTAAGATGCAGAGAAAGTTGTCTGCTTTCACTTGTACAAGTGTGATGACTTGTTAACCAAAGTCCTAATCAGTATTTACGGTGTTTTTTTTTCATTAGAGAGAAATGAGCTTGGGTCGTTTATTGCGAAAAAAATTGTCACAATATAATTTTGTTCAGCTAAAAAGCCTGATGTTTAAAGTTGATCTTAAAGCTAAAGAAAATGCTGTGGGAACTATGCCTGTAAAATCTCCCTGTAAAAGAAACAAATCCTTGGTATTAAAACTTAAAAATCCTGAAACAATTAACGCTAACTTTGTTTGGAAAAAGATGTAATTTATTTCCAGATCACTGAAAGAAACCTAAAATTGTTTCAGAAATCACAAGAGCAGTTCCATTTTCTCACTGAAAGTGGGGAAAAACAAAAACATAATGGCAGGAAATTTATGGCAGAAATCTAACTGATTCATTGATGGAAGATCTAAAAGGTCTTCAGCCAGAGGAAGAGGATTAATCAAGACCTCAAGTTGTTACAGCTTTGATATCTCGAGCTGAAAATTGGATATTTTAGCCTCATTTGGATTCGTAAATGGTATTATCCTCAATAAACAGGATAAATTTGGTGACTAATGCTGGCATAACTACTTTGAGCAGTTTGACACTTTCTGAAATTACATTGTTTCGGAAAAATGTGTAGATAATAATCATAATAATTATGTATGTTGTAAATTCATACAATTAAGTGAAGCTAAAATTTCAATGTTAGATCTAATATATACGCTAAATTGTGTCCGAACAACAATTGTTTTAAGCACAGGATTTAATATGACCGCAGGTTACTAATTACTGAAGCCACAAGTTTTGGATAGTTTCGTTCTTGCAAATATCACCTTCTTTGTATAATAGATGTTTTATTCCCTTTATAAGCTCACCTGGCACAAAGTGCCAGAGTGAGCTAGATCACTCTCCATCTGGGGTCAGTCGTATGTGGTTCGTCGTAAGTCCGTCCGTCCACCATTTCCTTCAAACAACATCTCCTCTGAAACCACTGGGCCAATGTTGATGAAACTTTGCAGGGATGTTCCTTGCATGAAGCTCTACCAGAATTGTTCAAAGAATTCCATTCCATGCAGAACTCTGGTTGCTATGGCAACAAATATGAAAAACTTAAAAATCTTCTTCTCTGAAACCACAAGGCCTAGAGCTAAGATATTTGGCATGTGGCATTGTCTAGTAGACCTGTACAAAGATTGTTCAAATAATGACCCCTTGGTCAAAATTGACCCCACACGGGTGGTCACTTAGTTTTGCATAGGCTTATATAGATAAAACTTTAAAAATCTTCTTCTTTCAAACCACAAGGCCTAGAGCTTAGATATTTGACATGTAGCATTGTCTAATGCACCTCTACCAAGATTGTTCAAATTATGACCCTGGGATCAAAATTGATCCTACACATGGTTCACTAAGTTTTACATATTAATATAGGAAAAACTTTAAAAATCTTCTTCTCGAGCTTAGATATGTGGCATGTAGCATTGTCTAGTGGACCTCGTACAAGATTGTTAAAATTATGACCCCCAGATATAAATTGACCTTGCCCAGTGGGTTTCTTAGATTACATAGGTTAATAGGAAAAACTTTAAAAATCTTCTTCTCTGAAAACACAAGGCCTAGATCTTAGATATTTGGCATGTAGCATTGCCTACTTAGTAGACCTCTTCAAAGTTTCTTCAAATTACGCCCCTGGGGTCAATATTGGCCTTTCCTGGGGGGGATCATTTGTTTTACGAAGACATATATAGGGAAACCTATTTGGTATATAACATTGTCTAGTGATCTTCAACCAGGCAAGTGGACTTGTACTAAGGTGAGCGTTATAGGGCCATTTTGGAGACAGATTTGGTCAAGAGATCAATGTAACAATGTTTTACAAATTCTAAATACATGTATTATGACTTATTTAATTATTAAACAGCATACTGTTTCGTTTTATCTAATGGTCCTCAGACTTTATACCTATAGCATGCAGATGACCATACTTGTTTTTAGATTTGAATCTGGGTCAAAAATAAGCTTAAACTTAAAAGGAGAACTTTTTAAATACTCTAGAGGCCTTATTTGATATCCAGTTTGCATGAAAATTGGTCAGAATGTTTTGAATCTGGGTCATATGGGGTCAGTAACTAGGTCACCATGGCAAATTAAAGAAAAAGTTTGTTAACATAAAATGCTTTCAATCATCATGAAAACATATCAGACTATTTTTTTCTTGATATACAATGTCACTCTGAGGTGAGTGACATAGGGCCATCATGGCCCACTTGTTTAGTGAGTGCTTTTCCCGGCTAATATATATTGATTCTGCACATGCCCAAAACCTTTTAGATTGTTCTCATAAAATAAATTACAAGGAATTGTTTATGAAATAGGTTACCTAATTCTCTTCCTGAAAATAATAGCTAAAAGCTAAAAACCAGTACCGGGCACATTTTGAGAGGGAGAATTTGGAGAAACCGTCTGCAAGCAGGTCACTTTCACAGCGCGTTACATTCTAGAAATGGTGCTTTCCAAATGTGTAGAAACAGGAGAAACAATTATTGCGATATACACTGTTTGTCAAGCTTTTAGCATGCCTCTCTACTGAGCTGTTTTTGCAAATGAATTAGACCTAAATATTTCATTTAATGATGATATTTTAATTGTTACTGGAAACCTTGTTTTTCCATGTACCCGTATCTGAAACCAAAATGATATAATTATGTTCTGTATATCCTCTAATGAAACCACCCTCACCCATTGAATACAGTAATCCATAATCCTCCTCCTCCCCTTGGTCCAATTTTTTTTTCCACATTTTGGGTCTGAAATTATAAAAAAAAGTAATGTTTATTTGGGCTTCTAAATAATAAAATCCATCATTTAGTATTGTATAATGTTATGTTGTGTTGTAAAAATGGTTCAGTATTTGCTGCTATATTTTTGCTATGTACAACAGTGCATCGACTAGTATAATTATATGTATTCTCTTTGAAATCTTGAACAAGAAATTAAAAGAAGTTGAGTCACACTAAGACACAACTCTGTTACACTTCCTTTACTGAACAGTATGTGCAATTTTGCAGGTGCAAACAATATAATTAGTGATTAGATTGGTTACATTTTGTATTTTTCAGGCAGTTGTCAGCATAATTTCTGTGATCAGAGTTGTCGGGATATTGATGATGGCGGGTATATGTGCTATTGCTACAAGGGTTACAGACTCAACCATGATGGAATCTCATGCTCAAGTGAGAAATGTTCATTTTTCTATATTTTTTTCTACATTTATTATACAGTTGTTGATTTTTGTTGCAGTATGTAATTGGTTATCTTCTTGTTAATTGTCAAGACATAGAAACTAGAAATGGGAGACATTCTCTTAGAATTAAAGCCCCTACCCTTCCACCACCCCTTGCCCTCTCTCATACCAGATATAAATGTAACAATAAGCTGTCTCTTTCTTCCCTTGCTAAGCATGTGCGATTCATTTTTTCAGGATTTTAGAATGTGCTTATGAAATGTCCATACTTCCGTAAGAAATAAGATTTTCGCATCCGGTTTGGTTTCACTTGGTGTTTATTATTAAATAAAAAAATAAAACACCATGTCTGCAATTCATTTTGTTCAAACATGGGCAAAATGTGAACACTATTTGGCACAAAAATTAATAGGTTTATAGTACTACAGAGCAGATTACTCAGAGGGGGGGAATCATGAAGGTTTGCACCTCCTAGCATGTATATTTTCAGAGGAATATTTCACACAAGATGTTCCTCCAGAGATTTGCTTACATGCACATATTAAATTCCATTCCGATTAAAGAGAAACTATCGTCTGATAGGAAGTTGTAAATATGGATTCATTTGATTAAAGAAAAAAAGATTTTGGGGTTGAGTTCAGATCAAATAGTTTCTGTCGAGCCGCTTGCGAAAGCTAGATATAGCTGTCCAAATGGCGGTTCGGTATGTGCGTCCATCCGTCCATCCGAGTATAGCTTGTCCGGGCTGTAACTTATCAATGGATCAAGAGATTCTTAAATAGCTTGGCACAAATGTTCACCATCATGAGACGGAGTGTCATGCGCAAGAACCAGGTCCATAGGTCTAAGGTCAAGGTCACACTTAGAGGTTAAATGTCAAATTCAAGAATATCTTTTTCCGGAGTATTTCTTCTTCATGCATGGAGGGATTTTGATGTAACTTGGCACAAATGTTCACCACTAGGGCTACCTCTGTTTTTAGAATTACTTCCCTTTGTTTTACTTTAAATAGTTTATATTGAAACTTATTTATTACTGGCAGTAGAGAAAAATCGAGACCACTTTTCTGTGGTACAACATGCATGTTACATCCAATATTTAGGTGTATTTTGACCTATCTGTACTTGGTAAGGAGTTAGCTCTTTTGACATATGGCAGCTTGACATGTTGCACTTGAGCAACTTGTCTATTGATCAGTTTTCAATTTTCATTTTTATCCATATCAAAATTTAGAAATTTTTACTAATTTCATATCTCCTATGGAGATAACAGAATGTTTTAATGCTGCAATTGTTCATACTTTTATCTGTGGTAATATGGAAATTTATGTTGTATAATTTTATTTGTGAATTTAATAATTTCCACAGAGATAAAAGAACCCTTTGTGCTATTAATGTCCCTACTTTTATCTGGTAATATGGAAATTTTATGTCACTAAATATCAATATAAATACAGCCTATGATCATCTAAGCATTAAGCAATTATGAAAGAGTAATGTAGGTCCTGCCAGAGATGAATGGGGCAACTGGGAGCAATTTGTCACAGAAATTTCTTTGAAACCTTGGCAAGCAAAACTACATTTGGGCATACTCGTTCTTAATTACTGTATATATTATATGCCATGGAGAATATATAAATCATTGCATATAGACTAAATTCCGTTTATGATTAAAATAATTTATTTTGCTTGATTTATTACAGCCTCATAGCCTTTAATTGTCAATTTTATTCAGTTTCTAAACAAAATTCCTTATGTGTATTTAATGAGACAAATTTCATATGAGTCACAGAAAATTTGTTCACAAGAAACATTTAGGGTATATCCAAAAAAAAAAATTCTTATTTTGATAAATATTTGATTTTTGTGTTGTCTGCAGAGCATGGTAGTCTTTCAGGGATTACGTTGACCTATGACATCCACCGGTGGCGTTGGTGGTCATCATGGTTGTTGTGTCCAATAATTTGCCAATGCTCTGACCTATTATTCTCAGAGTTGGTTGGTGCATTTATCATAGACATAAGGTGACCCTTTTTATTTTGAGATTGCTGGATCTAAGGTTAACATCACAGTTGCTAGCAAAATGCTGTTTCTGTTTATAACTGGGCCTGGGAACATCAATTTTGGTAGGGAGCTTTGTCATGATACATGACCCCTTATACTTTCTAGGTCAGTTGGTCAAAAGTTTAAGGTCATAATGACATTAAACTATGAAAGGGATTCTAATAAATAACTCAACAACAATTGCACCTAACATACCCAATAAACCAAAGAAGACCTGAAGTCAGGTCCCATTTTAGTTTCCTTATGTTTTTTATTATCCAAGGCTAAGTGCTGGAAGACTTTGATATATAGCTGGAAACATTAGGTATAATTTGATCAGTTCTACATTTGTCCCAGGTTTTGAAAGGATATGTGATATCTAAATTACATCTCTAAATGGAGTTTGATAAATTCCTCTTGAACGACATCCTGAACTTTTAGGATATGAAGCAGGCTTCCACATGGCAGTTGCCCAAAAAAACGGACTATAATAATGATTGATATCTGTTTTACTGGGTCTAAAAGTTACAGTAGATTGCATTTTGAAGCTAAGATTTGTCTTGCTATGTCAAGTCCCCAGGGTAGGAGTTTGAGACAGAAATGACTTTGAAGACATGTAGTCTAGATTGTAACTAAACCCAACTCCTTTTGAGTCATTTATTTTGTTCCATGAGTAAACAGTGAGTTATCACAACATTTCTGTTTTCATTATGCCACTTTAGGGAAGGTGCAGTGAAAGCTATCTTATCCGGACCACTTGGTAATACCGGTTAAATCAGGTTGATGGAATTTGCCGGATAAGGGAGTTTTGTGTTAAAACCAATGTGCCAAACAAGATGGGTTTTACTGTATATAGCATCCGCGGAAGAGTTTTGTTCAGCCAGATTGTGTGTCTTAGTCAAGACTTTGTTACTATTCATGGGATTTTATAAACCTTCATACTATTTATGGGATTTGGTTCTGTTTATGGGCTCTTAATAGAACTTTGTTACTGTTTAATATTGGCTCTTAACATAAAGTTGTTTCTGGCCTTCAATAAATTTTTGTAACTGTTTATGGGCTTTCAACAAAACTTTATTTCTGTTTATGAGCTCTTGATAAAACTTTGTTACTGTTTATGGGATTTCAGTAAAACCTTGGTACTGTTTTTAAGGAATTTTGGTACTGTTTGTGAGCTTTCAATAAAGTTTTGTTACTGTTTATGGGCTCTCAATAAAATGATGTTTGTTTCTTGGCTTTCAATAAGTTTGTTACTGTTACGGGATTTCAATTAACCTTTGTTGCTGTTTATGAGATTTCAATTAAACTTTGTTACAGTTTATGGGATTTCAGTAAATTACATGCAGTTTATGGGATTTCAGTAAGTTACATGCAGTTTATGAGATTTCAGTATGACCTTGGTACTGTTTATGGGATTTCAATTAAACTATGATACAGGTTATTGGATTTCAATTAAAGGTCCACTACTAAGCGAAAATTAAGTGACAGTTATTTCAATGGCAAGTACATTACCTTATGCAAGACACTAAATAATGAAGATTGTCAGGTTAAAATTTACAGAAAGTGTTTGGAACACGAAGAAAAGTATGTGTATTATGTTGAAATCTCAGTGATTTGACAAAATGACTACCCAGGTCTTTTTAACTTTCTTCATAATGCATAGAAAAATAATTGTACATGTACTGTGGTTTAATTAGAATTTCTACATACCAACTTTCATTTTATATTAAAAATAACTTATTTTTGTGTTTTTTAAAGTATATTTGAATGTTTGCTTTCGTTAGTATTGGACCTTTAAACTGTGTTACTATTATGAGATTTTTATATAACTTTTTTTGCTGTTTTGGTGCACAACTCACAGGCCAATTGTTCAAAAGTCAAGGTCACTCTTAGAGGTCAAACATTGAAAGCTGTCATTAATTTATAAGAAATTTGTGTGACTGTGGAAGGTGACCTGGCTCACTGGGCTTACCACTTCTCACTGAACAGATTAATTTGAATATGTAAGAATGAATAGTATAATTTTTAAGTGCTCAAAATTTCTAGTTCATCTTCAAGTTCTATTTACATGGGGTGTTTTTACAATGCAATATATTATATATTTGCAGTCATTGTCCTAAAATAAAACATTAGTATTATAACTAGACAATGGATAGGTGATTGACATGCCTGTATAATCAAACTAGTATTAAAACAAGTGGAAGTCATAAATGTTCCTTGCATGGCTGATCTGTTGATTTTGAAATCAATAATTTTGCACTGAACTTAGTACCTTTATGTAAAATTCATTAGAAGAAAAACAATTACAGTGACACCTAAAAGTATGTAAGCAGTGCAACCTCATTTTTTGTTAAACTACAGTAAACTCCGTATATAACGACTCGGTACATAACGAAATTCCAGATGTAAGTAACTAATTATGGGGGCCTGATCATTTTCTTTAGTTTATTCAATATGAAAATGCTATATGGATATAACAATACACTCAACAGGTTTAGAGATGCAAAAGTGGCAAAAATATTTATTTTAACAGTGTTATCTGTTTCAAATTTATTCAAATTTCATACAAAACAAAAACAATATAAAATTGAATTCTTGTAAAAGTTTCAATAATTCATCGCAAAAAATGACTTATTTAAAATAGAAATAAAAACAATAGCGTCATTCAAATAAAAATATTAAACAGGGGAAATCTTTGTGTTTCTAAACCGGTTAAGTGTACTTTGGATATATGGAATAAATTTAAAAGGGAGTTCGTTATATACTGAGTCAACTATAAAGAATACTTCTTATGACTCTTCCTCATGTTTGAAAGTCCCCCCATCCCTTAAACTTCAAACATTCTGTAGACTGGTACAAATTAAAGCATAATTGATACAAACTCCAATATCTTTAATGTCGGTACAGTTCATTAAACTGAGAAAGTACTATTCAGCTGTTGTACAAAAAATGATTAAATTAAACCAGGTAATAATTTATATCTGATTATATCAGGAACAGCTACATTGTTCGCTGAGGCAGAAAGTGCCATAAAACAGGCTGAAAAAAACATGTCAGTTTCCCTAAAATCAATAGGCTGATAGAGATCACAGTACAGGGAGCATCAGGTGCTGATTGTGTGTTACGAAACAGGCATCTGTTATTTTTTTTCCTTTCCCCAGTTGGCGGTAAGTGATTTTTCCTCGTAACCAGTGCAGATCATGATCAGACTGAGCACCCCTTTGAACTAGTAATGATACTGTCAAAATCAAACGACATACAAGTCTATAAGAGATAACTAATGGGGCAGGGTTAGAATCCCGTATAGTGAAGCATTGAAAACAGTAGACATGCTGAAGTGGATGTGTTTTGACTGTCTGTCTGTCTTTTAGAGTATCGGTTGTCTTTTGGGCTTAAAATTTAAAGTAACATTTTGTGACCCTGTGCCTGGCTTTCTCTCAGATGGTTGGTGCTTTGCTCTCTCTCAGTCAATATGGGTGTATTTACAGTCTTGTTTACATATTAACTGACACTTCGGCAATTATTAACAAACTTGTCAAATTAATTTTCACCATTACTTTGTCAAAATTAAAGTTAAAATTAATCTCACTGTATTTCAAGCTCAGTCATCGCATGTTTTCAAACTAATACCAGGAAGATGGGAGTTGCATGTCCCGCAGTCACAATTTCTATTGCAGATACTTTGTATCAACACAGGGAGCTGTGTTGTCTTTTGTGCACTGAATCCTAAAACAATTCAGTGCATTTTACGAGCGTATAAAGTTTCAGCATGGCACTTAAATTTCTCTCTGGCTCGTATTGATTCAATTAGAGAACTATTACCCTCGTCAGAGTGCGTCTTTAACGAAGATTGCTGGTTCCATTTCCGCAAGTTTTCAGTCAGTAAATGTATCGTAACTAGATGGCACGCATACATCACAGCTTAATTGTCCTTTTGGCTCCTTAATAAACGTTAAAATCATCGCCAAGTGTGTTAATGCATTAGGCAAAATTTGTTCAAAAAGCCGCAGATGCATTTACTTGATAGCTACTACATCACTTATTATTAGGTTAGAACACCACATGACGTCAGTAAGTCATAATGTCACTGATTGCAGGATTCTTTTAGAGTTGTGTCGCTGCAGTCATAGACTTGGCTTGAAAATATCAATATTTTATAGAATGGTTAAAATTGAATTTTGATTTTATATTGCCTTTGTATATAGTTAATATATTAGCTGAAGTTTGAACCTTGTCTGCTGCGTTTCCTTATAGTTCGGGGATTCATTCTTTTGCATGTAAGTCTGGCGTTTTGAGTAGTGATGTGTTTGTACATAAGTACTGTATACCCATGTTTAAACTTTTGAGATTTTTAAGTCACAATGACTATTAGTTTCTTACATGAGCACGTGGTTCAGATGGAAATATCCGTCACTGAGGGTAACTGTTTTGGCAGAAACGAGGCTCTGCCGAGTTCCCGCGAAACATTTACCCGAAGTGACAGATATTTCCATCTTAACTAAGTATCTCATTGTAGAAACTTTTTCTTGCATACCGTCTTGCACTTTAAAGTAGATATTTAAAAACAAACTTATGGAAATGATGCATTTTAATATAAAAACAAACGTTATTCAGATGCTGTGTTTGGGAAAGTGACGGCACATTGTTTATAACGTTACGTCACAAGTAATTCATGCGAGTCGTCTTACATGGGGGGGGGGGGGTGTAAGATGAGATTTTCCAGCACTGGTAAAAACTGCAGATATCTCCATCTGGTATGCAAGAAAATAAAATCTCACATGTGGAAATGGCGTCTAAAGCTTGACGGTCAAGGTCACAGTTTATGAATTTGGCATATCCCAGATATAATTATATATAGATGATAGTTATTCACGTCTGCTTCATAACTATTTCAATCATAATGTGAGTTCTTGCCTAAAACAAACCATTGGCAGAGGGATCAGTGTTCTTTGGACATATTTCTGGTCTCAATTTGATTTTTACTGCCTCTTTTGGGAGTATGGTTTGTTTATTACTACCCAAGTATCTAGATAATGATACAGTTATTGCCAGACAAGACAATTAGTTACAATGCAGTCTGTGAAAAGAGCTGTAAAAGTTGATGTCTATAACTCCCATCAAGAGAAATTTCAGAAATGGTCTGTCTCCTTACTTTAGTTCGTAGCAATGTCAGTGAACTTTAGTTCCTTTCCTAGATCAGAAATAACAAGTCATAAATGTATTAAAACAATCTGAACTGACCATCAAACACAGGCAATTTTAAACACAGCACCCTCTTTCAAACACAGCACCCACTATCACACTTGTTTGTCCATTGGTCCTTCAGTCTGTAGACAAAATTGTCTAGGCTATTTCTTGGCAACCATGGGTTTGAATTCAGTGTTTTCATACATAAAAGAGTGTACATACAGATGTTTAATGTCTGTGTTTTTTTCCGGCAATTTCTGAATGGTCATCAATGTCTGCGCTGTTTTCTGCGACCACTAGTCGGTACTAAATGGAAATTTACGTTAGTGATTATTACCAAGCATAAGTGTGTGTGTTGTTTGCATAATTATGTCCTGATCATTTTTCATTGAGTTATTGCCCCTTGATTTTTTTTACAAGTTATATTATTGTATACACTAGTTTTCTTTAACCTGACCAGAGAACAATGAAAATTCACAAGAATGATTAGTTCCCAAGCTTAGGCATGAAAATTGTGTGGAAACATTTCTTTGAGTTATTGCCCTTTAGAATTATTATTTTATAAGTAAAGTGTAGATTGAAATGTTTTCTTTGGCGGGCCTATTTCTCAGCAATCGATGGATGAAAAACAATGGAATTTCACACGAGCTTCGTTGAGTTTATCAACTTCATATTGTGCTGGAATAATTTTTGACTGGAATTTCTTGAAACTTGTTACAATTTATCCGAAAAGCATCTGCAACCATCAGCTTGCAGTACCCACATGCATTGCTATTGCTCTCAGTCCTTTACTGTGTCCAAACAGATTGAAGCAGCTAGCAAAGTCTCAAGGCGGTATCTAGGGGTATTCATCAACTTTAGTGATAGCTGTAATTTCTTACACACTTAACTTTTTTTCAACACTTCACAAACAAAGATGATTGGATCTTGTTAGAAAATAAGGGCTAGAAAGAACTCTGCTTCAAGTTTAATAAGATATTTTAGAGTCCTGCAGCCTGGTGACATGGTCATGTGTTGTTGAACAATACATTGGGAAGACAGAGAGCTGATACATCAATGCCACCGAGGCTATATCAGAAAAAATAGCCGAAGTAAAGGGAGACTGATTGGGTGAAATACATGCCTTATATGGCATTAAAAGCATGCATAAGAGAAACTGATGGTAGCTAAATTTGTACCATGCTATCGGAACTGGAAATCTGAACAAGATTGATGCACGTCATTTATCTGCACTGCTTCAAAAGAAGTGTAGAGGTTAAATACATATTACACTCATTTGTGAATGTGCAATGAGTGCTCCAAATGCATTTTGTGATAAAGTTCAGACTTAATAATAGTTTCATTTTATGTGTTCGAACCATCATAGTTTTAACTTTATGAAGAGTATAAAAGGCTTTTTATTAGCCGAGTGTTTGAATACTGTGAATTTGCATGTAAATTTGTAAATTTGCGGACATAAAATTTTGATGAGTTTTAAGCTAAAATATAGGATAGGAAACAAAAAAGTATGGGCATATAACATAATTCATTTTATGTATAGGGGCTATCTAAAGGGAAGGTCTGTGGAAAAAATCTATGCTAAAACAAAGCGACTTAAACATGTAGACCTGTTCCTAGAAAGCAAGACAAAAAACTGCCAAAAAAGTTAAATTTGTAAAGTTATCAAATGAAGTGTTTTTTTGTTCACCTGTGAGCTATTAGGATCTCATGCCGTCCAGCGTCCATCTGTCCATCCACCATTTCCTTCAAACGACTTCTCCTCTGAAACCATTGGGCCAATGTTGATGAAACTTTGCAGGGCTGTTTCTTGCATGAAGTTCTATGGAGGTTGTTCAAAGAATTACATTCCATGCAGAATTCTGGTTGCGATGGCAACAAATAGGAAAAACTGAAAAAATATTCTTCGCTGAATTCACAAGGCGTACAGTTTAGATATTTGGCATGTAGCATTTTCTAGTGGACCTCTACCAAGTTTGTTCAAATTATGACCCCTGGGTCAAAATTGACCCTGCCCAGGGGGGTCACTTGGTTTTACATAGGCTTATATAGGAAAAACTTTAAAAATCTTCTTCTCTGAAACCACAGGGCCTAGAGCTTAGATATTTAGCATGTAGCATTGCCCAGTAGACTTCCTTAAAGTTTGTTCAAATTATACCCCTAGGATCAATATTGGCCCTATCCAGGGGGTCGCTTGTTTTACAAAGACGTATATAGGAAAACCTATTTGGTATGTAATATTGTCTTGTGGTCTTCCACCTACTTTGTTCAAATCATGCCTCTTGAATCAAAATTGACCACACCCACCTGGCAAGTGGACTTGTATTCAGGTGAGCGATATAGGGCCATCATGGTTCTCTTGTTTTTGAAATAAAATGTGATTATTAAAGGACTAACATATACCTTGCAGACACCTTTGTGATTACAGTAGTAACTGTAGTCCATGATCAGCCTGTACATCCAGTCTGTCCAATTATGATCAGAATATTTTTGCTATTCAGTCAGTGACTTTTTAGTTACCACCCCTTTAAATATTTAATGTAACTGCCCATACTGTGAAGCTGGACAAGTCCAATTTTGAAATGTTGCAGATTTAGGGTAACCTTACTATCCAAATTGTTCTGCTTAATACTGATATGTTTTGTTCATTAACATTTTACACTCAATGTTCTGAACCTGAGAAGCATCTTTGAAAAATAGAGAAGAAACTCTGGAAAACTCTGAGGCATAGAGACAAAGACAGAAAAAGGCAAGTTAGCCATTTTCAAGAAATCATTATAAAATTACTTGGAAATCTTAAACCAATTTTTTGAAATCATCAGACATCTTGGTTCCAATTTCTGTAACATATTCCATGTTAAGGAAAACTTTACGATCTTTTTGTCTCTGTGCCTCCAAGCTTGGTAGTCATGATGACGTAAAATTGCCGAATTATCCCGTTTTACTTGTGTTTTAACGTTAGAAATGGAGGCTCGTATTTCTGTAACTTTCTCTAATAGGAAAAAAGGATTCCTGCTTTAATGTCGGAATAATACACTTATACCCATTACAAAGATGCTATTTTAAAACGGTGCTGTTGTAATCTCTTAAATTTGCAGACGTATACCAATTTAAGGTTAATGGTCCTTAAGAAAACTTGATGCGCAATATTTTAAATTACTGTGAATTATAGTAAAGTGAATTTTAGTGGGAGACTTAAATGTACTGTGCAGGATGTAATGTAATACTTTAATGATTACAATATGTATTTATAAATTCAGTCTTTAAATATTTCATTTCATATAAACTGTCTAGATAATCGTGGAATAGGTGAGTCAGCTTGCAGAATGTATAGTTTAACCATCTTTAGATTGGTTGTTTATGCATACTTTAAAAGAGCTCTCCCCACATCCGCCCAACCCCCCTACCCCCATTTCGAAAAAATTGTAAAAGACTTCCTCAGCACAATAGGATCAAGTTTTCTTTTTGGCATATAAAGAGATGTACTGTTCAAACATTTCCTACTGTGTAACCAATGATAAATTTGGGCCTGCACATTTTATGCTCATTTTGAGATTTGTTAAGTTCCAGTCTTTGGTGCATGATGCAAGGAGTTCTCATATATCTTGCAGACGACAATTTGTTGTTGTAATAAAACCGGTAAATATATAAAATGATTGTCAAACACAGAAATGAATATTTATTAACTCAGAAGGGCGCAAAATTATTAGTCTGGGCATTTTAGCACTGTCAGTTCATTTGTCTTTTGTTGAAATTCGTCTTCTATGTCACTTGTATTACAATGGTTACAAATTAGAAATAATTCATGAACTTTGTATGTTAGCAGAAATACGCAGACAGTTTCAATATATCTAGCAGTGAGAAACCCATGCAAATGGTGAATTTGTTGGAATAATTTATCTCAAATTCCTCAATCCGTATAATCTTCCTGGCTTGAAATTACACCCTCGTCTAAAGTTTTGAGATTGGGTTTTCAAATTCCTCAATCCGTATAATCTTCCTGGCTTGAAATTACACCCTCGTCTAAAGTTTTGAGATTGGGTTTTATGGCTCACTTCTAGAGACAGGGGCCTCTTTTTATCTGAAATAATTACCATTGATTTCACATAAACATCACTATCAGAAAGAATGTTAAGCCTCATTATTTCTGTGGTAATTTCTTAGAGCAATAAAATATTGATATATCAGTATTAGGCACTAGCGAATAAGTTATTATTGGCCCATAAAGTGGGCTGGTTTTGATGCCATTATTTGGCGAATAAATAAGAAATCAATGAGTAGCAGATAAAGAAGGAACAAAATGAAAACATTCTATCAATTAAGGTCAAGCCCTGCTGGCTTGAAATGAGAATTTCACCATATGGGAGTAATAAAAAATTCCTTGTCAATTGACATTCAGTCCAGGATTATTTGTTTGTCTGAGCAGACTACAGGAAGTGTTGTGGTTTTTGTAGCTGGTACATCCCACTCTGGCAAAAAATATTTTAACAGGGCTTTACTAGTTAATTATTGGCTCTATCCAGGGGGAAAACAAAAAAACCGGGAATTTTTGGTGGGGAGAAAGAAAAAAAAGAAAATTTAATCTGGTATATTTGCAGTCTGATTATATTTTGACAAAAATGCACATGCATTGAAAACATGTTTTATTTGGTTAGATATCTTAAGTTCACTATGAAACATAAGAGAAATTAATACTGGAGACTTTCGCCATGTCAAACATTTGTATTGCTGTCACACCCTACCACAGAATATTCCTCCAATGTTGAATTCTGTAAACACAGTATTCATAATCATTGTGCCTATTTCCCACCTATATGTTTAATTTTTGCACTACTGGCAGCAATAGATTATGCCTTTGTGTGCTGTTGGCTCATGATCCGCACTTTTTGCTTATTCAGTAAACTTCCATTTAGCACTGGTTCAAACCATTAACGAGAAGGTCCAAGTCCAAAGATTATAGTCAAGTCCATCATAGATATTAAGCTGGGTAAGGGTTTTATTCAGACCTGACCTACACAGGTTTAACCATAAGTTCTCCTTACATTTCAGAAGTATCAAAAGGAGTGGTACAAACAGAAGAAATACATCTTGAAAGACCAGAGGTAGTGAAAATCATCCCAATTGATGCAGCTAGTGATATTAATACTAATATCGTACATAAAGATTCAGATTCAAACTCTATCGGAGACCCGAGCCTTGAAAAGGCAGTTTCATCTGATGATTCTAGTCAACAAATTCATCTGAAAGATAATGAAATTTTAGAGAAAGCTCCTGAATATGTTAAACAGACATCGAATAATGTAATACTAGGTAAAGGTGGTATTAAAGAAGTTGACAATAGCATCGGGGATGAAGGTGTTATAAAAGTTCAAACAGACGGAGACACTTCAAGTCCTAACTCTATCAAGATCGTAACATACGATCAGACCCCGGAGGAGCCGACCCTTGAAACTGATAGTTTACGTAATTCTGAATCTTCAGGAAACAATGAGAATCTCCAAAGTCTTGTGCCTAACCCTTTACCTAAATATACTGTATCAAGTGATAGCAGTGTTAGTGGCGAAAAGTGTGATGAATTTTCATGTTTAAACAATGGCAAATGCGTGGACGATGGAACTGTCTTCAGGAACAAAGTGCGATGCGACTGTGAGCTTGGAACACTTGGACCAAAGTGTGAGAAAGGTAAAAGTATTCTTTTAATACTCTTTTAAAGTTTTTTTAAAGATTTAAATGCTTAAGGCCATTATAGTAATTAAAGCATCTTTTAAATTGGGGATAAAACCAATTAATGGAACATACTGCACTTCGTAAAGTGTTTAATAAAAGTCTTATATCAGGATTGGCTGCATCCCTGTCTTGCAGCAGACTATTGAAATTGTCTATTGAGACTATAGGATAATATATAACTTAAGATACTATTACATTATATATCTGTAGGCTGTAAATGGATTTTTATGGGAAGGGAAATTCCTGTAATATGAACTTTAAATCGTATGCCAGTGACAGGCACTTTTCGCTAAAAAGGAAAAGTTTTCATAAATTTGTCTGGTATATCAGACAGTTACTTTGCTTGAATTTGTTGGTTTACCAGTGATGCAATTTAATAGCTGGATCAAGCAGGGGAGTTGACAGTAAACGCAAGGGTATGGTAGATCTTTTCTGCAAGATAGGAATCTATCAGAATGGCTTTAGTTATTATAACAAATCATTCTTTCCTTACTGAAGACAACACCACTACTAGATTGTATGCATCGGTTCCCATGAGCATTTTTAGCGAGCAAAAACATTACACATTTCCAGGGCAAAGTCTGTGATTTGTCAATTACTTTACAGGTGGGAGTAAACATTATTCCTGTGACAGCCTACCATTCATATGAATTTTCCCATTGTTTGTACCAAGAATCAATGTAATAACAATTCATTTTGATTTACATTTATCATTTCCAGGGTTCTTTTGACATAACAAATTTACTCCAGTTTCAGAGGTGTTATTAAACTAAAAGCATTTGATTCCAGTAGATACAGAGGTTTGACTGTGAATCTTTTGTGTTTGCGTCTTTGTTTCTGTTTCTGATACAGTAATTTGACGATCGACCCTTGAGTTTTTGTGTAAACTGTTAAAACAAATTTGTGAGAAATGTTTTTTTTGCTACAAAATTGAGTATGTCCACTCAAATGCACAGTTGCTTTAATTTAATCATTTTAAATATTTTGAAGCACTCAATGTCAGCTGTTGTGATGGCATGAATTATCTGCCCCTGTCCACAATAACCTGGAGAACACACTAGGTAGTCACACAAATAGTGGTCACATTTTTTAAACATTCAGCATGAGCAGTCAGAATTTTTTTTTTGTGACGATGAAGTGTTAAAAATTTTGTCTTTATGGTCTTTAGGTTCAAGTATTATTTTACTCAGATAAGGATTCCTAGGGCCATCATAGCTGTCTTGTGTATGAGAAAGGGGAGAGCAAACCATCTGTGTAAAAAATGTTCCCTTTGAACAGCCCTCAATAATTTCTGCAGTAAATTCGGCTGAAAGTGAAAGCAAAAACTTTGAGCTAATTGAATTCCAGTTGGCAGACTAATCTTGTGTTTTACCATCCGTAAGTGAGAAATGCTAATAAAGAGGAGGCTGTGATTCCTGCAGTCTGCTAGTTTGTGATAAATTACTGTGAAATTTAACTCAATTTACTCACATTAACTTTTCAAAAATTTGCATGACTATTGCTTGTGATAAGTGGATGACCTCTGCTTATTTTAAGGTTGGTTTGTCAGAGGTCAAGGTCACAGTGACCCCTATGGAAAAATTGGTTTCTTGACAATAGCTCAAAGTACATTTAGTTTATATTAATTATACCCCTCCCCCCACCCCCCACCACGAACACAAAGTGTAAGGGGGGAGTATACTGGATTTAGCTTTCTGTCCGTCTGTCTGTAGATGGAATCTTGTGGACACTTAATCTCCAAAACAAATGATCAGAATTTAATGATTTTAATGATACTTCATAAAAGTAATAAGTACAATGCTTATTGTGCATGGTGCATGTTTTGGATGTCTATGTCAAAGGTCAAGGTCGCAAGGGCTTGAGATAGTAAAATCTTGAGTGCTTGTTATCTCCAAAATCTTGTGGACACTATATCTCCAAAACCCCTGGTCAGAATTTAATGTTACTTCACAGAAGTGATACAGACAATGGCTTGTTGTGCATGGTCAGTGTTTCAGGTCACTTGGTCAAACATCAATGTCACAAGGGCTTGAAATTGTAAAATCTTGTGTGCTTTTTAATCTCCAAAGCCCCTGGCCACAATTTAATGATATGTTACAGAAGTGACAAGTATCATGCCTAGTTATGCATGGTCCATGTTTGTGTTTTAACAAACAACTATAAATTTTAGGTCGAAACTAATTATAGTATTGTGGTTCTGGTAAACCGATAATACCTAATGTTTGTGTTTGTTTTTACACTAAATTGCTTACTGAATCAGTCAGTTAACAATTTTGAATTTCAAGATGAATGATCAACAAAACAGATGATCAACAAAACACATAATCAACAAAACTGTTAACACATGATCAATTAAAAGATGAACCAAATCCAAGCTGTGAGAATTCATAATGTTTAGATACGGCTTTCTTCTTAGCAGTCTGGTTAAAAGTATGTTTTGTTATATAGATACTAACAAATAAGAAACAGTTTCACTTCGTCTTCATTAGTCTCGTATGTCATAAAATGATGTTAGTGTCGCAGATTATTTCCCTAGAGTTACCGAGTTTACTGCCGGATCGCATGCTGGTGTATAGTTTGTCTTCAGCCACAGCGAAGATGATTTTCGGTAATTGTCTCTCAGACATCTAAATTTCTGGCTTTATAGTGCTTTTACACAACAGTGTTTAAGAAACAGTCACTCTATTAAATATATTTCACATAAACGAAAAATTATATGAGAAAAAAAATCAAGCAATTTTAAAGCAATATTGTATGCGTGTACCAGTTTCAAAATAATTGTTATTGTTTCTATATGCAATGAACGCATTGGAAGTTTTGGAATATCTAAGATTTAATTTCAAAAAATTTTATGGGGAAAATTATTCAACTTATTTTAGAACAATTTAATGTTTTATAACGATTTCAATGAAATTGCTTTGAATCTCACAATGTTATTGATATTAATGCATGATGCTTTTGCAAGACACTGATTGTTCTCTGTATCTTTTGATGCTACTTACAATAACATGTACATTCTGCAAGGTCTATAGGGAATCAAGAAGGAAATGGAAAATATTTTCTGTATTGCATTGAAACTTCTCATTTTGAAGGACTGAATTTTTGATACAGATGTTTAGAGATGCTACTCTATGCCACCAGTCTTTCATTTCTGTTTTGTGATTGGCTAGAAATTTGCTTCAAACTGGCCAATCAGGACCCAGAGATTTTGGACTGGTTTCAGAAAAAATTTCAACAGCTTTTACCTTGCGTCATGGTCATTCATGACAGGAATTGATAGATACCTGAAAGTTCATCAAAGTTGTTTCATCTGAGAATGCATTGTTTCAGGTCTTTTTTTTATTACATGTACATAGTTTTTGAAATTAGAAGAGAGACATGCTCAATTGAGCGAGTATAACATGGAAAATAATAGGCCATGCTGATACTTCTTTATAATAGACATGTTTAGACTGCACTTGCCTACAGCGTAATTATACCCCCGAAACGAAGTTTGGGGGGGTATATAGGAGTCACCCGGTGGTTGGTCGGTTGGTCGGTCGGGCGGTCTGTTGCATTTTCCTTGTCCGGAGAAAACTACTTGTTGGAATTCAATGCAACTTCATACAATGGTCAAGCACATTGAGAGGAAGTGCAGTGCACAAGATCCATAACTCTATCTTGAGTAATTACAGAGTTATTGCCCTTTGTTACTTTTCCTTGTCCGGAGCATAACTTAAAAACTACTTGTTGGAATTCAATACAACTTCATACAATGGTCAAGCACAATAAGAGGAAGTGCAGTGCACAAGAACCATAACTCTATCTTGAGTAATTACAGAGTTATTGCCCTTTGTTAGTTTTCCTTATCCGGAGCATTACTTGAAAACTGCTGGTTGGAATTCAATACAACTTGATACAATGGTCAAGTACATTGAGAGGAAGTGCAGTGCACAGGAACCATAACTCTTTCTTGACTCATTACAGAGTTATTGCCCTTTGTTACTTTCCCTTGTCCGGAGCATTTCTTGAAAACTAGTGGTTGGAATTCAATACAACTTCATACAATGGTCTAGCACAATGAGAGGAAGTGCAGTGTACAAGAACCATAACTCCATCTTGAGTATTTACAGAGTTATTGCCCATTTTTACTTTTCCTTGTTGCAGAGCGTAACTTGAAAACTGCTGCATAACTCTATCTTGACTCATTACAGAGTTATTGCCAAGAACAATATCTCTATTTATACCCCGGTTGGGGTTTAGGAGTCACCGGTGGTTGGTCGGTGGTGGTTGGTCGGTCGGTCGGTCGGTCGGTCGGTCGGTCGGTCGGGCGGTCTGTTGCATTTTCCTTGTCCGGAGCATAACTTGAAAACTACTAGTTGGAATTCAATACAACTTCATACAAGGTCAAGCACATTGAGAGGAAGTGCAGTGCACAAGAACTATAACTCCATCTTCACTAATTACAGAGTTATTGCCCTTTGTTACTTTTCCTTGTCCGGAGCATAACTTGAAAACTACTAGTTGGAATTCAATACAACTTCATACAATGGTCAAGCACATTGAGAGGAAGTGCAGTGCACAAGAACTATAACTCCATCTTGACTAATAACAGAGTTATTGCCCTTTGTTACTTTTCCTTGTCCGGAGCATAACTTGAAAACTACTAGTTGGAATTCAATGCAACTTCATACAATGGTCAAGCACACTCAGAGGAAGTGCAGTGTACAATAACTATAACTCTATCTTGAATATTTACTGAGTTATGCCCTTTGTTACTTTTCCTTGTCCGAAGCATAACTTGAAAAACTACTAGTTGGAATTCAGTACAACCTCATACAATGGTCCAGTACATTTAGAGGAAGTGCAGTGCACAGGAACCATAACTCAATCTTGACTCATTACAGAGTTATTGCCCTTTGTTACTTTTCCTTGTCCGGAGCATAATTTGAAAACTTCTGTTGGAATTGAATACAACTTCATACAATGGTCAAGCACAGTGAGAGGGAGTGCAGTGCACAGGAACCATAACTCCATCTTGACTCATTACAGTGTTATTGCCCTTTGTTACTTTTCCCTGTCTGGAGCATTTTTGAAAACTGCAAGTTGGAATGCAATACAACTTCATACAATGGTCCAGCACAATGAGAGGAGGTTCTAAGAACCATATCTCTTTTTAGTGTTTGCAAGGTATTAGTACGAACTCTTCAGTTTATAAAGCAATCCTTTTGGGGGTATTAATCACATTTAGTGATAGCTCTAGTTTAGTTTGTTTTTGGCAAGGTATTCTGTTACTGCGAACTTCCTCAGTTTATAAAGCAGTCTTTGAGGGGTATTAATCACATTTAGTGATATGTCTAGTTTGTTTTGCTTTCAGTTCTACTTCCAGAAACCAGTTATGAAGAAAAATACATTTTGACAATTTCAGAATTGGATGTACGCTACCCACGTTTCTATGGCAACAGTTACTTAGCCCTTCCTGTTTTGAAGAATGGTTACAAAGAAATGGATATTCTGCTGGAATTCAAGCCTACAGCCCAATATGGTCTTCTCTTCTTCAGTTCAGAGTTTGAAGATGCGAGATCAGACTTCTTCTCAATAGCTGTAATAGATGGATACATAGAATTTAGGTAGGTAGAAATAATAGTTTCTGTCATAGGCATGCTGTTCAGATCGAAATATTTCTCAATGAGAGTAACTGTTTTGGTGGGATTGAGGCTCTGCCGCATGAGTTCCGGGAAAACAGTTACTCAATTTGATGGATATATCTGAACCAAATGTCTTGTGATAGAAATTTTTTCTTGCTTCTTGCATACCGTCGTGCACCTTAAATTTCTAACTGCAAACTTATTGAAATGACATAAATCATATAAATACAAATGACATTCAAATATTGTGTTTTGGAAAGTGACATCACAATGTTTTTAACGTTGCATCACAAAAAATTCAGGGCAGTTGATTTTTCAGACATGGGTAAAATCACCAGAAATGCTGCTAATTCTATTTACAGTAGTGGCATTGAAAGTAGTCCAATGTTGTGCTTTGTTAAACTGTCTAGAGCGCAATGCCTTAGCATCTAGTCCAAATCACACAGAATTCTGTCATTTTTAGCCAGAATAGGTATTCTAAGTGTCATCTTTTAAAGTTTATAAGCATTAATTGACTTTTTGCTATCCCAGAGTATGTTAGTCATTGACAGATATAAGCGAACTTAGAAGTCACAATTGTTTGGAAGCTAAAACAGATATATTTTATTGATTTTACTATCAAATTTATCAATTAAATCATTGTAATATTGTGAAACTAAAGAAAGTCTCAGTTGTAACATATGTGACTGTCATCATTTAAGTTAACTGACATTATCTTACCTGATTGAATAAGGATTGTCTCTGTGTAATAGTCACACTTAGGTAGAGTGATTAATTGACGTGTTGAGTCTGTGATCTGATTAGACTGCATTAAATAGACATTGTCTGCATCTTGCTACTTACAAATCATGAGACAAATACATCTTGTTACAGGTATGATTGCGGCACAGGTATGGGTGTTATCAGATCTTTAAATCCTGTTGTCATGGAGACATGGAATGTACTAAGGATCCACAGACAGGAAACCATGGCAATGCTTTTACTGAATGATGATCAGCCAGTAGAAGGGACATCGCAGGTATACCCTACCAACATGTCCATTTTATGCCCCTGAAGGGTTTCATATTATAGTCGCACCTTCCATCCGTCTGTCCATTCTGTGTCTGGGCTGTAACTTTGTCATGCATTGAAGGATTTTAAAATAACTTGACACAATTGTTCAGCACATCAAGATGATGTGTCGCTTACAAGACCCTGTCCCTACCTCAAAGGTCAATGTCACACTTAGAGTTTGAAGGTAATGGAATCCTTTATATATACACACATTTGTGTCTGAACTATAACTTTGTCTGACATGCATTGATTGATTATAAAATAACTTGGCACAAATGTTTCAACACATCAAACCGACCCTATCTTAAAGGTTAAGGTCACACTCGTGGAATCCTGTATTATATACATTTGTGTCCTGACTTTAAGTTTGTCATGCATTGATTGATTTTAAAACGACTTGTGCAAGGTCACACTTAAAGTTTAAAAGTAATGGAATACTGTATGCATGGTAAGGCATGGAAGGATTTTAAAATTACATGGCACAATTATTGAGCACATGGAGAGGACACAGACTGTAAAACACCTCTTTTGGAGGCATTTGTCACTTTTGAGGGACAGCTCTTGTTTCAGTATGGACTTTGCCATTTATTATGCCCCCTTCAAAGAAGCGGAGGTATATTGCTTTGCACATGTCTGTCGGTCTGCCAGTTTAAAATAGTTTCCTGACAATAACTAAGAACGTTTTGGCCTAAAATCCTCAAACCTGGTGTGCAGGTTGGTCATAAGTAGATGTCCCATATTGATTTTGAAGTCAGTAGGTCAAAGGTCAAGGTCACAGTGATTCGAAATTGGTTGGTGGGTACCGAACGGTTTCAGGACAATAACTTAAGAACGTTTTGGCCTACAGTCCTCAAACTTGGTGTACAGGTTGGTTACCACCAGTAGATGACCCCTTATGATTTTGTGGTCGATAGGTCAAAGGTCAAAGTCACAGTGATCTAAAATAGTAAAGCGCTTTTCAGACAATAGCTCAGAAACGTGAGGGCCTAGCATATTGAAACTTGGTGTTGAGGTTGGTCATGACTAGCAGATGACCCCTATTGATTTTGAGGTCAGTAGGTCAAACATCAAAGAGCTGGGGAATAGTAAAACAGTTTTCAGAGGATTTCTCGAGAACGCAAGGGCCTAGCATCTTGTATCTTGGTGTGGAGTTTGGTCATGACCAGCAATTGACCACTATTGATTTTGGGGTCAGTAGATCAAAGGTCAATTGTTGTTTTTTTTACGGCCAAAATATTTTTTTCAGGCCACATGACTGTATTTCTTTTTCCACATTACTGATTGCATCAAAGGGGGTATACATGTTTTACAAACAGGTCTTGGTTTTAATAGGGATGCTCTGTAGAGATTTACCTGCTAGGTCTTGGACAGGCCAGACCATTACCAAACTTATCCTGGCTGCACTGGTCACACAGGGAGAACAGTTTAAACATGTTTCATTCAAAATAATGGTTATCTTGTAAAGAGTAGAAATGAAGTAAAGGTAACCTAAAATACTTGAAGGACTAGATTGTAAGACAATTTAGATAGGTCAGTACTGCCTTCCTTTTCTGGTCAGATGTTCAATCCTGGGGAGCTGCCAGTTGGTTACAGTTCGCCTTCTTGTCTGACATTAAAAATGGGAGAAAAATCCACTTAAAGAAGAGATGTTAGTAAGCACCTTATCCTTTCCTTTCTAGGGTACTCTCCTTTTCTGTCTCAGTGGAGGTGATTAATTTTACTTTCTTTACAGCTTTCTTAAAATAACTGAAGGCAATTAAGTTTCACATCCAACTGTAAAACAGTAGAGTATAGAGTAGTATTAGCACAGACTTTACTGGATTAGTACTGTCTGGAAAACTGACTACAGTGTGACATTACGCATTTTATCGTCAATGCAAAACTCCAAAAGGGCAGCATGGGATGTTTTTGCTATTTGTACAAAGATACCATCAGGCTAGTGCAAAATGAACGGTAAACAAAATAATCTACTGTCAGTCAATGAACTGGCAGACAATAATACTGTTAGCAAATGAACGGTCCGCAAATGTTTGGTCGCCTAGTATTTAGTGTCTGCCAATGCAGTTTTTGTGTCGCCTTTCGGAGAAAAGGCAATACATAGGGATCGCTTTGTCTATCAGTCCGTCGGTCCGTCCATCACGAAAACATACTGTTGGTTATAACTTAAGCCATTTCTTGAGACTTCATCATTAAACTTGCATTGCTTATGACAAAAGGGTTGTGATGCTGCCAGATTGTGAAGGTCAATGTCATATTTTATAGAGTCATGCCCCTTTTTGTATTTAGATTTTGTCATGAAATTATTGGTTATTCTGACAAAGTGTAAGAGGGTGACACAAGTGTATTACTGAGCGTCCATCTAATTCATATCTGAGATTTACTACGTGCATATTGTAAACCTGACCCTGCTTAATTTCTGCAATACACTTTGTCCATTGTACCATTGTTCTTTCAAAGGGATGCTTACTAAAAATGTATTGACCGAGTAGCTAATGGTAGCAATAATGACTGCAAGGATCATGCTTATCACAGTCCACTGGTTACCAGTAAGGTAAAAGGTTACAGCCAAATATTGGCATCTTTCACCCATCTTAGGAGGTTGATAAATGTACCAGTATCTTCGTTTTTGCAACTTTCCCATGCTTACTGCTTCCAACTAAAATAAAGCACAGAGAGAGGAAACAGACACAGTGGTTTGTATTAAGACATTTATTGAATTTTCTTATCTTTCATGGATGTATTAACCTCCAAATATGCTGATAACAAGAATATTACATTCAAATTATTTAAAATAAATGTCATAAGTATTTATATTTTGTAGTCTGTAATATGTTTAATGTCATTGATTCTGATAGAATCTCTATTTATAGGGCTCATATTCCCGTCTGATTTTGCGATTGAATCTCTATTTATAGGGCTCATATTCCCGTCTGACTTTGCGATTGAATCTCTACGTAGGCGGATATGAGAATTTAGCCAGAATCGAGGATAAAGTTGGCACCACCAAGGGGTTTGTGGGATGTGTGCAGCAGGTCATGGTCAATGGTTATAAGTTTGACCTCAGGAAGGCAGGCCTAGTTGGAGATGCTCAGTTTGGTGCTAATGTTGGTATGTGTAAATAGATAAATGTACAAGACAATAACAAAGAGTCTTTATTTTAGGCAGAGTTATCTTAATTGCCTTCATTAGTTGCCAAATTATGTTGATAGGTGCAGTGACCTTTCTGATAAAGTTTAATTTAAGCTAATTCATTTCTTTTTCATTGCCAAAGGTTAGATTTTACAAGTAGGATTAATTGCTCTCAAGACTCACACCAGATTAAAACAACCTCGAAGACAGAGAGAGAGAGACAGTGCGAGTTTAGAAGTCTTGCCTAAGGACACTACCACCATGGCACTGGTGGGGATTGAATCCGAAACACTCTGATCCTGAGAGGATCAAGCTACGACTGCGCTATGACTGCTCCATGTGAACATGATCCAATAATGATTGAGATAAAACATATTTAGATTTCATAGTTTTTGTATTGTTTGGTTTTCTAAAGCGTGAACTACATAAACAGTACCTTTAACTAGCATAAGATGATGATTCTGATAGAGTTGTTATATAATTTGTAAGTCAAATTTGTAATTATGTTTAGTAAAATATATTTATGTGTACATTGTAGGTGAATGCAGTGAAGGTCTCTGTGAAAATGTTGTTTGCCAAAATGGCGGAAAATGTCAAGTGACTTCTGCTGATAGCCATGTTTGTTTGTGTCCCCTTGGAACAGGAGGAGAAAACTGTCAGCATGGTGTGCTCAACATTTCTAGTTTATATTATTTTACGTTTACTTGTCTGTTTAAAACTTCCTATTTAACTCCCTTCCTTTGGTTGACAAATGATTCAGCCTTTATGACCAGTGTAGATCATGATCAGACTGCACGGATGAGCGGCCTGATCATGATCTGCACTTTTCGCTACCCAGTCAGTAAAATTTTAATGGTACACTTTACACAATTGATGATAATGTCCAATGTGAAAGATCGGAAATTCCAGTTAAGACATATAGGCGTATGGCCTTTTATTGCTGCAGATTTCCAGCACTAAAGTGCAACAATCTTTCCTCTCTTATGGTATTACTAGACCATTCCGTATGGAATTTGCCAAGTCTGTGTCTGCATAGAATGTTGTATTTTCTTAGATCAGATTAATTACTTATATACGTGTCAACCTATACATAATGGAAAGGAACCAGTCTGTGTCTAGTTGCAAAAAAAGAAGGAATCGGGTCTATATCCTGTAGTTTTTGACAATGATTAGTGCTGCAAATTGAGTAATTTTCGCAATGATTTGACTTTTGCTATTTTCCTGAATTTTCCATTTTTCTAATTTAAAAATCTCGCAAACGATTCATTTCACACTGATTTGCTTTTAAAGAATTCTCCATTTGTGAATTTCAAATTGGCGAATAAATCTGTCAGCTCACAAATTACGAAATTTTCATCACAGGAAAATTACCCAATTTACAATATTTGTTAACCTGAGATACATCTCTGTTGTTCATTAACTAATCCCAAGTACAGTTAGTTCAGCTGTGCTGTCAATGATGATGTATTGTTTGGCCCATCCCAGGGTCTATTAATAGCATATCTGGTTGGATTACAAATTGACTTTAGCATATGCATATCAGCTTTGGTAAAGTTTGACCTAAAAAAGAACAGCCTTCAAAATTGCTTGATAGTGTAGCAAATCTGAATCTGCCAGTAAACTCTTGGAATCAAGATTTCCATTCTAAACTAGTTTAAGCAATAGTTATGAATAATGGTATTCATGTTTCCAATAACAAAATACATGACGATTTTAACAATGACTAGATTATATTGTATGCCTAGAAGAAAGCTTCCCTGTTTGGTAGTTTTAATTGACTATAATTGACACAATTTTATCATATTTTTAGTGATGAATGTTCACATACCAGAGTTTCAAGGTCATTCTTACCTGGAGTTAGAAGGCCTGGGTAGAAAAGCTCTCCTGTTTCTGGAGATAGAGTTGGTCTTCAAAGCAACAAAAGCAGATGGTCTAATCCTGTACAATGGCTACACTCTAGACAGGATGGGAGATTTTATATCACTGGCCTTACATGGTGGTTACCTTGAGTTTAGATTTGATCTAGGCACTGGACCTGCTGTCATAAGGTATGCATTTTAAATTCTGTTGGTAAGAAGGTTTTGCAAGCATTACAGTGACGTCTGCCTGAAGAAATTGTTACATGTCTGAAGAAACTGAACTCAATCTAACATGTCATTACTTTTACATCAAGTGTAATATTTGTAGATGTCTGAAGATGTACAACTTGAGGCATTACTTTTACATCAAGGGTAATTGTAAGATGTCTGAAGATGTGCAACTTAAAGCATTACATTAATTTTAATCCTGTTTTAATTGAAAGAACTATGAAGCTGCACAGTTTGAGACATTACTTTTACATCAAGTGTACATGTAAGACACAACTTGAGACATTACTTTACATCAAATGTAATTGTAAGATGTTTGAAGATGTGCAACTTCAGGCATTACTTTTACATCAAGTGTAATTGTAAGATGTCTGAAGATGTACAACTCAAAGAATTACATTTAAACCTGAATTAATTGTAAGAAAACTGAAGATGCACCACTCTAAAAGCATTGGTTTTATACCTAATTAATTTCCACATACATGTTTATTGAACTTCAAGCTATGAGCATAGACATTAAACATGATGGTGTCAGGCTAAACAGTGCTTTTGGAAATATTCATAAACTTGATTTTTGACTGATTTCCTTATTTAGCATCATATTTCATATTCATATGAATTGTGAATATTTACACTTAAATGTAATGTTTAACACTCTGAATGAATGACTGCTTCAATCTGTGAGTTATTATCATTGCAAATATAGCTTTACATTATAATATTGCAAAAAATGTGTGTTTCTCAGTTTACTTTTATTTTGAAATTTCAGGTCAGAGTCAGCAATAATACTGAACCATTGGCACTGGGTGAAGATATCTCGTACAGGGATGGAAGGAATTCTAGAAATAGACAACCAAATAGTTGCCATTGGTCAATCACCCGGAGCATTTACACAGCTGACTGTCACACAGAACATGTACATTGGCGGACACAGAAATTTTGACGAAACCTCAAAACTAGCAAATGTTTCACTTCCATTTGATGGTTGTATTCAAAAGGTATATTCTTTGCACAGTCAGACTTCTGCATTATATAATCAATTTTTCCAGATTCCCAATACTGGCTTGTATTATTAGATACATTATTACCAACTACATTTTATGTTCAGCAATTGTTGTCATTATCAACTTTTCATTAAAACATGAAGGTATTACTATTAACAGTTCATCAACAAAAATATGTGATTATTATGCTCTTTAGGTGGTTAGAACATCTAAAGGTGGAATTAATCAATACATGTTTGTTATGAAAAGTTATAGCACACACAGCTCGTTACACACGAAAGGCTGTAATTATAGAGAGTTCATTAAAATAAAGAGATCAGTCTCAGATTTTTATCCGTCATTGATAACATGCTGAAACCTGTTGTTGGTTATCAGATAACATAACTGTTATTATCCATGTTATTATTGTTATTATCGACATCTCCCAATTCATGCAAACATCATAGAACCATTACAGAATCATTCATCGTCAATGTCGTTATGTGATGTAAAAAATTGTCTATGGGGATTTCTTTTCTTCCAAAAGTGTTAGTGTTGGCCTTCATTTTGTTAACAGTACTTTTGTATTAAGTCTGTCTGCCTGTCGCATTCCACATTTGCTTCAAGGGACATCTCTACAGAAACCACTTTGTCAATTGTTTTGAAAGTTGTAGCAATCATAGGTGCATTGTCACTTACCAAATTTCTTAAAATCAAGTTGATCCATGCAAATCCTGGTTGCCATGGCAATGGAAAAAAAACACTGTGAAAATTTCCATTGTCTGATTTTCTGTATCATGCATGATCCCCTGAAACATGTAATAACTAAATTGTTCCTTTGAGGTATTGGACATACTGTAAAACCCTTTGTATTTCCGAGTTGTTTATTTTGTGATTTTCCCATTTTCTATTTACCGGTATTTGTTAGTTTTTTTATTCACAAGCACTGTTTTATATATACCCATTGTTTGTTTGCTATTTTAGAGAGTTTGATGAATTCATGATATGCTTCATTTGTGAAAATTAGCAGAATATAAAAACATTGTGAAAAAATGACTTTTACTGTATTAGCGAGAAGTAAAACTTTATATAAAATACAATACAATACAATACAATACAATACCATACCATACCATACCATACCATACCATACCATACCCATACCTGTGAACCCTACCGTTTCTTGCGGTATACTACCGGAATTCAAAGATAAAAATAATCTCCCGGTGGGAGATGCCATTCTACCGTAAATTTAAACTTCACAGATAATGATCAAATTGACCTTTAACCCAGATTGTAAACAAATTATTGACTGATTTTCCAATTTGTGCAGACTGATTTATCAATATCCCCAATAAATCGTATACCAGTCTGCCACCTGTTATCAGTGAATTTCATAGCGTGTCAGATTTTCACACATTTTATGATGGGGATTATAGCTGTTAATTGGTGTCTGTACCCATCAAGGGGTCATTTTCTTTTGGATTGTGGCTAAGTAGGCAAAGTTGTAAATCAAAGTCAATCAAATTAATTAATCACAGGATGTAAACATACTGGCTCTCGGACTCGAACAAAACACAGGTACAAGGCTGGAAAATTGGATAATCATTACCTGGTCATTTCTAAATCGATTTTCATTTTCTTTACACAATATAAGAAACTACCAAGCCAATATTTTAAATCTAATGTTATTTTCCATAATATGTTTTTGCATATTTTTAAATCCTACTTTCTCTTTCCTGAGTTACATTATATTGTGAACAGAAAGTGAAAGTAGATTTAAAAATGCTATGATTTAGAACAGATGTCTAAAGCAGCTTTTCAACGCCATTAATAGTGACTTCATTAGCTTGAACGCAGGCATGCATTAAAAATCTCCCGCAAAAATGACCAATCTCCCTCATTTTAAAGACAAATCTCCCTCATTTCTATCAAAAATGGTTCACAGGTATGCCATACCATACCATACCATACCATACAAGCTGGAGTCATCAGTATAGTCAGCATCTAATATGTTTATGTCTGCAGTTTGTGACAGATGACATACTAACATAATGTTTTTCATTCCATTACATATTTGCTATTCATCATTGTCAAGCATTTATCCCTTAAATTATCAGCTTTACTCACATTATCGGTATTGCCAGACTAGTCAATATTCATAATGGACTGCTTTTTTGTATTGATGATAATTATCATTAAAACAAGTGAAAGCTGTTATTAATAGAAAATAAGTTTAAGGTTGCTTTGTTGTTGGTTCATTAGTAGAAGAAGCAACTGTAATTTAAGGAGCGGACCTCTGTAACTCAAACTTTCTCAAAGAATGGTAGTGAAAATGCCCTTCATTTTGGTTTTATTCAGAAAAACAACTTCCACTGGCACATAACAATATAACGGTCAAAATTGTGAAAATGGTGTATTTGTAATCTAAAGTGTTGTTTTTTTCAGTTGATGATAAACAATCGTCCAGTGGACTTGCTAAGTGATGCCATATCTGGTATGAATATTGAGAGTTGTGAACATCCCTGTGTTGGTAAACCATGCTTAAATGGTGGTGAATGCATTCCGAAGAAAGACGTCTATGTATGTTACTGCCCTCTTGGATACTCCGGGAACAACTGCCAGGAAAGTATGACGTTAATGTGTTGAGAAATATTGCTGTTTATGATTCTTTATGGTTTCTTGCCCCAGTTCATCAATTTAAGGAGTCTTTTTAAGTAGAAACGTCTGCATTCCTGTCTGCAGATATCGACAAATGAATGCTGTACATTTTGCTTTATCTCCGATATATTTTCAAGATAAATTACATAAAATAGCGCCGGGACAGCGTCTGCGTATGATGAAGCCTTCTCAGTCAATTAACAGAACACCATAATGGCCATGGTGTCGCATATAGATGGGTATCATAAAGAAGTATCACAAAAGACCATAATGATCTCGTTGTTGTGTCACATTATTATGTATGATGTCATGAGTGTCAGTTGTACCAGGTTATAGGCATTTCAAATGTTTTAGATCTTACATACATTAAGCAAAGCTGGGTTTAGTAACTGGGTTTTTGGCGCTTAATGCAATGCAGTTTGTTTTAAAGTTCAAACAAACAATAATAGTTACATAAAATTCATTATAATACAAGAACATGAGATTAAGAAAATTCAAAGTGTTTGCTATTTTGCAAATCCTTTAATATATATTTTTGATTGCAGGTACAGAGAAGGGTATGACAAGGCCCAGGTTTTCTTCGGAGAGTTATTTGCTGTATAAAGAAAAGGCTGTAGCAAAAAAGTAAGTGAAAATAGATTTTAAAGTATTTGTTAGTAAAGGGTATGTATGTTTTTGTTCATTTGATACTAAATTATCTTTTCTTTTTACGATCTCTGTTATCATATTCACTGGTTATCAGTCTAAGTTACTTTTAAAATTCACCTTACTATGTGAAAACTCACCACATTGGTACCACAGTATGTTAAAACCCACAATATCTGTGTCACAGGACCTGAAATCCAACCACATAATGATGTACCACAGTTTGTGCAAACCAAATGTTCTATGCCAAAGTATATGAAAACGCATTATATATTTACAACAGTAAGATAACACTCACAATAAAGTACCACAGTACAATATATATAAAAAGATTCGCCATGTATGAACCATTGTATGTAAAAACTCACCATAAATGCACCCAGCTATGTGAAAACCCTTACACATACGCAACCTTGGGTTGAAAACCAACCATATATGCACATTGGTAAGTGAAAACCCATCATATATGCACCCAGGTATATCAAAACCCACTATATATACACCCTGGTATTTGAAAACCCACCATATGTGCACCCTTTTATGTGAAAACCCACTATATATGCAGTCTGGTATGTGAAAACCCACCCTATGTGCACCCTTGTATGTGAAAACCCACTATATATGCACCCAGGTATGTGAAAACCCACCATAGCTAATATAAATGCTGTCATGGACGGACCTTTATAAAGTTTGCTTCAAATCGAATCAAATCAAAACCCGACAGATGGTATATGAAACGCAACAACATGAAAATAAACTATCATCATGAACTGAAATATGTGAAAATGAAATTTCTTTGTGTTCAGTAATCAGTCTAGCCCGGGTTTCACCAGGGACTCTCTAGTCAGTTGTTAAAAATTGCTCATCAGACTAGAAAAAATTTTAAGTTTGCTATTCCTTACATTGTCAGACTTAAATTTGATTGCAATGTTTGCGTGCAACACAGTGTAGATGAATACCACTGTCTGCAGATAACATGAGAAATGAGTGGTTTATATTAGTTGGATATTAGTTTGTAATGAATTGTTTTCTTTCTTAATAGAATTGGTGGAGACAAGATAGATGTAAAATTTTCAATAAAACCCGAATCAAGGAATGGTTTACTGTTTTGGAGCGGCCCAGATATCATGCAGGCAACTAGCGATTACATTGCCATTGGTTTCAAAGATGGCGCTCTCCAGTTCCGTTACAACCTAGGTAGCGGAGAGGCAGTAATCTCATATAATAATTCCAGATTGTTTGATGGAAAATGGCACAATGTACATGCTCAAAGGTGAATGTGATTCTTCATTTAGCATTCGTTTGTAACAAGAGCTAGAAGTTTACCCAGATCTTGATAGATTTCTAAAATGGACTCTTCCATATGTATATACCCGCCAAACAAAGTTTTATATATGAGGTCGGTTGGTTGGCCAGTCGGAAAGTTTACTGAGTAGCAAACAACACAGACCGTAATCAGCTGCCACATGTCTGCCATATGGCTATAGGCTACACTGCTTGCATTTAAATTAGTAAAACAATCTGGTAAAATTACTGCATGTTACTGATTATTTATAGATCTCATGAGATTAATTATTTTTAAGCAAAAAACTTATTATAACATATACAGTTACTTCTTAAAACTGTTAGATGGGATGGGATGGGCTTTATTTCCTATTGCTTGGAGCAGAAATTCTCATATATCCAAATATCTTCAACAGGAGACTAGAGGCTTTAACAATACAATCAATGTTTTATTGGTGTCTGATTCAATTACCATATGCAGTTCTTCTCTGTTAAATTTGACAGGTTCTTGAAATAATGATATCTCAGAGAATATTGGAAGACGTAACAGTCTAAATACATTTACTGTAAGAATGTGCTTTGCTGAAATTACATTTCATGTTCCAGTAAAGAATATTTCAAAATTTTGTCCCAGAGCGCTATTGTGCAAAATATGTATTTCAGTCAAATTTATTGATGTACTGGCAAGACGGAGAAAATTGGTTTATTTGTTGCTAATTTTAGGGGAATTTCAGTGTATGAGTGTTTATGAATCTTTCTCCAATATATCTATAACATTTAAGAATTGTAAAAACAAGTTCAAAACCTGATAGATTTTGATGAAGTGTACCTTAAAAATGTAAAATTACTTGAAAGATGTCCCATAGTGCATTTTAATGACATTGAAATGTTCAGGACTCTGGGATGAGTGAGGTTTTAAATTTTTTGCATCATATTAAGTGTAGACTCAGTTTATTGCAACATATTTTTTTTATTGCAACTTATATCAACTTTTCCCAATGACGGTTTTCTATGGCTCTGACCAGTACTTGCGCCAGATGAAGATGTTGTGGATGCCCTGATGAAAGTCTACTTGTAGATTCCAATCTGCAGTCTGGGGCACTTGGATTCAGACCCTGAAATTATGGTGCCTCCCAATTTTTGTTGCAGGAACTTCAGGTTACTGAAAGCTACTAAAATAATATTCAAACTGCTATAATGGTATCAGTTATTATGTAGTTTTATTTGAATTGATTAGAAAATTAATTCTAAATTATGAAGCGATACAATTTATAGAAATTATATATTTCTTTGTATCTTTCAGAGATAAACAAGATGGCTACCTGTCAATAGACGGGAGAGAAATTGTAGAAGGAAGTTCAAAAGGCAGCTATACCATGTTAAATACAAACAAATTTCTTTACATAGGTCAGTATCAGAATTTCCTTATTCCTCGATCACCCTGCTTGTAGCAAACAGGTCTCTCTACTTTTTAATGCTGGCACTATATGATCACTGTGACTATCATGTAGGTACCAAGTAGGTCAGAACTCAAACATAGATGTACACATTTATATGAGAACCTCCTCACTGTTGGTTGAGAAATATGTAAGATATGCTTTCAGTGTTTTATTTTTAGGTCAGTAGGTTAAAGGTCAAGAGTGGCAGCGACCTCTGGTTGAAAATAGATTTTTTATTCTATAAAAGCCCTTTGGTCCAAATGTGCTCAACCTTCAGATCTATTTAATAAGGATATTTTGTTGAAATACAGTCCATCCTATCTTAAACAGCCAGCTAAGTGATGCACCTAAAGTGGTCACTTTAAGTACAGGTGTACTTAAACAGCCAGCCAATATTGATGCATCTAAAGTGGTCACTTTTAGTACAGGTGTTCTTAAACAGCCAGCCAATATTGATGCATCTAAAGTGGTCACTTTTAGTACAGGTGTTCTTAAACAGCCATCCAATATTGATGCATCTAAAGTGGTAATTTTTAATACAGGTGTACTTATTACCGTAATATGAAAATGACCAGTTGGGATAATTCAGTATTGGTTGCTTAAGGAAGATGACTACACGATTGAGAGGACTAATAACGCAGGTTTAAATGTATTCTTTATTTGTAGGTGGCATGCCAGATGTGTTGCAGGGGACGTTACGGAAGTTCACTTCAGGTTATGTTGGGTGTATACAGGAAATGGTGCTTGGCAACGATTACTCTCTGTCGCTCCTACAGTCTGCTGACAGTGGTAGAAATATTGTACCATGCTCATAGTACCGTCAGCACATCGATATCCATGGTAACGAGGAAGTATATGACTTGGTTTTAAACAACGGCTCCAAAACAGTACAAAGTAGACACAACAAATTGTATTCAACACCTTAGCTCGAAATACATCACAGGAGAAAATACCTTATATTTCTTGTATGGTGCTCTAAACACTAGTATGTTAAAAATTTGGTTGATAACATAGAAAATGCACTACATATGGGCTGTACTTTATAGACTACATGAACATTATAGACGAGATATGTGTTACACATAACTGTGCTTTATAGACTATTTGATAGGAAGGACATATTACACATGCTGTGCTTTATAGACTACGTGTACATGTGTTACACATGTGCTGTGTTTTGTAGACTTCATGTAAATAATATAAGAGATATGTGTTGCACATGTGTTGTGCTTAATAGATTAAATACTGATAGAAAAAAGGTGTGCTACACATGTGTTACACTGAATTGAAACTTGAAAATAATTAAAGCACTACACATGTATAGTGCTACATTGTAAACAGCGAAGTGGTAGCATTATGGCCAATGTTCCATATAGACTGATTTGATGGTGAAATTTAGTGCATATGAACTATTTGTACTGTACAAAACAACATCTTAAACAGCGAAAGTGTAATCAGTGGCATGTACTTTGCTTTACATATTGTCAAGATTGCATAACAGCTATAGGCATTGTTCATTATTAACTGTTTATATACCATTTTAAAGACATTTAAAGCTGAAATCGATTGAATCTTGGAGTCCTGCAAATGCTTTGATACTGCAAACTGTCATTTGATAACAAGAAAAAGCAGTTGATAACAGGAAAATTAATTTCCTAATAGGATAAACAGTTGATATCAGCAAAATTTATTTCCGAAGAGGATAAATAGTTGAAAACAGCAAAATTCATTTGATAACAACAGAAAGCTGTTTATAACAGCAAATTCATTTGATAACAAGAGGAAACAGTTAATAACAGCAAAATTCCTTTGATAACAAAGGTATAACAAAAGGAGTGTTTTAACAGCAATTCATTTGATCACAGGAAGAAACAGTTGATAACAGCAAAATTCCTTGATAACAGGACAAAGCAGTTAATAACAATAGAAGACCCTGCTCTTACACTGAGTATTTAGTGCCATATTTGCCATCAATTGAAATGTTGCCGTATGTTATTGTCAGCGACAGATTACTTAATTGATAATATTCTGTGAAACTCAGATAAGTCCCTTGAATGTTGTTAAATATTTTATGAGTTTAGTTTATAATATACATTTGTTGTTGGTACTCTAGTGTCTGTTAATGTGAAACTGTATCAAATATTGAGAAATTTACAGTGTTTTATAAAAACATGGAAAGTCCATTCAGTTTTCCCAAAGTGAGAATCTCACTAAATTATTAAATAATTTTGTTAGATCCATATAAAAGTCATAAATCTTTTTACATGTGCTTAAGAAACATGTTGGATTTTCTTCTTTTTTGCAGAAAATGCATTGTTAGACAAAAATCCCTGTATTATATCTGTACATTTTTTTTCTGCATTTGAAATTTAAATTGAAACATCTTGTTTAGGCTTTAAATCTTGAGGCTTTTTGAACTGAAATAGTTGATTTACCATAGATAATGGACTTTCATTACAGACTTAAAGGCGATAAAATTAGAATTACTCAAGTTTAACTTCATACAAAATTGTTATTATTCTAAAATCTGCAAGGCAGTGAAGATTTTTTAACCCTAACTCACTTACCAGTAATTTCTAAAATGGACTTGTCCATTTTTTTTTTAGAATTTAGACAGTACCATTGATTTTGGAGGGGTGTTGAAATAGTAAACACTGTAGATCAAATTCATGATTAGACTATAAGAATGTGCAAGCAGATCATAATCTGCACTGGTTGTAAAGAAGTATCACTTGACACAAACTGGTAAGTGCTAAGTAGAAAGCATGGATCAATTTGTGTGAATGAGGAAGACATGAAAACTTCAGATAAATAAAAAAACAGATTTCCATTGATATATATGACAATTTTGGTAATTGAACTAAACAGGGATATTGTCTTGTGTAATATAAAGAGCAGAAAATCATAACTACAGTATAATTATCAATACGAAATGAAAGTTTAACTTGTATCCTGCTGTTGATAACTCTGCCTTTGTGACCAGTACAGATCATGATCAGTCTGTACAGCCAAGCAGTAATCTGTACTGTTCACTGTTCAGTCAGTAAATTTTCAGTGAGCACCCCTTTTTAACAATTAATGGAACAGTCCAAACTGAAAGATGGACTTGTCCATTTTCTAGAAATTTCTGAGGGTATGGGTTATTAAAAAATAAAAGCTTGTAAGATTTTGAACATTTATTAAAGAAGCTATGGACAATCTGTGTTAGCAATAGCTGCTTGTTATTATGTTAAGAGGGTTTAATACATGTTTGAAAGTCATACTGTTTTACAAAGTGGATAAACACTTTTTTCTGTTCAGTTTGAAAAAGTTCTGATTATTATGAAGCTCACCTGACATGGAAATGTGCATGGTGAGATATTGTGATTGCAAACATGTCTATCATCTGTAAGCTTATTATTTACCTTGTGAACATTCTATAGCCCACATTGAAGTTTTGTTCCTTGGATGGTCCTCTGCCAATAGTGCTCTTCTATTATCCCCCACTCAGGCAGAGGGGATATGGTTAAGGGCTCCATCCGTGCTTCCGTCACACTTTTATCTGGAGCAAGACTATGAAAATATTAAAGGGAATCTGTTTAAACTTAAAAGACAGACAGAGGAAGGGAGAGTTAGTGCAGTGTTCAAGACCTTAATTCTAGCTGTCCTATTTTTAATTCCTTTGAATTTTGTCGGGCCATAACTCTACACAGACAGAGACACGACATTAACGGTTTTATTTTTTTTTGAGTTAGAGTCCCACTGAAAGTTGCAAAGGAATTGTTTCAAGTCGACCTAACTCCTTAATACTCTAGGGGGGGGAGGGGGGGGGAAAAAAAGGGGGGAAAAAAAAAAAAAAAAAAAAACCCCCCTAAAAAAAAAATTTTTAAAGGGGTTTTAAATGGAGCTTGTTCTGTTTTTTAATTTTAACGCTGCCTATCTACCCTATTAATGCTTGAAAAGCTTTTTTTGACATTGGGCTCATAACATTTAAATCACTTTCACTTTATCACAATAAGTAATGTAACTCAGAAAGTAGGATTCAAAAATATGCAAATATACTTAACATTAGAGTAAAATGGCATGGTATCAGAATTTCGTATATTGTGTATAAAAAAAAAACGATTAAATGTACCAGTAATATATTCAATTTTCGCCTTGTTTTTATTTGTCGAGTCCGAGAGCCAGTTACATTGTGATTAATTAATTTGATTACTATGATTTACTACTTTGTCTCTTACCACAATAAGAATAACCCCTTGAGAAAGAAACCAATAACAGCTATAATCATAGTAAAATGTGTGAAAATTTAACTCGCTATGAATTCAATGGGCCTTAACTGTACTTAAGTACTGATAAAAGTGCACATTGAATCAGTCAAAATTTGCATACAGTCATGGGAAAGGACAATTTGATCATTACGTGAAGAATTTCGGTAATGTCGCAAGAACCATAACTCCCATTTTCCCAAAACACAGGTATGTGTCTAACATTGCTCTTATCTTTATTATCAAGAATTATTCAGATTTAATCATGTATTGTAGATGTTCTCTGTTGGCTTAGGTGAGCGATATAGGGCCAACATGGCTCTTGTTAGTGTTTTCAGCATATTAAATTACAATGAAACTGTTTTGTGCCATAAAACAATCAGGTAGTGTGTTCGTGTGTGTAATGCTTATTTTACATTTGTGAGTATAATTGTATTGATAGTACTGTGAATCATGAAATATTTGTCAGAACTTTATTCTCATATTTTTTCGCAAGAACTCTCCTTTGCACAATTCATTATTTTGTCAAGTCAAAGATCAGTACTGTATCAACAGATTGTTCGTGAATTTATTGTCTTGCGAATTGACCAGGGGATAAAAAATCATTAACTTTTTTCTCACAAATTCAAAGAGATTTATAGTATACAATATAGTTGCTTCTTTTTGTGATCACTGGTTCCTCACTCATGTGGATGAGTTACATACTAGATTTCAGTTTGTCTGTCTTCCTGTTTGTCGATTACCCGCAAGTAACCTTTAAAAAATTGCTGGGATATGAGTCTGATGCATCTCTCTGGTAAGTTAAAGTATACATTGTGAGGAAGTTTTGAAAGATTCAGAACCATTGCAAAATACATTTTATATTCACGGTAAACACTTTACTGGAGTGTTTCTCCTTGATGTCATGGTAGTTTACAAGGAAGTGCAATCATGTAAGCAGTCGTTTACTTTTGCATGTATGTGTATTAATATTTCATCTTGTTTTTCATACTATGGGGTTGTAGGGGTCAGTTCATAGAAACGTTAAAACCACATGATCACTTTGAATTTACACATTTACTGATAGAATAATGATAGAACACCAAAGTGATCAGGGGTCTTTAAGCCATTTAAACACTACAGTGCAATTCTTTGTTTATTTCTATGTATTCTTTCCAGTATTGCAATTTATAATGGATGTCATTGCAATATCAAAAAAATCTTTTTTGGGGGGTTTTAGATTTTTATTTACACGAGTTATTGTTAGATTTTGTGTTAATTTATTTATAATGCTGTTTGATACAGAATGTTATGTCAGTATTTTTAAATAAGGAAAAATAAATAGTTGACTTAGCTTGAATCCTGTCATACAATGAGTCACAGGCCAAAGTTGGGTAGGAACGTATGAGGTGTCCCACTTTAAACATGTGATGTAAAGTAGGTACATTTATGAAATTAGACAAGTCAAAGTGTGAAAAAAGTGTTGAAAAAATTATCTATTGAAACTTCAAAATCCTGTTTGCTGCATCAGATGTCTTTCTGATTGAAGTCTTTTTATACAGTGCCAAATGATTGACCTGCTTCATTAACATTGTTTTTAGCTTACCTGGCTTGTTTTACAAAGACGTATATATGAAAACCTACTTGGTATATAATATTGTCTAGTGATCTTCCACCAGGCAAGTGGACTTGTACCAAGGTGAGCTATATAGGGCCATCTTGGCCCTCTTGTTTCGTCTTTTGTATTTCTGTAATAGTTCTGTTAGATGTTATACTTTGTACAATATGTATTAATGTAATATTTGTCAGAACCTACATGTCACAGTTCTGTTAAGTGATATTACCTTTCAAAGTGACTGTCACAACTTTAAGAAAAACATTAATCACTGTATATGATACTCCTAGAATAATGAATATTTCCAAAGTTAAGAACGAAATATAGGAATCTGTGAATTGAATATAGAGGAAATCTGTTAAAAACGTTTTTGACTATGGTAGTCAAATAGCGAAAATCTGACCTTTCTGTTTGCATATTTTTTCACTGATATCAGTCAGTAAAAGAAATCACTTGATATAAATTACTTCTTACAATTTATGAAAGCATCTATTGTGTTTTAAGCTTCATTTCTTGACAATATGGTCATTTTGAAGGGTAATATATTTTTTCTATAACCATAGAATACAAAATGGCCCTGTCCAAATTGAAAGATTGACCAAGTCCATTTTAAAGTTTGTGGTAAAGGTTAGAGTCTCAAATGGTTTTGAAAGAATTCTGTTACATAACACCTACTATTAATACAGCTTCAAATAGACGTCAAGGAGCTGTTTTGAATAGCATTCCTTGGACAGTTTTGTACAGTTCTGTGGTCAGCAAAAAGTCTTGCCATTTTCTGCCTTTCTTGCTTCAAATATTGTCACAGTATAGAGAACCATATGTCTGTAGTTATGTAGTCTGCAATCCAAGGGGGGTAATCTGCCCCATCTGCTTCTCTTTCATTCCAAATACAGAAAATACATACATGTGTACATCTATGAGGGTGTTCAAATAAGGGTACAGTTTGGCTCATGATTAATTTTTTTGGCCGGTACCAAAAACAGCTGATAGATGGATAGAGCATGCATAGGGCCCGTATTTTTCATGCAGTTTTATAAAAAAAGTCAGTGAAATATCAGATTACCAATATGCTGATAGTTTTAATTCATAAAATTATATGCAGAAATGTTGAATGATGGTAAGGCCAGAACAAATTGATATTGCCCATAGTTTCTGGTCCCCTATGCTGCGGTTACTTTTGGTAGTAACACTTTCCGACTCCATTATGGAGAAGCATGGTGCGCAGTTTTGTTTAAAGAGACCATGGTTATATGAAAAACAAATCTCTTTTCATACTAACCTGCCCTAATTTCTTCAGGCTGATACCAGAACCACAATATTTTCTTGGTCTAGCCTTGATATCCATGTGATCTCAATGAGATATTTGTTCACTGTAAACATTCGCAAGCAAGGACCAAATCTTATGACTGGATCAGCTACTACACACCTACTGTCAAACATTCCAAAACTTCCTTGTATTCAAGTTAACGATATGTGTATTTGTATTTAAGTTCTATTGTTCAAATAAATGCAGTTTACCGCAAGGTTTCATTTTTTCCTGTTGTATATAGATTTCTACAGAAATGTGCAGATGTTCTCTACCTTTTGTTGTTTTGTAATTGTCATATTAACAATGAACTGTTACATGAATCAATAAATTTTCAAATACATTTAAGCTTTGTTATAACTCTGAGATACAACACTCTGCAAGATTTTTGTTACCCCTAGCAGAAAGCCCATTGATAATAGTTTGGCATTATCTGTCTTTCCGTCAGCTTGTCTGTCCAGAGCCTTATCTAAGAAATGGTCTGGTGTATATGAACAAACTTGGCACTTGAAAGTTTAGCCCTGTGAGTTTAGATTTTGTTGCCTCAGCAACACTACAGTTGTTGCCCTTTGTAGTTCTAGGTACGATGAATGATGGTGTCAATTCAATTTATTCGTTGCATCCATATTACTGAAGCAATCCAGTTCAAACTTTGGTACAATGTATATATTGGCCACCAGACGTTGACCAAGCTTGATTAAAGGATAGATCTGACTTGTAGTTCTAGAGTTATTGCCCTTGATAGAGCAAGACTTGCCATATTAGACCTTAAAACTCTTCAAACTACATTATTTTAACAATGATTAAAATATGCTATATTTGACCTTGGCACTGTGGCGGCTTCATTATGTAAGCCTTCGTTGACAAACCAGGACAAAATGTGTACGGCCTTCAGATCTTGGTGGAGCTCAATTTCAGGCCTAATCGGAGCCTTGCTTGCTTTAAGTAGTGTAATAATTTAAATATCTTCCTGTTCAATCCATTTATTAGGTCTCAAGCTTAGATTTTTAGCTCGTCTGACTTTTTTTTAAAAATGAGCTATTGTCGTCACTTGATTGTCGTCGCCGTCATTGTTGTTGTCGTTGGTTAAGTTTTGCATTTAGGTCACTTACATGGAAACTATCAAAGCCATCACTTTGAAACTTGGGAAACTTGTTCATCTAATATACCCTTCTTCAAATTGTATCCTAAAGATGCTGAGTCTCACCTGTTTTTAGCTCACCTATCACAAAGTGCCAGAGTGAGCTACTAGGATCGCATTCTGTCCGTCGTATGTCATACGTCCGTCCGTCCACCATTTCCTTCAACAACATCTCCTCTGAAACCATTGGGCCAATGTTGATGAAACTTTGCAGGGATGTTCCTTGCATGAAGCTCTATCAAAGTTGTTCAAAGAATTCCATTCCATGCAGAACTCTGGTTGCTATGGCAACAAATAGGAAAAACTCAAAAAATCTTCTCTGAAACCACAAGGCCTAGAGATTAGATGTTTGGCATGTAGCACTGTCTAGTGGACCTCTACCAAGATTGTTCAAATTATGAGCCCCGGATCAAAATTGACCCCACAAGGGGGTTCACATAGTTTTACATAGGCTTATATAGGAAAAACTTTAAATATTCTTCTTGAAACCACAAGGCCTAAGCTTAGATATTTGGCATGTAGCATTGCCTAGTACACATCTTCAAAGTTTGTTCAAATTATGCCCCTGGGGTAAAAATTGACCTTGCCCGGGGGATCACTTGTTTGGTATATAACATTGTGATCTTCCACCAGGCAAGTTGACTTGTACCAAGGTGTGCGCCATATAGGGCCATCTTGGCCCTTTTGTTTGGGGTAAAAAATTGGACATAGCTTCTTCTTTTTCTGTTAGATTGATGACAAATTTTTCACAAACAATAAATGGATAATGTGCTTCAATATTTCAAACGGGTTTTGGAGTCACACATTTGGAAGGGGAGGGGAAGGGGGAAGGGATATTTTAGTATTTTTGGACTTAGTCATTTTTAGCTAGTCTGATTTTTTAAGTTTTGCGCTTGGGGCCACTTACATTCAAACTATCAAAGCTATCACTTCAAACTTGGAATACCTGTTCATTATCAAATGTAAAATAGTATAAAGAATTTTACAAGTTACATAATCCTGTAATGTATATGGCTGGATTATTGCCCCTTCTTAACTTAGAAAGTTTCATACACACAATATTTTTGTAACAGTCAACAGAAAGCAACCAAACTTAGTGTATAAGAAGTATTCATGAATATCTTTAGTTAGATTGTATGTTAGGACTCCTGGGGTCAAGGTCACTGTTACTAAAAATAGGAAAACTGTATTATATTCAATATCTTTAGTTACAGTTGACATAATGTAACCAACTTCTGTTGTTATAAGTATTTAAGAAGATAGGGTTGGGTTTTGGGGCTCCTGGGGTCATTGCCAAACACACTAACTAAATAAACAGTAATATGCTTGATATCCTTAGTTACAAATGACATAATCAATGATAATATTACTAAAATATTAAGTCTGTAATACAAAAAAAATACTTTTAAATTAATTGGGATTGTGCTTGGGGCTCATGGGGTCAAAGTCCATGTTTTTTTCTAAAAATAGAAAAATGGGGGGGGGGGGAACAATATCTTTAGTTGCAGTTGAATTATTGTGACCAAACTTAGTGTCTAGTTATTATTATGAAAACCTTTTTGTGGGATTGCGTTTTGAGGTCAAGGACACTGTTACTTAGAAAATGGAGATGAATAAACTTACTAGAAGGATAAAATCAGACGAGCGTTCAGCACCCGCAGGCTGTGCTCTTGTTAGTATATGTTGTGGCCTAGTGGTCCTCTACCAAGAGTGTTTAATTAAAAACCCATAGGTCAAAATTGGCGTCACATCTAGGCCAAGTGCCAATCTGTGAAGTTTCATTCAACTCTGGTCATGCATTTTGGAGATCAAACCACACGTAATCTCCATATATGCTGCAGAGAAAAATAGCCATAACAAAATAATAAAAAAAAAACCTGGTAAGAGCATGCACAACTAGGCTTGGTATCAATCACTCTTGTGAGGTTTCATTCTAATCTGGCCAAGGGTTTTGGAGATGAAGTGGGCACAAAAATCTCTGTACAGGTAGATGTACAGCTAATTGAAAAAGAAAAAAATACAAGGAGCCACAACTCTGCGAACTGAACTTTGTTGTTCTCTGGGTTATATCTAGATGGGTCATAATAATAGACCCCAATCTAGATCCATTTACATTGTTTAAAGTCCTGGCAGACCTTGTGATTTCTCCCCAGGTGAACTTGACACTACCCCAATCTTATCAATACTGTTGATCACAATCCAGTAACAACCTTGAAATAGAGATCTCTCAAATAAAACAATTGAAGGGGGTACAATTCAATTATAGACCTCTCAAAAACAATTTTTGATATCATTAATTTATTTCTTGCGTGCTGTAAAACAATAATAGGTCTCCAATTCAAATGGAGACATCTTCAATTGAATTATAGATGTCTCCAAATCAATTGATTTAAACCGCGCTACAAACAAATTTTTGATGTCTTTAATTGATTTATAGACCTCTCCAAATATTTAAAGACCTCTTCAAATAATTGAGTATATGTACATTTGGCATACATTCAAGATATCTAAAATTGAATTTCACTGCGCTCAAATTGATTTAGAGAGGTCTCTATTTGAATTCCAGACCTCTCTATTTTAATTTGTAGCGAGCTGTAAAACAATTAGAGACCTCTTCAATTCAATTACAGAGCTCTAAAAAACAGCTGAAATACACCTTAATTTTTGATATCACTTATCAAATTGTAGAGGTCTTCAATTCTTTTATTGCGCGCTTTAAATCAAATTTTGATATCATTAATTGAATTAGAGCTCTCCAATTATTTAAAGACCTCTTCAAATATTTTAGTATAAGTAGATTTGGCGTTCCATGCAATCTACATGTGTACGATCATCTAGACTGACGGAATTCTGCAGCTTTTTGTATTTGAGATTAGTTCTACACTGACCCAAAATGAAACCTTTACAGGTTTATAATGGGATTTACTATGTATGAGAAAGAAACACCAAAACCTCACAAGCAATCAAATATTATATCAAGTCGCTAATCTCCGAGTTGGTCGATTTTAAATTTCCGCGCCATAGATGACTTCCCTTCCTCGACAGGTGCGCTGACTTTTCATAGAGGGCGCTAACATAGAAATTTGACAACTAATTGCTTGAACTTGGCCTTCCTATTATGCAGATCAAGCGAACCGGGAGCCACTGCGGGTTAATTTCAACATGTAGGGGAATTTTACTTCCTGAAAAGTTTGGAAACAGAAAGAAGGAATAAAATCGAGGTAAATTCCTTTGAACAGTTATTTTGAGACGATTCTTTGCAAGAAAACTGACACCAATTCATTTTATGTCAATAATGAGAGACAACTCTTCTGAAAGCGTATTTTTAATTTACATTTTTGTCATTTTGAGAAGCCCGAAGGCATGCATGGATGTAGCGTATTTTCTTGTTCCTGCTTTATTCAAAATACCTTTTTATTGTAACCTACGCTCGTTTATCATTGGTACTGTCTCTATATAGGTATAATAGGAATGCAGTTCTGATTTACATACTGATGTGACGGGAACAAAAAAGTCAATCAAAGCCACTGAAACAATCGTCATAAATTAGGGGGTGTCTCTGGGTCCGAGTCCAGACCTCGAGACCTGGTCTCTGGGTCAGTGTCATGGCCTAAAGCCTGAAACTTCCCGGATCCGTACCTGAAGAAAAATGTATAGGCTGTCTCCGAGTCACTACAATTATTTTTCATAATTATGTTTATTGTCTTTTATTTAATTTTACTGTTACTGTTGTTATTTTTACTATGTTAACTTTGTTCAGTATGACAATCACAAAGTTTATTCGCCATTAGGCCTCTGTCCCATACAAAATATATACACACATTTAAATATAGTACACACAAGCATATTATGTGTCTTACATGGATATTAGTCATAACAACGACTATAATAATATATAGCTCTGAAGTTAAAGTTGGAAAACTGCTTGAACAAAGTTCAAGAGATAATAAAAATACATATAGTGGGGGAACCTATGCTGGAGGTATTTTGAATGTATATCAGCTGTTCAGAAAGCAGGAAATCCTAACCATTTTGATTTGCCTCAGCAAAAACATAATGTTATCCCTGCTAAATCAAAACAAGATGTTGATGTGCGTCATCACGTGACTACGTCATTCTGGGAGCTATTGACAGGACACATGACAAAACCTGAAATTTCACCACAAAGTGAACCAATGCTGGCGGTATGTGATATTTGACAACCAACAGGTGGAAAACAGTTTTTAGAGCCTGAATATTAACTAACAAAAGATAACAGTTTCCATAGAATATATATTTTTATACGAAAGAAATAAGTTTTAAATATCAAAAATGCTAACTTTAACTGCGTGATTTTGATGTCTTTATTTAAGAATTTTTCTAGCGGAATGGATCTAGTACCATTGTATCGGCTGCTGTGACATCACAGAGCTGCACGCGCGGCTATCACTATTTTTGCTGTAAAAGCATTTCATCGACTGTCAATGCTGAATATACCCTGAAAAATATTTCTTCATCTGTTTTTCTGTTTATAGCCGTTTTTCGGAGATACCACCAGCATAGGGATTCTGCCAGCATATGTTCCACCACTCTAGTTATTCCTGAACATGTGAATTTCTATTTGCCCATAGAATCTGAAAAAAATCACTAGCTTGTAGAGTGGTGAATTATTTTCACATTAAATCACCGTCTGTTTGTATATTATATCAAAGGTGTTGGTCCAGAAGGCCTGAAAAAGGCCCACTTTTTATTACAATACAAAGGACATGTCTTAATTATATTTCAGACAAATCAAATTTCAAGCTGTTTGTTTTCAGATAAACATTTGTAACCGTTTCATTAACAATTCAAAAATATACAACTAAAGTACAGTTTGACAATGTACATTGGATCACCAATCATGGCCCTGACAAGTTAAGGGACTTAGAACTAAGGTCTCAACCAAAATTGCCAAAAGCTCTATATTGTGCAGAATGGCAAAAGAAATTTGAAATTGGTGCCAGGAATATTATCCATCGATGCCAAGATTTCAAACAATACCCAAAAAAAAATCTTTTAGCAAAAGAAAAAAAGAAAGAAAATGACAACTGATTTTCAAAACCTTTAAGAACCTAAACTTATCCTCCTCCATTACCAGATCACTTTGACCGTACCCTAAGTAGCCAACTTGTTTTTCATTTATCTTGTATTACATGTACCTTGTCACAGTAACTGCTCATTGGTATGACCCCTGCTATCAACCATGTCTCTTTATGTGAGAGAGTTGGCAGTTTCATTTGGAGGATAAGGTTCCAGTACTGGTTCTTCCAAGGAACAATGGTAAGGTAACTGAACAATGGTTAGAAAGAGCATGAAACCCCTACAAACAAAATATACTAAATACATTGTACAGTAAAGCTTGTATTATAAAACAAATGTATCATATACGCTGGAATAAAGCATATACAAAGTTTCCCTTTATTTTATTGTTTATTATTTCATTGTTTGCTGAAGCCATTTGATCTGTAATGGCAAATTTCAATTGGTCCTTCTTTTAAGAATTTGACGTAAAATAGTTTTGAAATAAATTCATAGCAGTAAATATGTATTTGGTTCCTTTCTTCATATCTAGTACACTTACTCATTATCAGCCACTCTCTTTGCATTCAAGCATCCCCAGATTCTACATAATTGGAAATTAATGAAAGTGACCATTTCTTATCAGAGATTCCATAAGCTTACATTATGAACAAAAAATCTTGCATATTGATTGAATTATCATCAAATTATGTATACAATACTTTGTGAACAAAAAACAGGTAAATGTGGCTTACTCCAACTACCAATAATATTGTTTATATACTTGTGTAAAAGCAGGTGAAGTCTTTATACTTTTATACAATGTATATTCTAAGTATGTGTAATTAAGTTATTAATATAATTAATAATTAATCAAAATTTCACTTTTAATATGATTTGGGTCCAAAAAGGCCCGATCCAAGAAGGCGCACTTTTCACATATGTACAATGAATTAACATAGAAAAAAGTCGTAGGGCGTTGTGTTTTGAGACTGGTAAGAGAGGTGCAATGGGAGATAAGATGATTTCAGTTAAAAACTTTTTAATGAATCATACAATAGTATAGAAAGTAGATTGCCTGAAAAGACTTACTGCCGGAATTGGTAGGTTATGATGGTCAATGCAAGGAAGCAGGTCAAAGGTCTGCATTTTGATATCTGGCCGAGTGTAGTGTCATCAGGACTGGTGTCCTTCAACAGGACACATAACACCACATACAGCTTAGACACAATGTCTGACAATTGCTTCTTGTACTGAAAAAATGCTTGTTCTGTCTCTGATAAGTGAATTTCCCCTGTAATTTCAGTACTGGGTATCATAAGAGATACTTTGTTTAATGAGTGAAATAAAGCAAATCAGCACCTAATAATGTCAAGGTATTGATAAAACCACAATATTGAAAATGATTTTAATCATATTTTTTCAGTTATCATTTGAAACAGGATTTGTGAGATAGCATGTTATATATGTTACAAATAAGGAAGATTTAAAATGACAAATTGTCAGATAACTTTATAACTAGGTTGCTCATAATCAGTAGATACCAATGTATTTGTAAGTAGGACATGAACTGAAATAGTGAACATATTTTACCCGAATTATTATCTGCGCGCTCTAGCGGCGCGATGGTGGTGATGTGATAATCGTTGCCATCAGTATGTCCTAGTCATTAACTCCTTCTACACTGTTGGCACCAGGAACTTGAAACTTTCCCACAATTTTGCTATATTCTCCTGGCATTGCACAACACTCTGACCCCTTGGTCTCAAGATGTGGTGGGGTCATTACACAATATATACAATACTGTCCATAAAAAAGAGAACCCTTGAGCATATGACACTCAAACTTGGTATGCATTTTGGTTCTGATAGTTGAACACCCCTACTTATACTGAGGTCAAAAGGGCAAAAGTCAAGGTCACAGTGACCTTCAGAAGTGAAATTATTTCATTGTCTAAAAATTAAAGTAAGTACAGCACAGGAAATTGAGATTACGTACATGCAATCAACAAATTCTAGTTGAGAAATGCTACGGCCTTACCCTGATGGTCGCTAGTGATTCTGCCTTTTGCCACCAGTGTAGATTATGATCAGCATGTACATATGTGTGGTCTGAACATGATCTTCACTGCTTGTTGTTGGGTAAGTTAAATTTTGCTAAGCAATCATTTGAACAACAGGTATCTCAAATTAAAGATGGACCAGTTCATTATAGGGTCAACCAAGACATAGAAACATTGTCATGTGTTAAAAAACAAAATTAATGAACAAATAAGAAAACCGTGTTTTAACCTCTTTTTTGCTTCCTTTTTTGTGTCAGACATAGATGCAATGTAACAAGGTATAGAAACTTTTGAAGTACAATCTAAAAGCAGATTTTCCTTATATAAAGTTGTTACGCCTAATTGATAAAAGCAAATTTTCAATTTATGAAGGAACTTTTCTAATTCTCAAGCATTCAAATGTGCAATAACTGCCCTGCCTTTAACTCGATGCCCCTTTTTGAGGGCACCCTCTCGTCTTTGGGAGCCAAAATAATCTGCAAAAATGTACTATCTTACATAGTGTTAAGAAGTGTTACTGTATTCAGTAATATATGCATGTCATGAATGTCTTGACCACCATCTTATTTAATACTGATAATAAATCTAGTCCTATATTAAAGTATTTATCAATTGGTCGGATGTCACACATCCACTAACGCCTGTCAAAGTACAGATTTATTTCGCAAACTTCCTGGTTGATGTAATGATTCGGCTTACAGTCAGAAAAGGCGAAGGAGTTGACTTGTTCTTATTTCTGTTTTGAAACCTGGGATTATTTCTATTTATTACATTTAACTGTTGGATTTGAATCAAATTGAAGTAAGAAATTTTGAAACATTATTTAAATAATGCATGTAAGGTATTGATAATAACTTGATAAAATACTGTAAATTGTTTTATAAGCAGAAAAGGGAAGTTTACTGGTAGATGTTAGATAAACATTTATGAAAAAAATGGTGGATTTTGTATTGACTTTAATATTTTTATAGAAAGGAGGAAGATATGTTATTTATCAATAAGACATAATACATTTTTTAAAGTAGGAGAAATTACCAACTTTAATGTAAATAATGCAAAAAAAATCTGAATTTTCTACTTTTTTATGTCTGTTTTATAAATAAGATGACATTAATGTGCATTGACTTGTACATAGATATGATAAGATGTTATTTATGTTCATTTTTTGCAGTTATGTACAGGGAAATTACTATGGTTTATATTATTGTTGTTATTATTATAGAGGATCAAGCGGGCCTTACTTTTTTATGTATGAAGTATAAGTGTATCAAAGATTTATCAACTGCCTTGGGTATTGCTTACATGTAACATAAGCCTGCAATTTGCATAAGTCCGTTTTATATTTGTAATTTGATCAGGCAGTATTTAAAGTTTTAGCTGTTTCAAAACAATGAATAAAGGACTGTCAATATTGTGACGATTTTAAGTGTAGATGTGAGTCAGACACTGTACTTTTAAAAAAATTTGACTACTGGCACGTTAGCCACAGTATTTACTTATTATGCTATTTTGTCAACAACAACAGCAACAGCATCCTTTATACTATTTTGACCAGCTTTCAGTTTGAATAGTACTATAACTATTATTTGTTGAAAGATGTACCAAACAAATTTGTATTTACTGAATAGTGAACAGTGTAGATCTTGATCGGATCATCAGACTGTACAGAATGTTTAGGTTGATCATGATCTGCACTGGTCTCAAAGACAGAATCATATACTACCAGAAGGGTACAGGTTAATGTACATACCTTTTATGGCTATATTTTTTTTTATACCTCATCGCTTTGCTTACTTACATTGTTACAGCTGACGTACACATTTGTGGTTGAGAGAAAAATTGTCCCTTGTTTCATGTGCTAGTTAGTCAGACTCAGATTCAATCATTGGATTATGTATCACTTGAGTATACAGTATTTTACACTGATATTCTGACATAGGATATAAACAATGACAATGTGGGATATTTTGTGGTTTTCTATTACATGAAATGTCCGGAGAAACATCTTAATCGGCTAATTGCTACCTTCCTAAATAAATTGTGATGTTTCGGTGATATATTAATTGTTACAATACTACTAGGATGTGGATTTTTCTAACGTATGATTTTCAGCTTTATTTTAACTTAATGTACATGTACACAATCAGTTAATTGTTTTGCTTCCAAACAATTGGGAAAAACAATTTCAATAGTGATGCAATTATCAGAAACTATAGTATTGATTTTCTGTTTGTTTTCTACCTAAAATTTCTGTAAGAACTGTTCTACATATCATAAACTTTGAAATTAAGTTATATATACTAGGGATTTTGTTGTTGTCATTGTTGCTACTGTAGACATTAACATGAAACAATAACTACCATACAGTTAGATTGTTATTGAAACACTGGGGTGCATGTCAATTTTTAGCTGGAATTTTCAAAGAAAAGGGAAGCTATCATACTGAATCAGAGTTTTGGGGGGAAAAGAAATTCCTCAAGTTAACATCAAAACTGTTAAGAAAATTTAATGTAAAATTTTAGCAGTAATTGTTTTCAAAGTGAAAAAGTATTGTGTCTCAAGGGTTAAGCAAATCATTTATGATTTCAACTTTTGACATCCCCCTTAGGTAAAAAATCAGGTCATGACTGAAGAATCTCTAGGCCTGTCATTCACTGATTGATTACATGTTAATAACCAATAATATGTAACAAAATTGGGTGATATTATGATATGAATATGTGAGTTATATGGAATTACTGACAGATATATATACATGTATGTATGTAATATAAATTACACTAAATCAACTGCCTAATCATACTATACAATTTATGTAGTCCTAGTCTTGTGTAAAGGACTACTGTCTGCGTAAATAATTTTTCTCAGAGTTGTATTTTCTGTAGGTGTCTGTTTATCCGTCTGTCTGTTTTGAGATCTGATTTCCAGTGCCCTTGCTCATCACCTTCTATTGCTACAGTTACTAGTTGAGAGCAGCAACCTCACTAAAGCACGCAACCTTCCTCATAGTACATGTATATTATATAGGGTGATTAAGGAGGTGATTATAATCAGATTGTGAGAGTAGTTCATAGAAATTGCAAGAACTTACCTGTAAATTAATGTCAATTGAACATTGATGTTAGAATTTAAAACAACAGGTTTGAATGCATGTACTTGTTTTGCAGCTTCAGTATGAAATGAGGAGTATTCATGTCATCATAATCCAGTATGATGAGCTATTGGGGAGAGTTGCTGCCCTTAGAACAGTTCCATTCATAAATATTGTCAGGAATTCTTGTAATATTCTTGTGCAAGATAATTCTCATAAATTTTGACAAAATCTTGTGCAAGAAAATTATCTATTCTTGTTAGGAATTCTCGTTAGATCTGTACATCTTCAGTATGTTTAGTATGAAGTATTATAATATGTATTATTAATACTGTACATTATTTGTAGTCTTAACTTTTCTTTTCGGCAGAGTTGCAGATCTTTAAATGGTTTAAAAAGAAATCTTGCCTGTACTACATGTACACTGTTAAGCAATGATTATATTGTGTCAGCACTTGCATTGTTTATATTCTTTGACTATGGTTATGTACGAAAGCATATTTTTGGTTTACTCTAGTGAATCTTTCTTGAACTTGTGATTGTCCTTTTGTTTACTTAACAGTATTCTTATGTGGTTTATTTTTTTATACATATACTCAAAGCATGCAAGCAAATTAAAGTCTTTCCTCATTGAAAGAGCTGGGTTTGTTTCATAAAACATCCATATTTGGGTTTGAACCCCCTGAAATTGACCAGGATCTAGCCTGTGGTGACTTTTTCAAAGATAAAATTATTGAATGCCACTCATAATATATGAAGGTTTAAGTGATAACTAACCACTTGAACATGAAAACATTATCCCAAAACTTGATCATAAATACATGTATCAGGCATGTTGGTTTGATAAAAAAAACCTCTTCAAAAAGGTGTTCACACAAATACTGCTACATTTTATAGGTAATGTACATTTGTATTATTTGGTCAATTCATTTACTGATTACTGGTATTCTAGACTGACGAAGAGGGTAGAGTGCCCTAAAAAGGGCAGGATGCACTGAGTTAAGGGCAGCTTTTGCTGGTTTGAATACTTCCAAATTTCAAATATTGAACATTTTGCATCTGAATAATAGAATATCTTCTTGAAATCTGCTGAGAAATGCCTATACTCCAAAAAGATATTTCAAGATTTCTGTACCGTTTAATCTGGGTAACAACAAAAGGGCAGAAAGGGATAGGGGTAGGGGCCAAAAAGGGCAGCAGGGTGGGGAAGGAGGAGGGTACTCACAGATGCAAAATAATTTTCCTTGTAATAAATTTTGAATGAAAGATTGTTGTTGCTTTTTTCAGAAAGAAGGCAGAAGGCTTGATGATGTGATTACAAAGAAACTTGTTGGATTTATTCTATGTGACTGTTAATTGTTAGATTTAAAATGGGTAACTGTTGTGACAGTGGCAAAAAGAATAACTCAACAGAGTTTGATAACATTACTAAGGACAAAGATGACGGAAAGAGACAACGAAAGAATAGCTACACAAAAGATCCAACTAATTTACCAACACCGGGCCAGACTGAACAGGATATTTCTGGATCAGGAGGTAATGATAATAGTAATAAAAGCTTTATTTACCGAAGGTGACATATTTAGACATATGAACACATATAATCTAATTTTCAATATGACCTTCATTAAGAAACAAAATAAAAAGCATTATACCTAAAATTAAATCAAATTGCAAAGTTAACACTTGAAAGACACATTTACACATAAGACTTTTAAACATTATGTTAATAAATGCATTCATACATGTACATTCACTGACAGACACTCAAAAAATTTAGTACCAGGTATTATCTGTAAGACAAGATCATTGTTATGCCCCCCACAAAGTGGGGTGCATATAGCGTTGCACTTGTCCGTCCGTCCGTCAGTCCGTCCGTCCGTCCGTCCCCGTGGGGGGCCCGAAATCTGTGAACGCAACTCCTCTTAAACCGGATGGCAGATTTTGCTTAAACTTCCAGGGATGAACAACCTTAATGTGTAGATGGTAGTAAAGGAAGGAATTTTCGCGGGACCAAATTTAACAGAATTATGGCCCTTGTTGATTTTTTCACTATATATCTTGTGAACGCAACTCCTCTTAAACCGGATGGCAGATTTTGCTTAAACTTCCAGGGATGAACAACCTTAATGTGTAGATGGTAGTAAAGAAAGGAATTTTTGCTGCGACCAAATTTAACAGAATTATGGCCCTTTGTTGATTTTTTCACTATATACTATGTAGAAATTTTGTGAACGCAACTCCTCTTAAACCGGATGGCAGATTTTGCTTAAACTTCCAGGGATGAACAACCTTAATGTGTAGATGGCAGTAAAGGAAGGAATTTTTGCTGCGGCCAAATTTAACAGAATTATGGCCCTTTGTTGATTTTTCACTATATACCATATAGAAATTTTGTGAACGCAACTCCTCTTAAACTGGTTGGCAGATTTTGCTTAAACTTCCAGGGATGAACAACCTTAATGTGTAGATGGTAGTAAAGGAAGGAATTTTTGTTGCGACCAAATTTAACAGAATTATGGCCCTTTGTTAAGTTTTTCACTATATACCATATAGAAATATGTGAACGCAACTCCTCTTAAACCGGATGGCAGATTTTGCTTAAACTTCCAGGGATGAACAGCTTTAATGTGTAGATGGTAGTAAAGGAAGAAATTTTTGTTGCGACCAAATTTAACAGAATTATGGCCCTTTGTTGATTTTTCACTATATACCATATAAATTTGTTGCGACCAAATTTAACAGAATTATGGCCCTTTGTTGATTTTTTCACTATATACCATATAAATAATTGAACATATAAATTTTACATTTGTAATTTAATTTAACATGTACATAAGGTTACCTGTAGATCATTTTAGGTATATGTACAGAAATGAAACAGTGGAATGAAAAAGTTCCACATAAAAATCTTACATACAGATATGCTTGCTCTTGTTTATGAGCACATCTGCACAGTGGGGGCATCGGTGTCCTTTGGACACAATTCTAGTTTAATACTGATCTTAACTGGTATGTTAGGTGACTTCCTCTGCTAGTTTATATCAAAATTTAAGGGTTTATCGAACCTGAAAAGTGCCTACCAAAATTAAAAAATTTATACAAAAATTAAAAGACTTCTACTACATTTAATGTTCTCACTAAACCAAAAAGTATACCATACACCAAAATTATAATTGTATAATTATATAAAGTGTATACCAAAATTGAAGGTTTTACCAAACCCTAAAAGTATATAGATGTACCAAAATTAAATGGTTTATACCAAGATTAATAACATAATTATACCGGTACTAAATACACCAAAATCAAAGGTTTACACAAAATTTACACTAAAATCAAAGGTATATGCCCAAATTCAAAGGTTTACACTAAAATTCTCTAGCTTCTCTCTGTATTAAAGTGGATATTGAGATAGATAAAATGCCAGGGACCCTTTCAAAGGAATTGTTCTTTTGGAACTCTGCCCCTTAATCTACATGTAATCCCAAAATTAAACTTATATGCAAAGTAAGATCCTTTTACAAAGTTCAGTCACACTTTTAACATTGCCTTGACCTTATAACCCTTGACTTTTTGAACCATGGGTCATTCACAATAGGGGTTTGGGACTCAGATTGAACAAAAAATAGACAAATATAAACATAAATATTCATGTTTATCAAAAAAGAACAGCATTTTTTTTGAGTGCTTGTCTTACCACAGGTTTTAAGGTAAAGAATTTATACTTTATCAGTAAGATTACAGGATATCTTGTTTCAACTTGGATCAAGTCCAACTTCCTTGTTGAAAATCAATAGGGTAGTTTATTTATCCCCCCGCCAAAGGCGAAGGGGATATTAGAAATGCTCTTCGTCCGTCCGTCCGTGCGTCCGTCCGTGCGTCCGTCCCAATTTTGTCCAGAGCATAACTCCAAAAGTACTTGAGCGATTTTCTTCAAACTTCATACACTGACAGAGCACATTGGGAGGAAGTGCAGTGTGTAAGAACAATAACTCTACCTTGCCTACTTTTAGAGTTATTCCCCTTTTATCAGATTTACTTGAAAAACTTTCTCCGCAGCATAACTCCAAAAGTACTGGAGGGATTTTCTTCAAACTTAATACACTGACATAGCACATTGGTAGGAAGTGCAGTGTGCAAGAACAATAACTCTACCTTGCCTACTTTTAGAGTTATTCCCCTTTATCAGATTTACTCTAAAAGTTTTGTCCGGAGCATAACTCCAAAAGTACTTGAGGGATTTACTTCAAACTTAATACACTGACATAGCACATTGGTAGGGAGTGCAGTGTGCAAGAACAATAACTCTACCTTGCCTACCTTTAGAGTTACTCCCCTTTATCAGATTTACTTGTCCGAAGCATAACTCCAAAAGTACTTGAGGGATTTTCTTCAAACTTAATACACTGACATAGCACATTGGTAGGAAGTGCAGTGTGCAAGAACAATAACTCTACCTTGCCTACTTTTAGAGTTATTCCCCTTTATCAGATTTACTTTAAAAGTTTTGTCCAGAGCATAACTCCAAAAGTACTTGAGGGATTTACTTCAAACTTAATACACTGACATAGCACATTGGTAGGAAGTGCAGTGTGCAAGAACAATAACTCTACCTTGCCTACTTTTAGAGTTATTCCACTTTATCAGATTTACTTGTCCGAAGCATAACTCCAAAAGTACTTGAGGGATTTTCTTCAAACTTAATACACTGACATAGCACATTGGTAGGAAGTGCAGTGTGCAAGAACAATAACTCTACCTTGTCTACTTTTAGTCAAATAGAAAAATATCATACCTATACTGATAATGAACATTAATATAATTTTGCAAACCTTCTCTTCATTGCCTTATTCTTTTTCCACTTACTTGAAAACTGTACTCAGCATGACCATAACTATACGGCTTTTTAAGGATTTCCTCTCACCAAGTAAAATGTACAAAAGTACAACCTTCAGGTAACTTTTTCCTGGCGGGGGGATTAACCATGTGTAACATGGCTCTTGTATAATTTATTTCATTGCAGATTTCCATTATTGACTCTGCTTTTTTTGGCAGAATCAATTTCTAGTTGTGGTATATTTTTTCAGTAATTCTTGTTCATAATGTTGACTATGCATAAAAGTTTGAAAACGGACATCTGCCATCTTTAAATTTCAGTCATTGACTGAATGAGACTTAACAAGCTTAGCAATTCATTGCCAACGTTTGGTGCATAAGGTTGTTAACAATATGAGATATTAAGAAATTAAAGAATCAAACCAGAAAAGCATACACGGATCCTTCAAGCTCAAAGTCAGACCTTTATAGCCAATAGTGGAGTCAAACCTTTCAGGTCCCTTATTGTGAAAATTTAAAAACAGTTTTTAGCGCCATATTTAAAATATTGATAAGGAGTCAACCCTTTTAACTCCCTTATTGAGAAAATTGTCAAAACACAAATTCTAGCAACTGATAGTTAAAAATTGAGGGAAAGTCAAATGTTTTCTACCCCTTACCAAGAAATTTGAGTGGGAGAAAAAGCTTTCTAAACTTTTATTAGTAAAATTGAGTGGGAGTTAAATTTTTCATCCACTTATTGAGAAAGTTGAGTGGGAATTTAACCTTTTTAGCCCTTTATTGAGAAGTTATATGGGAGTTAAATTTTTCATCCGCTTATTGAGAAAGTTGAGTGAGAGTTAAACCTTTTTGCCCTTTATTAAGAATGTTGAGTTGGAGTTAACCCTTTGTAGCCCTTTATTTCGAAGTGGAATGGGAGTTAAACATTTTTAGCCCTTTATTGAGAAGTTGAGTGGGGAGTGAAATGAATGGGATTCAAGCCTTTCCTGTCCTGTATTGAAAAACAATGGGTGGGCGTATAAGGATAGAAATGATGTCATTGTATATTAAACATAACGGATATGAATAATTTTTCCTCAACAGTAAAATTTCCTCCTGGTTGTACATTTAGACTCTTAAGTCAGTTCCTGGTAATCTTGAACTTGCTGGGTTGTAGGACTCTCATCAGCTAGTACATAATCATGGGAAAATTTCTTCTGGTCGCAGTGACAGGTGTTTTTGACAGACTTTAGCATTTGTCATTGGTTACTCTGTCAGTTTGAAATGGATCAGTTTCCATCTAAACATGGATTCTTGGTGTCAACACAGAAACAGAAACCCTTTTAATGTACTCGGGTAACCAGGGCCTCCCCTTGATTTTGGAAATCTTTTGCCACTTTCAAATTTATAAGCACCTATACATGAAATAAGATAGATTTTTCAACTAGTTTCTTCAACAAGTCATGTGACTAGTTCATGAGTCTTTAGTTTACTGTATGTGAAATATTGATCTGTACATGAACTATATATCACTTTTTCATTTCTTTAAGAAAGGTGTAGGCAACAAAATGTGTTTTATTTATTGATCTATAATGCACATCATCAAATAAATATATGTACATGTACATGAAGTAAGATTTGTAAATTATGATCATTTTGTTATATAATACAGGCTGAAAACAGCCCCTTACACTAGTAAATTATTATCATTTTGTTATATAATACAGGCTGAAAACAGCCCTTTACACTAGTAAATTATGATCATTTTGTTATATAATACAGGCTGAAAACAGCCCCTTACACTAGTAAATTATGACCATTTTGTTATATAATACAGGCTGAAAACAGCCCCTTACACTAGTAAATTATGATCATTTTGTTATATAATACAGGCTGAAAACAGCCCCTTACACAAGTAAATTATGATCATTTTGTTATATAATACAGGCTGAAAACAGCCCCTTACACTAGTAAATTATGATCATTTTGTTATATAATACAGGCTGAAAACAGCCCCTTACACAAGTAAATTATGATCATTTTGTTATATAATACAGGTTGAAAACAGCCCCTTACACTAGTAAATTATGATCATTTTGTTATATAAAACAGACTGAAAACATCCCCTTATAACAAAACAGGCTGAAAACAGCCCCTTACACTAGTAAATTATGATCATTTTGTTCTATAAAACAGACAATAGCCCCTTACACTAGTAAATTATGATCATTTTGTTCTATAAAACAGACACTAGCCCCTTACACTAGTAAATTATGATCATTTTGTAATATAAAACAGACACTAGCCCCTTACGCTAGTAAATTATGATCATTTTGTTCTATAAAACAGACACTAGCCCCTTACACAAGTAAATTATGATCATTTTGTAATATAAAACAGACACTAGCCCCTTACACTAGAAAATTATGATCATTTTGTTCTATAAAACAGACACTAGCCCCTTACACTAGTAAATTATGATCATTTTGTAATATAAAACAGACACTAGCCCCTTACAGTAGTAAATTATGATCATTTTGTAATATAAAACAGACACTAGCCCCTTACAGTAGTAAATTATGATCATTTTGTAATATAAAACAGACACTAGCCCCTTACACAAGTAAATTATGATCATTTTGTAATATAAAACAGACACTAGCCCCTTACACAAGTAAATTATGATCATTTTGTAATATAAAACAGACACTAGCCCCTTACACTAGTAAATTATGATCATTTTGTAATATAAAACAGACACTAGCCCCTTACACAAGTAAATTATGATCATTTTGTAATATAAAACAGAATGATTGCTTGCAAACATTACATGTGTATATATAAATATAAAAGTTTTATGAGGGCCTGGTACAGTAATGAGTTATTATAAAACTTGGAGGATAAGAGCACTTGGGTTGTTTAAGTATTTTATTGTTGTCTCTTTATTAAACTTGTAGGATTCAGTGCAAACAACTACTCTGATCTTGTCATGATATAAAAATCAAGTTGTTTATAAGTTAAATTTCATTTTTAGCTCGACTATTCGAAGAATAAGGAGACTATTGCACTCGCCCCGGCGTCGGCGTCTGCGTTGGTTAAAGTTTTTAATAAAGTCAAATATCCTGAATACTATCAAAGGTATTGACTTGAAACTCAAACTGTATGTTTACCATCAACATCTACAATCCCCATAACTCTGTTTTGATTTTTGACAGATTTATGCCCCTTTTTAACTTAGAATGTTTGGTTAAAGTTTTTTATAAATTCAAATATCTTGCAAATTATCAAAGGTATTGACTTGAAACTCAAAATATCTTTACCATCAGCATCTACACCTGAGGAAACAATCCTCATAACTCCGTTTTGATTTTTGACAGATTTATGCCCCTTTTTAACGTAGATTTTTTTTGTTAAAGATTTTTATAAATTCAAATATCTTGAATACTATCAAAGGTATTGACTTGAAACTCAAAGTATGTGTCTACAATCAACATCTTCACCTGAGGAAACAATCCCCATAACTCTGTTTTGATTTTTGACAGATTTATGCCCCTTTTTAACTTAGAATATTTGGTAAAAGATTTTATAAAGTCAAATGTTTTGAATACTATCAAAGGTATTGACTTGAAACTCAAAGTATGTGTCTACCATCAACATCTACATCTGAGGAAACAATCCCCATAACTCTGTTTTGATTTTTGACAGATTTATGCCCCTTTTTAACTTTGATTTTTTTTATGGATTTAAAATGTATGTTTACTGTCAACATCTTCACCAATGTTTTTGATTTTTGACATTTATGCCCCTTTTAACTTAGAATTTTGTCACAGTTTTTACCAGACTAACATGGAAATACTCGAAATGGCTTTCTTTTGAAATATCATAGAATAATTATGCAGCATGCAGCGGTCATGCTTTTTTAATTCTATACATTTCAATTTTGAAAAGTTACAAAGTTATTCATGATCAAATTTACAAGGTTATGTATTTCTTTGAAATTATCCCCTCCTCCCTCCACTTGGCTTACAGAATCCAGAGTAAGGCTTTGAATGTAATGTACATTTACAAAGGTCTTTGAACAAGTTTCATATCTTTGACCTTAATTCTTACAGACAATTACACAATACTCCTGTTCTTTGACAAAAAACCCATTTTACCAACAACCTTTCGAATAGTCGAGCGTGCTGTCATGTGACAGCTCTTGTTTAACTTTTAAAGCAGCTTTTTTAAAGACTACTTTTTTCTTATGATTATGAATATGCACATTATATGCGTCAAACTTTTTTAAGAGTCCATAATAAAAAGAGTGAAAAATTCAAAATCAATTGGCACATTAAGTTGAATGTATTTTTCTGTATTTATCAGGAAATATTAAATTTAATTGTTGCCAGTTTTTATTTGTGTCTTTTTCAACCAATCTCTTATTTGAATACCCGAAACACTAAAAATTGTCATAAATGGTTCACAACATTGTATATATTAATGGTAAATACAACAATAACATCTTATTTCAAAAAGATATTTTTATCATCACATAGTATATATTATCTCAGCATTTCCATGAAAGCCTTTTATTAGGATAACATAACTATATAGATATGATGTGAACGGTATGTATCAAAGTTCACAATATTGAACATGAAACAGATAATATGTATTAATGCATAATATTTATGACTTAATACTTAGTGCAAAATAAAGAATCTTAATGAAAATGAAAAAGTATTTTTACTGTTTTTTAGCATCATTGGTAACAATTCCTTATTTTAACAGGAACCCAACGTCGTATACGTGCCCTCTATGACTATGATGCAAGGACGGAGGGTGATCTAAGCTTCAAGAAGGGAGATTATCTCGTTTTATTGGAGCAAGGAGATGAAGAGTAAGTTCCATGTTAAGAATTCAGTGTCTAGTCGCTGTATCTCTTTCTGTTTGTATGGGTAGTTACAACAGTTTTGCTTTAAAACCTAAATCAGATTATGAAATTATCATTTAAGATATTAACAGTTTCTACTGGTGCCAGTCTAAATTGGCTGGAAGTGAGGTTAGTTTTGAATTTAACCAATCATAGGCCAGAGACTTTAGACTGGTTTCAGAGAAAAGTTTTACTATCTCTGTTAGGTCATTGATGCGGCTGTATACTTAATTGTTTCATGTCAGATTCAAAATAAAAAAACAAAACACTTTTAAACTTTCTTACTGTGGGAAAAATGATAATATTCGTTCAGTTTTTAAGACTTTTATTTCCTTCTGGCGTCACTTTTATGAAGGGAAATGTAGTTAGGTAAATATGTGACATCTTTTTATATTGAAGTATATAATGTGATTGTTCAGTGGAGTATGAAATCATCCTTGTTTTTATATATGGGCTGCCTTAATTGGGCTGTGGGGAAACTTTTAGGTGAATATAAACAGCGTATTAAGAGTGCAAGAAACTTCCTTGTTTGTTTATGTGTACAGATTTGATCTGTATTTGATTACTACTTTTTACTTGATAATGCAGTAGTGATATTTCTTTGATGTTATCATTGGCCTTCAGAATTTGTTAAATCGAACTGTTGTTCTTTCCATTTGGTCAGTACCATTTATCATTCACACAGGTATTTGTTGAAAATCTTGAAGTAAATGGTTCTTATTCCCTTATGCAGTATTAACCCTGCTAAGTTGATCAAAGGGGTGCCAATTTACTGACTGAATAGCGGGCAGTGCAGATAGGGACCAGACTGATCATGATCTGCACTTAGGGTAAGGTTATTGTTTGCCGCCTGTGCTTGTTGCAAATGTTGTTGATGTGACTGCATACGTCTGCTGAACCCTAGAACCAATACATGACTGCATACGTCTGCTAAACCGTAGAACCAATACATGACTGCATACGTCTGCTAAACCGTGGAACCAATACATGACTGCATACGTCTGCTTAACCCTAGAATCAATACATGACTGCATACAAATGCATAGTTAGAACTTAAATTGCTTATCACTTTAACGAAACAGCATACAAAAAAAACAAAATGATGGTAGTCAAAGTCAGTAGGTGCGCTATTAGATCACACTTGTACAGATAGGGAGTCTTATGCTTGCCCCACACCATGGTGATCCCTGTCAGTGTAACGTGCCATTCATCTAAAATGTGGGAAGTGGCTTACCCTAATTATGACATGTTATTTGAATAAATCATTTAGAATGAAATACCTGATGTATTTTACAGAAATGAGGACTGGTGGTATGCAAGACACACAGATCCAGGTTACCAGAACAGTAAATCAGAGGGATATGTACCAAGAAACTACGTAGCTATCGAAGATACCATAGAGTCACAAGAGTATGTTTTACATTATAACATGTGTAAGAAGTCTGCAGGATTCTGAATTTTGTTACCATTTCCTTAGGTATACTTTAAAAATGAAATTTATGCAAGTTTTGATACATGTGTATTATGCATACTATTTCATTTGTTTCACACGATGATAGTATTTCAGCAGAATGAATTTTACATGTCAGTTTGCACTCATGCAAATGCATGAATTGAACATCATAATGTAATTAAAGATTTAATTTCTCATTCATGCAAAAAAGCTATAAAATAAACCAGTCAGGTAATACAGATGGCTAAAGATGTATAGGAACATCAATAAAAGACGCTTTAACTTTGTAAACACTTTAAACTTTTCTACAAATATTTTAAACATGGAAAGTTTACTCAGGAAATTAAAGATAAAGATGCTCTTCGATATGTGCTAACTGCCAAGCTACGCAGTAACAGAAATGGCCAAACACTTCCTAGAATGAAACAAAAAGAAGACATATCTCTACTAGATCAATCTAAGAGTACTTACAAATGTACAGGAAAACCTAAAACAATGAAAACTTCAGTAAAAAAATTAAATATTTTATGGTGTTTAGATCATTTACACGGAACCTGTGTTCTAAAAGTGTGTATTAATGTAGTAGTCAACATGGCGCCATATACACATGTGACTTATTATCTATGTACTTTTTGCTATTTTCAGTATGTTCATCTTGTTTGATTTAATGAAATTGTTGTGTTTTAATGACAGAAGAACTTTGTTACAGATGGTATTTTGGAAAAGTGACTCGTAAGGAAGCAGAAAGACATCTGTTAGCGAAAGCAAATACAGAGGGGGTGTACTTGATTAGAGAAAGTGAGACATGTCCAGGTCTGTATTAGAATATGTTCAGTGGTCATTTTGAACAAAAAAGCCAGCATGTCATGAAAACTTATTAAACTTTATCAAGGTATTTCAAAGTAAGACATTTTAAGCCTTTTATACAGCTCATAAGATTTTCTTATATTAATTCGTAATCATAGATTCCAAATAAACTCTAAATATGACCTTTACATTTGAGGTGGGGACGTGGTTCTTGTGCAATGTAATGAAAATCCCTTCAAGCATGACAAAGTTACAGCCAGACACAAAAAAGGATTTGCGCAGACGGATGGTGCAATTTTCATATGCACACCTTTGGGGGCATAAACACCTTTTGAACACTCTAGAGGCCACATTTGACACCAAGCCATCTTGAAAATTTGTCAGAATGTTTGTCTTGTGAACTCTAGGTCAAGATTGAAACTCTGAAACATGGGGTGTAAAACATTAGTTGACAAAGTACATAGATTTTGATTTTGACCTCTTGACCTACCTTTTTCTTTTGAAGCTTGGACTGTGTGTACAGTTTTTATATCAGATTTCAAAATTGTGCAAAGCTGACTTTGGTCTTTACCTTTTTACCTACATTCTTGTCTTTTCGAGCAATATGACTCAGATGAACAATTAGGGTCTGTCCCTGTTTACAGTCAGATTCCCGTGGTCTCACCTCTGCTTGTGAAGCAATGTTACTCAGGTAGACTATATAGGGTCATCATTGTCCTCTTGTTTCATCAGTCAGAATTTCCCTAGTGGTCTCACCTCTGCTTGTGAAGCAATGTTACTCAGGTAGACTATATAGGGTCATCATTGTCCTCTTGTTTCATCAGTCAGAATTTCCCTAGTGGTCTCACCTCTGCTTGTGAAGCAATGTTACTCAGGTTAACAACCGTATATCTTTTTTTGGGGACGTATGTCTAATTTTTGCTATATTCGCAAGCAGAGAGAATCGCGAAAAATTGGAATCAGGGAAAATTTAGTACAATATTTCACAAATTTTTATGTCCGCATTGCTGGTATTCCTAATTTCAGTTTGTATACTGGTGTCTGCATAAAATTTTTAATACGCTTTACTGTTTGATTTAAAATCAATATCGCGAGTGCAGATAATTACCTGTATACTGCGGATACAATGCATGACTTTATCTTTAATTCTTTAACCCTTTTATGAATTACAATATCATACTATATACATGAGCGAAACTCAATTATAACACGATTAGCACATTATTTAACATGAAATGTATAATTATCATATTAAATAAGGTGTCTTGTGTTTACCTGAAATCAAAATCAGGAAGGTGTTAAATACTAACCTCCATACGAAAGTCATTTTCGATGTGCCATAAAACACCATTTATTCATTGATACAATGTAACCGTTCATTCATTCTTTTAATGTACATGTGTTAATAAATGCATACACTTACATGATGTTTCGCTATCTGTTGTTCATATAAGGAAAATAAAAACAACAAACTGGGACAGTTCGGGATATCGGTATACCGGTAATAGCACTGTCACACAATGATCTCCCTTTGTTTATAAAGCGATGTCGAGGTAAATTTAGTTAAAAACGCGGAAATAGAAATCCACATTTTCAATATCGCGAACATTAGATTCACTAAAATTTAATTAAGACCAAATTTGCGAAATTTGATGTACAGGAAAAAAAACTGATATACAGTATATAGGGCCATCATGACCTTCTTGTATCATCAGTCAGAATTTCCTGAGTGATCTCACCTCTGCTTGTGAAGCAATGTTACTCGGGTGAACTATATAGGGCCATCATGACCATCAGTCATAGTGATCTCATCTCTGCTTGTGAAGCTCGTAAAGAAGATGTACCCTTCGTCTGCTTAGATTTAAGCTGCCAGAGCTTTTGCTTCATGTTGCAAAATTGATATAGGTCTGCTTGATTTATGTTTTATGTTTGTTTTTAGGTAGCTATGTCTTATCAATACGCGACTTTGACCAGACAAAAGGCAGCTGTGTGAAGCATTACAAAATGAGAAATATGGATGATGGAGGCGTATACATTGCTGCAAGACGACCTTTCAAGTCAATTATTGACCTCGTTGATCACTACAAAGGTTGCTTTTATGTTTTTATTATTCATCTATTCTTCTTGTATTGCCTTTAAAGGATGTGCTAATTTTGTAATACATTCGTAATTGTACTGAATGCTTGAAGCATAATTTGTCACTTCTGTGTGCCTGTTATCATTGGTAAACTGAAACTGTTGCCTCGTAAGCTGATCATGTCCAAACTTTGACATTGCGCAAGCAATATTGCCATACAGTATAGGTTTGAATCTTGGCTACTGCCTAGCAACAAATTATACTGCAACTGAAGTAAACATGCTGCTGAATTGTCTGTTTAAAATGAAAAAGTTTGTTGTATTCAGTATTTTCTGTAACAGAAGTTTAAAAAACCTTCCCATCTTAAGTACCAGATACGTGTGGATACTGATGTAATAGTGTGTGTTGAATGATTTCCTTGGTAGATTTTTTTCATACATTCGCTTTTACACTAACTTTGTAGAAAGCGTGTAGAAAACTATTTAGTTTCAGTTAATTTCCAGTTTGTTATTTCTAGCAGTTAAAAAAAACAGTAATCCCTGTACAAAAAGACAGGAAAAGTCACTAAAATATGATATTCAAATTATAAACATAAATATGAAAATAATAACATAACATTTATATTGAAAATAAGGACATTTTAAATGCTTTAACAGTGTCCGCTGATGGTCTTTGTCGTGCCTTGAAAAATCCGTGTCTGAGAGCTGCTCCAGTGATGTCAGACCTGAGCAGGGAAACAAAAGATGCCTGGGAAATACCTCGAGAATCTTTAGAACTTTCAAAGAGGCTTGGTGCTGGCCAGTTTGGAGAAGTATGGAAAGGTACAGTAGTATTCTTCATTCTTTAACACCTCTCAAGCTTGTCTAATGAGGATATCCATTCTTGGTTTTTGTGTAGGTTTCACTGAATTCATTTTTAGCTCTCCTGGATGAAGTCCAGCAGAGTTAATGCCATAGTGGTTTGTCCGTCGTCCGTCTGTCAGTAAACTTTTCCTTGATAATGCTCTACAGGTCACAATTTTTCATTCAACTTTCATCTTACTTTCCGAGAATGTTGCCTGCAAGCTGTAGATGATCCCTATCATTTTGGGGGGTCAGTGGGTCAATCTCACAGTGACCAGAACTTTGGAAATCTCTTCTGCTCAATATCTTGAGAACTATATGACCCACAGTCTTCAAACTTCATCGGATGATTAGTTTACTGAGTAGAAGATCCCTATTGTTTTTTGGGGTCAATTGGTCAATGGTCAATGTCAAAGTGACCTGAACTTTGAAAATCTTTCCCGCTCAATATCTATATGAGATCTATATGACCGACAGGCTTCAGACTTCATAGGATGATTGGTCTTACTGAGTAGGTGATCCCTAATGTTTTTTTGAGGTCATTAGAACAAAGGTGAAGGTCACAGTGACCACTGTTAGCTTTTCATTGATAACACTACAGGTCACAATTTTCATTTGACCTACATGAAAATTGCTCAGAAGGTTGCATGCAACTTGTAGATGGTCCCTATTGTTTTTGGAGTCAGTGGGTCAAGGTCACAGTGACCTCTGTTAGCTTTTCCTTGATAACATTGCAAAAGATTTTCATAAAACTTACTCAGAACAGTCCAGTCAGGCCAGTAGAGTAATTCTGGCCTCTATTGGCCTCTTGTTTTTTGTTCATCAACATCGTTTTATACCCCTTCCAAGTAGGAAGTTAAAAGGTATACAGGCCCTGTGCTTGTAAAAAATTGTTCATGCTCAGCTGGGTTTCATGCATTTGATCAGTATAATATTTTAAAAGTTTATAAATTTTTTATAAAAGTATGATGAACAAGATTTTCATAAATATCTAAAACAAGTTTTAAACCGTAGCTCTTGTTTCTTACAATGTACAGTACTGGAAGTTAAACATACCATTTCATGCTCAAACTTAGTTGAGCATGAAAAAAGTTTTATAAGCATGGGGCCAGTTTTTGTGTCTGTCTGTCTTTCTTTCATTCTCTGCTTGCAAGTTTTTTCTTCACCTAACTGAACTTAAGTTATTATGAGCTGGAGGTCTTACGTTAAAGCCCTCTAACTTTGGCTTAACTGATCTCCAGTTATATCAAAGTGAGTAATCTGATGCATTACACGGTCATATAAAAAAGGCTGTTATGTAAAAATATAAGTGTCTAAAGGTTACTGTTAGGAGGAAAAGTGAAATTGTTGCATAAACAGAATTTTAAATGGGAATTCTATCCATTTACACTCCTTCATCAGGGAAGTAACATTGTAAAGACATTTGAGATGGGGATCAATTTTACTTGTTGAATTCACACTTCCTAGTCCATCAGTACTTAACAATGAACATGTACGTACATGTGTATGAATACATTCAGTTCACCAGTATGAAAGTTTTATGATTCATGTACTGTTGAACCTGTGTTTAATGAGCATCACAATTATAAAGCAGCTGGTATTGATGTATCCCACTTTGCTATTTTTGTACTATATACAGTGAAACCTGTGAACAAAGACCACTGTTGGGAAGCTACAAATGTGGTCTTTTTGCAGGTGGTCTTTGTTTACAGGTGTTTCTACTATAGATAGATAGTGCACTGGGATCTCCTGTCTGGTCTATTTTGGAGGTGGTCTTTAAGATAGGTTTGACTGTGTCCTGTAATCTTTAGATTGTTAATTCACATTTAGCAGCTGCATGAGCAGTAAATGGATCTCTCCTACTGTTTAATTAAAAAATAGGCCATAACATTGGAGAATCTTTGAACAGCAAATAAAGACAGATACAGCTTTCCATAGGGAATGTGTACTTGATTTTGAATCATAATAAACAAGTCTGGTTAAAAGGGGAATGTCTTCGATTGATATGATAATTGAAGTATTTTCTTCCTCTACATAATGACCAGTATTTGAAGGGTGAGATATTTTCAGTCATTTCTGTAAATATAAACTTTAAAGAAGGAAGATAAAATTGATCAATGTTGCCACTCTTCCCAAGTGTTTTACCAAGTACATAACCGTGGTACAAGGTATTTTACCACACCAGGAAGAATAAGAAAGAAATTAGTGCTAGATTTAAAAAGTGTCTGATTAAATAGGCGGTATAGCTCACAGTCAAAATAGCGATTAGATAAAAGCAGGAAATACAAGCTCAGTTACTTCATTATAAAGGCATTTGAAAAAAAATGTGATTTTAATGGCAATTCTTGTATAAATGTAAACTATATGTTGTCATTTTTATCTTAATTTATAAAACCTTGAAAGTTTACTACATTGCTTAAATTAAGAATTTAGAGGAGCCACCTTTGTGCAGTGGTCCTGGGGTTGATCCCCACCAGTGCCCAAGTAGTGGTAGTGTCCTTTGGCAAGACACAGATAATTCCACATTGCCGCACTCTCTCTCTATGAGGTTGATGTCTGGAGAGCGATTAATATAAGTTGAAAGAACTTGTTTTGCAATAGAGATTTAATAAATTAGTGTAAATAATTAAGAGTTTCTAAGGTCCTGTCGCCGCCTGACATAGAGGGTATACTGAGCTCGTACTTCCATCTTGAAGCTTCACCGTAAGTGATAGCAACATTCAAATTCTGTAAAATTTGTCAAACTTTCCAAGAATTCACACTGATACTGGCTGATTCCAAAGGAGAATTAAATTATTTGGTAACATGTCTGTGAATCAAACAAAGAACTGTGTGGTTGTGCAGAGCACAATCCTCCCCAAGCATGAACCAATAATCTCTTATCCAATAATCTCTTTATAATGTAGTATTTGACTTTTTCTTTGAAAACCATCAGTTTGGAATCATTAATTGCAAACTGCAGGTTTGTGTCTTTCTTCTATTCTGGGTGGGGTCGGGGAGATAGGTACTGTTGAGAAAAAGATTAGGGGGTAATTATTTGAGTCAACGCTGTTGCTGGTGCTTGTGGGCCTGTATAGATCACGTAAGCCCACCCTCAACAAGTGAAAATATAGAAATACAGTAGTTTTCCTATAGATATATGCAGTAGCCATAAAACAAGTAATTTATTGGAAAAGAACATGAGGAAAAAATACTCAAGGTTATACATGGGTGGCTTTCTGGAAAATGATGGAGGTCTGAAAATGAGACGTGTTTACGCAACCGTGATTTACAGCTAACTATGAATACAGTTAAAGACAGGAAAAGACACCTTGAGAGGTGTGTTATAAAACACCGGAAAAAACGACGATTTCTAGGATAAGTGGCATGAGGCCAAAGAACCAGACATTTTAATGTTTCAAATTTTGCTCGTAGTGGTACATGTATTCTAAAATAAAGTGCATCGCCCTCATTCTGTACACTCACTATTTAGTTTCTTTCCTGTTGGAAGCAATGGATTCTGCCTTGGCGCCCAGTGCAGATCATGATCATTGGTGCAGTCTTAGCTGCTCTGCACTGCTCTGTATTTAGTCTTTAAATTTACACTGAGCATCCCTTTGAACAAATAATGGTACCAGTATTATAAATTTTGAGCATCCCTTTCAACAGATAAATGGTACCAGTAATATTCAAATTAAAAGATGGACAAATCCTTGCTATAAATTCAGTGGGGTATAGGTTCAATTTACAATTGGAACTCTGCTTAGTACCACTTAATTACTCAGACTAAATCATGACCTACTGGTTATAAATGAATCCACTATATAGGATTTCGGCTATGTCATTCTTGGTCCTGATTGGTTGCCGAGTTGATACACTATAATTATCTGTTCATTGCATTCTATCTATACATTGTTCTTGTATTACAGGAAAGTGGAACAAGACCACAGATGTCGCCGTCAAAACCCTGAAGCCGGGAACCATGACCCAGCAAGCATTTTTAGCCGAGGCTCAGATTATGAAGGAGTGTCGGCATGATAAACTTGTGCGATTGTACGCTGTGTGTTCTAAAGAGGAACCTATATATATTGTAACAGAGTTGTTAAATGACAGTTTGCTTAACTATCTCAGAGAAGGTGACGGAAGAAACTTGAAGTTCCCTGAAATGGTCGACATGGCAGGACAGGTAACTAGTAACAGAATATCTCATATATATATGTAACAGTGAACTGTTAAGGTAATATTAAATGCATAGCACTTCTGTTATCAGGTCCAAGGTTTTTTAAAAAGATACCGTAAAAGTAGGAAGCCACAACTCTAATAACCCCAACGTCAGAACTTGCAGTGTGCTGGAAACTGGATACTTTATCAATTATCATAATCCTAGCTGTCCCTGACTGTCTCTTAATTATGTTTTATTGTTGTTCCCCTTGCTGTCTGACTGTCTGTCCATCTGTCCTTTTTAATTTGTCCACTCTTCATAGTCAAAGGCTCATGTTGGATTTTCATTAAACTTGGTGAGAAGCAACAGTATCACTTCTTGTTGTGCATATTGTAATTTGAGGTCAAATGGTTTAAGGTCAAGGTCAGTTGGACCTAAAGCTTTTTCATCTGCTTTCCATAGCCAAAACCCATTGTTGGATTTTCATTAAACTTGGTAGAAAGCATCAGTGCGAAGTATAGTTATGTTTTTAGCTCACCTGGCACAAAGTGCCAGAGTCGGCTATTAGGATCACATTCCGTCCAGCCGTCCATCGGTCCACCATTTCCTTCAAATGAAATCTCCTCTGAAACCACTGGGCCAATGTTGACGAAACTTTGCAGGGATGTTCCTTGCTTGAAGCTCTATCAAAATTGTTCAAAGAATTCCATTCTATGCAGAGCTCTGGTTGCTATGGCAACAAATAGGAAAAAAATTTAAAAATCTTCTTCTCTAAAGACGCAAGGCCTAGAGCTTAGATATTTAGCATGTAGCATTATCTAGTAGACCTCTACCAAGATTGTTCAGATTATGACCCCTGGGTCAAAATTGACTCTTCCAGGAGGTCACTTGATTTTACATAAGCTTATACAGGAAAAACTTTTAAAATCTTCTTCTCTGAAATCACAGGGCCTACAGCTTAGATATTTAGCATGTAGCATTGCCTAATAGACTTCTTCAAAGTTTGTTCAAATCATACCCCTGGGGTCAATATTGGCCCCACCAAGGGAGTCACTTGTTTTACAAAGACGTATATAGGAAAACCTATTTGGTATGTAACATTGTCTTGTGGTCTTCCACTTACGTTGTTAAAATCATGCCTCTTCGTCAAAATTGACCACACTCATTAGGCAAGTGGACTTGTAGTCAGGTGAGCAATATAGGGCCATCATGGCCCTCTTGTTTGGTCACCTGAGAACATAGTACTCAAAGGTGAGCTATTGTGATCGCCTGGTGTCCTCGTCTGTCTGTCCACACTCTACCTTATGTATGCAGTTGAGGCTGCATTTTTTACTGGATCTTCATCAAACTTGGCCATGATGACTACCTTGATGAAATCTAGGTCAAGTTCTAACATGGATCATCAGGGTTCACAAACAAGGTCACATGGGCAAATCATAGAAAAATCTTGTGTTTGCATTTTTCTTTGGATTTTCATGAAACTTAGTCAGTATAATTGCCTTGATGAAATCTAGGTCGAGTTTGAATATGGGTCATCTGGGGTCAAATTCTAGGTCACAGGGCAAAATCATAGAAAAACCCTGTGCATGATACCAACAGAGGTATCAGTTGCATTGAATTTTCACGAAACTTGGTCAGTATGATTGCCTTGACGAAGTCTAGGTCTAATTCAACCATGGGTTATCTGGGGCACAAGGGCACGGGGTCAGAATTAGAAAAACCTTGTGTATGCTATAGAGGTCAATTTCAAAAATGCGTCATCTGAGATCAAAAAGTAGGTCATGGAGTATAATTATAGAGAAACCTTGTGTATGCAATAGAGGTTCCATTTTTATTGGATCTTTATGAAACTTGGTCAATATGATTGCCTTGATGAAATGTAGCTTGAGTTAGCCAGGTGAATGATAAAGAGCCATCTTGTCCCTCTTGTTTAAGCTACAGCAATGAAATATATGTTTAGTTTTGCATTCAGATTACAACTTTGACCTTGACCTACTAACCAACTTTCCATTTTTGAAGCTAGATCAATAAAATTGGGACCATATTTACAGTTTTGCCTGTTGGCTTCAACTTCAATATGGTTGACCTTGACCTACTGTCAAACTTTTTTCTTTGAAGCTACAGCAGTGAAATTTGAACCATATGTACAGTTTTAAATGCAAATTTCAACTTTTGACCTTGTTTTTCTTTTTCAAGCTAGAGAGATTAAATTTGGACTATTTATGCTGTTTTGCAATCCTAAGTTTTAAAATTTCTATGACTGACCTTGATTATATAAAGTGCAATGATATTAAGGCAAGTGATATAGGGCCATCATGGCTCCCTTGTTTATAAGTTAACACTGATATTGAATATTTCAGATAGCAAATGGCATGGCTTATTTAGAAGCAAACAAAAAGATTCATAGAGATCTTGCTGCAAGAAATATCTTAGTCGGCGACAACTCCATTGTCAAAGTCGCTGATTTTGGTCTCGCTAAAATCATAGAAGATGATGAATATAATCCTAAACATGGTAACCATCACCCACGTGCAGCATATAATCAGGAGTGTTTTGTTTATAACATATAGATGCAGACTACACATGTGTTTAGAGTGGTTGTTGTGGCTTATAATTATACACATAGAATTAAAACATAAAAATTGTAGTATTAACAGCAAGTAGAAACAGAGTTTATTGTAAAGGATAAGTTAAATTTTGATTTACCTGTTGCAGATAAATAAACTGCCGAAATAGATGGGAAAAAAACTTACCTTTTAGAAACTCAAACAACTGGATAAGAATGTTACAATTATGGGTAATCTATAAAATGTAAAAAAAATCTCACAAAAAAAGCTATATGAATTTACCTTGATTTACAGTTCTTTGAAAACTGCTCTGTCCATTTTGTATGTTGATACTGCAAGGCTGTGTTTGATTTATAATAGTTTCCAAATATGGAACTATTTTTTACAGCCTTAATGGAGAAAAAATAGTTCCAGATCAAGTAGTTGATATAACATGTAGACTAGAACAAAGGATGAGATGTAAGACAGATTTCAAAAAAGAGAGAAACTGGAAAAATATGGGATTGCATTAATGGCTTATAATGACAGTCTGAGGACTGTTTTTAAACCATATGCTCTTTGGGTGGTCTTGGGTACAGCTTATTCACCCATGGCTCAGTGGGCATTATACACATTGTTTTGTCTTCATAGTGCAGTTACATTCACAGTAATTAGATGAAGAACTAAGTCATGCAATTATTTGGCTGAATGATACACAAGCAGTATGTAGTCTCATCCTTTGTCAACCATTTGTGACAGTTTGCTCACATATAGTCAGAAGCCGCTTATCACATCCTCATCCCATATACATGTAGATATATTTTCAGTGTTTTCCTTTATTATTTTTTATCATTTTAAATACTTTTTTAGATAGTCTTTTTAGATACTTCTTTTAGATAGTCTTTTTTAAAAGGAAGAGAAAGATGTGCTAACTATTATAATTTGAAGTGCCTTATGGTTACCCATGTTGTCTGTGGTGGTTATGCTAACAGTATGGATGCCAAACAGACGGCAATTATGATCCATACTAGTCTGAGAAACCTATTTTTGTCGCTAAACAGGGCTCATATGTTTTAAGTAGAGGAAAACGCTGAAAATTTCATTTTCACCTCAACCACTGAAGAAGCTGATGCAGGAGAAGTGGTTTATTGACTGAAACAAGATAAATCACACTGTTGATCAGTTGTTTTTTTAACAGTCGGCAGACAGAAATGTGATTAGAGCGTAACTTTTAACAGATTGCATTCAACAAACCACTACTCATGTAAGGCTAATAGTGATCTCTTTCCTAGATCATGGACCTTTGGCTTGTACTAAAAAGAAATTTGACGGCTCTACATATAAAATTTTATTAAGAAATATTTAGGAAATGTTACATTTTACATGTAAGAGTCTCCATTGACTCCACATAGGAGAAATAAAATGTGATAGAGTATTTTTATTACTAGTATATATGCATCAGCGATAGCTGCTAGCAAGGGTCCATGATGAAATCATGGGTTTAGAGAATGGAATGTAGAAATGTTGTCTGAGCCATGTAAAGGAAAAAGAACAGCAATTTTTACATTTTATAGTGTGAATAGAAATGCATATATTGCACATTAGTATTTACCTTGCACTCGTAAGTATTCTGATAAATGGACGATTAATTTTTGGTGTTTGAACAAAAATTACGATTTTATGATACTTTTTACATTTTGATACGAAATCACTATAATTTACCAACATCATGTTTTACTCACAGTTAGCATGAAAAGGCTTGAAAATTATTGTGAATATTAATGAGTGCCCAGTAAATACTTGCACACCATAACATTTGCTTTTATTCACATAGGTATAGACTGCTCCCAGTATGGTGTAACCATGGTAACATTCTACTACCACACCATATTCTGCTATAGTTTTATAGGGATTAACAAACTTTATAACAAATATATCATAACAATTGTAGATAGCTAGCGGTATGGCCTATTTAGAAACTCATAAAAAGATTCACCGAGATCTTGCCGCCCGTAATGTACTGGTAGGAAATAACAACAGTGTGAAAGTTGCAGATTTTGGTCTTGCTAAAATTATCGAAGATGACGAGTACACCCCATCGTCTGCTGGTAATCCATTTAGACATGTACTTAAATTATTTTACACTCTTTTTTTCAATATCTGCATGATTGGCTACTTTGTCATTAGCATTGTGGTGTAGTTTTCCTTTTCAATTACATTGTGATGCTGGATTTCTTATAAAAGTTTGTCATTTCTCACCTAAAAATTTGTTACTTTTATTGGAATAACTTTTTGTCTGGTGTTACTTAATATGGTGGTTTTTATACGATAACCCTTATTCTGGTGGGTGCAAATGGGTACTCCGGCCGGGCTTTGTAAACAGGATATACTAAATGAATGTTCAGATTAAGGGTTTTGCAGATCAGATGGCAGATGTTTAGTTATGTTTAACCTGTTGGCAACGAGTCATTCTGCCATTGCGACTAGTTCATTTCATGATCGGCATGCATGTCGGTACTTGCTCGTAATACTAAAAATACTAATAGTAATAAATGGCATTAAACCAAAAGAAAAAAAGTTTGATGCGGAAACATTTCATTCCATTTCAGAAACCTATTCAGAAAGATATAGTTTGTTTACTATGTCTGGATCAAGTGTGATAATATATTGAAAATAAAGTATTGACCAGTTTTAATTTGAAATGGTTCCTTCAGCATATTGGTAAATCTGCCGTTAACGAATGTAAATGGGATAATGATTATTGTGAAAACTATGAAAAATGCACTATGTAAACAATTACACTTCACTCTTTTTTCTCATTGCAATTTCTTATGTAAAGAAAGCTGTGTATATTTATTCGCCCAGCTGATGTCCTTTTTGCACGTAACTCATCAAGAAAATGAGGAAGTCAGTGGTGTATTTTTTTCAGTTCAAGAATCTCGTGAAATATACAACCTTTAATTCGACTTTAACATCCTTTCTTGTTAATTGTTTGCATGACTTGTTGAGTTTTTTCTTCCTTTTTTTTAATGTAAAAATATTTAATATGGTGTATAAAGAGAAAAACAAGCTATTTCTAACTGAACCAGGTATGATTTAGCTCAAGTTTGCATGCTGTTGTAAATGTCATTGTATCCCACCAGTTTACTAATTAGAAAACAATAACAACAAAAAATTCAGTGATGTAACATAATGCAATTCTATACTCGTACAGTTTGTTTAATAATTGTTAACATTTACTATGTGTTAAATCCATTTCTTTCCATTCATATAGTTTTAAAGTGTACTGACTATAGTGTTCGCTATATTTTTCTCACAGTGTGGCTTAATTTCTCTCTGTACATTAGCCATTGATGATAGCGAGTCTTTCATAAAAATGCAATATAAGTTTTCGTAAAACTTTAAAGAAAAAAATACATGACTGAAATATTAACATATGTCATTCCTTTTTTCAACTAGGAACAAAGTTCCCAATCAAGTGGACCGCTCCAGAGGCTGCCATGTACCAAAAGTTTACTATAAAATCAGATGTTTGGTCATACGGCATTCTGCTAGTTGAACTTACGACACATGGACAAGTGCCATATCCAGGTAAAATTAATATTCTTCCACACTGTCATCTCAGTGTCGTGTCTGCTGGAAGTAACCAATGAGGCGTTCCTTGTGAAAGCCGGGTTAAGTGTGAAGTAACCTTGATACAAGGTTAATACATGTACATCGGTCTTGGATTTTTGGGGAAAAAGTAGTGAAAAGTGAGTCTGAATTGGGCCATTTGAGTGATTGCTTCTCCAAATTTTTACAGTTTTGTTGCCATAGGTTAGTAGTGGAAGTAGTCTTAATGAATTTTTATGTAAAATGGACAAAAAAGTAAGTTTTTGAAAGGCAGTGTTGATATATGGCACAAAGTGAAACTTTTTATAATCCAAGAGGCTTTAAGAGTGCTTAAAGTTGAATTGTTGTCATTTTACAGTGGTTTAAAATGCCATGATTGGTTAGTGTATACTCATTAAATTTTGGATGGACAATACAAAAAACTTTTTTCTGTGTGGAACACATATTTATAAAGCACAAAATTTAATGAATCTATGTATTGTTGATGTTGAAACTTGATTATAATGCCAAAAGATTACTTTAAAGTAAATATAGGGGAATCACCATGTTGTCAGCATGTTGTTTACAATTCTGACTTGTTTCAACTTTTTCTTCCTTTTCTTTTGTGGTCTATATTTGGAATAACTAGTCTTTACAAAAAAAGAATGACATCTTTACGGAGATGATTTTACCTTTTAAGTATTATGACTATCGCAATGTGAAAGATGTTAGTGATACTCACTGTAAACATCTTGGCTGTTATATGATGATAAAAAAAGGACTTTCCAGTGCTTGTAGTGCTTTCAGTGCTTTGATATTTTAGTCACTTAACTTTTTTTAGATTTAGATTTAATTGTAAGAATACCAGAATGTATGCTGTCAGAATAACATATTATCAGAGGGTTTGAATATTTTAGTTTAAGCTATTTAAAACTTTGTTTGGAGACTTCCTATGCGGTGTTTCTTGCACGTACTGCTTAAATCTTGCTATTCAACTACTCCTGTATGGCACATTGCATTAATCCTGCATTTTGTCAAGCAGTGTACAAATACTTTTTACATTATTTGATAATGAATAAACTCTTTGTTCCAGCTTTAGTTGCATGTATCAAACTTGAACTTTCTAGTTGTTTTCTATGACTTTCTTAAACAAGGGACAAGGTTTATGCAATAATTTTATTATTATTTTGTCTGACATTTTCACATGGAGACATGGGTGGGGTTGGATAGAAATATGCAAATTAAGGAATGCAAAAAATAAGAACAACACTCAACATGTAAAAAAGCTGAGCAAGTGTAAGAAAAGTGAGCAGATTTAAAAATTGAGCAAGTATAAGCAAAAAGAGCAGATGTTAATAAAAATGAGCAAGTGTATGAAAAATGAGCAGATTTAAGAAAAACCTGAGCAAGTTGAGAAAAATGAGCAGATTTTTAAAAAAATGAGCAAGTGTAGAAAAAAACTCAGCAAGTGTAAGAAAAATGAGCAGACTTCAAAAAAAAAACAAGAAAGTTTAAGAAAAATTTAAAAGTGTGTAAGTGTAAGAAAAATGAGCAGATGTAAAAAATCTCAGCAATTGTATGAAAAATGACCAGATTTAAAACAAAAACACGAGAGAGTTTAAGAATATTTTTTAAAAGTGAGCAAGTGTAAGAAAAGTAAGTAGATGTAAATCAAAACTGATGAAGGGTAAGAAAAATGAGCAGACTTAATAAAAGTGAGCAAGTGTAAGAAAATGAGCAGATGTAGGAAACTACTCAGAAAGTGTAAAAAGAGTGAGCAAATGCAAAAACCTCAGCAAGTGTAAGAAATATGAGTAGATATAATAAAAAACAGCAAGTGTAAGAAATATGAGTAGATATAATAAAAAACAGCAAGTGTAAGAGATATGAGAAGATATAATAAAAAACAGCAAGTGTAAGAAATATGAGTAGATATAATAAAAAACAGCAAGTGTAATAAATATGAGTAGATATAATAAAAAACAGCAAGTGTAAGAAATATGAGTAGATATAATAAAAAACAGCAAGTGTAAGAAATATGAGTAGATATAATAAAAAACAGCAAGTGTAAGAAAAGGGAGCAGATGTAAAAAAAAAATGAGCAAGTCTAAGAAATATGAGCAGACTTTAAAAAAGTGAGCAAGTCTAAGAAAATGAGCAGGATGATGTTGAAAAAACAGTGTAAGAAAAGTGAGCAGATTTTAAAAAAACCTCAGCAAGTCTAAGAAAAGAGAGCAGATGTAAAAACTCAGCAAGTGCAAGAGCAGATTATGAGCAGATGTAAAAAAACGAGAAAGTTTAAGAAAAATTTAAAACAGTGGGCATGTGTAAGAAAAGTGAGTAGATATAAAAAAAAACTGAGCAATTTTATAAAAATTGAGCAGATGTAGAAAAAAAAAAGAGAGAAAGTTTTAAGAAAAAATTCAAAAAGTGAGCAATTGTATGAAAAATGAGCAGATGAAAAAATATTGAGCAAGTGTCAGAAAAGTTGGCAGATGTAAAGAACTGAGTAAGTGTAAGAAAAATCAATAGTTGTAAGAGACTTGAACACTAGAAATAGTGAGCTAAAGACTTAGAAAATAAGCAGAAATAGTGAGGAAAATGAGCAATAGTAGGATCTCAAAAGAAATGAAAAATAAGAACAATGGTTTTAGTAAGAGTAAAAGTAATAGACAAAAATCAATAATGAAGACAAATAGTAATGAGAAGCAGTAAGAATAATGAACAACAGCATGTGGACTGTATTGAGCAACAGAAGGAAAGATGAGCAGAAAGTTAGGAAAAGCAAAAAGAAGAGCAGGGACAATATGACAATATTTAAGATATGGACGTGCTAAGAACGATGGGAAATGGTAAGAATATTATCAAGGAGCAATGATTTACAGTGCCAGGGTAAGGTTTCTTTTGCATGCCTTACATACTACAGTATAACATATTGCAGGAATGACAAACCGAGATGTGATTGACCAGGTTGAGCGTGGCTACAGACAACCAAAACCACCAATATGTCCGCAGTCTATGTATGAAATAATGCTTAAATGCTGGGACAAGAGATCAGAAGAAAGACCTACCTTTGAATATCTCTTTAACTTCTTTGATGATTATTTCATTGCTACTGAACCAAGCTACAAAGAAACTGACCCCTAGGTATATATCCTCTGCACGTATCTTTTGCATATGTTATATGATATATGTCATACTTAGGAATAATATCCATTCAGGCATTATTTAACAGCTAATAAACAACAGTTTTTCATTCTGATGAACGGTAGTATGTCACAAAGATGGTAGGTCTAAGAGCATCAGGATGAGAAAGTGTTCTTTATTAGCAAATAAACAATGCTTGTATACTGCTATCGTTTAAATTCCAACATGACTAAATGGATACAAAATGTAATGGATCATCTTTTCAGAGAGTTACTGTTATTTCATGCAGAACAATTAGATGGCATTTTAGACTTCATAAGGGTCTCTTACCAATGTGTTCATCAAACCATTGTTTATTATAGAATGCTTTATTCCTTAAGTTGATCATATTAGAATGTTGAATATTGAGCATGTTTTGCATTTTGCCTCGTTTTATCTCAAGGTTAGTTTGATGTAAGAACGTGTATTGTTTTTAACTCTGGCTTTATGGCATCTAGCTTCCAAAAAAGTGCTAGTGAATGAAAAATTAGAGCTGGCAAAGGCAGGTGTCACTAGTTTATAATGTGCTTTGCCATTTAAAAAAGCAGGTAGGTTCTTGTAAAAAGAACTGAGAAAGTGGGGCTCTATCTCTAGAATTTAAGTATATGTATAGACTTTATTGTGCCCGAAGTTGTTCTTGATACCATGTCATCTATACCTTGCTTTAATTGTGCAAACCCTGCCAGTAGGACCAAAACACATAATAGTCTGCTTATGTCCATCCTTGTGGCTTAATCATATAATTTATTTGAACTTTTGTGCAATGCTTGTCAGTTAAGGCCAAAATGTTTGGCTGTAACTGTGTTTTATGAAAAAAAACCTAATCCTACCTTTTCAGTTCTCTTTGAACAGATGTTAATTCTATTTTCAGATGACTAAATTAACATGTTAAGTATTTTATTTTCCAGGCATGACCAATCGTGAAGTTTTGGAACAGATTCCACGTGGTTACAGGATGCCAAAACCAGAGAAATGTTCCGACCAAATGTATGAAATCATGATGAAATGTTGGGACAAGAAAGAGATGCTTCGTCCCACATTTGAGTTTCTCTGGACATTTTTTGACGACTATTTTGTCGCTACAGAGCCAAATTATGTACAGACTGATGATTAAAAATTAAGGTCACACATGATTGAATCGCAGAATACATGGAATAACATGTTGCGTGAATAACAAAAACATAGACCCACAGAAACCATCTTCCTACTTGAATATGTCTTGAAAATATAGAAAAAAGTAGAAAAATAATACTGATAGGAAGTGTTCCGTAAATTGTGCAAAATAAACTTTTGATTTCATTGTGTTGCTTAATAGTTAAAGGATTATATAATGATATAACAGAAAAATGATAACTGTGTTATTTCACTCAAGATAAAAAGTCATACAAAACGAGGGTTGATTGCGAAACTAGTGTATGTGCAGTAAAAGAAGCAGCTACTATAGTTTAACGATCAGCCCTCAATAAATGCTTTTTTTAAAAATTGTGTTTATTAGAGATCAAACAGTCTTTGTATGTAATTGTTTTTGATTTTTTGAACAAAATTTTTATATATGATTTAAAAAATATTTTTATATATAACTTACACTTAGCCTTATTGCTGTTTATTGATGATGAAAGTGTCTACTGTAAAAGTATATATTTTATGTATACTGACACATTCCATTGTTCATATCAGTTTTATGCTTGTTCATTAAGTTTATGAGGAACCTAGTTGTGTGTTATGGAAATTCTAGTGTATACTGTAAATCACTTTGACTTCGCGAGACAAAAAGTTCACAATTTTTTGTCTATAGATCAGTTCACGAAACCATGAATTTGCGAACAAGTGATCTCGCCTGTTTTTGGAAATCGTTCATTGCCAGAGAACATTGAATTAGTGACATTATGAATTTGCAAATAAGTGTTCTTGTGACATAATCTGGGAAATAAAGTTCATGCAAATATGTTATAATTTACAATAACTTTTGTTGAACGTGCAAAAAGAAGCTATCCATAAATGGAGTTGACAATAGAATTAACTTGTAAGTGTGGTAATTTCAATAACTGTCTATGAAAATTCCCTTATCTGTCTTACTGTCATTTATTCTAATCCTGCAAAATTTCTAAAATAGGCTTGTCTGTCTTTGGATTTGGACATGTACCTTTAGTTTTTAGAGGAAGGTAAGTAGCTAATAGTATAGTACATGGCCAGACTGCCAAAGTCTGCATGCTGATCATAGTCTACACCAGAAACTAATGCAGAAAATTCCTGACTCTCGGAGCAAGTGTAAACCATCATTATCTTGATTTAAATTTCATATAAATTTTGTAGAATACATGTAGTTGGTTTGAGCCTTTCCATGACACATTTCTTTGTTAAACCCGCATGAAATTATTGGAATATTACAGTTAACTAGTCTTTACCCTGAGGCGGTAAATGAATCTGCCTTTACGACCATTTTTAGATCATGATCCGCCTGCACACCTGTTTGGTCTTATCATGATTGGCACTGTTTGCTATTCAGTCAGTTTTCCAGTGGTCAGCCCTTTAAATGACTAAAGGCACTGTCCAGATTTAAAGATATGACAAGACACTTCAATTTTTTTGCAGGGTTCAAAGTAGCATCACAGTTTTTGTTATATTTGATATATTCTGAAGAACATTGTTAATCAAGAAATATAATGTTCATACCTTGTTACTAGCTTGGTTACTTAGTTGTATGAAAACATTTTAACACGTCTGTCAGCAGACGACATAAATTATGTGTTCTGTCGAACACACTCTCTCATTCAGTCAGAGAAAAGTTAATATATGTAATGCAGAAGTATTTTTATTTTATTAATTGTTGCCATTAACTACGTTTTAGATATGTTTGCTTCTTTGTTTGATCGCAATGTACAGATTTACTGGCTTAAAAATTATTAAATATATTTATGTATATAAGTATTTGTATATAAAAAGATATATGGAAACATCATTCTTTTACATCTTGTTTGGGCACTATATTGGTCAGTTATCATCTCACTTACGCCAACACTGTGTCTAAAGGTTTTACCACAAAACTGTCATTCTTTTTTCTACCAGTCCTTCTTTATTTCATATAAGTAACTACAGTTTTGTAATCAACCCTTGAAATTTTACAAATACAAAGAAGAATGTTCTAACTCAAAAATCTTTAAAGCCTAGTTGATTCTGATTCTGTTACTGAAAGTTAAATATGCTTTGTACAAGTAATGGAGACTAGATTTTGTGAATTTGAAATTACGTTTTTACTGGTAGTGGACATGGTTGTTTTCGATATGTAGATTGAAAATATGGAAACCTTCTTAATGATTGTTCACTGGTAAGGTAACTTTTCATGCACATATCTAGATAAAGTCTGGTTTAAAACCTGGTTTCCTGCCCACTAAAACATGAATTTCATACTGTAAACACCAAAATTCAGTCTCGACAAAGTGTCCTTGAACTTTGTTAATTAGAACGATTATATTGTTACATTTGTCTTAGGTGTGATAAACAAAAAACCCTATTTTTGTGACCACTTCATGTGCTAGGCACATTTTATTTTTACGCTTTTTGTACCATTTTTGTTAACAGATATATTTATTAATTTATCTACAATAAAATTCATTTTATGTTAATAAGATAATTACTTTCCTAAGTGTCTCGCTAAAACTGTTGTGCACATTATCTGACACTGATTTCCTTTTTGAATGCATGATCCTCGCTGCATGCCCCTCGCTTCCTTGCTTACATTTTGCAAACGTGGACCGAATTCAACCCAAAAGTAATAGAGTTTCAATGCAATGCTTATAGTTAATCATGATCATATTGAAGAAAACATGAATTTCCTTTTAAATTCAGTTTATTGCGCAAGAAAAGAATCGGAGAGAATTTAAAGAAAAAGGGGAATATTGACAGTGAAAATATGAGTAGGGGGGATTTTTCAGGCGTGGCGTATCTTTGTCTAGACACGTTCATATCATTAACTTATAAACATATTAAGCATACAATGTACATTAAGCATACAATGTACATCTGATGCTTTGATGTTAAAAACATTCGTTTTCTGTTTGTTGGTTTATCGTCTGAAGGCTTTTAGAATTCCATCCATTGAGATCTTCCTTAAATCCTGCATAAATGTGATAAATTAATTTTAAAAAATGTGTTTGTATCTCAGTGTCATTCCCATTCTTAGACATTCATCTTATTGTTTCTTAGAGCCCGAAATTAACTATCTATAGAATATTGTACAAAGATATTGTTGAACAGTATTTTTTTTTCTGTATAAAATGTCAGAATGTTTCAAATTTCTAGACTAGTAATTAAAGGGTGTCCTGTATATAACATCAATGTCTTTTCACACTAAATAAAAACAAAACAATTGCAGGTTTCTGTTTACTCTTGATGGATAACATTCTAAAATAGATATGGGTAACATTCCAAATATAGGTAAGGCACTTTATACCATCTAGGTCACATCTGTGGTTTTCCCTTCCAAACTTATGTGGTTGACAGGTAAGATATTTCACAATGAAAATCTACTAGTGATCAAAAATCTTGCATTGAGTTATAATTCAAATACAACAAACATCAAAATGATATGTTATGTGTAAATAGGCCAGTACTTCAAGACGTGTTAGGGCTTCCTGCTATAGGGTAATATGTTAATGAATCTTTGTCCAGTGCCTCTTCAACAGCAATGTACAAGATAATTTCAGTCTAGCATAGCTTTTATAGGTGTTGCTCTAGAGAGGTTAAATTTATTATGAAGCCTTACTTTGGGAAACATTTCAACTGTTGTTGTAAAGAGGTAATTGCTCTACAGAGGGCCGCTCTGCGGAGGTTAAACTGTATTTGTCAGAATTGTATGACTGTTGGTGCAACCTTATTTTTAATGCAATATATAGACCAGCTACAGAAATAGTTGTACTAGAATTTTCTGTAGTACCGTAGTTATTTTATTACTTTTTTTGGTAAAAAAGTAAAGGCTTCAAGGCTAATGTCAGATATCTGTACTACAAGACCCTTCCAGAATCATATTTGGATAACAGAATAACTATTAAGTCGGGCTGAGTTTTAGCAATTCTTGTCTTCTGAAAGCATATACATGTACTTCTCCAGCCCCTCCCCTAGACCCCTCACACCCAAACACATACCCACACACACATGTATTCACACACTTTACCTTGCCTTTTTCATGTCTATGTAAGAATCAGATGTTTTAGATGTATATAAAATGGTGCTTTACTTTGAAGGACTAATACAAAAAAACCTTGCAAATAAAATTTCTGCAAGTTAATCTCTGGTATATTATTATTGCTTACCCTCATTATATCTAAAGATGTAAATGGTAAGCACATGCTGATTGAAGGCTATTCAAACATGCATCCATTTCCTTTCCTATGTAGCATGACTTCTTTCACTTTAAAATCTGTAATACTCAAGAATTAAGAACTATCTTTGAATAGCATTTTTTGTCCTTTTAGGCCCCATATGGGTAGCCCTGTTTTCTAGCAATGATTTTCTATTGGCCTCATTAATAAAGACACTGGCCACCTCTTCCAACTTCTCTTTCAATGTTCAAATTTTAAGCCTTTAATTAAATGTTATTTGTAAACATTATGAAGTCTTGTTTTCAGAATAAGAAACAGACAGATCTTTGAATACATAGTGGTGCCAACAGTGCTTTGATTTTCTTTATGAAATGCCATTCTTTTTTGCAAAATGCAAAAATAATCTGTTATTCTGTTTTACATCAGTATTGATAACATACATGTATATTGTAAATAAAAGTAACATATTATACAGAACAGTTTTGTCTCTCATATGAACTTTCCCTAGATAAATTTATTAAAATTAATATTTTGGAATTTTGCATTATTTTCATTTACATTTGGAGTTTGTGATTTCACAGGAAATAAGTGTACAATACTAGTAAGCAGGCATCACGTTTCTGTTCCAATGTACGTAAATCAAAAGAGATTACTACAGTATGAAGTATGTTTCATATCCCCCTTAGATATTCTTTTTTTGAAACTTGAGTTACCTCCCTTACTTGCAATCACACCATTTGTAGTAAGAGTTACTTCCCTGCTTTCTTCCAGTTTCACCATTTGCAGCAAAAAAGTATATAGGTATCCATTTAAATTTTTTTAACCAAAGAAAATTCTGACATAGTATTTACTTCTGGTAACATGCCATGGGGATATACAACACTTTCCTCTGGAGTGCAGCATGGTTCAAGCAGAACTCCAATCCTACATGATATAGTACCTAGTACATACTATTTATTTTCAACATGACTTTTCAAAGAAAAGGGGATCTGTCCTACTCACCTCATACTTAGAAATTCCTAGTTAAAGTCTTTACTTAATATCTTATGATTTACAGCCCTAGTTTACACTTTGACAATACACAGATTCTTGGTTTGCCTTTTACCATTGTTTACTGCCAAATGTTGAAGAAAAGGTGTGTGTGCTGCCCTACTGACAGCTCTTGTTTATGGAGTTATGAAGTAAAAGTTGATATGAAATAAATATTCACAACTTGTCACACATTTCATGAAGTTATTCTTACAGATATATATCGAGTATAAAGTCATGCAAGTTTTTAACCTCCAACAAAGAAGCTGATTTTATCCGATCTGGTCACAAAGGCAAAAGTATTACTCTAAACCAATTAATGTCTGCATTAAATCTGAAATTTTGGATATTTAAATTGGTGCTTTTAGAAAACAATGAGAAAAGATTAAGGATGAATTATTTGTGTATTCTAGTTTGCAGAAAACTGGCCTCTGCAAATAACTTGTACCACAAAATATTTGGGATAACTGTATTTGCCATCTCTGTTAATGATGTCAGATCAAAATCCTTACCAATTAAAAATAAGAAACAAAAAGTGAAAATCAGTTTGCATTACCTTACTGATGTTTGTCAACTACATGAGCTCAGTTGTCGTGGTTGTTTTCATGTGTGAAATGTATCCTTGTCTGATGTCGCAACTGGTAAGGGTTACAACTCTTGCTCGGTAGTAAGTTGATTAATTGAATGGGTGTATAGGGCAATCATGGCCCTCTTGTTTTTATATCTCCCTTTGTCATATGAAATTATGCTTGTGTGGGACATAATTCCATAACTACGGATTTACTTGTTATTTCACACAATGGTAGAGGATGTCGAAAGGAGGTGCAGTGGTCAGGAACCACGACTGTCTTTTCCCAGATATTAATTATCTCCCTTTGATATCTTGAATTATATATGTTTGGAACATAACTTTGAAAGCTATCACTTGGCTCAAGTTGGCTGACTTGATATTTCACACAGTGGTAATTGACATTGAGAGGAAGTGCAAAACCTTGTCCAGTAGAGCTTATGTCATGGTGATTTGTCTGTTGTCTGTCGTCTGTCCTTCCCTCTGTCCGTAAACTTTCCAGATCAAGATTTTCATTTGACTTTCATGAAACTTGCACAGAAAGTTTCCTGCAACCTGTAGACAATCCCTATTGTTTTTTAGACCAGTGGGTCAAAGCTCAAGGCTACAGTGACACAAACTTTGAAAATCTTTTCCACTCAATGTATTTAGAATGATTGCTCTTACTGTGTAGATAATCATTATTGATTTTTGGGGTCAGCGGGTCAAGGTCATTTATACCTTGGGTTATTTTACCTTGCTAACATTCCAAAACATTTTCACAGTGGGTCAAAGGCCAATGTAAAACTCTACAGGTTACAATTTTCATTTGACTTTCATGAAACCTGTTGATTTTGACCCCTTTCATGCATTGATAGCTAAAACAAGCTTGTAGGTATTGAAAATATTGATAATTGAATAAAGAAGGCAAAAGGCAGGTCGTATGTTAGAAGTTTTTGTTAGTATATATACTACAAAATGTATACCAATTCATACTTCTGAGATAGATTCATTGTAATCTCAATTTGTAGATAGCTGGTTCAATCCAAAGTCCAGGCATGAGCTCCATGATGATTGGTCTTGGTGACATTCAACCCCTGTATACTTCATATAGGAAAGCAGGCGACGGCTGGTGGAGACTTGATCCTGGTACTGGTAAAACGTAGGAGCGGTAATTTGATAGTGACCTCTTTACAGTCCTGTATTGCTGAAAAATGTAAGCCAGCCTGACAACTAACTCCTTATATAACTACTGCTTCATTTTACTGTGTTTCCAGCTATAAGCCCTAAATAATACTTTTAAAGAAAGAACACTCTTTCAGACATTGTTTTATGTGTGCATGTACCTATATGTCATGGCTGAATTCATAAATGTGCACTTCCTGTCATGGTCCAGTGACATCTGGTCACAACAGGTGCAAAAACTCTTTCTGGCAGTTTAAAAAAAAACATGGTACATTCCCTTTTTCTTGAGTTTCTTGGAATTACTTCCCTTCTTCCAAACCAAGAAGCTTAAAATTTAATATCGACCCATCTTTTACACACAGCAGTCCGACACATATTCATGTTCTTTGTTTAAATTATGTATACTATGACAAGGGATATAACTCACAAAAAACCTGAACTGTATATCTCCCCAATAAATGCCCTGCAGTTTGAACACCATTTAATTTCACATTCAATATTTCAACATGAATAGTGTACCAAAAAAGCATGTAAAAGTGTTCATTCATATGGGTTTGTCTACTCATGTTGAATCAGTAAACACATTTCTATTAGAAATGTCAGCAAATGCATGCTATGAATTGGTAAATTACAGTTTTTGTTTCCACTCATCGTTGATCTTCGATTTCTATATCCCTTAACAGTGATTTATACAAACCCTAAAGATTTTATTCATATCCAGCCATTTTACCTGCCACGTGACAAAAATCAGACGTTTGGTAAAATTAAAAAGCCAAAAGATGTTTTAAGAAAGGAGTGGACATTTATAATGAAATATAATAAATTGTCTTGTAATAAAGTGTAAATGATTAAATTAAAATATTTCCATTAGAAATGTATGTTTACTGATGCAATGTGAGTGGACGAACCCAGTAAGGAAGAAGTTGAAACATGTGTTTTTCATGCATGATCTGATATTCTTGCATACCCCCCGGGGAAAGTATTGGCGGATCCCAGCACGAGGAGGGATAGTCAGCCTTCTTTCCCTCGGGAAGACACCTGGGCTTCTTGACAGCACCCGAACTACTTTGTGTATTCAACTCGTACCTGGAACACTTTATTTCCGAGATACGTTTCACGGCGGTTTACATGTGACAGATTAGAATGTTTTTCGTAAATGTAAACTAAGGTCCATAAGAAAGCACACACTTCAATATTTTTCAAGTTAATGTAACAGGAATTAATTTTTTAGGAATGGTTCGAATTTTCATGGTACGCAATAACGGTTCAAATTACGAAAATTGTTGGTAACGAATATCCATGAAGTTTTGAAGCGAGAGTTGTTTGCGAAAAAGAAATGGTGCTTTTATGGTGTCACAAGCAAGAGCATCAAATTTTAGAAATGTACAGCAACAGAATATATTCACATTTCAAAGAACATACCTGTAATCATACTTTTTCAAAACAAAAAATGGCGGTAAGACATCACAGTTTCCCTTGATAAATGACGTCACTGTGTAAACAAAACAAGTTAATTGAGTCAATATTGATGGTATAGTCGCATTAATCAAGTAAACTGGACGTGAGTAAGGAGAATTTCTGTTTAGGATTTAATTGATTTTTTTATTCACAAGTAAATAAAGTATAGTTTTGGGTGCGATCAAGCACTATGTTTTTAGCTCTAGATACATAAACAGTGGTAAATTCCCGTGTGAACCTACCAAATTTCCTACGCAAAGGGGTTCCATGCGGGAATTATATTTAATCAACATGAAGTTTTGATTTACCGCTCAACATAGTAGGGCCTGTTTAAAGCGGTTTCCTCGTAGAATCTGCAATAACATCAAATAAAGTAGCAAGAAAAAGGATCTTACATGGCTCTGTGGAGGACTGGGTTGTCCGACCCTCGGGAGCGGGGAAGTCGGAACCTCGCCCGCCTCGGTTCCTCCTATCCCCCCGCTTTCCCTCTGGTCGGAACAACCCAGTCCTCCACAGCAGGCCATGTAAGATCCTCATAGTAGCTACCACCACATATGAAGTATTGAATATTGAAGTAAACGGTACACAAATTGCAGGACATTTATTGTCGAGATATACAATTCAGTTTTGTTTTAGGTAGATCCCTTGTTATAGTATACATAGTCTGACCAAAGAACATAGATATGTGTCTAACCCCTGTGCTTTACACTGCCATAAAATAGGAAGACTTAAAGCAAAGAAATAAAATACACAACAATATAAGTTATAATCATTTATGTTCAAAACATACTACAGCAAACAAGTTTAATGAATTCTTTTGACCTACTGATCAAATAGATTTTATAAATACAATGGAAAGAAATGATTCATTTCTCATGTATTTAATTGTTTGAACATACAGTAACAGAGAGCCATGAATAAAAGAATCTGACACAAATCTAAAACAAGAGGGCTAAGATAGCCCTATATCGCTCACTTTGCTACCACTGGCTATGATACAGGGTCATCAATAGGAACATCCCTGCCAAGTATCTTCAACATTGGCCTAGTGGTTTCAGAGATGTCATTTGAAGGGAAATGTGAACAGATGGTGAGCGATCCTAATAGCTCACTCTGGCACTTTGTGCTAGGTGCACTAAAAAAAGCTAGGTTTAAAGTGAATAAAATACAATATATATGTCCAAACAAGTTTGAAATTCCAATGTAAAATTACTCCCACTTATAAAGAAAATCTGATTTTTGCCAACAGAATGACATCCAAAGTACTTTCACCATTTTTTTTTGCATTTTTCAGTTTTTTTCAGAGAAATAAACCATAAACTTAAACAAACTATGCAAAAACAATACGAGGATTCTTTCCAGATACTGTTTACCTTTGTTTTCCCATGATTATTTACAAGGAATTTTGACTGATTCCAAAAAATTATACGTTCTACATTTTGCATTGAAACGCATTGCAAAGTGTCCTTCACATCTCTATGTAAAATGACACTGCATTGAAATGGCAGAGTACATGTATATGTACCAAACAGAATTTGATGATTTCTTACTCAACTGAAAAACACAATAGCATGGCAGTTTCCCCTTTTAGAGCCATCTACAAATGCCTTCCCTTCAGAAAAGTACACTACTGGCATTGTTTCTATTCCTTAAAGATGACATTACTTAAGAAGTGTACGCGAAAAACAATATTATATACATGTAGAAAAAAAATGCGTTTGAAAATAATATGAATATCAGTTGAATTGTACATGTATTGAGTGTTAGCAACCTTTACTACGGGAAGTTTTATGGTTTTAAAAAATCGCTGTTCTAATTCAAGGTATCTTAATATTTTGCCCAAAATGGCAAATCGCAATGGTTTAAACTTGTCAGTATAGAAACTACTATGATAAAACAGAAAGTCTAGCCTATGACAAAAACTTGTATGTTTTACAAAAAATACGCAGCTATTTCAAAAGTTTAAATGTGTACAAATACATACATAAGTTCATATCCATTACATAGCACAGTGATTGTTAATAAACCTTTTACTAGAAGCAAAATTAAAAGGACTATTCGAATAATATACAGATCAGTAAGGTGCAAATAACAGGACCTTCAAATGGACCAGTACTGTAGATTTAGCTGTTAGTAAAGACTGAGAATACTTGCAACTATTTCAGTCTGGTCAAAAGCAGCAGATACTGATCAAAATGGAAATAACGTCTACATACCAAGTACATTAATCGAGGGTTGACTGCAAAACTGTCATAAGTCCTTTATTTCAAATATGTTACGACCGTTTTGCGATCAACCCTCGAATTTATATGTACTTTTTTCGGATAGGTTATCACTTATAAGTGTTACAGAGTCTGACTTGGAGAATGTGACACTGGGACCGACTGGCATTGTTTTGTGTCAATAAAAGGGCGTAATTTCCTTATTCGTAGTATCAGAGGTGAGAGGGCTATCTAACCAACAGAAAGTACTTGCACATGGATTGGTTACGCAATACATATGTTTATATTACAGCCGTCATATATCAGTTAGGGTGGGAACATTCAATAAAACATGAAAAGGTGACTTTTTATAAGTACACCTCTTCCTGTCCCCTTTTCAGTCAATCTAAACACAACTGTAAAGGTCCGATCATATTATTGACACTCAGGAACACTTTATTTGGTATGATGTATGAGCAAACAGTGTCTTTAGGATGCCATTTTTTTCTGAAAATGTGTTAGGTATTTGGTAGCCAGTGAAATTTAGTCATGTAACTACCCATCTAATGCCCAAACATGGATACATAGAAGAACGTATTGACAACACCTAAACTCTATTTCTCTGCCTTCCACAGAACATAAAAGTTGAGCATCAGTACACAAAAAAAAGAAATAGTTGAAGAAAAATTTTAAATTATCACTGTAAAGTTGCTGTCCATATTTCTGGTACTGTTTTTGAACTGACTTTATTTTGAAAAAAGTGTCTTTATAGACAATAAACAGTATAATACATATTATTTTATGCTATGTTTTAAGGAGGCTGTATTTTCTTTAATTGTGTCATCTCTTTAAAATTGTGTCCATTCATCTGCATTTCAAATCTACTTTTGCACTTGGAGATTTTTATTTTATTATGCTCAAAGGTCAAGGACACTCTTACAAGCAGTAATCATCAAGGTCGAGGTCACTGCAGTGCTCTTCAAGGTCACTCTTACAACAAACCCAAGTCAAGGCAACTATAAGCAATACTCATTAAGGTCAAGGTCACTCTTACAAGCACTATTTCCTGTTAAAGTAACTGCAAAGCAATGCTGCAGGATGTCTCACAGGTCACTGTATCTTTGAGGGAAAAAAATTACCCAAGAATAATTGCTCAGTTTTTAGCTTACCAAGCTGAATCTGTTTTAGTACAGACCTGTGGATTGGTCAACAATGGCTAAACTTTCTTCCGTTATCACTGAGCATGTATTTTTAAATGTCTGACTAGATAGCCCCCTTGCCTCTTTACCAGTTTCAGTGATATTCAAATAAAACATTTTCATGGAATTATAACAGTAATTAATTACATACCAAACAATCAACAACTATGAAAAGTAATTTTTAATCAAAACATTAACAGTATAAATTGACACAATGAACAATACAAATTATACAAAACTAGCCTTTATAAATAAAAGACAAAATTAAAAAAGCAATAGTGGGCAACATTTCAAAAAAAAAGCCTACATAAAATTCCAAGTTTCTATACACCTCATGCACATGTAACCCGGCCTCTTTCAATACTTAGCACTGAACATATTTCAGCACAAAAGATTTTTCACATACAGAAAGAGGCAGAGCCAGCTTATAATTAGATCTAGTAAATAACGTTCTTAAAAGAAGCAATGTTACATTCTTCAACAAGAGAAAGGAAACTACAGTCCATTTATTTAAACACTATGTACTGGTGTATTTCTACTGTTACTCTAGAACCGAAAAGGGAAACCTGATCATAAAATTAAACCAAGCCACTGGAAAAACATTAGAAATAATAACAAATACTATTAATACACATTAAAGGCAGAAATACAGGTGGGTTCCTTTTGCACATCTCTGCTTTAATAACTAGTTTGTATTGTTTCAAGACATAGTTCAAATCTCTTGGTGCACTTTTTAGATTAAAAACAATATTTCAGATACTATTATGCAGGAAAATTTTGTGTCATATATCTAAGAATGTTCACCAAGTTCATATAAAGGTACATATTTTAGATTAGATAATTATTGTATTTTCCAAAAAAATATATTACCTTGTGATACCTTATCTAAAAATGTTACAATCATCAAGTACATATGAAGGTATATATTTTAGATTTAATACGTTATTTTCCAAAAAAATATATTACCTTGTGATACCTTATCACAAAGAAATGAACATTAGTGTGTCATATGATAAAACTGAGTCATCTACACATGAGTACACAAGATGTTGACAGTGACAATCCTATCAGAATAGTGTGTAGTCATTGTGTTCATGTTTTATACAGTACAGTATTAAATAAGAGAACAAAAACAGTATAAACACGTAAGATATCCTGGTGGTTTATACTACTGATAACAGGTGTTTCAACTTGATAAACTTAACAATAAGGTCATATCAAGGAAGTGTACCTGCTAAATGATTTACCTGGTACACTCATGTATCCTCCAGGCATATTTTTCTAATTTTTCATTTTCTGTTTACTTAATTTTACTTTGCCCCTTTCTCTTTTTTCACCCATCCAATTTCGAAGAATCTTTGGAGTTGAATGTTTTTTTTTAAGCTACCTTTTCTGACCCTTCAACAGCCTTTGGATTTTCTTAGGGTAGTGAGCTCTTGTCCCTGTCAGTTCGACAGTACAGCGGGAGATAGGTAAATCCCATAGTCAACTGTTATCTGTTGAACACATAAATCAAGTAGAAATTTTAATTCACAGTCAAGAGTTCATGAATCACAGTATAGGAGAGCAATGCTCGATGAAATCTACACTGTAACATCGAAAGAGAGCTAAATACTTCTTTTCAAGAGTCTTCAATGTCACAAGCACTTACAGATCTGGAATTGAATGGTCCATGAATTTTTTCACGATGCTGTTACCCATGCTGCAACAGAAAAGAAAAAATATATTTCATTGTAAAATACGAGGATCACACACACAACACTCCTAACCATATTATGATTCTATAATGGACTAGCCAGGACTTTGGCTGGGTACTAAATTATACTTATTTATTTATTCTCGCTTCAGATGAAATCAATCTCAAAGAGAAAGAGGCCATGTGGAAATATCTGTGTCTTGCCCAAGGACACAACTGCTGCCGTACTGGTGGGGATTGAACCCAGGACACACTCCTATCCTGGGGCGAACATGCTACTACTGAACAACTGCGGCTTGGAACTATTCATAGCTCAAAGGTGTGCGTAATAAGAAGTCAACTGAATGTTTAACATTGCAGACTAAAATCACACAGTATTCATATTGCAAAAGAATACAAAGTACATGTGTACCATGGTCTACATTGAATCAGAGATATTTGCCTCTGACAGGTTAAAGTGTTACAGATTAATGTCAAAACATATAAAAAGACAAAAATGTGGACAAAGTATCTGGAAAAAAAACATTGTCAATTGCACTGTTGAACAACAGTATTTTAATTGATTCAACTTCATCATAGCCTATAGTTTTATAGTAAAACCTGTAAATGTTTCTCCCAAAGAACCTTGGTTACCAGTCATACAATCTACGTTATTATCACAAATGCCAAGCTATGTTAACATTTCTCCCTTTCATTCCTTTATTTAAGTTTAGCTTAAAATTTGCTGAAAATTGTTAAACTGAAAACTTACCATTTCACAATGTGGTCATATATAACCGACGGCATCACTGTGATAGTGATTGTTCGTCCGCCCGCCTCCATGATTTCACCAATCACTTTATCCTAAAAACAAAAGTAAAACAATTAAGATAAAAGAGTGTTTAATACATTTAGTACTGTAATGGTCAATAACAGATTAGTACACAGACAGAATTCTTCAAAACATTTATCAAAATACAAACTGCATTAACTGAAAAAGTAGGAGAGCACAAATTAGTTTTCTTATAAAAAGACACTATATGCACTAAATAATAAATTAACGCATCAAGTCACAAAAATATTACCTTAACTCCCACAACATTCTGTCCGTTGACCTCAATTAACTGATGCTCTGTGAGAACACCATTTCTTGCTGCCGATGAGTCTTTAACAAGCGACTTTATCTTGCCTTCCTTGAACACAAATCCAATATAACCGTTACTGTCCTTCTGCATCGTGATCGTCCTCTCAAATGGTCTGAAATATTGGAAAACAAAAGAAACTTTAAAATTGCTGAATTTCTTAATGAATTTGACCATCCTTCAATTAAAATAACACTCACTATTATTAGGGGAAGCTCAATTAAATTCTACAAACTGAAAAGTGCACAGCGCATACCTAGTGTCTATGTAGCCTGGTAAATGTGTATCACACACTTTCAAAAAATTGACATTGTCAACAAGCAATTCTTAAGTATCAATAATGATTCCAAATCAAATTAAAGTTGAAAGGTTCTGGAAGCACAGACAATATAATTTTACTGACCTGTCTCTGACTGCAAATGAGATCCTTTGGCCTCCTGCTTGTTTAAGTACTTTGTGGGCCTTGTCTGTATCCCAGCCAGCAACATTATCACCATTGATCTGTAAAAGCTGGTCCCCAAACCTCAGACCTGCCAAGGCGGCTGGTGAGTTCTGCTGCACCAAGGCCACAAACAAACCCTGAAGTACAAAATAATACATTTCATGCAATTATTTTAAAAAAAGATAACAATAGATCCAAACTTCTTCAATTTTAGGTTATCACATTTTAACAACAAAAATCATGCTTCTGAAATGGATTTGTTCTGAACTGTCATTCAACCACATATCAATACCAAAAATTATGTACAAAGTTAAAAAGTACCGGTATGTTTGAATCTTTCTATGACAGCTTTTACAATCTTGAAACTTAAAAACAAAAAATTAAATCAGAAACGAAAATGATCTTTTTCATGAACCATTTTCTGTGCAGTAAATGACAAGTCAGAAAAATAACTTCAGATAACTTACATTGTTGACATGTCTGATCCTCAGTCCAATCTTCCCCTCTGCATCTTTACATGCAATAACTTCTCTGATTCCCTGCTTGACTTCTGCCCTTTTAACTCCTAAGCTTTCTCCACTAATTGGTGCCACTTGCATGTTACTTGGTCTTGTTTGTGGGATTGCCACCTGCTGATCCTATTTTAAAATAGTGAAAAAATTCAACATTTCTGCACCGACTGTCTTTCCAGATTTGACTTGTGTTTTACCCCAAAGAAATAGAAACTGAGTAATATGGAGAAGCACTCAATGTGAAGTTAATTCATTTGGTGTTGTTGTTTTTGCAAAACAATTTCAAAATACACTATTTTTAAAAAGGCAAGATACTATATGTTCAAATGTCAGCTTTTTTACTCATCACATGGATCTAGAAAATGATCTTGCCATTTTTAAAGTAACTACATGTATCAATTTGTATCATAAGTCTGAAATTTTACAAAATTTTACTGGAAATTCACTTAATTTAATTCAGTTGGATTTGATCCAGGTCAAGGAGTTACACAAAAGTTGGTGTCAGATTTTCTAGGATGCAGTTTAAAGAAGCCAATTATGGTACTAGAATGATACTATGTACCATGAAATGCCAAGTTTACATTTTAGGGTGACAGCTTTATCACTACTTTGTTTTCTCTGACTTTGGAGCGACATGGATTCCATTACATTTTTGGCTTTAATCTTGAATACAGTGTTGCATTAACTTAAAATTTGCTATTTTTTAAGTAGATGTACCAACAACCTTCTGTATTGAGGAAAGCTATTCATACCACAGTGTAACAAAGTTAAGCAAGTGCAAGTTTATTCAGAGATGTAACTGGACACAAAAACAGAACTTAAAATTTCATAACCATACCCGAAACAATACATTTTGTCAATATTGGCTACAATTGAATATTCATTGACTTAAAATAATTTTAACATGTGAGTTGTTGTAATTAGAATGCCAAATAGCATTAAGAACTAAGATGTAACAGAGTCAAAATTTGGTTTCCAAGTTACATCTTAGACAGAAACAGCATAATCTGAATAATGGACATCACATATTTGAGTATTAAACTATAATTTGTCAACTGAATCTGAACCTTTTGGAAGTTATAGATGTTTGATTATTATATGAACAGAAAAATAAATAATGAATGAGTTGCAGATGTACTTGGACACATAATCATCACATGGATTTCTCTGAATGTGTAGTCTGTGGGGGGGGGGGGGGGGGGGGGGGGGGGGGTACGTCTTATATCATTTTTCAATTTATAGGCCTTAAATGAACCAGAAATCATCCAAACGGTAGTACTTTCATTGCATTGTGGAATATTTGCCTAATATTTAGACAAACATAGTGATATGAACTGAAAGTTTAAACAAGATGTGAAATATTCTATGATAGACGAGCCTTGCGTGAATCGGCTTTGGGAGGTCACACTGAAAGGCATGATTTGTTGTTGTGTGCATTTGACATCGCTTGTCCAACCCGATCACGAATGAAAATTGAACATTTTTCATAAAAAAACTCACCTTATACAGTGTTAATAATATCGATGTAAAATTGTACAAAATTCAACAACTTACGGACGTAACAACACGCCGATATCCTATGCATTCAAAAAGGCTGCCATATTTTTGTGTAGCGATGTACAAAGTTCATGTGTACTACGTCACCAATTCATGCCTACACGTACGCATCTAATACACACTTTTAATGATTCACTATCGATCGGAGAAATTATTCTTTAGAAAACTTTGAGATTTTGAGACGTAACGAAATGAGACACGATTAAAGCTCACAGATAGCTTTTGTCTTTTGCTTCTAAAGCCTTTAAACTGCCAATAAAATGTATTATGATGAAAAAGATATATGCAAACCGTCACAATAATGTATGAACAACTTCCCCGATCAAACACATGTCTCAGTAGTAATGTTTAGGAGACGTAACAAATTTGACACGAACAGTTACGTCTCAAATTTAATATTTTATTATCTATTATTTCACATTTACTTTCACTTATATTGGTATTATTAGCCATTGAACAGGAAAAAAATCCATGCAATCAAATGTTTTAAATTCAAAGGAAGAGGTGAAAGATTTTCTTTTGAAAAAACATTTTACTGGTGCCCCTAATATTTTTACAAAAAAAGTCAAATTTTGGACAGTTTTTAGTAAAAAGTAAGAAGCTCATCAGGAAAAATATGTTTGAATCCGTAATATTTACGTATTAAAAGTTACGTCTTTTAGAAATAGGCAAACAAAACATAAATCTTTTTGAAATTATAGAAAAATGAGAATATTTGAGATGTAATAGAAATTCCTTAACAACAAATTCTGGATCATTTATAAAATTCTGCTGCCATCTTTCAGAATCCTAGCATATGAGGACACTGAAAAATGGATGGGGGACAAAACATGTATAACATCTATTAACACTTACATATCCTGGTAAATTCTGATTAACGAAAGCTGGTGTGAGTTGCAGACCCATGTACTCATCTAGAGTGGGATATAGTCCACCAGCAACAGCTTGTGGAGGGTATGCTTGTGGCTGTGGTGGTGCCCCTGCTGCAGGGTATGTAACTGATGGCTGCCCCGACTCATACTGCCTCTGGGCCTGAAAAACAAGCAAGTAATAAATAACCATGAAATTGTGTAAAATACTATTACAATAACATTATCTCTGTATTCAATAAAATATTGACTTAATAAACAAATTTTGCTTTAGTGTAGAGTATTTTGCTATACAAAGTCTAAAATTAAACTTTAAATGAGTAATAGACCATTTTCTAATGTAACAAACTTATTATTTAATTTGAAGTTGTTAAAATGTGAATCTAATTGGAAGCTTACCTGTGCCATCTGGTCCACTTTCATATCTTCTAATGATGGATAGAGAGACATTTTTGGTGTGTTTCTTTTCTCAAAAATATATTAACTGCAAAAGACAGGAAAATATATCAACAGTTTGTCACTTGTATAAGAACAATTAAGGCTTCACTTTGTTAAAAACGATTATATTTCATATAAGAATATTAATATTGGTTAAAATAATTTGTACATGTATATAAGGATATTATAAATAAATGTAATACTCATACATGTGTTGATCTTAATGAAATTTTGTGACAGGCCTGCTAAATTTTTATACATTCAATAAAGATGTTAAAAAAATCTTGTACAAATTAAATACAATACAACAGAATCTAATGCTTTTGACAGACTGTCTGGGCTGTTAAACAGATCCCAGAAAGATGTGTTGAAATAGGTTGCAGGCTTTATCAAGCACTGATTTTCCTAATAAAATGTTAAAGTCTCAAACAAGTGAAATTTAATGGATGAAAATCTGCTAAATTTTAGTTACTTAGTCCAAACATTTAGACATCATGCTTGTTTGTTTCTTAATTCTCATTTTCAATTTTTAATGTTCATTTTTTACATATTTTGTTAAGCATGACTTCTAAATGATCTGCATAAAATACAAATAGCAAAATTTACAAAAAATAACATAAACTTTTCAAACAGCTAATTGACTCAATCTTTTGCGGCATGTATGCTAAGAAGGTAAGCAAGACTTAATTGTTTGTTTACCGGTATATTGATTTAAAAATGAATTATCTATTTATCTGTTGGAAAACTTCATTAAAATGTTTACAAAATAGCTTGTAAAATGCATCAAAACTCCGCCATGAAATTGTTGTGGAAAGTGCTATGTAGAAATGAAATGGATAAGACCACGTATTTCAGCAATGAATATTAAAAGTAAAATACAAAATATTAATGTGAAAAGAGAAATTAAGAGATAAGGGGTCTTGTTTTAAGGACTACATCCTCTATTTAAAAATAATTAATTAAGATTGTTTACCAAGCAAATAAACATGAAAGACAAACATACCTTTTTCAACGTGTGTGTACAATAAGCACAGATTCAATTTGCTTTGAATGTGACAATATCAGGTAGCTTTTATATCAAATATTATTGTGAAATGACAACCGTTTTATCAAACACATTCATGAACACTATGCGTGACGTCATTGGTCATGCGCTCATGAATAAATAAGGTTAAATTTAGTAACATTAAACAGACCGTAAACAGGTGTATTAAGACAATACCAGTAGCGATTAATCAAATGTCAATCAACACTTTTAACAGCTGAATGGCTATTTGACATAGAAATTACTGTGAGGTTGTCATTTTGATTAAATAAATATTTACCAAGTTTTGTTATGTTTTCACTTCCTGGAATTAGGTCGGTAAGAGTGTTGTCCCTTGTACAGGATGTATGTAGATAAATTACAGTATACGGTAACGGGACGTTGGCGGCGGATCCCCTTGTCCCTATATTTATCTCTTTCAAATACGACCTCATACTTATCGCAATTGTTATGAGCAGGGTGCACGCCGGGTGTAAATGAAAGAAATATACAAGAAAACTGTGATACTACGTATCACAGCGGACCAACAAACAAAACTGCATGCAGATATTTAAAGAATTGGTGATGGTTGATGTTGAGACATGGCCCCAAAGGAATTCAAGGAGACCCATTCTAACTTGCGTTGTTTGACTTATGCATTCGTTTTATCGCCGAATTGAACTAAAAAAGTTATGAGTTACCTTTAATAAATTGTTATAGTCACACCTATTCTCGTTTTTTTAAGTATATTTTGAGAAAAGAGCACGTGCACCACTGGGTTCACTGGGATCACAGGAAGGAAATGCTTACTTTTGGCGCAAATTAGTCAATAAACACCTATCTAGACATTCAAATGTAGAAGAGGTATAATATGGCACTTGTATTTCCTTGCCATTGAGCTAGCTGTTATGGCGACGTGGTAGAGTGTCCGCTAAGGGTTCCGGAGGACCCGAATTCGAATCCAGCTCGGGGCGATGAACTTTTCAAGGTTACAAGTATTTGTTGTGTGCAGCTGTAACTTGACACCTCTAGACTACCTGTCAATTAAACTGGAGGTCGGTAAAAATAGCACTAGAGAGAATGAATCACAATAGCAAGCAGATAATTTTAGTTCTTGAGCTGACCAGGGGCTTCTTTATGTTTCTTATATTTTGTATCAATGAGCCCTTTGGAATCAGATGAAAATTTATCCACCTCAATCTGAATCATTTCTTCTGACTTTCTGTTTATCCCATGATATTCATCCATATTCTCCCTTTTTAGAAAATAGAAAGATAAATACTACATTTCACACATAACTCAGAGTAAAATTTTGCACAAGGCCTGATTTTGTGTAATTTTCTAAAAAATAAATACATTGTTGTAAAATGAATATGTCAGCACCCAATTACAAAATTAATTGGTAATTAAATGCCATCGGCATGCAGGTCTGGTTTGTGTATTTTTGAAGGACACTAAATCCAGACATGAAACTGATACATGAGTCAGAAAAAGGAGGGAAATTATCACAGCAGTTCAAACACAATACAATGTATATGCATGTACATGTAGTTAATGAAGAATAAAGTTTATATTTAAAGCATTGCAGAAAAAGTGCATAAGAAAAAGGCATGTATTGTTTATATCAAAAGAGAGTAAATGGAGCTATTTGTGTTAGTTTTAATGTTCTTGACACGGATTTGAAAATTCATAGTGATGATAACACGGGATTATGTAAATTGTAGACCATCAAGGAAAAAAATAGAATGGAGAAATCATTAAAGTCAATAGTCAAATCAATCTAAAGCCTCATTCTTGGATAATAACGGATCATAATATATAATGAGCCAGGATAATATTAACTGACACTGCAGGTGCGATCCTTGCAGTGTTTTAGTTGGAGGATTCTTCGTTTAAGTCACATACACATTTTAAAAAATTTATACCAACACTGTTTATGGTTTGCATTATGTATCCGCATACCCACGGGCTTGACTAAGAAATGGAAGACTACCTGAGCCAGGAAATAGTATTATACAACAAAACATTATATAGAAAATACTGAACTGTACTTTATTATAGAAAATACTGAACTGTACTACAGACGGAATGGGCTTTTGAAAAAAGTATAGATGAATGGGGGAAGAACAAAACATATTGAACCGCAAGGGAAGTTATCTCCTGCTGTGTACTTTTGCAAGTTAGACATTTATACCAAAATGAAAAAGTTCAATACTGACTATTTGAAAAACATATGGCAACTGGAATACATTTCTGCAAAAAACATGTGTTTATGTTATATGTATCCGCTAACTTTTAACTTACTTATTTAGGTCTTGAATAACTTAATGATTCATTTTAATGAAGGATATTCTCATTTTATGGAAATAAACTTTCATCAAGGTTAGTGAACTGTTTTGTTCTGAAATGCATGCCACTACTCTCAAGTGTATAAACATCACCACGTGGATTTGTTTACAAACACAGAGTTTATCAGCAATTAGCCACACTTCCTGGGAAATTCAAATCTGAGATCGTCTGCTAGACAGGTTGATTTTTGTTCTCAACGTCACTTTTAGGAGTGATATGAAATTAAGAATTTTGGATGAACATTTATAAATGGCACAGTTTACCTTTGTAACAAATTTCAAAGGAAACAGTTCTGTAATTTTGTCAATTTTTTTTTTAAAAGGGTTTCTGATGTGAAGCATGTTTGAAATTATTGCAAAACCTGCCCCAGCGCCATCTAGTGGTTTATATGGTCCAGTTACCCATTTAAGAAGTTCAAGTTGGCATGGGTTTGGTGGACACTAAAAGGGTACATAGTTGACATTGCTTGGATCTATAGATAACTGGGTACAACTAAGATTGCAGTATATTTTTTAAAAGATAACCAGTTTTGAGATTAGACGCTTGCCCTCAAGGGTGCTCCTGAAGGGTTTGTCACACTAGTATATACATGTACATGTATTGAGTTGTCATTGTGACCCACCTTGATTGTACGTCGCTGGGCCATTTTCAGCTGAAGTATGTTTAACTGGAACATTTCTTCTTCTTCCGTTGATTTCAAACCTCGCATTCAGTACTCCCAAATCTTATACTTTAAGCACAATCACCAAACTTGTTCACAATACGTGCTGGTAACTGTTAATGAAAATAGTGGCCGTATAAGTCTGATTGCCCGGGTACTTCAGAGATATTGCCGTTGAAAAGCCAAAATTAACCCAAAAAAATCACTGTCTTCTTACTCTAATATAATTTCCAAATACTTTAACACAAAACATGGTCTGAATTTTGCAGACATAAAATTTCGCGTAAGTTAGCAAACCAGCCAGCGCCCTTTGCACTCATGAATTACTGTTGAATTTTCGATATCATGCTAAAATATCTCTGACATCTGCTCTCTGAATCGACTAGTTTTGTTGTTGTTTTTTTATCAAGACCAAACTTAGTCAAAATATTTACAGACCTAATATCTGTGCTAAGTTCGATCGTCAGCCAGATTGTCCTAGGCAGTATAGAGTCAATGCTTTGAATTGTTCAGATTTCACAAAAACGGACCTGTCGACCCTTTAATTTTAACCCTATTTCCAGATCAACTCCAAACTTTACAGAAAATGCATCGGGTAGGTTCGATGATCGACCATATTATCGTATGTATTCAACGTTATTGTCCTTAACTTATCGAAAACTCGACGAAGTTCGTCATCCAATCAAATCTCTATAAATGCTCACCGAAGTTACTGCTCTTTGAATGCCGAAAACTTCGCCACAATCAAACACTCTCCGCGCTCGAACTCGAATATAGCATGTATCAGATCGTAATCAAATCCTGTCAACATGTTTGTGTGCTCAAACAGGGGGTAGGACATAATATCATGTAGCTCGGTGCTTTAAGTAAAACAGTTAGTAGACCGTGTGTAATGGTTGATGTTTCCGTATTAGAAATCGAAAGTAGAACAGTTTTTTTAGAAGTAAGTGTTTTTTCTCATGACAACAGTATCATGCATACGTCTATTACCTAGCAACATCTTTCAAGTAACCATAGCATGTCTCGTTTAAACGAGAAAATGCTAAGTAAAAAGATGCCCTCATTACGATCCAACTTATGTGGCAATTTTGAAAACGTTATGTCTTACTGTGAGGGAAATTAAAGTGGAGTTTCACCTGTTGTGTTTGGCTTTTCTAATCAACTAACGTATAATTTTACATCTATAATTTTTTTCACTTAAATCAACGAACTTCATGACATTGCAAACCCCCTAATTAAACTGTACCTCGACCAAATTCGATAATCAGCCAGATCGTTTGAGGCACCTACTAGTATATTGAAATTTCACCATATATGCCGTGTTCAGTCTCTTTCATGAACAATCCAAAACTGGTCGAAACTGCTGAACATGTGTAGAAGACATAACTTGGAATAACTGGGCGAAGTTCCATAACACGTCAGAATGAATAGTCACTGTGCATTTACTCAAATAATGTACTTCAATTGACGAAATTTGGACGAACTTTAATTAGCACAGCCAATGACTTGTCACCATGGAGTTAAATATTGGCACTGCCCATGCCATTACTTTGTTGATTGCGTAGTAAATCTTTTCATTGCTTCTCTTTACCAACGTTGTGCATTTAGTAAAGTATGCAGTGCAGTGCAGCAGCGCAGCGTAGCACTTATAAATTTATTGTCGGGAATTTGAGGTAGGTCTTGATTTAAATTCACTGACTAACTGTTAACTTTGAACAGTGACAGTGTGAAATAACCATCTTGGCATTTTTACCAATGATGTATTCTATGTGTCGACCGGGACTATAACCAGTGTAGTTCGTCACAATCAAACGATCTACAGTAGTAATGATGGTATAGTATCACCCTTTGGAACCAACTCCCTTGTGATACTGCTACTCTACCTGACCCAGTTTCAAGCAGGCTTTGGTAAATGTTCAGTATTAGCCGGGTGATCTTCCTCTTCTTCTTCCTTTACAAGAGCCGGGATCCTGAGGGAACGTATTAAGGCACTGCTAACTATATACATGGTGAGGCGGAACAAGTAGCACTCTACGGTATATAGCCGTTAAAATCTTTAAAAACCACTTAAAACTATGTACATTAGCAGATCAGGTTACTAGGGACTGGCGGCATTCAGGCGCACACGGAAGACATCTAGGGAATCCGTGGCGGTGACTGTAACTGGAAGCTGATTCCAGTTTACCATGGTCCTTGGAAAGAAGGTATTGACATACATTGTGGATGTGATGTGCTATTGTGTGAAGCGAGCTCTTGTCCTGCTATCACTTCTCAGGTATTCTTCCTTGCTGATGTCGACCATGTCATGCTGGATCCGGAATAGCATGTGTAGCCTAGCCTGATCAATGTTTTATTTTAACCTTTTTAACCATTGACTGTGTACTTTCTACTAAGTGTAACTTTTACCTGACAATACTTGCTGTCAGTATCCGAGTAAATAGATGATGACAACGATCTAATTAACTGAATTCGCTTATAACCAAATATACCGGAAGTCAGTTATTAAGAAATGGACACCAAAACAGAAACGGCCGGAGAAAATAAAGATATTTCGAAGAAAAACGCCAGCTTGGAAGTCACTTCACAGAAAAAGGAATCTTCAAAACTTGAAAACAGTGAGGGTAAATTTTATTCGGGCATTCTAAAAACACACTGATTTGCAGGTTTGCTTAAAATAGGTTGTCGAAAAAAATATTGTGTCGCCAAAATAATGAAAATTATAAATTATTTTCAAGATTTCTTATGATTTTTTATGTCAGTTGTGTAGCAGAGCAGACCTATAGTGGTCACTTTATTCATCTTCATTACACGTCGTCGTCACAGTGAAAAGTCAGGGAAGAAGTGTTTTATCACAGCACTAACGATTCCAATAAAAATAAAGTAGAAGTAGATAAAGCATTTCCCACCATTTTATTTTTTTATCCCCCCTCATTCTACTATTGGTTGCTTACAATCTATCATGTAACAGTTTTTTGAATGAAAAATTAAGCAGTTTTTACTAGAAAAGAGATAAATTGAATTGACTGTCTTGACATCAGTTTTTCATCACTTTGCCCTTCTTGTTTAGGGCAGGGAGGCATCTATGTGATGCTTGGGATTTTTTTGGCCTCAATTGGTAATTTATTTTTCAGTTGAGAAGAGGCTGAATATCTGCCACAATTACATAGAGGAAAGAAATCTTAGTCATAAGTTTGTTTATTTGCTGGCAGCGGGCAAGTGCGTCTTAATAAGTTTTATGTCCCTCGACACACCTATTGGTTTTATAGCTTTATAAGCAATTTGGCATGACAAGTATTGTAAACTAAAAATTTTCCTTTCACGAAACGCTTGTCAAATTCACAGGCGCCATTTAGGTTAAAATTTAATATGTTGCTAAATCGAACTTCTTGTATGTTGTATATACGCACATTACGTGTTCTGTTACAAAGAACGTTAATTAAACAACAGTAAGACAAAGAAAAGAAGGATATTAGAATTTAATTAATAAAAAAACAACACATTTTAGCTTCTATATGCTTGCACAACATGTGATATATGGAAGCCAAGTAAAGTAAGATAACAACATATTTCCGACATATACAAAATGGCGGCTGAAGTCGCTGCATTGTCAACAGATCGGTTTATTCACATTACAGGGAAATATTTAAGTTTACAAACATATCATGCATATTTAAAGCAACCTTGAGTAACTTGGAGAAAAAACTTGTAACTCTTTTTTTTTTTTTTTTGTTTTTTTAAAAAAAAAAAGGATTTTTTATCTTTGAGTGGGGGCTAGAGTTACGTAATGACTCCATTCAATGCCTTGTATTGCGCGCCGGCAAGTGCGCTTATAGCTTAGCCGTTTTGGCTGTATACTTTATAACAATTTGGCAGACAGAAATTAAAAAGCTTTCAAAGCTTTCAAATCAAATTTATTAAAATTTAATTTGAAAATCTTTTGGATCAATAGATAGCGGGAAGGGGACTGGAGGACAATGTTTGCATTTCTCGGGGGGGGGGGGGGGGGGGGGAAAAAAGGCCCCTTTGTAAAACCGGGAAAAAAACTTAATGAGTTCATTTAATGGAGTCACTTGCGTTTGAGTGAAAATTCATTCAGCTTGAGTATTTTGGAGTGACTTCGAGTGAAAAATGTTGGTAAAATACACCTGTAAAAGCGACTTGTTGAATTAAGATCCATTGAATCAGACGTCAACGTGTTTTTGTTACGAATCGCCACTACTGTATACTATCACATCATTATGTTTTTCTATTTATCAGAACCTAGAATATTTATAACCTTGATTTAAAATATTAATATCTTAAAAATGCACTGTAACTGGTCCCTCAGCATTTGTCACTTGTGATAGGTGTGAACAATATGACCTGTCACAAAGGGTGACAAAACTAATCCAGTAAATTTTAAAATTGTTTGCAAATTCAAGCTGTGTTACATCACTGACTGAGCAGTGTTTGTTAATTTATGAATGCAAAAAGCATTTATCAATTAACTGTGTTCCAGCATGTCCTTTTTAGCTTGACTTTTCAAGGAAAAGGGGAGCTATCCTACTCGCATCTGCATCGGTGTCCGCGTTGGTGTCACACTTTGGTTAAGTTTTTCGCACCACCCCACTTTAAAGATCAAGGTTTTTGACAGAATTATGGCCCTTTTTTACTTAGAAATTGTACTGAAAGTTTTTCGTACAACCTCACTTTATTTCAAAACCATTAGAGGTATTGCTTTGAAACTAACCATACTTGTTAACCATCATGACCTACATCAACAGACAAAAGTACATAACTCTGTCAAGGTTTTTGACAGAATTATGCCCCTTTTTTACTTAGAAAATACATTGAATAAGGGTAAAATCCATTTATTGCCTTAACCCTTTGAGATATTGCTTTGAAACTTTGAATGCTTGTTTACATCATTACCCCCATCTGTAGGCAAGAGAAGGTAAATCTGTCAGGGATTTGTTTTAAAAATCAAAGCCCTTTATCGACTTAGAATCTTGGGTAAGTTTCTCGTACCAGTCCACATTTTGACTAAACTGTTTGAGATATTAATTTGAAAGTTTAAATTTTTGTTTACCATCATGATCCCCAAACATAGACAGGAGAAGGTAATTCTGTCAAGGATTTTATTTTAATAATGGCCCTTTTTGACTTAGAAACTCGGTTGAAATTTTGAAAATTCATTCTTGTCCACTTATTAACTTAACCATTTGAGATATTACTTTGAAAGTTGGAGTACTTATGTAGGAGTACTTATGTACCATCATCAGACCTATCTGTAAGAAAGAGATGATAACTCTGTTACAATGTTTCTTGATTTGTATTTAGAAATTTCTAGTTAAAATCTGGTGTGCTCTTTACTGTCAAAGTTTTGTTTAATTGGCAAGCACAAAATAAGTTGAGCGCGCTGTCCTACTGACAGTTCTTGTTAAAGTAAAGTGTACTATTGAAAATGATCTTCAGCACAGTACCTATCTTGTTCTGGTCAACTCAAAGGAAAATGAACTTTGGAAAATTATTGTACATTTGTCAAATAAAAACTTTTAATATGTTAAAGGTAGATCTAGTAGCATTATTTGTGAAAAACATAACGCTTTGCTTATAAATAGTTTTTTCCTTTCAGTTTTTGTCTATATAATTTATTGTCAAACACAGCACAAATCCTGGTAGCAAAACAAAATTGCTTGTTCCTTGGATTAAAGCAACAAATTTGAAGACCTTATACACAATGTATGCAAGGTTATGAATACACATGACTGTATATTAGGATAATCGAAAAATTTACATTAAATAGCCTTCACTGGGTAACACTGAAATTTTCGAAGACATTTTTAACAAGTGTTTTATGTGTATATGGAAAGGTTCTTGTAAACCAGGAGTGTTTGCATTATCTTTTGCCAGGGTGAATTTCAAATGTCTTGGACAGTACTCTTTCAAATCAAGCAAAATGCACAAAATTATTTAGAAATAAGTAAGCTTGTTTAAAAAATTATTTTTTACTTTTTGAGGGTGAATTCAAATGTCTTGGATCCAGCAAGAGATAGGCTTACAATTTATTTGGGTGTCTAAACTTTGGGTATGCCATTTCAGAAGCAGATACAGTTACTTTTAGTTTTAGCTAGTACATGCAGCAGCGTGAAGTGAGGCATTGTGTGTTGTAAAATTAAGTCAATATTAGAGGGCATAAAAAGTTCTATTTTTGTTTGATAGCACAAGAAGCACACAGTGCAACATCTAGGGAACAAACACCTTTGGGAACACTGATATGGAGGTGTTGTTCTGGAGAGGTTGATTCCCCATATAATTGAGGCAATGGGAATGAAACATGATTGTGTCTTTGAAGGGAGGTTGTTGCTCTAGGGAGGTGTTATTCCAAGAGGATAGACTGTATTAAATTTGACTGTACCTAAAATATACATTTGAAGGCTACATCATTACATGTATGTAGTTGGCAAAGCGTGTTAACAATTTCAAATGGTGACACTATTCTAAATTGTTAGTGTGTAGAAGGAAGTTGTGCAATACACTCCTGTATATATAAATGAATGTACATTTCTCTGACAGTAAAGTCACTTTAATGTACATGCTGTTACAAGGCACATTACGCAGTACTTTGGTTCGAACTGGCCCTTACACAGTTTCTTATTACAGTTTTTGGTGTTTTTCTGTGTATTGATTGTTGAATGTACACAATGCAAAACTATGCTTTAACTTCCTTATAGCACATGGAACAAAATAATTTTTTTTTATAGCTCTGTATGTTTTGTATTTAACACTAGTTAGATGAATGTGACTGTTTGCAGGAACACTGAAACAATTACTTGCAGAGCACTTGTGTTGCCAACCATAGAACTTGCCTCAGCTGTAGTTAAATGTTAGCTGTTTGACATTTACTTCCTTTCTATAATTAGAACCCATCAAGTGACTACATCCTTATGTGTGTGATGGTTGCATATTCAAATATAGGTTTATTAGGTTTTAATTAGCTTTTAAGAGGATTTCTTTGCCAGTTTCTCTTCTCAGATCTTGTTCAGCATGCCTTCACATATTGTGTGTAATTAGCCATTGAACTATACAAACAAGAACAATCAGATTGTCTGTTCATAACAGTTGACTTAATTAGGTTGTGTCTCCTGTGATAGAGTGGTTAAGATCACAACACCTCTCACTGATTGAAGGTCATTGGTTCAAGCCCCCTTACTGACTTTGATTCAGTATGTGAGTACATGGAGGATAGGCACTGATCCTTCCAACGAATAATGATTAGGTAAACTGCCCACCTGTATAATGATTGAAATACTGTTTAAAGATGGGTGGTAAAAACTGAACCCCCCTGATTAGATTACCTCATGTAAATTCATGCTATTTGGCATTGTTTAGGCTACAGGTGAAGGGTTAGAGCCTCCAACTCCTAACAAAGAGATTGTGAGTTCAAATCCCACCTCTTTTGGCGTGAGTACAGCACATCATTAGCACAGTCAAAATGAAAGAAATCATATGGACAATTGATAGAACTGTATATGTTTAAACTAAACTAAATTCATGCATGTGCTTAATGTTGTTTTAGTTTAATGCTTTAAATTTAGAAATAGTTTAGGGTTTGGCATTTTCTTTCGGAATTCTACCTTTGAATTGATTGGTAAAGAGGTAAACTTTGAAACATGCAAAATTACAGAAGTATAATTATGGAAATGTTCATTTTGCCTTTTATAAAATATTCAACATATAGGTATTCAGAGGTTAGAACTTTGATTGTTTCATATGAATAATACATGTACATAATTATGAATATTAAGTAGTGTTACAACACCTGTGTAATAATAAGTCATAAAATGATTTCTGACTTGGACTCTGTTATTGATTGATAGAAGTCTAGTGAAGTAGTTTTCCAGCATATGGCCAACATTTCAATGAACAGAAAAAACTGAAACATTCACATACAGTTATTTCTTGATGAATATATCAGTGTGCAGCCAACCTGCTGTCCTTATTTGATATTATTAGCACCAAATACCACCCATGCATCAAAATTTATGATATGTTATCACTGGGTAGAGGAAGCAGTTTTGAGGGATATCTGCTGTTTGATTAACGGGTCATTATAAGTCAGAGAGCATCTCCTCTAGACTATAAATGTTTAAATCATGTGATTAAATGTTTTCAGTATTTACGAATTAGTTTATGCAAACTGAACACAAGTTCATACTTAGTGTATATGTCTGATATCAACATGAGAGCTCCCAGCTGTACTGATGACAGATTTAAACTTGTCACTAGTGAATAAAAGACTGGATTTTTTTTACTATATGAAATTTTAAAAATAATTTTTGAATTTAAAATATTTTTTTGATTTCTGTGTATGAATCTACAAAGAAATTGTAGACTCTAGTACTTAGTACTCATCTACACGTACATGAACTTAGTACTCATCTACACATACATGAACTTAGTACTCTCATCTACATGTACATGAACTTCTATAAGGATGTTAAAGTAATTAACCCATAATTATATTTTTTGTGATTTCTTCTTTTTGAGTACAGGTAATATTATATGCCCTTAAACTGACAGTTTCTGTAAAGTAGGAAATGAAGTATAATCTGTATTGTCTACTGTGTTCAGTTTCATACCTTTTAAATAGTTGGCATATTTACATGTAACTGTTTGAATTTCCTTTTCATCTGATAGAACATTTAGTCTGTCTCTTTAAGTGCTAGGTGAATGCATGCCTTGATCACCGATATCTTGCTGAATGTGTTGTGTTTTTTTCTTTCCAATTCTAATATATTTTTGCTTGCTTTGTTTGCTTTTTAGAGGCTCTTACAAGGCATCTGCAGTAGCCATGTTCAAACTAGGAGGTCACAAATCAGGTTAGTTATCTAGGAGTTGCCTCCCTTGCACTGTTCTCCAAAGAAGCATGAGGTGTAACATCATTACCTTTTAATTGAACAAAATTTGGGATAAAGTAAGATTGCTTTGATTTTTGCAATGTTTAGATGATTTTTTGTTGTCAATTTATGGATTTTGTTTACTCAACAAGTCCTTTTTTCAATATTTTGATTCAAGGGGTGCTCATTGTTAACTTACTTACAGTACTGAAAAGATTGTTCAGATATATGCAGGCTGATCATGATCTGCCCTGGTTGTAATGTAGTGTCACTTGCTGCCTGCAGGGTTAACATCCAGTGTATCACTTGATAAATTTGGCGTGAATATTTCTAAGTTTTTAACAGTATCCAGAAACCGCTTAATCATATTAATTTTTGAGGAGTCTGAAAATACTAATCAAAGGACGTAATCAAGTGCATGTAAGGTAATAAGTGATTTTATTCAGGTTTTACTCTTTTCTGAAAATACAGTAAAATGTTTCTGTTTGAAAGTAAACTTATAAATGGGATTGTACCGCATAATGACACACCCTTAGCCGTCAATGGATGTATCAGAATTTAATAAAAATAGACAAGATGATAAGGTATTTCTCAAGTTTTGCTTTTAACTTGCATTGAATGGTACTTGAAAATTAAGGATTGTAATGTATAGAAGAATTATATGTTGGTTATACTTGAAATACAGGGGGTTCAGTGTTTATGTGTGAAACTACACTGTAGCTCACATAGAAAGTTATTGAACAGGCAAATCTAGTGCAAAATTTGCATTGCAATTCTTTGGAGAACATTTAGGCCTAATCAGAGAGATAATCAGTTACAACATGACTGCTGAGTCTGGAACATTTTCATGTTTGCTAATTGATTTTGACAGTATACTATGTTCAGGGCTTCCCCCTGGCATATACCAATGGCATATTCATAATTCTGGCAAATTAAAAAATGTCAATAAAATGCTTCAAATTAAGCGTTATTTTGGAAATATTTTTATTGTCAAAACTGAAAAGTTTCCACAAAAGTGTGTGAGAGAACACTTGAAATGAAGCCAAATGTGCCATTGGATGAAATTTGAAATTTTCGACCGACAGTTGAAGCAAATCCGCCTAAATTTTATTCTTTTGCCTAAAACAACTTTCTTTTTGCAAAAAGTTACATCAGTTTTCTAAACCACAGGGGAAGCTCTTTGGATAAAAGAGATGTTTCTAACAACAGAATTTGTTGTATTTCTCTGACAATGGATTACAGTGACAAAATGTTCCATCAAATGAGATGAAACATGATGTCACTTTCTATATACTCAAGATATCAGTACTCTATTCTGTATACAGTATAATACACATATACAAGTCATATGCATGTTATCGTTTGTTGTATTTGGATCCAGATCAGCCCTGTACACTTGCAAGTCTGACCTGAGGTCATCAGCATGTACATTAACATTTACACAGTTTGAGCTGGGGTCCATGGGGTGAACATATGCACAATTTGAGCTGGGGTCCATGGGATGTACAACTGCACAATTTGAGATAGGGTCAATGGGATGCACATTTGCACAGTTTGAGCTGGGTTTGAGCTAGGTTTTCAGGGTGTACATCTGCATGGTTTGAGCTGGGGTCCATAGGGTGTACATCTGCATGGATTGAGCTAGGTTTTCAGGGTGTACATCTGCATGGTTTGAGCTAGGTTTTCAGGGTGTACATCTGCATGGTTTGAGCTGGGGTCCATAGGGTGTACATCTGCACGGTCTGTTCCAGTCTGTCTTATCTTTGCTCTATAGACTCACTCAGAACTCCTCTACTGAACACCATTGATTTTCAGTGCTGCTATGGAAGGACAAATATTCCAATATTATGATTATTACAGTCTCTTAATATTATTATGCCTTTATATACCTTGAAGGCTCATAAACATCTTTTATGTACCATATATACTAGTGGATCTAGTCTTACATTAACCAACACCCAGGAAAACTTACATAGCTAGAACTCTTGTAATCAGAAGTAACAGTTTTAAAAGGTGCTTCATTTTAACACACGTTGACATGTAATTGTGCATACTGTCACCTTCTTAGAGTTCATTGTATTATGGTTGTTGATGCATGATTATTTCTGAAGTCTGAAATTTTCTGAAGTTCTTCTGGATTTTTGTGATAGATGTGGCAGAGCGGTTATGGTTAATGTTTTGTAAACTGTTATTTTTTTAACCATGTCTGAAACTCCAATAGGTCGAGAAAGTGGAAGTAAAAAGGTCTAGCAAAGCATCAATGTGTGTGTTGGGGGGTTGGGGTGGGGGGGGGAGAGGTACGTGACTATGTTGGGGATTAATTATACCCCCAAAACGAAGTTTAGGGGGGTATATAGGAGTCACCCGGTGGTTGGTCGGTCGGTCGGTTGGTCGGTCGGTCGGTCAGGGGCAGTCGGGGGTTGCATTTCCTTGTCCGGAGCATAACTTGAAAACTACTAGTTGGAATTCAATACAACTTCATACAATGGTCAAGCACATTGAGAGGAAGTGCAGTGCACAAGAACTATAACTCCATCTTGACTAATTACAGAGTTATTGCCCTTTGTTACTTTTCCTTGTCCGGGGCATAACTTGAAAACTACTAGTTGGAATTCAATACAACTTCATACAATGGTCAAGCACATTGAGAGGAAGTGCAGTGCACAAGAACCATAACTCCATCTTGACTAATTACAGAGTTATTGCCCTTTGTTACTTTTCCTTGTCCGGAGCATAACTTGAAAACTACTAGTTGGAATTCAATACAACTTCATACAATGGTCAAGCACATTGAGAGGAAGTGCAGTGCACAAGAACTATAACTCCATCTTGACTAATTATAGAGTTATTGCCCTTTGTTACTTTTCCTTGTCCGGAGCATAACTTGAAAACTACTAGTTGGAATTCAGTACAACCTCATACAATGGTCAAGTACATTTAGAGGAAGTGCAGTGCACAGGAACCATAACTCCATCTTGACTCATTACAGAGTTATTACCCTTTGTTACTTTTCCCTGTCTGGAGCATTTTTCGAAAACTACAAGTTGGAATTCAATACAACTTCATACAATGGTCAAGCACAATGAGAGGAACTTCTAAGAACAATATCTCTTTTTAGTTTGTTTGCAAGGTATTATGTTACTACGAACTTCTTCAGTTTATAAAGCAATCCTTTTGGGGGTATTAATCACATTTAGTGATAGCTCTAGTTGTTAATGTAGTGCCATTGAAAAGCTAGATAGCAGATAGCAGTGGCTGCACTGTTGGTCAATGATAACAATAAATTGACGGAACAAGACCTGTGAAAACAATTTCTTACCTCCTCTCTCAAGTGACTCTGTTTGACAAAATAAAGATATTGATTTGAATTAGTGCTGCCATTCTAGTTATTGTAGGTTATATTAAGAAATGATCCTGACAAACTCATTAGATGTTACATTATGAATATTAATGCCTAAGCATGTAAATTGATCGTGGACATTTCAGGTTTGTTTTAAGTGATATCTGATCCTTGATTTATGCTTATGCTGGATTAGCACTGGGTCTTTTGCAAGGTCTTGAAATGGTTCAGTGTGTGAGAAGAAAAATAATTAGAACATGTAAAGAGATTTATCTTTGATACGAATAAGTTGTAAGGATACAGGAAGTACCGGGTACTTTTGGAAGAATTCAGTGGGTAATATGGATGATATTTTCCGGGATTAATTATTACTTATTTTTGTTTTTGAATAATGGGAAAGGTTGTAACTATAGCTTGTCTGAAGGAAGCTTAAATTTTGCAAATGCAAGGGTCCGTTCTATAGTATTAATTTCTTGGCTCGTACAACTTGCGATTCTATTTTAGATCCATAAATAGACTTCTATTGTAGTCATTTGGCAAAACAATAGTTGGCTTTGTGCTTGACTGCATGTAAATTCAAACACAGATTGTATTTTTAGTGAATAGTATACTTGTGAAACTATACTAGTTTAGTGACAAGGTGTTTTTTCTACGTACAAGTTTAAAGCATGTCATTGGAGATACATCGTAATGAACTGATCATAGCATGGATTTCTATAATAAATATGTTGCGAATGTAGTAGGGAAGTCTTGTAAGTAAAACATGTGTTTTTCAATACAAACAAAATTTATATAATAATCTAACTTATATTATATATATATTTATATACTACATTTGTAGATTTATATTATCAAATTAATATATATTATTAAGACTCTAACCTATATGCTTATAAATTCATAACATTTGTAGAGGGACTTCATTTATAACATTTGTAGACACACTTTATTTATAACATTTGTGAACAGACTAACATTCAATGACTTCAATGTTATTGGAAATGAAAGTTTTCAGCATTTTTATGTTTCAGCATAAAAGTAGGTAAAAACTAGAATAAAGGCCATATTTCATTACCTTTGTCTTAAAGTTTTATATGGTACTGTAGATCTCCTAATTTCAATGGGTTTTACTGACTGATAATGATTGAAAGTATTTCATCATAAAATTTATTTGGGATGGTGTGTCCTAAAGAAGTCTAGGTCAAGCTTGAAACTTGGTCACATGAGGTCAAAAACTAGGTCAAGGGATCAAATCATAAAAAATTTTGTTAATACTTTAGAAGACAAATTTTCCACCCAGTCATCATGAAATTTTGTTACATGGTTTATTATCTTCTTGAATTCTATGTAAATTGGGGATCTGGGTCACACGAGGTCAAAAACTAGGTCAGCAGGTCAAATCATAGAAAGACCTTGTTAACACTCCAAGCCATATTTTCCACCCAATCATCATGAAAGTTTGTGTGTCTTCATAAATTCTCTGTAAAGTTTGGAACTGGGTCACATTGGGTCAAAAACTAGGTCAAGGGATCAAATTATAGAAAAATCTTGTAAATACTTTAGTAGCCACATTTTCCATTTGCTCTTCAAGAAACTATATCAGAATTAGTGTCTTGATGAAATGAAGGCGCAATGGTACCTAGGGGAACAATAATGGGCCATCATGGTCCTCTTGTTTGTTCTTTTGCTAGTATTTGTATTATGTACTGATGCTCACAAGATAGATTAGCTATACATAAAACTGTTAATGATGGCCTTCTATTTCCTCGTATATTATGAATGACCTTAATTTTAATTAATGAACTAATAAATGGAAGTAATATACTGGAAAGTGAAGTGAAATAAATATGTGAAAGGTTTTACATAATAAGAAGATAGCTAACTGAAAAGTGCACAATTAATTTTGTTAATGATGTATTAATTTATTTAATGAGCTCATAATATTGTGAAAGGTGACCCCCTTATATGTCAGGATGATTAATGAAGGTGCCAAAATTAAATTTATAAGTTGCTGAGTCAATAAAATAATCTGTAGTTTGCATAAAACAGTAGTTCAACTAGAGAGATGGTTAGCTGTAACAAAACATTTATAAATGTATTCACTAGTTGTAAGTTATGTTGATTTGTATTAGACCACTTAAGAGTAAAAAGATCTGACTGATCAGCTACCTCTATATGCAGGCAGATCATGGGCAAACAAATGTACAGGCAAATCATGGTAATTATAGAGAATATGCAGGCAGATTATGGTTAAGAGTGCACAGGTCATGGTATAGATAATGTGCAGGTAGATCATAGTCAGCTAGCAGAAGAACACTGCACAGGTCATGGTATAGATAATGTGCAGGTAGATCATAGTCAGCTAGCAGAAGAACACTTGGGCTGATCAAGGTAAAAAAAAATGAGGGGGCATAATTATCATGGTCAAAAGAATGCACTGGTAGATCATGGTAGGAAGAACACTCAGGCTATCAAGGTCTAGAAAACGTGCCAGCAGATCATGGTCAGAAAGATGAACAGGCAGGTCAAGGTCTGGAAGATGTGCTGGCAGGTCATAGGCAGGAGAATTCACAGGCAGATCATTGTCAGAATAAAGCGCCGTCAGATCATGGTATAGGAAATGTGCAGGCATATCATGGCCTACATAATATACAGACAGATCATGGTCTATGGAATGAACAGATAGATTATGGTCTACAGAATATGCAGGCAGACCATGTTAAAAAATATGTGCAAGCATGTCTATTGACTATGAGGCAGATCATGGTCATAAGAATACTTAGGTAGACCATGGTCAGGAAAGTTCACAGACAGATCAAGGTCATGAGAATGTGCAAGCATATCATGGCCTATATGATATACAGGAGAATCGTGGTCTATTGCATGTGCAGACAGACAATGGTCTGGAAAATGTGCAGACAGATCATTGTTTATAGACTATAAGTTAGGGCATGGTTTAGAAACTAGACTGGCTGTAGAATTTACAGGCAGATAAGTGCCTACAGAATGTGCAGGTAGATCATTGTCTATGGTATGTGTGGGCAGATCATGGTCACAGAAACATTCAGGCAGATCATTGTCTAGGAAATGTGCAGGCAGATCATGGTTTGAAGAAGAACAACTTTGACATTGAGTTTTAGTGATTTATATATTGATACACAGAATATGCATTGTCATGTGTCTAGTCTGTGAGATTATGAATAAGTTAATTAGTACATGGTTAATGAATACCTGTACAGGCATTACAGTTAATTAGTGACACATAATTTTATCTAAACTTACATTTAAGCTGTCGGCTTTATGCCGGAGGGATCGAAGTACATCACAGGTCAGTTTACAATTTAAAATGTTATTACACTTAAACTAGTAGCTGATACTCCCAGTTAGCCTGTTAGTCGCAGTTTTGACTCTGACTGATATACACTTAAAGCAAGCCGTTTGGTATTTTTAAAGTAACCTTCAAAGGAGATGGAGGGTGATGTGTAGGTGGTAAGTACTACCAAAATGATACAATATTATCTGAAGTTTTACCACAGGTAGCTAGTGATTCTGTGCAGCCTGGTCATGATCTGCACTGTTAGCTATTCAGTCAAAAATGTCATGTGACACCCCTAAGAACAATAAAATAATAATATAGATGTACTGTCTGCACTGAAGATTGGACAAGTCCATTTAAGAAATGTAGCTGGTTTAGGGTTTTAGACAGAAAATAAGCATCTTTAAGGAATACAATCATACCATTGTTTGGATGGGGAAGACGTAATTTGTTAGTACTGAATGCTTCAAACAGGAAGTGACACTTTAGCAACACTTTGAATTCAAGGAAAAACATAGTTTAGTTTGGATTCATTTGCCACTAAAACCTTTTAAACTTTACATTGTATTTGAGACTATGGAAGCATTTGCAGGATTCATTAGTTCCTAAGCCAGTGAATATTTCTTCAAAGTCCTTTTGGCAATATAAAGAATCATTTTTTTTTAACAAAGTACTGTTAATGACTATTCTGGGAAATAGCTCAAGGCAGACTTCTAAACAATTGGAAGCGATTTTGGAAAAAGATGATAACATTTATAATTTGTTAGTTATTACTCGGCTGGTAGCCAGAATTGTGTCAACAGTAGCAGGGTTTTATTGTGAGACAATCCTGATGAATGAGACTGATCAAAGAGAAAATCAGAAAAAATCAATCCAATATATTAGCCTTCCCCGTGTCCAATCTTCCCCGCAGACCTCATAATGGAAGAAAATCAATCCTCAACTTAGAACTAATCTGTCTATAATATTCTCTCTATTACATGCAGGTTAATAGTACACAGGTTAATATTGTGCAGGTTGATAGTGTTCACTGTTGCCCTTAGTGCACTTGTAATGGTGTGAGATAATTGCTGGTATTCTGTTACTGAGTGGTGTTCCTGAGGTTTTGCTTCCAAAGTGTTTATTTTTGTCTCTGGGCAGGTGGAAAAGAGTATATACAGATTTTAAACTCATTAAATATAGCTTACACTTGCTGTCTTTGAAGAGTTTCAGCATTGTTGTACTGCTTTATTATCAAGATCATTTTAAAAAAGCATTTATCATATTCTGATAGTTTTTATCGAATATTATTTGTCTGACATAAAAGAAGATGAACCTGGGAGCTTTGCAATGACCTATATTAAGTCCTACAAAGTTTTGTTTTTTTTTAATGATGTACACTTTTTAATACCGATAGAAATGTTTTCATCAAACTTTGATGTGATGCAATCAATCTTGCCGTAACCTCCTTCAGAGTCTTGTGGTTGGTCATGACTTGAATTGGTTTGTGGGTGGAAAGTTGTATGTTAATATCCGCCATTGCTTATTATTAGTGTTTGCACCCATACAGTCCTGATCTTGTCTGTTTATCATTTCTTTATAATTATCAAGCTATTTTGACTGTCTTGTTATAAAAAGCTTTCAAAGTAAACTTTTCTTGCATCATTCTATGACTGTTACAGGTGATTTACTTACTTAAGATAAAACGTTATCATTTAACCAGCATAAGTAAAATTCCTGTAATGGTCAAACTTGAAATATTTATACAGTATCTTATTTATGGCAAATTTGACACAAATTGAACCTTGACAAAATGTTTAAAGTTTTCTTCATTATATATACATGTCAGGTGTAATTTGATTTATTTCAGTTACTTCATCTCAAAGGTCTAATGACATATCTGTGTGTACTGTTTTTGTTAATTAATTGTGGCTTTGTCTTTACCAAGTACAATTAATGTCAAAAAAGATTATGGATACCAATTGTTCATTGATCTTCTATAAACTGGACAGTAGATGGATTGAGATATGATGTTTGATTGAGATCATTTTTCGGATGTTTTTGGAATGATTGAATGCATTAAAGCTGAGGTAAAAATTTGAGGGAAAATTAATTTCTTCCCCACAGTGTATTCAGATAAACATTACATTGAATCCAAAGATTTATATAATAAAAGTAAATTTACAAAACTCCCACAAATTTCTACTTAAAATACTTTCAAAATGCACTTAATGCAAAGTTGTATGTAACACTTTATGTCATTTTGTGGTGTATATTTTCAAGTAACAGCTATACATCTTCAGCGTTTATCAATTTATCAGTTAAAATAGGTCTCGCCTTCTAATTAATTATTAACATTAAAGACGTTTTTGTAGAAACTCAATTTTTCAGAAAAATATGCGGGCGGGCAGCTTTAAGAAATGTACAAAATGTGTACAGATGTAAACAAGAAATTACGTGAAAAATGAAAACAGAAAACAAAATAGATCAAATTTGGAAATGGATCTTTTTACTGTAAACAAAGGGGTTTTCAATTACATGTAGTTATAAAAATAAAGCTTTACAAATTAATTTAGCAAAACATTATGAACTTGAAGAAATTAATCAAACAATGATTTGAGGTGCGCAGACATTGATGAGTTTGTAATAATTTTGTTATGTCTAAGTGTTGCATTTCAGAGGTACACTAACTACAGCAGCTGTCGTAACTGTCATTTGTGTCATTTTTCTATCGCCTTAGGTTATTTTATTTTAAGTCTGTACCTTCAGTAAATACAACCATATCATCAGGTTACATGGGATAACGTTACATGTCTCTATACCTACGAATTTACTGAACTGTAAACAGTGGTGTCAGATGAAAGGTGCAGACTATCTGTGCTAGCTTAGTTTCATGTATATTTATGAAGTATAGACATACGGTATGCATGTGTTTAGAGGAAAAGAAACAAGGTTAAGGAATCTGTAACAGGATCTGTATAACAGCGCAGTTAGCTGATGATTACAGATTAACTGCTGGTAAATTTCACTTTGATGATACAGACGTTATTATATTAAAATCGGAATATAACCACACGCCCAGCAGAACATAAAGGGATTAATACAATTTTGGATGACTTTACATGAAATATCAAAACATTTCGTTTTAATGCCAGTTTTGATAGTCAGTGTTGACTTTTTGTGTCCATAAAGTGAAGTGTTTTACATAGTTGTGTGTTTGTGGTTGATTCGTAACTTAAAAAGTAGTTGTTGTGTGGATGAGTTGAATATATTTCTTTATATGGAATGAGATTTCGAAAGAAAAAGAGAAAAGGTTTGTATATAAGTTTATGATAAGTTTAATAACTTACTAATTGTCAAACAGTGGTATTCATTCATCATTTCATTTATATGTGTGAAATAAGGGAATAGTTATGGTTAGGAGTAAAGCTCTTGTCATTTTACCAGGTATGATGTTCATCAACTGCCATATATGTGTTCGTGGAAATTTTGCATCCAGTTATCAATTTATACTTTTCTGTAGCGAATTAAAGCGCAGTGACATAACATGTAAATCATGCATTGAAGTAGGTGGGACGTGTAGGTGGGTTGTGCATTGTTCAGTTACTTAATTTACTGAAGAACATTTCTTAATCACTTCAACTAATTGAACTTATTTATTTACCAGTATTAGAGTCAATATATCCATCTATTAGGCTACTGGTGATCGACTTCATTAGAGTCAGTTTCTTGATATCACACACTTCTCCTGCTTTTAAATCACCAACCCTTCCATTTTGCTAGAGGTACAGTAGTCTAAAGGACTGGGTGTCTTGACAGAGTACATAGATTGGTATTTTAAAGTAGGTTTCAACCATTTAGCAATAGGTCAAACTTCCACAGGAATAAGGGGCCCAACACTACAGGAAAAGGTACTTGTAAATTGCCAAGCAGTTTTAGATTGTTCTACTTTTAGTGGTACTGCTCTTTCGGCTTGCCTTCTTTCCTGTACAGAATATAATCTCATACTGATACGTAAAAACAGAGGAGGCATACTATGTGCACATGCAACAAAAACATTTCGCTATGGGCTTTTAATGACAGTGTTCTGGTAAGACAAGTATTATATAAAAGCTTATTTATAATCATAAACTCAGGAAAGATTATATGATGTATGCAGACAGTAGACAAGGTATGACAAGATGGTATCAGAGTGTAAATATCTCATCTGAACATTGTAGGTATTTTATACTGATTGTCTGCTAATTCCTATCATCAAGAACCTAGTACATTAGCTCTGTACCAAGTGTGCGAAGCTTGATATAAAATAGATATGGTACACACAGTTGATTTTGAATATTGGGAGTGTTCAGATTGGGGCGTTAAGTCTGTTTAAAAAAAAATCCCGAGACCTGTCTGATGTACATTGTACAGTGAGCCTATAATCTTACTAGAGACACACCTGCGCACACGAAGTCAAAAGAATGTCTGAGACACAGCATACTGTATTGCGCTTTAAATCTGCGTTGCCAAATATTGGCGTTTTTTAAAGTGTTTTGAATTGGCGATGTCTTAAATTGGTGGAAATCACATCAACCGCCAAAATTTAACTTCGACCTCGACCAGAGCCCGCTAAAATAAACCTTGAACTGGCATGAATGTCACTCTTTCAGTAGATATTTTTAACAACAACATAAATCGCATCAGGCTGCTCAGGTCGCCTTAAGCCAAACAAGAAAACAATACATTGTATACCTTTAAACTGCATAAAGGGTTAAATTTATCACACCTCTTTATGATGAAACAGCTATTTTTTGTTACAAGCAAGTTGGTTTGGCCATTTATAATAAACATGAATTATAGAGTCATTTGAGAAGGCCGGTTTATAAATACCAAACTTCCTCAGGTTCTTTGCATATTATTTAAAAGACTGCTTCAGGTATCGTTAGTAAAGAATAAAGCAAATGCAATTTTGTCATTTTCTATCCCAAAATACCAACTGATTCACACTTGAAACTCGTTGAGTTGCTTCCCTTTGACAGCATATTGGCGGTATATAAAAACGGTGGTGATTTAAAATGGCGGTGTTCAAATTATATTTGGCGCTACTAAGAGTGACTGCCAATATAGTCAAAATAAAAGCCCGCCATAAATAGTACTTATACAGTATGCTGAATGTACACAGCAGTTGCCTCTTGTGTGGAAGTATTTTTGGATGGCAAAAGTGACAAAGTTGCATCCCTATCATGCCACTTGTTCTGCCTGAAAAATATATGGTGTTACTGAGAGCCATGATCCAGATATTAGCCTGCTACTGCTACTAGACTGCCTGTATCTGTGGCATAGGGTTACGAGCATTTAGTTGTTTCTTACACAGTAACTTCTTTATAAGCAAGTTGATAAAAATAGCCTGAAAACCCTCAGATTTCATCTCCCATAATCTGTCATGTACAGGTCCCACAAGTTTTAAGAGTTGCTGAAAAATGTAAGGCTAGTCGGGTGGACTCTATTTACATGGCTGCAGTAATGAACTAAAAAATGGCCAAAAACTTTGTCCTTCACCAAACGACAATAACATATCTCTCTGTAAATGTTGTTATCATATTCAAGGATACATCGTTGGTCAATCTTGACCTCATGTCTGCCATTTCATGATATAAATGGTGCACAATCAGTATCTTTGTATTTACATGTGGTGTTGATGAATGTTGAGAATTTGGCTGGGATTTTCCAGAACATTTTTGATGCAGGGACCTGCTCTCAAGCTAGTGTAGCATAATGTCAAGCAGGTGAACATGTAAACAACTTTCCACTGAAAAGGAAAAGGGCTTGCGCCATCAGTTTCTTGCAAAACAAAGAAGACACCAGTCCTGGCCATGTTACTATAGAGGAGAGAAAAATAGAAACTGTAGTTACTCTAGTTAATGCTTTTTTAGTGTGTTATAAAACACTCATTTTCCCTTGTTCTTCCTCGGTTATAGCTCTTGTGCTGTCACATTTGTCGATTTTGTGCTCTGTCAGCACTTTTATGGCAATGAAAATCACACCAGAACAGGGAAGTTACTCAAATCTGACCTCCCAGGATATAAATAATTGAATTATATAATTCTATTAATGGGGTATCATTATAATAATTGTGGACTATAGGGAAATCAAAAATAGAGATGTCCCAGAGTATTTGATTTGATTGAGCATTTGACCACACTTTCCTATATTAAAAACCTAGACAAGGATGACAAAGAAGTTCAGGTTGTTTTTATTCTTGCTGTTCATAATCTGTAAAAGAGGCTAGGTAGGTAATTGAGTTAGTTTATCCTGGGCGTGGGCCCAAAGGCCGTATGTCCCAGCATCTTGCTCATTCATCGCTGGCAGTCTTAGGCTTGAAGTGGGTCTTTTCATGTCGTCGTTCGTAGAATTTCGATCAGATTCTTTGTTCTTGAACAACATCAGGGTGCCGAAAAAACAACCAATCGCTATGATCCTCCAGGAGGACATGCTTTATTTGGGCCTAGCCCCTCCTCGTTATTTGGGGCCATTGTAATCATGAGTTTTGTCTGTTATTTTTTTTGTTTCGTCAACCATGATTGTCCTAAATATGCACAGCAACAGTGGTACTACTAGCAAGATCGCCTACCAGTTGACATAATCCATGGATTGACCTACAAAATACTCAACAGAAAATTGAACTAGCTTTTAATTATGGAACGGATGATGCCAACATGTGAAAGTGTGACACAAGTGTCTAATTATAGCTGCTTAGCAGTAACAGCTTTATTTATTATTATTATTTATTCATTGATTAAATAACTAATTTTTTTCAGAGTAAGTTATGGTATTTGCCTTCGCAGGATTGGTAATCTGTATTACAAAAGTGTATGCATGGCAAACTCGGTCGTAGAACTGTTCAATAATGTACTATGTTCTCGAAGTTGTTGACTTTGTGGACAATCGAGTGTCCCGATATTAACAGAGTTCAATAACTTCCTGTTCTACGAGGATATAATCAATATAAATATGTTTTCCTGTGCTAGTTTAAGTGGTCATTTACCTGCTGACTGATCAGGTAGTTGTCATTGTTGTATTGTAGTTGGTGTACGGCTGTAGTAATGGTCAGATTAAAAGGTAATGATAGGTCATCGCAGGCTACTGTCCTTGCGGTGTACGAAATCATATAACGCTTCGTAAGAAAAAAAAGCAAACAGTTTTGATGCAGATATCTTATGTTACACATTGGCTTATAGAAATTCTCTTCGCAATAGAAGGTTTTGAATTGGACATAGTTTGAATATATATCTTATCATTGTGTCTCTGCCGAAAAGTAGGGAAACATGAGGACCCATTTGTGCTTGTGGTATAGACTGGAAGACTGTAAGTCTTGTGAATATTTGGATTTAATTGTATCGATATTAATATTAATAATGTAGAGTGCTTTGTGATGAGGGATGGAGAAGACAGCTATTTTGTGCTATTGTAGAATATGTTATTAAAGTTTGGAAATACGATATTCTAGTTAATGATTTATCCCTTGTGTAATAAAATGTACGTGTAAGTGATAGTAGTCGCAAATCTGAATGGTTGTTTAAGGTATCGATGTTTAGAACGTGAAACTAGATACGTCATTGTACTTGCTTGTGAAGCATACCGTGAAAATGACGCATTCATACGGCCAACGGTCATTGTAGCGTTACTAAATTACAGTTGATAATAGTAATTGGTATTACTTCAGAAAAGTACTTACAGACACTTACTTTGACAGTATTTTAATGCGTTTAAGTACCTTGATAAGCACTATGTTGGATTACTTTAATTAACGGAGAACAAGGTACAGAGTTGTTATGTAGTCGTACCTTAACTAAGTAGTGGGTTTTAGTAAATTTTAAAAGTTAAGGCTTTTTTAGTTAGGTGAGCCAAACAGGACTATCTGGTACTGTGGTTAAGTAGACTTGTATGATACTTCAGTATTAGTTGCAAAGCTCTATAATGAGCAATGGGATATTCTGGTGTCATAAGTAAAGGAATGCACTGTCACAGTGCCATGATAACATTCTACTATTTTTTAAGAGTTTCTCTTCACAGTATTTTTAATTTAAACCAAAATTACAAGGAGGTATAACAGTATATTTTCCCTCCCCACCCCCCTGTTCATCCAGCTCCCATTTTACCATTTACTTGTAATTTCATTGAGATAATTATATTTATGACATAATGATTTCTGTACATGAACTTTAAAATATTTTAGTTAATGTAAAATTTGTCCACATATAAAATATTCACATACATTTAGGTCAAACTTTTTTCTTTAATACTTTCATAATAATTCATAAATTAGCATCTTGTGAGACTGATTAGTTCCCATGTGACATTCAGTGCCCTATTTATATTCAAGTAATTGTGGACTTAATACACCATGAAGAATAAAATAGAAATATTTTACCTATTTAAGGTTAAGAGATTTTATTGCATGGGTTGGTTAATGGTTATGAATAATTTTGAAGCTTTCATTTGATCCATGCTCGTTAATCATATTTTATTCCTAAGAATGTATGAAACTTTTCTTTTGTATTTCATTTATATATACATCTATTGATGGTCACATGTTCATGCATTTCAGAATTTGAATGACTCTTGTTTCATGTGAATGCATATAAATATGAGATAAAATTAAATGGAAATGTGAAAAAGGTGTTGAATATTGTATAAACATGACTAATATTTCATAGATAATCATCAACACAGAACATTTGACAATACGAAATAAGTTCACCTCTTACCCTGTGGGTGGAAAATGATTCTGCCTCTGTGAAAAGTGTAGATCATGATCAGGCTGTCCGTCTGTGCTCTGCTCACTTATCATCATTCAGTAAATTTTCAGTGGACACCCCTTTCAACAATGAATGGTAATGTCCAGACTTAAAGATGGACAATTCCATTTTATAAATTTAGACAAGTCAGGGTTAAGCAGACAGTGTCGTATCATCCTCATCCTTTATCTAACAAAATATGCTACTAGAAAAATGATTATTATCTCTTACCCCCACTGAATTTGTGATATTTCAATTTGGACAGTCCCATTAAGTTATAAAAGGGATGCTCAATGAAAATTGATTGACTGAATAGCAAGTAATACTCAACATAGACTGACTGCATAAATGTGAAGGTTGATCATGATCTGCACTGGTTTCAAAGGCAGAATGACCTGACAAAAGCTGGACAAACATTAAAAATCTAAAATACTGTTCAGTTTGTTTTGAAATATTTGGAGTATGTACCCAGTTCAGGAAAATTGAATTACCAGTGCAGGTTTGCAGTGTTGAGAACATTCCTGAGTGGTATTTTTGGCAACAGATGCATATACATGTACATTATGAAAATAAGAAATTCTTTGCACTGATTACATGCCTGGAAATGTGCAAGGTCAACATGAATTCTTTGGAGAAAAATTTGTAAATGAATGAAAGAAATGATTCCTGATAATTTTAAATAGTAAATGATCTTGTGAGTTACAGGACTTATTAAATTAACTATTGTTTTAGTGGTAGGTGCTCTGTTCTGCTGTACCCCATACTTGAAATACTGGGTCGACAATGTTCCCTGTCAATAGTTTGTTACTCAACCCTTATTCAATTACCTCAATTTTGCCAGCTTTATCTTCATTCTACACAAAGTATTAGGAGACAACAGTTACTGTAGACAGATATAAATAAGTTAAACCATTAAATGTAACTAATCTACTAGTGAACAATAAAAGCTGAGCCAAAAGTTTTAATGTTTATGTTAAATATTTTTCTTTTTTTTTTGCTTTCAGATAAAAAGAAAAATGGTGACTTAAAGGCTCATTCCATGGGAAACAACAACAGCTCGGTGGTTGCCACACCACCTCCAGAGCGAAAATCCAAATTTGCAGCAATAGGAAAGATATTCAAACCTTGGAAATGGAAACGGAAAAAGAAGAGCGAGAAAATTGAAAAAACAGTTGTGGGTAAGTAGACAAGGGAGGAAAATCTGTTGGTAGCTGAATTGAAGAAGATTGTAGGATTTGCTTCCCTTTAAATATTAATGTAGTGTACAAGGTGATAGTGAAAAGAACTTTTGGCCATGTTTTTGCTGCCAGAACAGGTTTTCAAGGGTTCAGGATCAAAATGAACTGGATACACAGCTTTCTATAAAATCTCACTAAATTAAACGAACACGAGGTAACAATATAATTATGTCTATTAACTACATATTTTTTCAATAAAATTTTTATAAACAGGACTGGTCCTGATTGCTGCTAAATTAACAGAGATTAGACATAAATGTACATAAATAACCAATTTTATATAGCTCTAAAAGCAATTGCAGTTTGGTTATTTTGGTTCTAATTCAAAGAAGACATGATTGAAATTGTCGCATAGTAAATCTTGTTGCTTGTCTGTTGACAAAACAAAAATCGTTAATATGAAATACAAAATAACTTCTAGTAAATCTCAGAATTGAAGAAAAGCATATTTTTATTGATTCTGATAGTTATTATGACTGCCTTAAAGTGTAAAGTTGATAGTTGCAGAACGTAGGCTATATGAGTGCTTAAAGGTTATTGGGAAAGCACACCTAGCAGCATTCATATTTACCCTGTTCACATTTCACACTCTGAATTGAAGAACGAAGAGTTTGTTACAATTGTGAAATAAACATTTATTGTATATCTCTGCACTGAATACAAGTCGCAATGAATAAAAAATGGTTGTGGTTGACCCTCTTATAGTTTATATACCAGTAGGTAAATATGTAAACATTCTGTTGGAATGAGAAGATGTTTCCTGTTGGAGCACTCCTCCCAGTTCGGAGTAGATCATCTAGCCACTGTATCAATTAAAATTAAGATACAGTAAAATCTTTTAAGGGGGGGTCATTGCTGAAATTCAAAATAACAAGAAATTAACCCTGTTTTTTATGGAGACTAACGTATTGCTAGTTAATTTCTGGAAAAATAATGATGGGTCAATGACTTAACTTTTTCCCAATATTAATCTTAAGTGATGCACTATCAGATAAGGTGCTTAATGCAGAATTAGCTGGAAACTTTTATGTATGTGGTGTATGTTTCAGAATGGGTATCAATTTTTAATATCTTCTAGGGTAGTATGTCATACTTTAGGATGAAAAATTAGTGATAGTGGTATTTCTATCATCATCTGAATGAATATTACGCTCCCTATTATTACCTCACCCACTTTACTAAAATTCATTTTTTCAATTTTTGATAAATGAATATTTCATGATAAAGGAATAACAAGGTTGTTCAGATACTTTGCCTACAGTTTAATTAAAACCTTTGTTTTATAATGCAAAAATGAAAAATGGGGGTCAATGTGCATATAAGAAAGAAATTCAATAAAAACTGACAAAAAATGTGTTTTTTCGATTTCGACGAGCTTTGAGATATGACGGCATAGGTCTGCAATAAAGAACTGTAAAAGGAACTAATTATTTATGAATTTTTATATCCTAACAATTCTTCTTGTAATACAGTTTGAATTAAGAAAACGTCTTAAACGGTTTTTCAGAAATGACTATTTTTGTACCCCCCCCCCCCTCCCTCCCATTTTAGCATATGACAAAAGATGTCAATTTAGGCACAAAATGTGAGGTCAAAATATTTTTTCTGAAAAAATGTTCAACTTTTTTACACAGAAATATTCCTATTGTGCCTAAGTTTACTACTACATAATTGTTTTTTCCAGTTACAGTTAACTCATCATCATTTTTGAAATATAGCAAATGTAAATTTCTGGAAGTGCAAAAATCCAAAACCTCTCAAGTGACACCCCCCCTTAAAGTTAAAATACAGTAAAATCTTTTATCAAACAAAGGTTTTAGCAGAGAACTACCTTATCCGGTACAGTTCCTTCGTTCTGGTACAATACAATTCATAATAGTAAGCCTGGCAACCTTACTTAAGCGGCACAATCAAATCATGAAATGGTCTGTAAGGTGCCAAATTTGACAGGTTTAACTGTATCAAAAAGTTAACTAATGTGCAAACAAGAGATATTCACAGTATTCCTAGTCTGCTTCTGCAAATGGGGTGTTTTGCTTGATTATTGAGATGTAAAATTTTAATTTGTTTACCTTCTTACCTTCAGTATTTTCAATTAAGAATTAGTTTCGTTTGTAAAATGACTCTGCGAAAATACTGACATTTCAAAACAACGGAATAATGCTTCTTTAGCATTTTACCTTAATAGGAAAATCTTCATACAGGGGAAGAGCAATTTCTTCCAACTAAGGGAAAATTCTCCCGATATTAGTCTATGAATATTTAATATAGTGACTGTGTAATATCATAAATGAATACCATAAAAGGCATGAAGTGACAAGGCAGACTTTCAACTGTTAATGACTACTAGTATTTGACATTGGTTACGTGTTTACAGTAAAGGTATCTTAGAATATTTGCTTATGTCATTCCACCATACCGTCCCTCGGGGGATGACATTTAGCAAGCATTTACTTGGTAATTCCAAGAAATTCTTTCCTGGCTTTCCTGGATATTGGCTGAATTTATATAGGATATAATTACACTTCCTACTATATGCCCTGCAAGCTTTGATCTAATACAATTAATTTAAACTAATTAATTTATTCTCGATTGCGAAACAGATTCTTGCAACTTAGATTAATGGCTATCGAGAATCATTCCAGATGAAATCAATCTCAAAGAGAGAGAGGCAATGTGGAGTTATTTGTGTCTTGCCTAAGGACACAACCAGAATGACTATGGTAGGGATCGAACTTTGCACCCTTCTATCCTGAGGCAAACACGCTACCACTGTGCATCGGTGGCTCCGCACACGCGGAGGTGCTTTAATACGATTATATCTAGTTAGGAAATAACAGATGTTATTTTGTTCAAAAGGCTGGCAACCAACCAACAATTCTTTTGTCAACTGGTTAGGGTTGTTAACTTAAAATCACTGTAATCTCTCACAGATTGAGGGTCATGGGTTAGGGCCCTGTTACTGACAATGTCTTTTTATGTGAGATAGTTCACGGTTTCTTATGGAGGGTAGGAGTCTAGAACTGGTTCTTCCCTGGAACTGTGGTTGGGTAAACTGCCCGCCTTTTTAGCTCACCTTGCACAAAGTGCCAGAGTGAGCTATTTAATAGGATCGCTTTCCGTCCGGGGTACGTCGTCTGTCGTCCGTCAGTCCACCATTTCCTTCAAACAACATCTCCTCTGAAACCACTAGGCCAGTTTTGATGAAACTTTGCAGGGATTTTCCTTGCATGAAGCTCTATCAAAGCTGTTCAAAGAATTCCATTCCATGCAGAACTCTGGTTGCTATGGCAACAAATAGGCAAAACTTAAAAAATCTTCTTCTGAAATCACAAGGCCTAGAGCTTAGATATTTGGCATGTAGCATTGTCAAGTGGACCTCTACCAAGATTGTTCAAATTATGATCCCCGGGGCAAAATTGACCCCACACGGGTGGTCACTTAGTTTTTGCAAAGGCTTATATAGGAAAAATTGACCCCACACGGGTGGTCACTTAGTTTTTGCAAAGGCTTATATAGGAAAAACTTTAAAAATCTTCTTCTCTCTAACCACTAGGCCTAGAGCTTAGATATTTAGCATGTGGCATTGTCTAGTGGACCTCTACCAAGATTGTTCAAATTATGAGCCCTGGGTCAAAATTGACACTGCCCGGGGGGTCACTTAGTTTTATATAGATTTATTTAGGAAAAACTTTAAACGTCTTCTTCTCTAAAACCACAAGGCCTAGAGCTGATATTTAGCATGTAGCTTTGTCTAGTGGACCTTTACCAAGATTGTTCAAATCATGACCCCCTGGTCAAAATTATCCCTTTCTGGGAAGGGGGAAAGCACTTGATTTCAAATAGGCTTATATAGGGAAAAAAAACACAAGGCCGACAGGCAGAATATATTTGAAATGTTACTAAGCATTGTGTAGTGGACCTCTAAGTATTATGTTAGAATCATGACCCCTTTTATTATAGCCAATGGTATTCAGGTGAGCGATATAGACCAACATGGCCCTCTTGTTTAATTTGAAATGGAGGTAAAACTTACACAACAACAACAATTCATATCACACATTCCATTATTTTCAAAGGGTAACTCAATACATTTTCCACAATTTCCTACTTTTGAACAGATTTTAAATAAGTTGCCTTTCATTTTGAAATAAAATGAATTTTTCTGTTATTAAACTTGCCATTTTGTTGGAAAAAGTTCTTTCTCTTACTATGAATTGATTGATGACAAAACTTGTAATAGATGGCAAAAATTATGTAAAATTTGAACAAGTACACTGCAACCTTGTTATAATGCGAATCCAGGTATAAGGTTGGGTCTTGGCTCCCAAACATTTTGGGATTGACCAAAATCATTTTTGTCACAATAGCATTGTCCCTAAAATGTCTTTTCTTAATAAAAGCCGTGAGGTAATTCTAGCTTTATTTCCATATTGATTATATTTAAAAAATGAATCTATTTCAGAATTAGAGCGAAAAATATCAGTGCGCTCAACACGAGAGGAGTTAATAAAAAAAGGTGTAATAAAGGAACGAACAGAAGACACGATCGAGGAGGGAAATGAGAATCCTTCTACTAACGCAGAACCTAGTCAAGACAAGTCTACCACGGAGGTGGTGACCGCAGAACAGCAAGAACAGACAAGTGGTAAGTTGCGTCAGTTGTTGATAAGTGAGGCTCGCTTGATGAAAACCAACATTTTCACATTTCTTGTTTTTAATGTGAGAAGAAATGCTATCATTGTTGATCAGGTGGGGTAATTTTACTAGAGGTGTCTGGTTATGGAGAGGGGAATTGAATGGATTCAGTTTACCATACTGATTCCTACTGCTTGCTAAAGCCTAATGTTGGTTTTCAGATAATGGGGCTCGTTTTCTATATCACAAGGGAGGTAAAGTGAATCTGTAGTTGATTTGCTAAAATTGTTTGGGTCACATGTCAACGTCACATCTGTCAAAAATGAACTAAATACGGTTGAAACGGGCATTAATCTCGTACAACCGCGATAACCACTAGGCCAATTTAAACACAACTACACAGAATTGTTCCTTTTGTCCTCTACCAGGGGAATCACGTGATCAAAATAATCTCTAAGCAAAAGTAAATCTATGGAAATGTTAAAAAGTAATGAAAGTCGTTTAGCTTTAAATATGAAATGTAGCCTATCTTATGACAAAATAAACGTATTCTAGAACTACATAGGTCTCAATCATAGTCCCTTCCGATTGTAATAAACACTTCAGGACATTGAACTAATTTATTTTTGAAGTGTTCGCACAACCAGAAGGTGATTGTTATTGAGACCTGAGTAGTTCTAAGATACGTTAATGTTGTCATAAGATAGGCTACTTTTTATATTCACAGCTGAACAGCTTTCATTATTTTATACCATTTTTCATATATTTATTTTTGTTTAGAGATTATTTTGATCATGTGATTCCCCACCGTGTCTACCAAAAGTACTGAAATGGTTCTGTTCCACTGCCTGAAATGGCCACATGAGATAATTCATATTTTTATCATATCTGGATGTTCTTTGTTCACTGTTGTGAGCTATATAGGGCCACCATGACCCTCTTTTTGGGGTTGTTGTGGTGGCCAAGTTTTCTTACACATTCTTAGTTTGCATTGGTTGGCATTGTCGCCATACAGTACAGGATTTCAAATCCTGGGTTCAGTCTTTTAACAGATTTTAATTACTGTATCAGATACATTATGAAGACTATGTATAATATCCTATGTTGGAAACCCGCGATTTACTAAGTTAGATACCTCACTGTTTAAAAACAAAAGAGACAGTAATGTGAAATAGGTTTCTGGGTTGAACCCAATGGTGACCTCTGACAGTGGTTTTATAATTCCAGGCCTGTGAATTATTCGTGGAAATCCGCGGATTTGGGATCCATCAGGACCGTTTTTGAGATCAGTGCGAATTTTTATGATGGTGTTTGTAACACGGATTAATGAGCGGCCGAATCTGACACAACTGTGTATTTTAATTCACTGATCGCCGCCGATCAAAAGACAATTCATGTTTACCTGTTTTTCCGATAATCGCATGTCATTACTGAAATTAGTACATTCTTTCATGATTTAAAAATTATTAAAACTGGACCTGCACTGATAATTGTGAAAATCATCGTGAGTTAATATTAATCAAAAGAGCAACGAATAAGAGGATTGTGATAATTTGGGCATTGGTTTTTGGCATCCGTATTTTAAGTATTGACTTAGTGTTGAAATTTTAACTTGCAAACTGTGACGGACGTAATTTTTGTTACTCTTTATAAATATCGGGGGGCAATATAAATTGTTAATGCTATTCATTAGTTGAACTTACTTTTTGGGCAATTTCTTTAATTAAAAATGTTAAAATCACGAGAAAAACAATGAAAATCACGGACATGTGAGGTCGCGAAAGTATGTGACAAATTGGGAACAACGTACTTTTAAACTGATGGATCCTAGGAAAGGGATGAACAGCTAGCTAATTTAAGAATTATTATAAAATACAACAGTTGCAAAGAAAAATATGATATGCATGCCTAGAGTATATGACCGGAACCCTATGACCCATGGCTTGACCCTTAAAATTTTCACCTTGACTCTTGAAAATTTGATTTTGACCCTTGAAAGTTTAGGCTGGAGAGTCAATGACCTTTGAGTTTGAAGCCTAATGAACACCCTGTCAAGCAGTTATCAGCAGTGGCAGTTGTGTCTAACTCTAATGAAAGAAGATTTAAAAGATATTGTATATTTTATATTATTTATTATTCTTATTCCAAATATTACATGGATGATTTACATAAAAGCAAGAGAGATGTCATTAAAACCCAGGAGCTTCCTTATACCCCCCAAAAGGGCTTTGCCCTTGACCCATGAGGGGCCTTGTGGCCCCCTTGACCCCTCGCACAATTTTCCTCTTTTTTCACAAAACCCTGTTCACAGCCCTGTAATTCTGACCTACCTGTTGTAGTTAATCTGGCTCTGCAACTTGTACAGATCATGATCTACACTTGCTTGCTTTTCTGTCAGTAAAGTTTCGCTGAGCATCCCTCTGAGCAATTGACATATTAACGAAGAAATTATGAATGCCGGTACACTAAAAACCTTTCTCACCATGCCAAAGTCTTAGAGGATGTCACATTGTCATAGAATAGTGTAACCATGAATTAACGGGGCTCTGACTGGTGCTAATTGTGCTAAATTTGGGAATCCGCTAATTAAAGTATGGTTACAGTAACGGTTTATATTCAGATTTTCCCTGTGTTGCATGGAAAATGTAAATTTCCAAGATTGTTCTGATAGACTATAGATACACTCAGTTCCAAAAGAAAGTGTGCACTTCTTAATTTTAAATATTTCAATATTTAGCAGACGTATCGGCTTCAATTTTTTGCACACTATATCTCATGTGTATTTGTCATCGATCGATTGCAAAATCTGAAATGTTCGCCATATTGTACGTAAACAGATCTCAATTTTGGTACCAAATATATAGGCTTTCAGAAAAGTAGTCGATGAAAAATCACAGAAAACAAAGTGCACACTTTCTTTTGGAACTGAGTGTATATTGAAGAATTCATTGGAAACTTCTATGAAGAACGATGGTGGATTAAGTCTAAGAGCTATAGATACATGATCAAGGTAATAAACTCTAGATAATCAGCCCATTTGCAAGTTGTCTTAAATAGCTCCTAAATAGTGGGTTGTATGTGCCCAGGCAGGGCAATAGCTGTATGCCAGTCGCTGTCAGATGTAGGGACATTTACATATAATTTCTAACAAGGAAATATTATTATGTTGATGTTTCAAGGAAGTTATGTGGTATGTGAGGAGGTGTAGTGAGTTTTTTATTTAATTCAAACTAGGAAAATTCCTGAAGACGATTCCGGGTCAACCAGTTCATTTGATGAAATTTTAAATTCAGATAAAGGGAACTTTCCAATCTTGTGATGATCATTGGGAAACTAGTAATTTAAAAGACATTAAAGTCTATCCCAGTTCCTTTTTATGTGTTGAAATACATTTTGGTGCATTGAGTGAGAAAAGTCTAAAAAGCTTGCTTATAACTTATCTTGCAATAGATGGATACATTTCTGTTTTGTAGACTAAACTGCTTGTCCATCTAGTCTGATCACAGTCTGCACTTCATTGACTGTTCTTGAGAATTTCTTTCAGTTAATGTTGAGATGGACAAGTTTTTGTTTTATTTGTTTAAAAAGCAAAGGATTTATAAAAGCAGCATCAGAAGATGGGGAGGTGGTGGTAATGGTGGGGTAGGGGCTGTTGCCAGGGGTAGGGGTAGGAGTTGTTGCCCGGGGGTTGGGTAGGAGTTGTGGCCTTGTGGTGGGGAAGGAGTTGTGTCCTCAGAAGATTAGTTCAGGTATATGGAAACATAATTATGTTTAAGCTCTTTTTCACTGTCACACTCACTGACAAATAATGGGGATGTTAATATTGTTAAGATTCATAAATATTTAATAATACAGACTGCTTAGAACTTTGAAATCCCACCAGTATCTATAGAGTTAAGATATTCTGTAGGAGAGGGAAAAAGATTTTGTGGATTTTTGATAAAATGCTCTTTTGCTTTTCTTTGTTTCCTTTAATTAGAAAATGGTTTCGTTCAGTTAATTTTATCATCGGAATCTTGAATTTATGAATTTGACCCACATGCGAAGTCTGCGAACGTTAATGCAATGCCGGCCCATGTACATAAACGGATTCTCTATACTTATGGCAAAGCCTTGGATAATTCATTTTAAATGTATATTACTTAGGAAAAGAACACAAAAGGAGTTTGTTCTGTGTTGAATGAAATTAAACTGATATCAGATGTATTTATATGGGACAACTTTTGGCAGGGTTTGTAAAAACATGGGTGTCTTATCAGTATTTATTTCCCCGTCTAAATGTTTTATGATGTATACATCAACGAAATGTAGGAATGTGAATCATTTGTAATGCAATGTATTTGACTACTCCATTATTAAACCATTGAAACCAGAAGTGTATATAATTTCCCTGTTTTATTATAATTATTGACCTGTGTCGAGTATGAATTTTTTTTTACCTCTGTATACATATCAAATGAAACAAACTGTATTAAACAGTTGTCTAGGTGTAGCCTGAAAAAAAAAAACTGGGAATGTCTCACCTGAAGATTTCATCAATTTATCTTTTCTTCTGTTGTTTTTACGTGATAGAGTGGATGGGGATGAATGAGCAAACTGAACTATAGTGGGAATAAGCATACAGGTGTCTGCTCCTAATTGGAGTTCAGAAAATGCAGTATATATTCTCCCTCCAGGATAAAAATGGAAACAGAAACTTGAACGTTCATATGGATAATTGTGACTGTTTTTTAAAAGTGTTTTTTTTTTATTATGGATATTTTCAATGTGAATTGTGTCAGCATAATGGAGGATGTACTGTAGGAATTTTATAACAGGATGTGGAGTAAAAATAGAAAACATGGTGGCGGGTTCAGGTTTAGGTGTCTGTGCTGCCGAAAAGGTAAGGGCCACTTAACGTTGTTTAAATTGGTGCGATTTTTGTGGTGTCAGAAAACAAATATTTATGTTCATGGATTTTCTCTGAGGGAAAATTTTATTGTATGGTTAGTTAAACCTTCTTTTTAGGAGGACAAAAGGAACACAGTCTCTCGCAAGGTCTCTTATTTCATGACCACAAAATATTCAGAAAGTAAAATGTTAAGATTTGGTACATGTATAAACTTTGGATGCGGTAAAACAGAACATTTTATATCACAAAACTTCCTATAACATCCACATTATGAATGCTGGTCATTGTACTGAATGAATAAATCTCTATTTATTTATTTCATTGCCTAATTTAGCGCTGTCAGAGTTAAATTGATTTTAATGATGTGAGATGGAAAAAGTAGATTAGAATCTAAGCTTGATTTTTTTTCAAATTTTGCTGTCAGCTGCATTTCAATAATTTTCTTGCAAGTACAGGATGTGGGGTCACAATTTGTCTCTGTTCGGGAATTGTGAGATACATTTCTCTCAAGTCATCACATGGCTAATGCAGTCTAGTAGGGGTATCCATGATTGTGGGCACAGGACGGTGCTTCATACAACTTGTGTAACTATGATCCAGCCCTTGTGGGGAAGTTGTCATGCACTTACAGAGCAATCAAAAGTTGCTCCTGTGACTATTTATATACTATTTCTAAACTGAAGAAAACAGGTTAAGATACAGCACAAAATGTTTATCCACATGAAATGGAAAATACCTGTTACACAGGAACCATTCTGTAGTTACATAAACTAATAAGCTTACTCACTAATTTCTATGCCCATGTTATGCTGAGATTTTGACATGAGCTGGCATTTGCGTTAACTATGTATGCTACTCTAGTTTATAGTAGGATAGGTAAATGTATAACGTACAGTATATATTACTCCAAATTCCTTCTCGGAAATCATATTTTTCTGAAGTAATTAGGTTGCAATGGTTAAGAAACTATTACCAGGTAACAGAATAGCATCTGCTGCTTGTACAGGGGAGACAACTCCTGAGAAGATAAGTTGACTGCTTTTCCCACTGCCCAGGGTCCAGATTCCAGTCATCAACAGTTTGTAGAACATCTCCTCACAAAAAACATTGCTATTTACATTATCTGTCTGTTTCATTGTGTTTATATCAGTAATATTTACATAGACTTCACATAATTATCAGTTTTGTAGATTTGTACAAAATGCTGGTTGCCATAATTAGAAAAAGAGTTGTCAGAAATCCCTGGCCAAAATGCAAAAATTATTCACTAAATTCTCTCTGGCTATAACCATCTTATCAGTTTCCAACCAAAGATTTTGGATTATCACAGGGTCCGTATTAGGCTCAGGTGGAAGCTTTTGAAAACCTTGTCTCAAACCCATGACCTGGTTTTAATAATGAGACATGCATATAGAGATATTCTTCGAGTGACCATTTACCACATTCTTTTAAATGGTAGTAGTGGCCAAAAGAGAGGGGTGGGGGGTGGGATAAAATTTATAAAAATGCATTCAAGTTAGATATAATGTTTTGCATTGACTGTATTTTTCTGCAGCCAAGTGACTCACCATGCCTGTCAATACTATGTGTCATTAAACCTCCAGCAGTTGCAACTGAATAATAGGGCCAACATATCAGAAATTATTCGCTTCTTGAAATTAATGATGTGGATAGTGATTATGCCAGTGTAACTGTGGCTGCATTCTGATCATAGTCTGCACTGTTTGTTATTTAGTTAGGAAATTTTCAATGACCATCCTTTTGTATTATTTGGGGTTAAAAACTAGGTCACATGGTCATATCAAAGAAAAAACTTGATATTACTCTAGAGGCCATATTTATTACCCACTCATGATATCTTGAGAGAGTGTTTGTGTGGTCAGCTTGGATTGGGTTAAAGGGGGGGGGGGCTTGACCTTGTTAACAAATAGGAGGCCGATTTAATACCCCGTGGTCATGATATCTTGAGAGAGTGTTTGTGTGGATCACCTAGGATTGACAAATGATTGTGCTTATGATATATAGTTTAAGGTTTAATTTTGGTCACATTGTGCTCATAAGTAGGTCTTAGGTAAGCGATATAGGGCCATGTTGGTCCTCTTGTTTATGGTAGGGTCTAAAATGGAAGGTGAATGTTATGAGCTCTTGAACCGTTCTTGTTTGGTTTGGTTATGACCCCCATTGAGATTTGAACCTACAACCTTGGTGTTGATCTACAGACACCATAATCTTTGACACAACCATCTGTTTACCATACTGCGGAAGAGAAATGGTCTTAGCAATTTCATCACAGTCTGAACATTTGGCTATATTCTATTTGGAATTGTTGAATCAGTTACATCAAAACCCTTTTTTAAAACCTTTTTTCTGAAATAGTTACCTCTTTTCCTGCTCTTTAATTTAAGTCTTTTTAGCTCACCTAAGTAGTAATTTCCAAAATTGCTTTGACTGACCTTGTTTATGACCTTTTGACCTACTTTTTTGTTTGAAAGTGAAGTGATACTCAGATGAGCAATATAGGGCCAATATTCATATGACACCTTGATAACGGCCTGTTGACGTTCTTTCTTGTTTGAAAGTGTGATGATACTCAGGTGAGCGATACTGGGTCATCATGGCCGTCTTGTTGAACACATCAGTATTTGTACCAGAGTTGAACGGGCTTCGTTTTGTAATTTTTCTCTCGTAAGATGCAGGTTTTTCTGTTGTATAGGAGGAATCAATATTATATTTGCTAATGATAGAAGGCTCGGTAGCAGCATCTTCTCAGAATCCATAGTGACTAGTGCTTCAAGCTATTTAAGGATGCTTCTTGTTTCAGGCCACGTTATTCATTTCTAAGTTACCATTCTGATTCACACCAGGTAGTAGTGCATTTTATTTCTTTACATTATAACATAGTTTTCATTTTTCTTTTGTTATTTCTTGGCGTATTTGTTTACTGTTTTGTAATTGTCGATCGCTAAGCTGTAGAGGAAAATTCTGTTCTGGACATTGTGTAGGTATTTTTAGTTTTATATATATACTTATAATGTATGTTGTCTCTGTTGTTTGATTTTTTATACTCATAGGTTCTTTCTTTTCTTGATAAAATGTTTGTGGACTGACTCTTTTAGCTTAGATAAAGCATTTATAAGCAGACTGATTATGCTGTGGGGATAGATCAAAGTTCTGGCAGAATATAGTTATTGAGGTCTCGCATGTGCCAGTGGTCAGTTTTGTTACCATGGTACACTGGCATTAAGTGATCCTGTCTCTGTGATAAGTGCAGATCATGATTAGCCTTCATATTTCAGACAGTCTCGACATGATCAGAAGTGTTAGCTTTTTAATTTCAGATTTATTGGACTCTCCGAATGAAAAGATGGACAAGTTCATTTCTGAAAATTTAGCAGGATAAAGGTTAATGTAATAGAAATTAGATCTGTCTCTTAGAGTTACAAACATGTGTCAGATTGTTTGGGGTAGCACAATAATTGATAGTGTGGTCAGAATAGTTATTGCTAGGCATCAATAAATATTGCTTTTTATCACACGTGCTTGACTTCATGGCAGTATAAAAATGCCACATTATATTTTTGATATAAGGCAAGTGTAATAACTTTCTGTTGCAACATTGCGAGGGTTGACCACAAACTGTTGTATGTCCTTCTTTATTATATATAAGTTACGACAGTTTGTTGATGGAGAAGGAAGAAAAATGTTTCACAAACAAAAAATCGGCAAAAGTATGAAAATATATATTATTTGTTTGAATTCTGGAAATGATATTCAAACCCTTTACCTAAATTGATAAATTGCTTGGCAAAGTCTGGCATGATATAATTTTTGGACAAGATGTTTTATAATAATTTCACTCTTCAACATTTCAACACCCACACATAATAATATCCTGAGTTTTTTAGGTAGTTACAAGTCTGGCCCTGACCTATAGGAGAACTTGATGTGTTATATTGAAGAAACTCAGAATTTTGCTGAAATTCTTTCATTGAGAGGAAAACGTTTGAAGGGTACTCAGGTAGAGGAGGATAAAAGAGCAGTTATTGCAGTTTTTATGTGGAATATTTGGATGATTGTGTTCTCATGTATGTTAATACTAATCATATGTATTAGTTTGTCAGGTAATGTGTTTTCAAGCATATTTACCTTGTTGTATAATTGTAGATATGATGTTGATCATAGGTTGTTAATTGTTGGTGTATACAGTTTGTAAATTCACAGATTGACTAGCTTAATGCATGTTGTTTTTTCTGGAGGAGCGATGCTTGAAAATGTTGTTAATATGTTGCTTGTCGCTGATACAATAGTGGCTTTTAGGGATTGCTTTGTAAGGGTCAGTGCTGACAATTTTGTCTACTTCCAAGGTCGAGTGTTTAGATTCGACGACTTGAAATCAATGTAATTTCTCACAGGCTAAGGATCATGGGTTCGAACCTAGCTGCCGACCATACAGTCTCTTTTTGTGAGTAAACGGAAGAAAGAGTCTAGGATCAGTTCTTCCTAAGAACAATGGTTATTTAGTTAACTGCCTGCCTGTAAAAATGACCAAAATGTGGTTGGAAGGCAGTGAAATAACATCACTTTGGTTTTTAGGCCTTTGAAAATTTTCAATGTAATTTTATATTAGTCTTGAAAGGTCAGATTTGATGATAGTAAGAATCCACTTAATTTTTGGTGAGTTACGGCCCTTTTTCACTGTATTATAATTGAGATTGCTTGATGTTGTCTGTCGTCTACACTTAACCTTGTTGACATTCTAGAGGCCACATTTGCCACCGAATCATCATGAAAATTGGTCAGACTATTTGTCTTAGTGATCTCTAGACCGAGATTGAAACAGAGTCATAGGGTTAAATATCCTTGTTAATGCACTAGAAGCCTCATTTGCATACAAAATTATTAAGGGATGAAAGTTTGAAGTTTAATGGGCATGTGGAATAAAAAAAACTAGGTAATTAGGTCAAAGAATGGCCTTTGTACTTAGGTAAACAATCCAGTGTCACTATGGCCCTCTTGTTAGCTCTATTGGATGAAGTCCAGCAGAAATTCCTGAACTCACTGTGGTTTTTACATAGTCTTTGGTTGCTAACTAAGGTTATGATTACAAGAATTAATCATAATACAGTGTTTGGTGAAAAAAGATATACTGTTAATCATAAAATGTTTGCAAGAACTTTATTTCTTTGTCTTTTTTTTTCAAGATCAATCAAATTCATCATTTATGCAAAGTTCTCCAGAAATGTTCAATATTGTTACAAGAGTGAGAACCAGGGGGATCACCTTTTCACTAATTCATGTTCTACTTTATTGATTCGGAGATAAAAAATTGCAAATATTTTGTCTTGCAAATTCAAACCAATTTACAGTTACATCTGTCAGCTCGATACTGTCATGTTTTCCCTGGTACTATCGGGTTTCCATGGGTATGACTCGGCAGAAAATCTCATGGTGTCATGTTGTCGTACAGTCATATTATTTTCATAATGGCAGCAAACAGCTATTTGTTATTTGTTGATTGAATCAATACCCTAATTATGCAGGAAGCAGAGTTTCATTCTGTTATTTTGTTTAAACATTGTTGAAAAAAAAAATCTGTTCTGATGTGATAAATGAAGTCCTCCTTCTAGTCTGTGTCCATGTCACATGAAGTGCACATATCATGTTATGAGCAAATTTAATTCCAGATTACACAAGAAATATCTTTAAAAAAGGTGAACGGTGTTGAGCCAAATAAGATATTCATTCATAACACTGGTGGACACTGCATACACCTAAACCGTGAATGGTAGTCTATTTTAAGAAGAGGGTGGTATACAATTTCCATTCACTGCGCTTGAATTCGTTACATTTGATTGGTCCAAAAGTAAGTCGATAGCCAGCTTATTCAGCTAACGCCGAAAAAGGTTTTAATTTTTACAGGGTCAAAATGATCATTAGTTATATGTATGCGAATGAAAATGTGTGTACGTCTGCCTATACTGCATCCATGTCATATGACTGTATGGACATATTTCATTCCAGATTTTTTTTTTAAATGTATGCCTTAAAATTTTCATACTTAGTTACTTGACCATTCCAGCTGGTTCCCTTCAGCTTGGTATTTTAATACATGAATTGCATGAAACATCCACATGGGTTGTACTGCTTATATACCTCGCCTGAGGGTGGTGGACCTAATAAGTGCGTATACAAACAAAAGAAACATCCACGTTGTTAGTTGAACCATTCAAAGAATATGGAGGCATATGCAGTTGAGCACACAGTTTTGCATGCAAGCATACTTCAGTAACCACTTACAGGATTGTATGGACATCAGCCAAACAATTTAGATATGGAACTATTGACTGAATGTAAATAATTTATAAAGTAATTATTGCTTTGTAACTAAAAAAATTGTACAATGCAAACCATTTCAATTGCCAACTTGGCCCAAGTATGCTCTCATTCAAAAGCAGCTCATTAGCTCGAAAGCAGTTTATTTATCCCTTGTGTGAAATAAAGATATTTTCATTTGAAAAATTCAATGAACTTAATGAAGGTTTTAATGTGGTTGACTTTAAATGTGATGCATTTTCATTAGAAATTTTGAAAAAAGAAAGAATCAGAAAATTGCTGGTCATACATTGTACAATGGTATTTTCGATGGATATACAATGTCTGCATTTTTTAACTTCTGTAGTTTAATGCACTGTTTTGCTAGCAGTTTGCTTTACTTAGGTTTGTTTTTGTTTATAAGATCATGTAATTTTACCTTCTCCATGTGAAAGTAGGTCAGGAGTTTTAAAAATTAGGCTAGGAGATTCAAAACTACTTTACAACCAAGAACAGCATTTTGATGCATGTGCTTATTGATTCTACTATAGATAAGTTATGTAATTTACATTATAATGGTGTAATTTAATTGTCGTTCAGTCACATTGCAAAAATGAAAAGATACATACATTCCAGCAGATGTTAAAGGAACTACTGAATTTTGGATTTCTGAATCCAGGATCACCATTTGCCATCATAACAGTCCGAATATGGTCCCAAAACATGATAGTAAATGGAACCTTGCAGATACAGTTCTCAGAGTGTAGATAGTCATCATTTCCGCGATTTTTCATTTTCTTAGAATTTAATGCGACATTATCTGGTAGCAATCAACATTTCTCCACCTACTGAAAGTTCTTAAAAGCTTTTAAAAATTTTGTATTGATTTTCAATGAACAGTGTATGCTACATCTTACATAAATAACAGGACTAGGAAGATTAGAAAATGTAACCATAGAAATCTGATTCGCTATTGTAAATACAATTTCTTAGACAGGAGCCTCTTGGTGCCGTCTGCTGCTGGGATAAATCAGTGGAATTGCTGTGGGGCTTCTGTTGTGTCTTATGTCTTACAAAACGTTCAACACGATTGATACTGTCATCTGTATGGTATAATTTAACAAGTTCTGTGCAAAAGTCCTTTGAGCGCTTTGTTGAGAATATTCACCAAGTTGTTGAAATTTAGCTACTGAAGTGAGTAATGTCATCTGCTGTCCTTTTCGCTGTTCTAAACAGCATTGGCACTTTTTTTTCATAAACAATTTTTACATGAAAAGTCTAGATACGTAGTTATATATAATGCAGTCTGTTTACATACAGCATAGTTTGTACTCAGCAACCAGTCAATGGATACTGTATTCAGTGACCAGTCAAAGGATACTGTACTCAGCAACCAGTCAATGGATACTGTATTCAGTGACCAGTCAACGGATACTGTATTCAGCGACAAGTCGACGGATACTGTATTCAGCGACCAGTCAAAGGATACTGTATTCAGCGACCAGTCGACAGATACTGTATTCTGTGATCAGTCAAAGGATTCTGTATTCAGTGACAAGTCAAAGGATATTGTATTCTGTGAACAGCCGAAGGATACTGTATTCAGTGACCAGTCGAAAGATACTGTATTCTGTGACCAGCCGATGGATACTGTATTCAGCGACCAGTCGAAGGATACTGTATTCTGTGAGGAGTCGAAGGATACTGTATTCAGTGACAAGACGAAAGATACTGTATTCTGTGACAGTCAAAGGATACTTTATTCAGGGACCAGTCGAAGGATTCTGTATTCTGTGACCAGTTGAAGGATACTGTATTCAGCGACCAGTGGAAGGATAATGTATTCTGTGACTAGTCAAAGGATACTTTATTCAGCGACCAGTGGAAGGATACTGTATTCAGCGACCAGTGGAAGGATACTGTATTCAGTGATCAGTGGATAGATACTGTATTCAGTGTCCAGTCAGTAGATACTATAAATAGCGACCAGTGTATACTGTATTCAGCAAACAGTCAGTGGGTACAATGTAAAATTTCTAACATGGACTCATCCGTCTTTCAGTTTAGACAGTGCCCTTGGTTTCCAATGGGATGCACATTGAAAGTTTACTGATTCGATAAGTAGTGGTGATCGCAAATGCAGAATCACTTGCCCCCATCAGAATAGTATTGCTGCTTAATTAACATGATGAACGATAGAAAGCAAACAAAATTAATGAGTAATATGATGTTTCCCAGAGATGCAGTTACAACAAACCCAGCACTTAGAAAGCATGCATATTGTGTTTTGTTGGTATTTGTTTTGTCAAACATGATGCAAACAAATACGAATATGGAGAAGTTAGAACTCGATCTCGCCCACACAAAAGAATAGATTTGCTGTTAATAGCATGGAAGATGCGGGGAGAAAATTGGTTATAAAATAACGGTATCTATGGGTTACAATGTCTGCTTGGAGACAGTTATAGTTGTAAATGTCCCATGTTCCTGGTATAATCCAGTTTGTATTAGAATTTATTGTGTTAATGGTATAAACTTTTCTTAATGGTTGAGACAAAGATTTCAGTGTATTTTATCTGTTAATAGCTCACTGTCACATATTAGTGTTACACAGACAGATTCTATTTTTAATTAAGGATTGGAAGACTTCAGCGTAGCCTGAAAAGAGATTCTGTTCGAGAATCTAGAAATAAGAAAAAAAATTGCTGAATGGTTTGCAGATGCTTGCTGGAAGCTGGATACAGCTGATTCTGTCGGAGATTGTTTTAGAAATGTAAACAAAGTCTGAGCTTTCTGGATGCTGTCAGTTGTGTCAAGACATTACAAGATGGATGTAGATGATTCAATCACATGTAGAAATGTTACATTTGATCATAACTGAATTTTTATATTTATGTGATTTTTTGCAGAGCTGGTGTCAAAAGTAGCGGAAGACAGCAGTGATGGGAAAGGTGGTGTTACTGAAAACGGGACTTTGATAACTGCAGAAGGGGACAATGAATCTTCCAATATCATCACAACTACTGCAGAGATAGCTCCATTACAAAGTGATACTGCAGGTTTGTGTGAAATTTAATAATCTATTTCTCCACAGACTTTCACATGCAATAGATGCAGTTACTTATTAGTCAGTGTTTGTGTAGTTTATGAAGTTTAACACGAGGTGTATATCGACGTCATCACCAATGGAGACTGCGGATCTGTTCTTGAATTAGTGTCCCCATTTCTGTAATGTTTGCTAGAGTAAAGCCAGTTTCAGTTACTCACTATCTCTGTTACTGCTGAAGCATTTTAGAGTAGTTTTTTCTTTGGAGTGAGCTAGAAAAATATAAATGTCATTCATTATTTATATCTAAGGCTTGATATCAGTTTACTAGATATTTTTGTCACATTCGTTTTCTTGAGGTTTTGCCATAGCAACTGAATTTGTCTTCAAATGGCAAAGTTCTATCCAGTGTCCTTTCCGATCAGGTAACATCATTATGAAAGTAAAGTGGTGATTTGATACTCTCCTAAATTATGTAACGTCTTTATGTAACAGTGTGCCAGCAAAGGAGCAGGGCGGTGACACTTACGGATTACTTTTGCATCTTTCTATCTGTCTTTTTGTCTGTCAGTTAGCAAAAAGTGGGGATTAAGTGGCTATGGCAACAAAAGCTAACTGTCAATTCTCTTTTATGTCATTTGTTCCATTTGGCTGTGGCTATGTGGCTAGCTTATGGCTAATGTGGCTAAAAAGAACTATATAGAGAATGGAAAAAAAGCCACATAACTGCCAATTTTTAGTATGTCCATCAGTTCTTCATCCGTCAGACTGTGTGTTTATCACGCATGAAATGTAGCAGCAGTAACATTGTATTAGGGGAGGGATTAATACAAATAGAAAAATAGTAAGGAGAGGTGTGAATAAACAAGTATCAGTAACTTTAGTCATTTTCCTTTTTACTGTAGTTTATAATTGTTGCCATGGGATGAACAAAATGGCGGTATTATTGCTTCAGTTTTGATTAGTGACATAATGCAGTTGTTACACGTGTTAGATAATAATGTGTTTATCTTGGTACAATAGAAGAATTTGTTAAAAGAACACTAGATAAATGTAACAGTTTCGTTGTATTTTCCAAACAGCTGTGCCATGTTACTTACACATCAGCGGAACACTGCTCTTTTCTGTAACTGTAGATTAGGTAATTTTGCGTAACGAAAATTTTGTGATTTGTGAGCAGACAGACTAATGTGCGAATCTTGAATTTGCAAAACGAGAGTCCTTTAATTGTAAATCTATGTGAAATGAATCTTTCAAGAGATTTTTAAACTAGCAAATTGAGAAATTCACAAAAATATCAGAATTAAATATTTCGAATGTTACCCAATTTACCTGGTTAAGAACAGAAAGAATATTGATCCAGTTTGGCCTGAAGTGGTCTAGTTGTGAAGTATACATCTTCTAATCAATAGATCTGTCACTCCATGACCCAGGGTCAGGTTTCCATTAATTTTACTTAGAATCTATCTGTTACTCATTAATGAATGGTTCTGTTATACTCTTCATTAACTTGAAGGATTTCATTACAAATTTCTCATCAGCCGGTACTGACCAGTAGTTTGTTGTCTTGCTATCGCTGAAGCAGTCATGGGTTTGACTCCTGTTGCTGACTTGAGTCTTTTATTTCAGGAAGTTGGCAATTTAATGGGAATCTAGTACTGGTCCTTCCAAGGAACAGTGATGAAGTAAACTGCCTATCATAGCTGTAACACTGTTTTGAAATGGGCGTTAAGAACAATAATAAAGTATTGGAACCACCTTGGTGGAATGGTAGAGCATTGGCCTCAGTATCAGAAGGTCCGGGGTTCGATCCCCTCTAATACTCAAGTAGAGGTAATGTCTTTAGGCAAGACACATATAATTCCATATTGCCTTTCTTTGAAGTTGATTCCATCTCAAGTGAGTTTCGAGAGCGGTTAGTTTAATTAGTAAGAACTTGTTTCACAATTGAGACTAAACAAATTAGTATAAACACATTAAAAGTAAAACCATTGCGAACTGTCTATTTGCAGATTCTGGGACATCCCTGACATCTCAGCAAGACCAGACAACAGTTTCATCAGCTCCAACCAGTAAGTGCAATACACTGTTTACGAACAGATTGTTTACATATAAGCTTGGCTGTACGAAACACATAATTATGTCTTGAAGTCAGCAGTATTTTGAGATTAAAGGCAAAAATGGAAAGTACTACTGTACACTGGGAAATATTACAGATGATTTCATTTTCACTATTTTCGCCAATTTTCCGTCTTGGCTAATTTAAATATCTCACGAAAGATTCATTTCAAATAGATTTACTTATTCTCCTTTTGCAAACGAGTCTGTCTGCTCACAAATCGCAAAATCATGCAAAAAATACCGAATTTACAGTATATACACTGCTGCTAGCATCACACTGTGATTCACTGAGATTTTAGATGTGAACAGTATACATCAGATCAGACTGCATTTAGGCACAGATCAGACTGCATTTAGGCACAGATCAGTCTGTATTTAGGCACAGATCATTTAGGCATAGATCAGACTGCATTTAGGCACATATGAGACTGCATTTAGGCATAGATCAGACTGCATTTAGGCATAGATCAGACTGCATTTAGGCACAGATCAGACTGCATTTAGGCATAGATCAGACTTCTTTTAGATCCAGATCAGACTGCATATATAGAGAATACAAGGTTACTGTCTTTTGATAACAGTTGATATAGAAAGGATGATATTGGCAGGGAAAGCCAAGGCTTGCCTAGGCTTTTCCTGATATTCATCCTTGTATGACTATAACTGTTGTCAAAAGACTGTAACCTTGTATTCTATTTATTATGCAGCTGACTTCAATTTTCCTTTTTCACAATTAAAAACAAAGAAGTAAATTAAGTGATATAGCGCTATATTTATGACGTCATCAACGGTTTAAATCATCATTTCAAATCCAGACCTGTTAATGCTAGGCCTATATATATGCTTAAAAGGAAATGTTGAACATTAAAATGTACATAAAAAGGCATTTGTACACCTTTAATAGGCGGTTTATAACGTTTCAGCGCATATCATACAAGTGATAAAGACGTAACTGTGAAAATAGGAAGGGGGTGAAAAATGAAAATCAACTTTTTCTCGAATTTTGCTTCAAAATTGCTATAGATGGATAGATAATGTTCTAACTAAGAAAATAAATACCAACAACACTATGTTTAATTCAAAAATAATTCTACAGACATTTTTTGATTTTATGTGATGTGCTATTTGTTTACATTCCTAGAATTTTTAATGAAACGCACCCCTTTAGCCTGACGTAGCTACTGAAAATTTGATTTATAGTGTAGCGAGTTAGAAATCTACAAAAGCCTAGATCTTATTTCATAAAACTCGTTTAATGTCTAAAAAGGGGGGGCCTAAAACGTGATATCAGGACAGTGTCATAATAACACTGTCCTGTGATATCAGACGTCGCAATATCAACAAATATCGGACAGGCGTTATTGGGTCGTCGTCATGGCAGTTGCATAATAAAGATCCAGATCAGACTGCTTTATTTGTGATATTTTATAACCAGTATTTAAAAATCATGAAGTTGCCAGGTGAAATGTCAATCACAAAATTTAGTATTCTAGTTGTATGTTTCATGATACTTTATTGAATTTTATGACTAAAATAAGCAGTATTGTTGATGGTGTATTAGTTGTGACTGCGTTTTATATATGTTTCTGGTATAAGATCCAACGGTTTAGATATAAAAAGCCGGTCTCAAGCAGTCTAGCAAGTGGTGCATATAGAGTGGCCAGATAGTGTAGGTGATTGCTTAATACAATGTTTTATATACAAAATGGTCAGGTTGGATATTTCAGTACTGACTGTTTAGGGTAGACAGTTACTTGATAGAGATAACTACATTTTGTAACTACATGTGTTTAATGTAATTTATTTTCACAGCTTCCGCATCTCGGGCTCGTCCTGTGATCATCTCAGCACTCCCGCCAAGAATCATTCCAGATAGCCAGGTTTCTGACACAAGCTCTACTGCTGTACGGTTCCAGGGAGGTACTTCGGCCGCAGAGTCGACTCCTAGGTCGTCCACAGAAGAGACGAGACCAGCTGACAGTACCCCTAGACCTGTGATGACTACTTTCTCAAATAACGTATCAATCATGAATACAGCACCAAGATATAGGAGACATTATGAAGATAGTAAGATATTTAGCTCAACTGGCTACGCCAGGGTGAGCTTTTCTAATCGATGATTGTCTGTTGTCCGTCAACATTTTGATTCAAATGACATCTCGTCTGAAACCACTAGGCCAATGTTGATAAAACTATGCAGGAATGTTCCTTGCATGAAGCTCTACCAAAATTGTTCAAAGAATTCCATTCCATGCAGAACTCTGGTTGCTATGGCAACAAATAGGAAAAACTTTAAAAATCTTCTTCTCTGAAAGCACAAGGCCTAGAGCTTAAATATTTGGCATGTAGCATTTTCTAGTGGACCTCTACCAAGATTGTTCAAATTATGACCCCAGACCAGGGAAAGTGGTCACTTAGTTTTACATAGACTTTATATATAGGAAAAAACTTTAAAAACCTTCTTCTTTTAAACCACAAGGCCTAGGGCTTAGATATTTGGCACGTAGCATTGTCTAGTGGACCTCTACCAAGATTGCTCAAATTATGACCCCCGGGTCAAAATTGACTCCGTGAAAGTGGTCACATAGTTTTGCAAAGGCTTACGTAGGAAAAACTTTAAAAATCTTTTTCTCTGAAACCACAAGGCCTAGAGCTTAGATATTTGGCATGTAGTATTGTCTAGTAGACCTCTACCAAGATTGTTAAAATTATGACACCCAGGTCAAAATTGACCCCGCAAAAGTGGTCACTTACTTTTGCATAGGCTTATATAGGAAAAACTTTTAAAATCTTTTCCTCTGAAACGACAAGGGTTAGAGCTTAGATATTTGGTATGTAGCATTTGCTAGTGGACCTCTACCAAGATTGTTCAAATTATGCCCCTGGGGTCAAAATTGACCTTGCCGGGAGGGGGGTCACTTGTTTTTATAGGAAATTAATGGTATATAATATTGTCTATTGATCTTCCACCAGGCAAGTTGACATGTACCAAGGTGAGGGATATAGGGCCATCTTGGCCCTCTTGTTATCTTAAGTCTTTTCAGTGTATGAAAAATTAAGAAGCAACCGTTACTGTTCATATGCTCTAGTTCATCAAGCAATATAGAACTTACTTATACATAATACAGTTATGCCCTACTAGCAGCAGAGGAGTTAACCCATACATTTTAAGATTATTCCCTAATTGGAGTTGACGTCTAATCATTTTATAGGCAAAATCATGACTTTCCTTCTGGTTAAAATGTTCAACACCTTGTGGATGTCATTTATTTTTTTTACAATGCTTGCAGATACCCAATGAGACACAACATTATGGTGGAAATTCTGAGAATTTTATTTGTGGTTTTTACTTCCTTCATGAATCAGATTTATAATTTAATTGTTAATTTCCAGGTTCTTAGAAAAAGCAAAAATAAACACCAGTGAACCTTTATCGCTCTGGTTTCTGATGGCATTTTGTATCTTGTTTAGAAACCGTTTATATGTCATGGTATGTTTTATATATCCAGGGCAGTCCTATCATGGTTGTAGTTTAAAATTCGTGGACACAGTTGACAATGATACTTGTCTGCTGGGTAAAGTTATAGTCAAGCACTCGTAGGAAGAAGTAAGCATATTTTTTAATAAGAGGAAATTTAGAAGTATTGTGTTTAAATTCGAATATTTTTGTATCACAGGTGATGAATCAGAAGAAGAAGAGAGTGAGGAAGAGGAACCAGAAGTCGAACCAGCACGGGTAACTAAAACTCCACGTGTGTATGAAGTGGAGATCTCGGAACCTAAGTTACATGAACAGCCCAAAAAAAGTGCTTTAAAAAAGACTCCAAATACTGTAAATACTAGAACACTACAGACTAGTAAAGCAGGTGGAAATAGTGTACAAACAAACTTTAGTAGTCCTGGGGCGAGGGATACCCCACCCCCAGAATCAGCAAATAATGCTATGCCCTCACCCAAAGCAACACCTGTGAATCAAGGTCCACCGAGACCTAAACCAAGGATCACACTTCTCAGGTTGGTACTTTGTCAGTTGTAAGATTTTAAATCCAACTAATCTTGAATGAAAATTTACTGTAGAGTTGGTTAGTCAATTAAGAAAAATGTATTTGATAACCTCCCTTGTCAATAATTTTCAATAGACAAGGGAAGTTATCTAATGTGTAGAGATTACTTGTGTCACATAATTTGAAATAACATATTAAGTGACCTTAAACATCAGTAGAGACAACATTTGAAGAAAAATCACACCTGTACACAATATTTGTTTGATAGCTGTATTGATTATGGGTAGCACTTAGCTTCTGAATAATTAGAATTTGTATCAAATTAGAATGTTTGTGCCAGACAGAAACTACATTAGAGGTTAATATATCCCCTTGGTGCACTTCCTCAGACTTGAAGTTGATGATATCTGAAATAGAAGTATTCAGACAGTAATATATTCGCTGCCTTTTGAATGCTTTTCTTGACAGAAGTTGTAGACATAAACCTGAGGGCAATAGTCATAAATATACACCAAAGGACACAATAGTCATTAATGTATAACTGAGCATAATAGTTAAAAATACAGACCTAAGCTTGTAAAGGGGTTGCAGACCTACTGTTTAAATAAATCCTCTGTTTACTGAGGCAAATCTATATTTGTCAATCATTTTGAAAGCTTATCACTGTATACATGAGAACATGTTATATAACTCATATAATGCTACATACTCTGTCTAGAAAACTGTTTTATTTCAGTTTAATAAGAATTATGCCGACTTTACTTTCACAATTGGAGATTTCTTATGTTTAAGGGGTGTGGCAGCAAGTGATCCTGACAGTTTGCCGGCGCCACCGGCATATCATTCCCCGGCAGTACCGGAGCATCCTCCCCCTCCGTACAAGCCCCCAGCACCATCACCTGGAGAGGAATCATCATCAGATGATGAAGAAATACAATACAGAGATGATGATGGAGAACCAAGTATGTTTCCCACTTTGATTTACATCAGTATAGATTATTTAATGTCCGTTTCAGTCCATCTCCGTGCCTAAGTGTAAGAGTCTCTGACTTGAAACCATGGTAAACTCACATATTGATTAAAGGGTCATTGGTACCAGCAGCCAACCTTGTCTCTTTATGAGAGAAAGTTGGCAGTTTCTTAAGTTATCTGTAAATTACTATATTATTTAAACAAAAGAATATAGAATTAGTCAAGTAGATTTCAGTGAAACATTTTAAAAATGCCAAAGTGAGTTTGAAAACAACACCATTGTTTTAAATTGAGTTTTTTTTCCGTAACTTGTCCACTTCTCTGGGCACAGACCTATACTAACTACAGCTTAATTACACATCAATCATGACTTAAGATAATAATTTTAAAATAATCTACAAATTAATTTAACGATTATTTTATGTCTTAAAAGAAGTCAGCAATATATTCTAAAGAAAGCATAAAACGAAAAACAGTGTGTGCTAATTTTCATTTAGGGTTTACAGTACATAGCTTCGTAATCAGTTTGAAAACAGATGATGAAAAAACTGGCTTACAAAAGTTTTAATAAAGATATTGAACACTGTTGGCACAATACTGAAAGAGTAAATGAAAAGACAGAAAATGCTTTAAAATGCTAACATACTTCTACAACTGAAAGTATATAAATGATGTACGGGTACTTTTTATTCGTTCATTCCTCTACTTTTCCAGATAAAAGTATATACACAATGTATTATCCTTAAAAATATCAATTTAAAATGATGGTGTTGTTTACACAAATGACTTCTTTTAAGAAACATATAAATAATTCTCATTGCTTTAAAAGTGTCATCATAGTACCAAAAATGATACCAGTACTCATATGAAGATAAAAGAAAAAATTGTGAAAAAGCGATGTGGTCGTTTTCTTTCTTCTGACATGATGTATGTAGATCTGTAAACATAGAAATAAACATCTATTGATTTCAACATTAAATTTTTTTTAACTGAAAGTTTTTACATCTGTTGCTATACCATTTTATGAAGGAAAATAACAGTCAAGTAGATGTGTCCATCGTTTACTTTTTTCATTGATCCTTCTAAATTTTAACTTTAAATATATTTGAATGATTAAAGGAATACAATATGATTAAACAACTGTAAATGGCTTTTAACAATCTCGTTAAAGTGTTTTATAAAACAAATGTAAATGATAGATCAATATATTAGTATATATCGCTTATACAGTGGCATGTTACGGCCCCCTCAGTTGCTAATACGGCCAATATTGATTTATGTCGCGCATGCAAAGAAGTCTGTGAAAAACCCCGTATTAGTGTAGTACTTGCTTAAGTCTTGACAGGCGTATTTTATGACAGTTTGGTTTCCTGTACTGCGAAAACAAAGTGATAATGCCACAACATTATTGTTTACTTCAGGTTCTTTAGCTGCCAAAGTTGCACGGCAAGACAGTTTAGCACGGTTTTTAAGTAATAGGCCATCACTTCAAGAATTAGAAGCCAAAAACATAATTCCAAATAAATCTGAAGATGAGATTCATCAAGACAGACAAGCCATAGGATCAAAGTTGATAAGGTGAGATCTTGTACTGCTTCTTTTATCTCTGTATATTTGTAGAAAGGTAATTTTTAGAGATGTCTGCCTATCTTGCTTTTATGTTTTTGCACATGATACTTGATCCCTTAAAGAGATTCACTTCAAGCTTTGAATACAGATAGATAAGAATTATAGAGGATCTGAACATTTAAGGAACTTAATTCTTGCATCAGTTTATTTTAATTAATACTTTTTCTATAGTAACTTTGCTGTGAGTTTATCTGTCACTTATTAAGATTATCAAATGAAGCTTTACTTTTGACCAGACAGCAACTAGTGATGCTGAATAAGTAGGAACCTTGTCTCTACATAAAGTAGATTTAAGATTATCTCCCTTCTGGATTTTGTCCAAAAGTCACATCCTATCATTGTTAATGGCAGTCCAGCAAAATTCTTTATTTATAGATAGAAGATAATGAGAGATTGTGCATGTAAATGTTCTTCTATCTTTAGTAATTATCTCTCATTAAAAAAACTACTAGTTATAATAAAGTTGTATCAGCATCTGATTTTAACAAACATTTTGAAATTTATGTTTACTTAAGTTTTCTGGATCCTGTCTTCTAAAGTAAGTGATGAATGTGTTCCATCGAACACTTTTGTTTAAGCAATGAGATGTAAAGAAAAGAGTCATTTTGCCTGAGAAGACAGTTCATTTAATTTTGCTTAAAGATTTCTAAAATCATCCAGCACACGATGAAATATTAAACTAGTCAGTATCACTGGGGAGCTAATCCATCAGGCGAATCCAGTGCTTGTCTGTAATTTCATTATTCAATAAATAACTGTACAATATAATAAGCTACAGCAGCCGGAGCTTGGAGAAGTAAATTGAAGTAACCAGATTCCGGCTTCTTCAGTTAGATATTAGATGTTCTTAATGAAGTTCCTGTAGATGAAGACTGACAGGTTTTTGCAGTGATCAATTCAGCTTGTTTTATCACTGCAAGTTATCTTGAAAAATAGAAGAAATCTCTCCTGATTTTAATGATGTGGTTAGGTTGTGAATAGAACAACTGCATGTATTCAAGCCAAGGTACAGCATCTTACAGCTTAGCCTCGCTGTCAGGCTAGATGATAATATATTTCATTAAAACTCCAAGCAAAGTACTTTCAGACATTTTTCTCTAACAGGGCTCGAACATCTTACATTTTTGGTGGAAAAGGAGGGAGTTTGTAAAAATAAAGCAGGCAGATAATTAGAAGTAAATGTAAGGATTGAATACTAGTCTAATTGCAGCTTTGTATTGGCTGAACTAAAGTCTTGTGTGACCCTGACCTCATGGCTATGACCTCATCCCTGACCTCATGGCCAGCTTGTTTATCAGTAGCTTCCTTGTTTGCAGCATAGAGGTTTCTCTTTTACACCGGCCTGCTTTGTAACGTCCCCTGAAAAGACTGAAATCAGTGATTAAGGACATCTGTGTTGGCTGGAATTTGTATTTATGTTTTTATTTGCACTAGATCGGTCTAAAGCCTATTGGTTGAAATTTTTCAAGAAAACTTGACCATTTGAGTAACAGAACTCTCTTAGGTTTGTATGAAAGCAATAATGATAGTGTTTTTATTTTTGATGCAATTTACACGAAAATATTCCTCAATGAATTCTATTCTCTTTCAGACGGTTAAGTTTGAGGCCATCGCAGGAAGAACTGGAACAGAAGAACATTTTACACCGTAAGTAAACCATAGGTCCAGTACAAGGAAGTAATTACTTTAAAACACCCAGTTTCTCAGAAATGTTGGTTTTCTATTCTGAGAATAACTTCAGATGTCCTTGGTGAAAAACAATATGGAGGGATGAGGTTTGGTTAAAGTCATTGTGCTTTATTGATACTGTTGCCATATTGTGTTGCAAGTTATTACTAGAAAACGAGGAAGTTAACCAAACTGATATGAAACTGCAGTACCAGAAGGCGTCTCCAATAGTGCAGATATGTCAAATGGAAATTTTGTATTTTTAGTTCAGACAAATACGTATCTCATAGCCACCTGATGGCTTTTCATGAGACATAAGTCATAATGTCCATTTGCAGATCCATGTTCACACTGTATCAGCTCAAGGTCAGTGTCGCACAGAGAGGTCATTGATTTTTTGTTTTTGTTCCATATCTCCAGAACTTTGGGAAGGATTTTCATGAATCTTTTTGCAATTGTTCCTCTCATCAAAATGTTTGTGCTGCACCAGTCAAGGTCACCCTTACGGGTCAAAGGTCATGAGACGATATTTCCTTAACACTGAAAGATTTATATGAAAATTGGGGTCAAATGTTCAGCGTGAATGTCAAATTCCTGGGATTATATTTTATGTTCACTGTGTGACTGTTGAACATCTTGGCAAATTTTGAATGAAAGAAACTTTATATACATATAATTGCAGTTCCTATTACAGAAGGAGATCGACCACATACCTTTAGCTCATATTTAATCACATTGGAAGCAGTCATGAAGAGTACTGGTCAGAATCCAAGGAACTTGTCAATGAGAAAACTTGGTACATTGTATGTAATGGTAACCAATACAGAAAATTGTGAATGTGACAGCCTCACTTTCTGTCGTTTCAAAGAGATACATTATAGTTGCTTAAAATTGTTAATAGAAAATGTCGAGTATGAGACATTTTTAAATTCCTGTTTATGACATTTGCAGTAACAAGCGAAGAAGCTGCAAAGAGAGAGAAAGAAGAGAAAAAGAAACTTTTGATAAGAAAGGTAAGATTGCAGTAATAGTCTTCTCTGGAAATGATCTTGTATACCTGTTTAGAAGCTCTTATATATTTGAGTGAATAAGAGGAAATCTATTCACTTGGATATAGTGTATGTTGTTAAATTAGAGTTTTACTTTCTAATAGATCGGCAATAGATGAGAATGGTACACTTTATTGAGGCACAAAATCGGAAGTGTATTTTGGGGGGTGATTTTGGGGATTCCATCATTGTATTGGTCCTTAATAAAGTTTCTTAAGGAATGGGAACTGAGGATATATATTTCCTTTAAAAGTGTCAATTGATTAGTTGAAATCGCCTACTTAAATTTAAGTGTCTTACTTTATAAGTATTACAGAATAGGGTACAGTATGTGAAAGCAGAAGTACAGTAATGTCTTGTTTTACAGTTAAGTTTTAGACCAACTGTGGAGGAATTGCGAGAGAAGAAGATCATTAAGTTCAATGAATACATAGAGTGCACAGATGCTCACGAGTATGACAGACGGGCCGACAAACCTTGGACCAGATTGACACCTAGGGATAAGGTAATGTCTTGGGTTTAAATAATGCTAAATAGTGATAGTTGTGTGGCAGGGGATGAGAAAAAATATGTAGCTTTACTGGGACTTGAACATAGCAGATACCGTTACCTGAAATATTTGTTTACTATAGTATCCAGTAGAACTGGTTATGACCAAACTTACACATTATCAGAAACATTACTTGTCTTTCTATGAGTTTTACTGCTAGACAAAATATGCAAATGAAGTGTATGACAAGATGATATTTTACAGACTGCGTAAATCTAAAGCAGTACAGTATTTCAAAAGTTTTACTTGACATTTTATGCAGGTCTGTACTTTTGGCCTTTTAAAATGCCAGTAATTTTGTGTTACCATGGTGACACAATATTTGTAGCATTTCTATGTAATCGAGCGCCACATCACAGCTTTAATTATTTGATCTCCACTCCCACATAAAGGAGGAAAATTAAGTAAACTCCATTCAAATTCAAAGTTTAATGGTGTAATCTTCAGTAAATGATTTCAGTAATTGATTTCTCAAACTACTCATGTAACAAATGACACTCAATAGCTACAGAAATATATAACAGAATCCTGTGACAGCAGCATATAAGGCGATGAAATAGATACAGGAACTTCGTTACCAGTGTAGATCATGATCAAAGTGTACATTGCTCCTATTAGATCATGATCTGCACTTTTCACTGTTCAGTCTGTAAATTTTTCAGTGAACACCCCTTTAAACAGTCAATAGTTCGGTCCATATTGAACGATGGACAAGTCCACTTTTGAAAGTAGGTAAGGCAAGATTTAACTTTTAGAGTTTCCAAGAAAGCCGTTATAAGGTTTTTATTTTGCTGATAACAGTTAAGTGCTTGTATATGAACTAACTGGAAATGTTATATAGAACATTATTAGAGTGTAATGATTTAATATGCCGTATTTCAGGCTGCTATAAGAAAAGAATTGAATGATTTCAAGAGTCAGGAGATGGATGTTCATGAAGATAGTAGACATTTAACAAGGTGGGTAGACTATGTAGTAAAGTTTCGCAATACTCACTGAAAACAACATAGACGTAGCTTGTTTCTAATTAACAATTATGGACTTGTCAGGCATCAGATATGTTGTACATTTTAGAACTTGTTAGCACAATTGGCCATTATGTGTTTTATTTCAGTATGTTACATTATATTTAACTGTTGAATCAGAACGGAAAAGAAATTATGTTGTATATTGTTATATTCTTGACTGTTGCAGATTCCATCGTCCGTGAGATGATCGGGTGAGGACATGGATGGAAGAGTGCTTACACTGTGGCGGGCCTGTCCAGCACAGACACATAATTTGTGCCCGCTATAAAATATATATTTATATATACAAAACAGGCTGGCCCTTAAAGGACCCCTTTACTGGTACCTGATGTGGCAGGCGGGTGCTTTAAGGAACCCGGACTGGTGCCTGACTTTTTTTATTGCCAGTACAGACTGGTTTTGGCCTCGATTTTTCTCTGACTGTGATGAAGTACATCAGTACAGGCATTATAGCTGCATTCAGTGACCCAGTCTACTTTACAGCATTGTCATAATACACAATAATTCAGTGAACCAGTCACCTTTGTGTAAAACCTCTTTATTTTACATTTTAAAGATCATATTTTATTCGTTGCTTGTGCTTTTTTTATAGAAAATGAATGTAGATTTATTGCAAATAAATCATACAAAAAATAATATAATATACAGGACATTTTTTAGAGAATGCAACAATGGTCTGAACGTATCAATGGAATATTAACTGAAAAATAAACTGATCGTAACTATATCTCCATGAATAAAATTTGTTCTGACTATAAAGAAACCAAAGTGAAGCAAGTCTTTGTTATTTATGAAACAGAGAAATCTTTTTGTTCAGATTAATGTTCAAATTCAGTAACAGGGTCTAAAAGATTACCCTGATAAAACACATATTTTGCATCTATCACAAGTGTAGATCATGATCAGCCTCAGTTTTCCATTGCCCACCCCTAAAAACAGTAAATCATACTGTCCAAATAGAAAAGGTGGACCAGTCTATTCATTGTAGCAGGGTAAGCCTATAATAAGTATTGTCAGATACAGAAGTTTTATACCAAGATGACGCTAAATGCTATTGTTTATATATTCAGTTGACATTATGTAAATGCACATGTAAATGTTCTATTATTAATCTTTACCTTGCCGGTGGCTAATACTTCCAGTGCAGATCCCTGTCAGCATGCACACAAATGCATGTTTGATTATAATCGCCACTGTTAGCTATTGAGTCAGTCAATTTTTATCTTTGCACCCCTTTGATCATGTTATGGCACTGTCTTGATTGAAAAAAGGGGGACAAGGCCATTGCAGAAATTTAGCCATATAAGGGTTATAGGATGAGATTGTGGAGTAACTGTGTAAATGTCAAGTCATTGTACAGGGAATTTTATTTCCAGTGCTTATTTATATACATAAATTGTTGCGCAACTTTTGCTTTTAAGTTCTTTAATAGGCAATTTTGATTATTTCACACATGAGGCTCAAGGGAGTCATAGATCGCATGTTTGTGATGGCACAAGCCAGTCAACTCAAAAGAGACTGTTTCTCTTTCTCTCTTTCTAATGGTGACAGTATGAAATAAAAAGTTTCAAACTTACTTTAAATTGATATCTACAGTATGTATTTGACTTCGTTTTGCTTTGTCATCCTTAATATTGGTTGAACTTGATACTTGACATGTCCATATGACATTTTGTACGCTACTTTTGATAGAAAGTGTGAATTTTATGCTAAAAATAGCGTATTATGAGAAAATCCTAGAAAAATATCTTTTGAAACCTGAAACAGCTCTGATGTTTTTGAAGTCGTGACATTTTTGTGGTATTTTACTTGGTTGCAAGAAATAATTGGAGAATACTTGTTTGTAATTAGAGCTTTTATGTACCGTATAATGTTCTATGTATGGCAGTTACGTACATTAAATAGCTACAGCCTACAGGTGTATCTAAGAACATTTCATTATCAAAGTGCATGTATATAAATTTTTGATTGGTCAATTTTTGTGCTCGTGCAACAGTCTAAATGTTCAAAATTTTAAAAAGGATGGAAAAAGACGTAAGTTCAAATACTACAAACTTAATGGTCAAAGATTTTGAACAAGGAAGTTCGGAAAAAGTTCAAAGCCTCATTTCAAGTGACTTGTGATATGTTTATTTTCATTTGTAAGAAAGGTAGATATACATTTTTATTTGCTCACAAATGTTTGTAGTTTCCTCTCTTGTTGTGCGAGAATTGGAAAGAAGCTCGGAGAAACATTCAGAATGAGGGCTTTTTCTTGTCACAAATGTCTTTGTATCTTTCAACCATGTGATTCTATTTGGACCAATGAGTTTAAAGAAGTTTCAAATGAATTTTGTGTATATAAAAAGTCATTGGTGTAAAAATATAACATGTGGCATTTGAAACTTTATTTTTAGTCCTTCTAAATTGTTCTTCCCTGTACTTGCGTAGTCTGCAACCTGTCTGGAGCAAACTCTCTTGGGAACAGAAATGTTTGTTGTAGAGAGGCGTTGTTCTGGAGAGGTCTATTCCTTATTTAGTTAACATAGCAGGAAAGAAAATTTGTGTCTTTTTAGGGAGGGTGTTGCTCTAGGGAGGAGTCATTTGGAGAGGTTGGGCTGTATTTAATACTTTCAAGGTACATTTGTAGTTAAGTGTACTGATGAAGTGTTTTAACTTCATGCAAAAAGCTTAAAACAGATATAACATGCTTTGTAACATGGAACAAAATGTGGTTTTAAAACTATTTTAAAACATAATTTTTTCACGAAGAAAAGAGAGGTTTCAAATTACATATTTTATACACACAAAAAAAAACAGAGAATAAATGATAGAATAAAAGTACTGTAGATTACTAAAAACTTTCTTGTGTAAAATTTTGAGATTGAATGGATTGCAGTATATCTGGTGTCGGACTTTTTAAGGACAAGAAAGAATTAGGATAGTTTTGGCTGTTGTGGCCAGAGTCTCACTACCCATGTTTCAGCCATCATTTTGTGTTTGTTGCTTAACAAATCAGTGTAAATAGACGAGGTAATGAAATAACTGTTTTGAAGCCAAAACATGTTAAATACAGATATATATTTACCTCTACAGTATAGACCGTTATGGGAAGAATTTAAATATTACCAATAACTTTGCAACTGGCACAATTGCAAATAGGAAATATTTCCTTAATCTTCAGTGAGTGCCCACGTAGGAAATAATTCCTTAATCTTCAGTTAGTGTCCAAATAGGAAATATTTCCTTAATCTTCAGTGAGTGCCCACGTAGGAAATATTTCTTTAATCTTCATTAGTGTCCAAATAGGAAATATTTCCTTAATCTTCAGCACATGCCTAATCCTGGTTAATCGTCACGCTATACAGATTTTACAAAAAGTTTTCAACTTCCTTATTATAAACGCTAAAGTGTTACCAAAGTAAACAGGATTTTATTTTTTGTAATGTCATAAATATATTCTTGAGTTGTGTATGCAAGTGTATGGTCTGATCTCAACGTCATGATCGCCTCTTCTCGTTTATAGGTTAATCATATTTACTCTAATATGTGTCTCCACGGGCATTTAGAAGAACAGTGTCAAATAAAGAATCATATGCCTCTATGAGCCATCCCTGCTCTGTTAGGGGACTTAACAATGACTTTCAATTGTAGATAAATCAGATTCTATATAGTACATCTGCCATGCAGATAGAATTGTGATTTATTACCAGTCAACACAGATGTAAATTCATAAACAGGACTGGGTCAGTATATTAGAATAATTACTGTAACAAAAACGTTTCTGAAGAAATATTTTATTAACTTTGAGCTTACGGATTACAGATGGATATCAGCAAAATTGACAAGAGACATAATACATTCACACTAGTTTTGTTCGCTAGAATAGTAATAAAATATATTCTTCAAAATACTGTTTACAGAAATGGTGCCATTGTATTCTTTCTGCTCACACATAGCAAATAATTTTGTCTGTTGATAGTTTTAGTGTTTCAACTCTGCTAGACATGTACATGTTTCTGTTTGGATGATAACGTTAATATGATACTATCCAGATAGAAACCTGAACAAGTTCATTTTAGATATATGCACAAGTTCATTTTAGATGTTAGGATAAACTCACTTTACAAACATGGACAAGTTTGTTTAAAAAACACTGACAAGTTCACTTTAGAAATATGGACAAGTTCACTTTAGAATATGGACAAGTTCATTTTAGAAATATGGACAAGTTCATTTTAGAAATATGGACAAGTTCACTTTAGAAATATGGACAAGTTCACTTTAGAAATACGGACAATTTCACTTTAGAAATATGGACAAGTTCACTTTAGGAATACGGGCAAGTTCACTTTCAACGGAAAAATGTTTGAAGCATGACATGAAAAAAACATCCATTAACTTGAGATATGACAATTTTAAAACATGCTTTATGAATGTTAAAAATGTTAATTAAAGTTTAAACAAACTTTACCCTTACCACTCTGGCGGGAAATTACCATACAGTCTAATTTGATCTACACTTTTCATTATTAAGTTGATGAATTTTCACTGAACCCCCTATAAACAATAAATTGGACTGCCCAAAGTTTAGCACGGGCTGGTCAATTTTAGAAATATAATTTTAATTCACAAATTAGGGAACCAAACTGCTGTACTCCATCTTTAATTCTACTGCTGCCAGGCATCCCAAAGAACACAGAAACTTCTACATGTGTCTTTCCTTTCTATGTATAAAATTATATTTGCGAAGAGTTTATTGTAATATATTGGAACTAACTTTTCAGTGTTTTCATTCACTTGTCAGTGCATATTCATTCCATTTCTGATGTTTTTGTCATACCGTACTTGTCATTTATATATTTCTAATATTTTGCATACATATTTGGTGTTCAGTTGCAGACTGGTTCACAATGTATCATAAACATTTATATGAATTCTTTGTGTTTAGGTGATTGTCAGTTGCCAGAACTTTTTTGTCACTTTGTAGACCTCAGTTTTTGTCATTTTGTCAAAATTCTGTTTTTGTCATTTGCTAGAAGCAAGTTTTTCTATCAGTTACCATGATCTATTTTTGTCAGTTGCTAGAACTAATTTTTGTCAGTTTGCAAGAAACAAGTTCATTTATCAGTTGCCAGAATCCATTTTTGTCAGTTGTCTGAACTCATTTTTGTCAGTTGCCAGAACTGATTTCAGATGATCATTTGACTGAAGATTTAGCAAAAATGCCAAGTCTAACAAAGAAGAGAAATACTTATAGTTTGATATATAAATATTAATATCATTTGATGAAAAATGGTACTAATAACACCATTTAAGTCTTAATAAATACTTTGACATGGTCTTAAGTATGTTCAAAATTGCAGTTGTTTAACTTAAATAGTTCTGGTTTTCTATAGCTCACCCAAGCACAAAGTACTCATGGTGAGCTATTCAAATCACCTGGTGTCCGCCATCTGTCTGTCTGTTGACATTTAACCTTGTGTATGCTATAGTGCCTACATTTTTCACTGGCGCTTCATGAAACTTTTAATGAATGCCTTGGTGGAATCTAGGTCGAGATCATATTGGGTAAAGACTAAGTGGCTAGGTCAAATCATAGGAAACCCTTATGTATGCAATAGATGTTGCATTTTTCATTGGATCTGTGTGAAGCATTGTCATGATCTGTGTCACAATCAATTGTAGGTCAGGATCAAATATGAGTCATCTTTGGTAAAAGAACTAGGTCACCATCATAGAAAAAACATGCGTACCGGTATGCAATAGAGGCTGTCTTTTGCATTTGATCTTTGTGTGTTTATGAAATTTAGGTTGAGTTCAAAAATGGATCATCCCGGAGTCAAAAACTTGTTCAACATGGAAAGTCAAAGGGAAACCTTAACACTTTAGGGGCCACATTTGACCCCAATCATGATGAAAATTGGTCAGAATGACTGTCCTGATCTCTAGGCCAGGTTGGTAACTGGGTCACATGCTCAAATCCAAGGGAAATCCTCTAAATAAGACAAATTTAGAGGTCCATTGATACCCAATTTGTATGAAAATAAGTCAGAATGTTTGTCTTAATATTTTTAATCTTGGGCACCGGGGGTAAAGAACCAGGTCACTGTGGCAAAAAAGAAACAACGTGTGAACTTGATAGAGCATATTAATTTTTGCATCATCATAAAAATGTATCAGAATATTTTTCTTGAGATATGTCCCTCAGGTGAGCAATATAGGGCCATCTTGGCCCTCTTGTTTTTATTTGGTGTGAAATTGTTAAAGAAGCAAATAATAGCTTTTAAACCTCATTTGTAACATAATGTTTTTAATTTTGTACAGAAAAAAAAATACGTAAAGAGCTTTTTTCGTAAATTGTTGATGTCAGGTATATATATTGTGTTTGTACCGCCAAAATGTCTTTGATTATGTTTTGCAAGTATTTGTTTCAGCTGTGAATATTGACATATTTCCATTAACATCAGTTACTGAAGGTCCATCAGCTGTAATCAAATGCCTATATCTTTAAGATACCAGGCATATCATTTTATTTGTAAGAGGCCATTCAAGTTTTGTGTTGATGAAAGCTGCCAAGTGTCTTGATTACATTTTAAAACGTCAGGAGGGTTTGAGGGTTAAAATCTGTATCATCTTGCTGATTAAATTTACTTTTTAAGTCAGTGAAATGAGGCACTAGGGATGTTTTTCGTGAATTCTTTCCTCACACATTTTGTTAATTCATTTAAAAGGAAATTGCTCATTATAGTTTTGGTCTAAAAAAATGGCTAAATCACTGCAACAAACAAGGAAGCTTAAGCATGTATGAAAAGAAAACACTGATCCCACATGAAAACAAGATAGGGCCAATTTTTATTACATACTGAAAAGCACAAATCCTACATATAAAAAAGATAGGGCCAAATTTTATTGCATACTGAAAAGCACAAATCCTACATATAAAAAAGATAGGGCCAAATTTATTACATACTAAAAGCACAAATCCTACAGAAAAAAAGATAGGGCCAAATTATACATACTGAAAAGCACAAATCCACATGAAAAAAGATAGGGCCAAATTTTATGACATACTGAAAAGCACAAATCCTACATGAAAAAAAGATAGGGCCAAATTTTATTGCATACTGAAAAGCACAAATCCTACATGAAAAAAAGATAGGGCCAAATTTTATTGCATACTGAAAAGCACAAATCCTACATGAAAAAAGATAGGGCCAAATTTTATTGCATACGGAAAAGCACAAATCCTACATATATAAAAGATAGGGCCAAATTTTATTGCATACTGAAAAGCACAAATCCTACATGAAAAAAGATAGGGCCAAATTTTATTGCATACGGAAAAGCACAAATCCTACATATAAAAAAAGATAGGGCCAAATTTTATTGCATACTGAAAAGCACAAATCCTACATATATAAAAAAGATAGGGCCAAATTTTATTACATACTGAAAAGCACAAATCCCACATGAAAAAGATGGGCCAATTTTATTGGCATACGGAAAAGCACAAAAACATAAAAAAAGATAGGGCCAAATTTTATTACATACTGAAAAGCACAAATCCTTTATGAAAAGAAGATAGGGCAAAATTTATTTACACACTGAAAAGCACAAATCCCACATGAAAACAAGATAGGGCCAAATTTTATTACATACTGAAAAACATGATTCCCATATGAAAACAAGATAGGACCACATTGTATAATATACCCAAAAACACAAATCCAACATGAAAACAAGATAGGGACAAATGTTGTTACATACCCAAAAAACACATTTCCTACATGAAAACAAGATAGGGCCAATTTTTATTACATCCAGAAAAACACAGATCCCACATTGAAACAAGATAGGGCCAAATATTTATTACATACCAGTATATATTCAGTAGCACGATGTTCCATTTTTGCCTGCAGATATTTTGACAACTTTTAATCAGCCGTAGAGTATTATTTTTACTAGCTGTACAATATTGTTGAACATTTTTATAGTTTTCCCCGTGAGTTATCGTAAAACAATAAAATTGATGCAATAAATTTTTGAATTAGTCATTTCAGAAGGGTAGTGGATAAAGTGATAGTATAAATACATGTTTTTCCTCTCGCAGTTAAAGATCATAATATTTTACCGTTCTGAACAATCTTGTAATATGCTCATTACAAAGACCGTAAACTTTCCATAGAGGGAGAGATTTATAAGCCGATTAATTGATCATGTTAATTTGCCAATGCATAATAATTTTTGGTTCCAGGTGTGGTACTGATACATGGTATTTCATCCTAACTTGTACCAAGAACTGTTTTTGACTAAAACTTTTCCAAAACCTTTCTAGGACTTTTCTTGCAATGGGATCATGTACAATGTACCTGGGTTGGTAATGCTATTCCAGATTTACACATCTAAGTGAAACTGTATTGTTTGCTGCAATAAGGTGATTACCAATTTTGAGTTACTGAATGCACAATAAATAGCGAATGAAAGTCAGTGAGTCAGCCATAATGGATTTTTCTGCTTGAGTAATTAAATATAGAGGAGCAAAATATTCAAATCATAAATATTTTCAGATGCAGTTATGGTTATCGATATTCGGTTTTCTAGTTTTTGAAATGAGACCAGTCACTGTTGCTTCTATATGTAAGTTGTAGGAACATGTATGATGCTAATTGAAGGTGCAATTTTATTATCATTGAATGTGTGAGTAAAAATTACAAAAATACATTTTCAAATGTTATATTTGTAAAATATTCTGTATATTGTGAAAGGTACAATGTTTATGCACAATATTTCATTTTGCAAAACTTACTTTTATAAACTTGTATGGATTTGTATTTGTTGTATGCAGCTATACACTATCATCTGAGTACAAATAAAATAAATACAAATACATTATTATGTCGTTGTTGTCTTTTGAGCTCTTCAAGGTGAGCTATTGTGATCGCGTGGTGTCCGCCGTCTGTCTGTCTTCTGTACGTCCACACTTACTCTTATGTATGCAATAGGGGCTGCATTTTTCACTATATTGTCATGAAACTTGGTCAGTATGACTGCCTTGATAAAATCTAGGTGGAGATCGAATATGGATCATTTGGGGTCAAAAACTAGGTCACCAGGTCAAATCATAGAAAAACCTTGTGTATGCAATAGCGGTTGCATTTTTCATTGGATTTTCATGAAACTTTATCAGTATGATTGTCTTGATGAAATCTAAATCGAGATTGAACATGGGTCACTAAGGGTAAAAAAACTAGGTCATGGGGTAGAATTATAGAAAATCCTTGCTATAGAGGTTGCATTTTTCATGAGACTTTCATGAAACTTATTCAGTATGATTGCCTTGATGAAATCTAGGTAGAGTTTGAACATTGGCCATCCTGGGTCAAAAACTAGGTCACAGGGTCAAATAATGGAAAAACCTTGTGTATGCAATACAGGTTGCATTTTTCATTGGATTTTCATGAAACTTGGTCAGTATGATTGCCTTGATGAAAACTAGGTCACAGGTTCAGATCATAGAAAAACCTTGTGTATGCAAAAAAGATTGCATTTTTCATTGGATTTTCATGAAACTTGGTCAGCAAGATTGCAATGATGAAATCTAGGGTCAAAAACTAAGTCACAGAGTAAAATTGTAAAAAAAAACTTGTGTATGCAATAGAGGTTGCATTTTTCATTGGATAGCTATGAAACTTTATCAGTATGATTGTTTATGTATAATTAAGGTACAGTATGAATATGAGTCAGCTGAGGTCAAAAACTAGGTCACCTGTTAAAATCCTTGCGTATGCCATACAGGTGACATTTACAACCCAATCATCATGTAAATTGGTCAAAAGGTTTGCCTTGTCAAGGTCAAACAGAACGCTGTGTTTATAATACAGTTTACAGTTCAAGTTTGGTCACATATTGCCAAGTAAGGTGATAAGTGGCAGGTGAGCGATATAGGGCAATCTAGGCCATTTTGTTTGTTGTTATTCTTCAACTCGTAATATTAGCCAAGATCAGTTATTGGCGAATTAACGTTAAACCACATATTTCTACACGATATTCAAAATCAAAATTACTTATCTGTATCATCGGCAACCCCCAAAAATGAATCGTTCTGAGACAGTTTGGTCCCTGCTTATTCAAATGCACATGCGGTAAACAGGTTTCTCTACATGTAAGTCATAACTTTATGAACATTTACATCAAATATACAATACCATCTACCCATATCCTAGATAATTGCTATTTTAGCGGATCAAATACCAAATCTATTGTGGAGGTACTAGGAAAGACGTAATTGTATATAATGCCAGGTGACTTTTTATCAGTCGATTCGCAGCTTTTGCGACCAGTGCAGATCATGATTGGGCTGCACATCCGTGTTGTCAGCATGATCACTGCCACATGACTGCTCAGTCAGAAAATTTTCAATGTGCATGCATCCGTTTGAACACTAAATGCTGATTTTTATAAACTAGCAATATTGTGGTTAATCACTCGGATCTGATCATATTTGCTCTAAAGCACGTGAATATGGAGACTTATGTTTGCATTAGAAAGGGGTCATCTTGTGCTTTCATTACTTAAATGGGTGATAACTCTTAACTTACTAGATACTTTAAACTTCATCCAACAAATTCTCATGATTGATGTCCAAACGATCATTTTATATTGTTATGGAAAGACGGGATACAGACCCAGTTTGGTAACATGCAGTCAGTAAGTATTTATTATTAGTGACCATGTTTCTACCAACAATATAAATCTACCATGTCGTAATATCAAAGACGTACCTATGCTCCATTTCAGCCCTTTCAAAATAGGCATTTTTTCACATATCTGTCAATTTATTTACGAGGAACCCGTTCAGTATAGTGTGCATGCGTGCAGATGTGGCGGGCCACCGGTATATCATTTCGCGGATTTTCAATGAAATACGATTGCGTAGATATTGGATCGATCCATCGAACATTTGTGATTTTACAGTTAACCAGATACAATGAAGATACACGTATTGCCTTGGACGGATGGGCTGAATCACATACTGTGTATAATCACGGTAACCCAAGACCCTACACCTTGTACATGTTTATATCCATAGAGAACGCCAGTTAGCACGAGAAACCCGAGCATTTAGATGAAAATACAGACTCAGCGTGGGAAGGGCACTTCTAGAAGAAAAAAGTACACATAAAACCACAGAATCAGACCTACAAAACGGCAAATGCATGCAGTTAGGGTAATGACCGTGATTTTTCCGTACAATCCGCAAGTTGTTCTGAGCACAGGCACTGGGGGTTTAGGATGTACCTTTCGTAGCAGTCTGTAGAAGTTTGCAAAGACAACCTCACAAAGTAGGTGGTGAACTATGTTATTAACAGATAAAGGGTGTTAAGAAATTGAAATATGACATAAACTATGAAAATGGCTCCGTACCACCTTGACTGGCAGAGGCTAGTCTGAATCGGGGGTTTACTCCTCTTTTCGACACAATCACGATTCTGTTTCAGTGGCAACCTATACGTCGTTTTTCGTTATTATTGGTACAAATGTACTAGGACCGAGCTTTAAACAATTCCAGGATACAAAAATGCCTTTAATATGAAAATTGAAAGACTTGCAGCTTGCGAATATTAATGTATGAACATAATTATCATAAATATGTCGAAAGTGTACAGTACTTGCATTCTGAATTAGCCAAGCGTAATTTTTCGTTGAATGTCACATACGCGCATTCATCGTGCTTCAGTGGCTGTCAATTCACCCTTTCGCAAAGACTGTTCAAGGCTTTAATGTCCACTGTTAACTTATTGGTTCACCTGTTCGTATCTCCGTCAGCAGTTCTGGCGTCTGCATTGTCATTTCGGAAATGCACTGACTCTCATCCGAGTAAAAGCTGTCTCTAGTCCCAATTGCAATTCCGTTTTTTGAACTGTGAGTCTCCCTGGAGGCAAGTTCCGTCACTTGGGAGTCACCGGCGGAAAGTTTTTGCCCTTGAATATCTCCGTCGGCAGGTTCCTCTCCTTGTGTATCTCCGGTGGCGAGTTCCTTCCTTTGCACCTCCCTGTCTGACTGTAACAATCGACTACATATTGCCGACGTCGCCTTGATACGATCCAGTCGGACTAGTCTATCTAAATTCATGGTATGTACCGAAGATAAATAATCTGATATTTGCATATCGCGATTCTTGCTCTCAGACCGTCGGTAAATATTTCCAGCGACAAATGCAGTTATTCCAAGACTGTAAACAGAAAGAGTTAACACTATGAAAATCATGGCCCCTCGGTTATCGCTTTCTCGATTATATCTCTCTCCGTCGGCAATCGTTACTCCGAGGTCATCCATTTTTGAATTATACATTTCACCGTCGGTAGCCAATGATGTATTCCCAACGACAGCTTCTAAGGAAGACAAATTATAAAAGTTTGTATCCATATCATTCAGTTGAAATGGTTCTTTGTTTCAAACACGGCAAACGAGAATCTAAATTATTATTCATAAAAGCTTTGTTTATCGTGTTGTTTGCTCTTTGACTAAATGTCAATGTACTCGGAAATTAATGAGTTAATACCCGCGTGGTATGATCAATTATGACTTATCATTTTCCATTTTGTTAATAATTAACGTTAGAAATCAGCACATATTAATAACCGAGAATGTGTTTTCACAAGATCCAACATATTTGGCTTATAAATACTCAAGTTTGGCAAGTTTAAAGTAAAGTACCCATGGTTGCACAATGTTCGATATATCTTAATTAAATGTGGTCTTATAAATATATGGACCATACAAAATTTTCCGAATACAAAATGGTTAAAGATGTCGGTTAAACAGAAATTACAGGATTTATTCTTGAATAATTGGTATCATTTAGTTGAAAATTCAAGCAATAGCACATTCTACAGAGTATTTAAGAAATCTTTTGGTATTGAATCCTATTTATCCGAACTACAACCCTCTTTATTATATGATCTCATCAGAATCATCGCTTACCTATTGAAACAGGAAACTGGTCAAGAATACCAATAAATGAAAGAACTTGTAACTCTTGTAGAAACAAAATTGGGGATGAATTTCATTATTTATTTGAATGCAAACAATTCTCCAATGACAGAAGTCAGTTTATCAAACCATATTTTTATCGACGTCCAAACATGTTTAAGTTAGAAAAATTAATGTGTACTGGCAACAAATCAGAATTTCTGAAACTGTGTAAGTTTATAAAGGTTATACTACGAACTGTTAGAATGTAATATCTATATTTGCCGATTATTGTCATTAATATTATGTTTGACTATCATGTATTAATTGAAATATGAGAACAATCTTGATGGTTTATATGGTAAATACTGCACCTAGAATGTTTTAATATATAGTAGCCTCCTAATATATCATATTGTATGTTGTAAATGCCTCATATTTGCATGTGTGTACATGTATTGAGTGAATAAAAGATATGTTCTGTTCTGTTCTGTTCTGGTAAAAAAAAGAAATTCGGTTTCGATTCCCGGGGCTGACCAACTAAATAACTAACTGTCTTTCGGTTGAGACTTAAACCGAGGTCCCATGTATGGGTGCTATACACCTGGCATGTTAAAAAAAACCAGGGGTGTCTCTGGAATTGGGACGCTTTCTGTATCTTGCACTATCCTCCAAAACCTAAAATAACTAACATCTTCTTTGGGCGTTGGTCATGTGGGGAACTGGTACCAATGATAAAACCCTAATATACGATACAAAAAGAAACTCAGTCAGCCCGGTTAGCTCAATCAGTAGAGCACGGGACTAGTAATCTCAGGGTTGCGGGCTCGATCCACGGGGCTGGCCAACTAAAATCAGTCTTTCGGATGAGACTTAAACCGCGGTCTTATGTATGGGTGATATACACCTGGCATGCATAAGAACCAGGGATGTCTCTGGAATTGGGACGCTTTCTGTATCTTGCAGTATCATCCGAAACCTAAAATAACTAACCTCTTCTTGTGGCGTTGGTCATATGGGAAACCGGTATCAACGATAAAGCCCTAATACACATACGTACAAAAGAAATTGTAATATTCAGTGATGCAAACACGAATGCATGAAATATACTGCATTGGTTGATGAATTAGCGAAGCTGCAACTTTTGGCCGAATTGGGTTGTAGTGTAACATTTGAATTTTTCAGTGTACAGATTCACCACGAATATTACGGAAATTAGAAATATGTGAATACTTTTACATATAAAGTATTTAATGTCAGTATTGGCTGAATGAAAAGGAAAACAATAATGGGCATAAAACGGCTTGAGCAAAAAAAACAAAAAAACAAATCATCCAAGTCACCTGAGACAGAACAAACGAGAACTATATTTAAATCAAAGCACTGAAAGTGCTCACAGCAAAGATTGGGCACAAGGGGATTTTTCTTTATTAGAAAGAGTGACCTTTCGTGTAAATACTTCGCTAATAGTACTTGTTTTTGTTTTTGTTTCAATCCGTTTACTTTAATCACAGATATACAGTTCATCAATAACACATCATGTTGCTGTTGTTTAAAATTCAAGGTATAACATAATTATGCTTTAGACTTTTTGACGCAGTACATGTATAATGTAGTGCATTTAAATTGTATGTACCTAGCTGTGTGTACGGCACATCATTCAGAAATATATAACACGGCAAGCTCAGCACTTTACATGAAATCCTCTATTAAATGACGAAAAGTTTCTTGAAACCTGAAAATTAAGTAGTGGTACATTTCTGTTTCCGTAATGGACATATGCTAATATCATAAAAAAATTAATACAGGTCATTATTCCATAATAATGTCCGACCAGATCCACCGCCGTGGTGGAGTGGTTAGAGTCGCTGACTTGAAATCACTGTAACCTCTCATAGATTCGAGAGGATCATGGGTTCGAGCCCTGCTACCGACCATGTCTCATTTTGTGAGGAAGTTGGCACGTTCTTACTGAGAATCAGAGTTTAGTTTTGCTTCTTCCCAGGAACGATTGTTAGATAAACTGCCCGCTTGTTAAAATGACAAAAAATTATGGCGGTTGAAGTGAACGTTCAACTCCTACCAAAACGATGTATGACCAGAAATTATAAAAGAAAGCATATGCAGCATTTATTCTTGCATACCAGATCGGGGTATCCGCAGTTTTCATCAGTGCTGGAAAATCTCATATTACATCCCCCATGTAATTTGACTGTCTTGAATTACTTGTGACGTAACGTTATAAACATTGTGACGTCTCGTCCTCAAACAAAACATCCGAATATCGTTTGATTTGATATCATAATGCATTATTTCGATATGTCTGTTTTAAAGTGCACGTCGGTATGCAAGAAAAAGTTTCTACAATGAGACATTTAGTTCAGATATAAATATCTGCCACCGAGGGTGTCTGGTTACCGCCTCGGTGACGGATTTGCCGCATTAACACGGAAATGACTTGCAATCCATTTTTAAGCCGAGATCGGAAGGAAATACAGTTCTTCACTCGTTTAAGATAAAGTCGGTCTACTTTGCAGGCATATTGCTTTTGGTCGAGTTGTCTGTATGTATGTCTGTCTGTCTCTGTCTGTCCGCCCGTCCGAAACAAACCGTGTCCGCTCCATATCTCTTGAATCCGTTAGGGATTTTAGAAAAACTCACCACAAATGTTCACCATATTGAGACGGTGTGCAGAGTGCATGTTACAACCACCTTGGTTCAAGGTCAAGGTCATGTTACTGACTTCCGGGCAGATCAAGTTTAACACGGTCATGCAGAGGCGTTCTTATGTTAAACAGAAACGTACTTGTTATGCACGCATGTTGTCCGTGCTTTCTTAATAAGCTTTCTTCTTAGCCTTGAACAGTCGGATTTCGTCAAAACAGGTTCCTTATGGTGGTACAAATAAGTACATGTGTCTTTATCCGATACATATTACCGCAAATCAAGATAACCTGTATATTGGTGTAACTACCGAAAGTTGCAAACGTGCATTTGTCCATTTACAACACTTAAGTAAAAAGTTCTCGTTTGAACTGCAATTTGTATTTACTTTTCAATTGCATAGTTTTAGCCCTTTATAATTATTTATATTGAAAGGTACGGGTACCTTAGCTGAGGGTGGCGCTGTGCCTAAGTGGTTAACCCTCTTGTCCTCGGTTCGGATCCCCCGTTGCACTGGAAATATCAGCTTTTGAGTGTTTCCCACCCATCTAGAGATGAACCGGTTAAACACCCTGAGGTAGTATCGTGTGTATATGCGCTATACACCGGGCACATAAAAGAAACAATGGGTCTATTCGTAAAGATCTATGGTCTGGTACCTGGATTACCTTGTATATGTGTCTGCCTATTCAATCTGTGCCTGTCAGAAGTCTTGGCAGTATTACCCGAGGAGAAATCCAAGGGTCGTCCAGGACTATAAACAGTAAAAAAGAAGCCAAGCTATACACGATTTCAACATTTCTTGCTCTAATCGCGACTGCGAACAAATCAGTAATCTACGACAAGGTAGACAAATAAGTGTCGGTGAATTAGCATATCGTGGCACCCGGTTCATAGATTTGATTTACTGGTATATACCCATTACACAGACGGTACGTTGTATGATGAGTGAAGCGATGATTATGCAAATTGTCTTTCTTCACTCTATACTAAATTTGTAAAACGTCGTGTATTATGTCTATCACTATCTACGTCAATCCATTTTTATCGAGCACCCCTCTGAACAACTAATGGTACATTCTAAATGAAATACGGACAAGTCCATTCTAGAAATGCAGCGAGTTGATTCAAGTTTACGTAATGTTCAGTGGTCTTATTCGGCTAATGCAAAAATAATAATTCTCCTATCGTTCGTCCGTATCTAATGGTCGTTAGTATAAAGATATCATCAGCCGGGACTCGCTAGTTGAAGGACACTTACATTCAGAATGGCGAAGGAAGAGGTACGTTAGATTTTCATGGCATAGAAAAACATTATCACGCGCTGGTTAACAGCTCTTTCAAGTATTCTCAATGATATATAGAGTACCGATGTATACGTTATTCCTATATTTTTTGTACATTGTTCTTATCATTACAGTCGAAGCTGAATACTGTTGTGGAAATTGCTAAATATCTGGAAGAGTCTGATGCGACAAAACTCGCGCAACAAATTAATAGATGGAAGGACATTAAAGTCAACATCGGCGTCACGGGTTTGTCTGGTGTTGGAAAGTCGTATTTTATCAACGCTTTGAGAAACTTGAAGCCTCTTGATGATGGTGCTGCTAAAGTCGGAACGAAAGAAACAACAATGGAACCGACTAGTGTTTTGGGATTTGCCTGGAGTCGGAACCAACAAATTTCCGAGAAATGAATACATTGACGCAATTGGATTTAAGAAGTATGCCTTTTTTCTGATTTTGCCATGCACCAGATTCTATGAGGATGACTGCTGGCTTGCAGAAGAGATTATAAGAGCTGGAAAGAAGTTTTATTTTGTACGAACCAAACTCGACATTGACGTAGAGTGCGCAAGGGCAGAAATGGGCGTCCCTGAAAGTGACACAATGCGTACCATTCGAGAAGATTGCGAAAATCACTTAAAAGGGGTCGGGATTAAAACTCCAAATGTATTTCTGATTTCAAGCCGATATCTAAAAGCATATGATTTTGATTCCGTTATAAGTAATCTGATTGATGGAGCGTCCGACATGCAAAAGGAAGTTCTTACATTAACAGTATTTAGCTGGTCAAATCGGAAACTTCTGGATAGCAAAAGGGCCATACTTCAAGGAAGAATAACCAAGAGAGCGGTTATGGCTTCGGCTCCTTTAATGATTCCATTTTTCGGGTCAACAATCAGGAGTAAAGTCGTTGAAGATGAGGCAGACCTTTATCGCAAAGAATTTGGATTGGATTCCGAAAATCTGAAAAAAGTCGCCGCACGTATAGGTGTTCCAATCTCTGGCTTAAGAATGAAATCACAGCCTTTAAGTGGAAATGTTTTGGATTCTACGATTGCATCAATTCCAATCCCAGTTGCGGTACTCGCCTTAAACATAGCAAAAGGTGCTGTAGTGGCCGTGAGAGGGTATTTTGGTGTCAAGAGCTTTTTACAAGAAACACTAGACGCAACTTTCAGAGATGCCGTTGAAATACATACAGCATACTGCAATCAACTCGGAAGTGCAAAACTTTGAGCTGACATGCCTGATTCAGTGTTACGCTTTGCTTTGTATATGTCAGATATTTAAACGGTTAGCTATTCATAATATAACTTTATCATATAAACTGCTGACTACATTCTAGTGAATTCTAAATTTAGAAAGATGCCCACTAAGCTATATATGACAAACACCAGAAGAGACGAGTTTTGCCTACATGTCATGCGGTACTATAATTATTATTATTATATTACAGATGAAACTTGACATGAAAAGTTTAAGGTTTATGTATATACATGTACTTGCAAAGAGAATATTTTGGTGAAATGATAAAAGGTATGACTAAATGCATGGAGGACATAAGGTCACCGAATGGATCTTATCATTTTGGCATGCTGGAACAAACATAGCCATTGGGCTACGTCCTCTTTACATTCATTATTATCTTACAAATAAAAGCTCACAAAATTATACAAGACTTTAAATTAGTAAAGTTCTGGTGTATATACTTCCGATTGTAATTTTTAGGAAGGTATTTATTACTTAAAGTGGCAACTAACGCGAATATCGTCTAAATTCATTTATAATACAAAGTACCTGTAACTGCATACATTTGCTTAAATCTTAATCGGAATTTCAACTTTATTCACATATATTTACTAATCAGAATTAAAATTTATACAGTAATATTTTAGACTTTGTAGTAAATCTTTCAAAGACATTCGCAGTCCTACTTTCCGTCTTTATGCTTTGTACAGTTTGCCATGGATTCTAACAGTACTTTGCCACGCCTTTCCCCTAGCAACTTTGCGAAATGACCCTGGAGGTAGAAATGATGTTTTTAAAGGTCCATTACTAACACCAAATCGAATTTTCTTTTAAACCTGGAATTGTAACAGGTAAATACAGTTTGATACTGGCTTCTAAAACTTTACAATAGCCGTGGAGTATTTCCCTGTTTGAAATACTGAGGCAGAAAAACGAGCGAATATTTGTGTATTTCCTTAGATTGACCTGGGTGGTCTTTTTGTCCTACTTTTGCTTTATTTAATGTTGTAAACAGTCAGACATATACTTTGTACATCACTGGAAGTAAAGTTTTTCAATTATAATTCAAATAGGCATGTTTATTTATGTACAACCTATTTACAGCCACTCTCTGGGAGATTTCTGGAAAATTGCAAAGATATTTGAAAACGGGAAAACCTACTTTCTTTTTTGAAAATGCAAAATATAATTCATTAATTCTTTTATTAAACTCAAATTGTCGCCAGTATATGGTCACATTCTATGCAGTATGTCATATTTTTCTTCTAAGAAGACGCCCGTTACGATTCCAGGTTAAAAGCTTTGGTGTTAGTAATGGACCTTTAATTGTCGCAATCTCCATCGCAGAGTTACTGTTACTTACACTCACTATCATAAGAGTGGTCAGTTGTGTAAGAGAGTGTAACTGTCGTTCTAAACAGCAAGTCTGCTGTTCGTGACTATGGACACTGAAACTGGCTATCTCCAAGCAGCGGACTCGAAAAGTCATAATCGTACTGCAAGTCAATCTACTATTCAAACTGGAAAGAGTCATCTCTCTGATTTCATAGATAGAGAAAGAGAGACATCTCTTAGATTCAGAGATATCTCTGTGAATGAGGAGATATCTTCCTTTTAATAGAGGTACCTCTCATGTTTTGAAAGCTATCTGCCAATACTAAAGAGATATAAGTGTACTAAAGCTATCTTTTAACCGTACAGATATACCTATCATACCTTAAAAGATACCTATCAAATGAGGTAGCTGTTTAAAGTAGAGATATATCTCTTAACTTACATAGTTAGTTTTGTAACTTTGAGTGATATCTCTCAAAAATATAGAGATATTTCTAAAATGATGTTAAACAGATATATCTGTAAGTAGAAGACATATTCCTAAAAATTCATGAAATATCTTTCTGTGACACAAAGATATCTCTCAGCGTGAAAGAGATATCTTTATTTAAACGAAATATATGTATTTGAAATTGGAGAGATATCTCTTTTACTATTTAACCAAAAAGTATAGTTCTCTAATTGCATAGAGATATCTACAAAAATAGGGGAGATATCTCTTAAATTTAGAGGTATCTCTTTAAATGAGGAGATATTTTTCTTTTTTAAGAGGTGTCTCTCATGTTTTGAAAGATATCTCCCAAAATAAAAGAGATATCACTCAATATAAAACAGATATCTTTTCACCATACATAGACATCTCTCCACCATATCTGTTTAAAATAGAAAGATATATAACTACCATGTATCAAAAACGTGCCTATGTCCCATTTGAGCCCTTTCAAAATTGGCATTTTTCACATTTCGCGGACTTTCAATGAAATACGAATGCGCAGGTAGGACTTACGACCCATCAACAAAAATAAGTGCACCGCGAACATTAGTGATTTTACAGTAAACCAGATACAAGGAAGATATTGCCTTGGACGGACGGTCTGAATGTTTACATAATGTTTATCTTCACGATACCCCCAAGACCCTACAGCAGCTTTTTGTAAACCGTGTACACATGTTTGTTTATACCCCTGGAGAGTGTCACACAGCACGAGGAAATCCGTGACTTTTCAGTACAATCCGCGCAATCAAAATAGCTCTTGTTCTGAGCACAGGCACTGGGGTTTAGGATGTTCCATTCGTAGCACGGACTGTAGAAGTTCGCAAAGACAATCTCACAAAGGATTTGACAGTTCAATGTAGGTGGTGAACTATGTAATTAACAGATAAAAGATGTTTAGAAATTGAAATATGACATAAACTATTAAAATTGCTCCGTGCCACTTTCGGACTGGCAGACTAGCTTGAATCTTATATAGTTTTACTTCCCTTTCCGACACAATCACGATTCTGTTTCAGTGGCAACCTAAACGCCGAGCTTTGAATGAATGAAAATAAAATTCAAGATGCAAAAATGTTTTTAATATAAAAATTGAAAGACTTACTTACAGCTTGCAAATATTAATATATGATGAACACATCATAAATATGTCGAAAGTGTACTTGCATTCTGAATTCGCCAAGCATAATATTTCGTTGAATCTAACATACGCGCATTCATCGTGCTTCACTGTAGCTATGAATTCACTGTTTCGCAAAGACTGTTCACGGCTTCAATGTCCACTGTTAGCTTATTGGTTCACCTGTTCGTATCTACGCCAGCAGTTCTTGTGTCTGCACTGTCATTTCGGAAATGCACTGACTCTCATCCGAGTAACAGCTGCCTTTAGTCCCAATTTCAATTCCGTTTTTTGAACTGTAAGTTTCCCTGTCGTAAAGTTCCGTCACTTGTAAGTCGCCGGCGGAAAGTTTTTGCCCTTGAATATCTCCGTCGGCATGTTCCTCTCCTTGATTATCTCCGGCAGTGAGTTCCTTCCTTTGCACCTCCCTGTCTGACAGTAACAACCGACTACATATTGCCGACGTTGCCTTGATACGCTCCAGTCGGACTAGTCTATCTAAATTCATGGTATTTGTTGTCGATAAATAATCTGATATTTGCATATCGCGAATCTTGCTCTCTGACCGTCGGTAAATATGTCCGGCGACAAATGCAGTTATTCCAAGACTGTAAACACAAATTGTTAGCACTATGAAAATCATGGCCCCATGGTTATCGCTTTCTCGATCATATCTGTCTCCGTCGGCAACCGTTTCTCCGAGATCATCCATTTTGGGATTATACATTTCAGCTTCGGTAGCCATTGATGTATTCCCAACGACAGCTACTAAGGAAGACAAATTATAAAAGTTTGTATCCATATCATTTATCTAAAATGGCTCTTTGTTTGAAGAGCATATAAATATTATTCCTAAAATCTTTGTTTCTGAAGTGACTTTGTGTGTATATTTGCTCTTTTACTAAATGTCAATGTACTCGGAAATTAACGAGTTAATTAATATTCCCTTGGCACATGTACGTCAATCATAACTTTATTAATAATTAAACGTCAGAAATTAACACTTATTCATAACCGAGAATGTATTTTCACAGGATCCAGTATATTTCACTCGATACCCAAGTTTGATAAATAATAAGGTGTAATATTTAGTGATGCATACAATAATGCACAAGTAATATACTGTATGGGTACCCGAAATAGCGAAGCCAACTTTTTGCGAAATTGGGTTGTAGATATACTGTAAAGAATCACGATCATGATCTTTTGAATTACACAAAAGTCTGTTTATGAAGTTTCACTGCGATTTTAATACTCCGTCAGTTACAGACCCTTGCATATTTTTACACGATGATTAAAGTGGAATTATGCACATTTTTAAAGAAAAAATCCAGCTGAAATATGTGTGTGTAGAAAGGGTAGAGGAAAAAATAGCTTTTAACCCAATACACCAAACTCTTCCTGCTGCCAGTACGAAATAATAACTTTCCAAATATTACGTTTCCTAGTTTGACTGGGAGAGTCAATTAAAAAAAAAACAATTGCATGTAGGAGTTGCTTCCCACTGCCGAAATCTCTACCAACAACAACAATAACACAAGGGAGATCACTGCGAAGAAAGGAAATGTTATTTTATTTGTCCATTTTTTTTATTTCTGAAGCACAAACTTCAAATACTAATGCGGCATTATATTTAGTTTAACACATTTAAATGCACAGCAACCGAAAATTGCTTTTATAAAACTGTCACCAAAAATACGCTAGATCTATGTGCAGTAAGATGCGCAGAATGTCACTTTAATATGTTTATAAGGTCAGGCCAAAGATTCACTTTTTTTAGTAATCAACCAAACCAGCATTTCTCACATAATGTTTTTAGATCTTAAGGGAGATGGAATTTTTTTTTGAAAATGAAAAATATGAAAACGTCAAAAATGTTATAAAGCCCAACGGGGTAGACAGGTTAAGGGTGTTGTGTGCAGCAAATTAATCTGCTTTGAATTTTTAAGATTTTACATTTACATGCATGATAAAAAAAAGATACAATCAGGGAGTTGATAAGTACTATATCCAAATGTACCTAGATATATTTGTTGTGTTGCGTATTTGGTCTACTTTATATTTGTACCTTCGATAACTCATTTTTACGGAAGCGTATTATTGTCGCCAGTTTCTAAATATAAATGTAGACTTGCTGCGAAAATATCGCTTCACGGGGAAAATGCAAGATAATAATAGAAATAATTGCATGATAGTTGTAGCATTCGTTTCTTAAGAATCAGCGAGTAAAATCATTTTGAGCGGTATAGATTTTGCATGAAAGATTTATCTTGCTTGTGTAAGATAATTTATTACTAAAGATGAGTTAATATTTAGCTCCAACATCAGTGACACTAGAATAGATGACTTATGAAAATGTTTTCTCTTTAGCTCTATATAGCCTGCAGCCTGCCTGCCTGCCTGTTTGTCTGTCTGTCTGTATGTCCTCACTTACCGTCTGAACACTCTAGATGCCACATTTAAGTATCGTCATGAAAATTGGTCAGAATATTTGTCTTGATGATCTTTCGACAAAGAATGAAACCAGGTCATGCGGGGTCAAATCCTAGATCACATCTTTTAAACATTGTAGAAGCCACATTTTGTACCCGATGGTTACAATGTTTGTGTCTTGATGAACAATAGGGCCAAAAAAAATCTATGTTTCGGGCAACCCGACCCTACCTAGCGAAACCCCCCGACCATAGAGAGAAAAAAAGAAGAAAAAAAGTGAACAATTTTTTTATTATTATTATTTTAATGTGCCCCTACCCTACCTTGGTAGTATTCTTCGGACCGTTGCCCTAAAGACAGATTGTTTTTTTCTCAACCTATAGCATTTTTTTATTTAAAAAACCAACAAACAAAAACGTTGCCCCTACCCTACCTAGAATTGTTTGGCCTAGGTCAAGATAGAACTTGTGTTACGTGTGATCAAAACCTAGGTCACCAGGTTAAAAAATAAAGACCCTGTGATCTCCCCCGAAGCTAAATTTGCACCTTATCGTCCTGGAAATGTCTTGATAAATCTGTTAAAATGTTGTTATCAATATTAATCAGGATATGTATGAAAATAAAATGCATCGTTTTCTTGGGATTTGCTAAGAGTGTACTTTCGCCTACGTAACCTTCCCAAAATAGAATGTGTCATTATTATTTAAACCAATCTGCACATATTCATGTCTGCCATCTATCCATAACTTAATCAAAATGCATCATAACTCTTGCAATATCTTTATTTTCATCTATGTTAAAATGGTTTTAAAGTAATATTGAATTAGCTATGTTTTGCTGGTTTTGAGCTGTTGATTTAACTAAAGTTATAACTGAAGGCGAGTTATTATGGCAAGCCAATTTACTATTTAATAAAAAAGAGATTATTTTCTTATTATAACAAAGGGGATATATTTATTAAATTAAAAAAATATCTCTGAAAATAAGGAGATGTCTATCATAAAGATATCTAATTTTTTGAAAGATATTTCACAATACTAAAGAGATATCTCTCAGTGTAGTAGATATATCTCTTAACCGTAAAGAGATATCTCTCCAACATCAAAAGATATCTATGAAACGAGTCATCTTTTTAAAATACAGAGATATGTCCTAACTTTAGAGAGATATGTCTGTAACTGTGAGAGATATCTTTCAAAAATAGAAAGATATCTCTCAAATGATGTTAAAGACTCAGTAGCACAATTAAATGTAGCTCTTATTTTACCAAGAAAAATGTCTTACCAGCGGAATGACCTTTATTTGTATCAAAAACATTTCCAATTTGCATTTTATTAATCGTAAGTACATGTTTGAAATATAGCGCAGATTTTTTCAATGATATTTCAAAACAAGAGCTGTCCCTCATAAGTGACGAATGCCAGGTGTCTCACAGTCTGTGTCCTTATGGAACCAGTACTTGCGCATGCTTTTGCAACATATTTGCCGTGTGCGTCTGTACTTGAAAATTGTAGGTCTACAATTTTCAACAATTGTCACGAACAAACATTACGCACGTGTAAAGGAATCAGCCGAATAAGAAAAATCAAGTGCACATTAGATTTATTCCCATTATCATGTCAAAATTCACGAATGTTGTAGCTTTTGGATTAATCTGTGACTATTGTCAACAATTACTTCCAATGAATTCTATTTTCAACATCCGTTATTTTACATTAAACTCCTTAATGACTGAACATGTGACTGTAATGAAGAAGTGCTCTCTAGTTAAATCATTATTATTATTATTATTATTATTATTATTATTATTATTATTATTATTATTATCATCATTAATTGCGAGTAATGTGAATGATACTGTTGAATGTTCTTTATCTTCTGGTAGAAATGGTAAAATTTAAGCAGAAGATTATCCCCTTTACGCACAAAAGTAACACGTCAAGTTCAATATCTCCCTTAGGCAATATTCAAGTACAATCGATAATCAATGATTTATGACCCTGTCCGTTATTTACGGATTATACCGAACCGTAGTTGTTTCCGTTAACTTCTAATCCCCAATACTTACCGATTGTCAGCTGATATATTCTGCCGTATGTGCTAGATCAAGTTTGAAATTAGGTCACGTGGTATCAACATCTAGACCACATGGTTAAATCATAGAACATCAACATTCTAGAATTCACATTTTGGACCAAAAAATCTTCTTTAAAATTAATTCGAAATTTTCAATGTTTGTTTTTGATGAAGTCTAGGTTAAGTTTGAAACTTGGTCTCGTGGGGTCAAAAAGTTCTTCTGCTCAATCAGTAAAAAACCTACGAACATTCTAGAAGCCACATTTGACACACAGACATCAGTCATCTTGAACGAAAGTTTGCCTTGAACTTTAGTCAAGACAAAAACTGAGTTACATCTGGCCAAAAGTACATTGATTTTAGACCCACGTCTGGACTGTGTGTACCGTTTCACGAAGAGATTTTAAAAATTGGCAGTGGTTGGCTTAGATCATGACTTTAGACCTACTTTTTGTCTTTTTGGGCAATAGTATTCGGGTGAGCGATATAGGACCATCTTGGCCCTCTTGTCATTTATTACAGCCGAGAGCTGCAGAGTAAAAGATGGTGTTTGGTTTCAGCTTTGCGCGAGAAAACAACGAATATACGTCAGATGATAATTTGATTTGCCAAACAATACGAGTCGGACTCGGAAAAAAGTCTCTTTAGTATTTTTTTAGCAAGATATGATATTGTGATTGCTATTTGACGTCTAACGTGTTACGAAAACAAACCGCTCTGTCTCTAAGCATTCGTTTTATTTTTTTTTTATGGCACAACGCACAATTGCAAGCTATTATCAAGCAAAGTCAACATATTGCCACATACATGTCAACTTGACATATACTGTAACTGGCGACCATTATACGCTTCCGTACATTTTGAAAACACTATAAATTACTTTTATTTAGATGTTGAACTGTTTACTTAGGAAACATATGGAACACTGTAGCTGTCTTATGTTAATAAGACATTACAAGTTGTCTCCTGTCTTATGGCTTCTCAAATAATTGTGATATCTTGTTATTGAACAGTTATATCTTCCTTAGAGTAGTGTTATGCTACTCTGTCACCGTGTCATGTATGTATGTCTATTTCACAAAATATCATCTTATTCTCTTGTTATAGTATGAGAAATAACATATATGCTAATATGCTATATATTGTTAAACTACCGGCACGTTACCTTCTCTACATGTTATGTTAACTTCTTATTTAAATGCAGTTTTAATTTTTTCACTCTATTATTTCAACTTATTATGGTTTAGTGCTCTTACAATGCTTGTTAAACCGGAAAGCAGTGTTTAAGATAAGAGAAGAGAAGAGAAGAGAAGAGAAGAGAAGAGAAGAGAAGAGAAGAGAACAGAACAGAACAGAACAGAACAGAACAGAACTGGTTTGTTCTGTGTTCTGTTCTGTTCTGTTCTGTTCTGTTCTGTTCTGTTCTGTTCTGTATAGTTAGCTGTAGACAAATGATCTATGAGAAAAGAGCTATGATAAGCATGCTAATCTTACCCAAGGGTTAAAAAAGGCTTAAAAAGAAGGGAATACAAAGACTGACAAGCAAACACGGCACAAGTGTGTATAATTAAAGAGAAATTATGCACTTTTTTTTGAAGAAAAAATCCAGCTGAAATAGGTTTGTGCGAAAAGGGTAGAGGAAATAATACATAGCTTTTAACCCAATACACAAAACTCTTCCTGCTACCAGTACGAAATAATAACTTTCCAAATATTACTTTTCCTAATTTGACTGGGAGAGTCTATTAAAAAAAACTGCATCTTGTGGTATGTACGACTATATACCATAATATGATGTCAGATACCGCGTGTCTTTTTTCTTTAATTCTATATCTGTTTTTCTCATAGCTAATGAAATACAATATTGGCATGTAGTGATTATGTATATGCAAAATTTCAAAATTACTCAACAGGCTGTATGACATGTACCCCTTGCTTCTCAACATTTAAACCCAAGAAAAATGTAGTCACTCTTGGGGTAAACAAACATTATAATATATAACAATAGAAAAAAAAATGAAAGAAAATATTTTAGTTTGAGCTTAAAACATACACGAGGTCACAGTTACAATGCGCCAGGCCTCAATAATTAAGATATATTTTTCACTTGTCAGACTTTACCTGTTGGTCTGCCCATCCGTCCGTCTAAGGCTTTATTTCTAGATTTATCCTAAGGATGATTTACAGTATTGCTCAGTTATGTACTTTCGTACGATTTTGGGAATACGATTTTTTATTCTTGATAAAAAATTTATGAGCAAAGGCATGTAAATAAAATCTTTTAAACGCGACAAAACTAAAATGATTACGGGTCTTTATATGCACCAGAATGTAGCTGTGGCGAAAAGAAAGTTTTTTTTCGAGGAAGCTGAGAATAGCTGTGACAAATTCTTCCTAATATTTTTATTTTTACACAAATCATTAAATGTACAGTATTTATTGTGACCGTAGGAAACGAATGTAATGATGAGCGTTAACATGTATATAACATACGACATCGGTTTAATCGAACCGATAATATTTTTACAGAAGGGGTGGTGAGGTTGCTAACGCTCTGGACTACCAATCCAGAGGTCCCCGGTTCGAATCCCGACCGGGGCAATGGAAATTTCAAAACGCGTTTCAGTGTAGAGACGAACTGGTTAGAGTCCCGCGTAGATCAGTGCTATACACCGGGATGATTCAGTGAAACGTCACAGAAGTGGTCAGTAACAAGCTAAGCACGGCATATCCTCGGCAAGTTCCGCGCAGGTGATTTTTGGAACGGTTTTCGAACAACGTATAAACGGAATTTGGAATTACTATGTTCTTAAAAACCACAGGCAACTCTGAAGAAAGAAATAGTTCAAAGCAGTACATTTGTTACAATAAAAGTTTTCAATTTTCCGCTTCAGACTGCGTATGTTTTACATATACTTTAAAATTTTATGATTAACCACTTTGTCCTCCATTTATATCGATTATCGGACAGGTACAGATTCGAGTACCGTCCAGTTTTCAAAATAAACTAAATTCTAGCTGTTTATTACATTTTGAGCGCTGTATCATTGCAATCACTTTATTTTCAACTAACAGCAAGTTCATTCACAACAGTCTGCAACCTCAATTCCAAGTTTTTGAGATTTTCAAATATGTACATATGTCAACATAACCGTACCGCCAGTATTTTCGGTGCTTTGATTCATTGAGTAAATGCCCATTTTGATATACATACAGTGTACATAAAGACGATTTTCCATATTATCTACCAGGCACCTCTAAGGTGAATTCAGTGAAATCGCAAGGTTGTGTTCAATATCAAGCACTTAAGTAGTTTTTAACTGAGTTATTGCCCTTTAATGTTTTTATGTATGTAGTGTACATTTGATAAAGATGTTTGTCCGCGCTATTTCTTAGTAACCACAGGTTTAGATTCAATTTAAATGAACAGAAGTTAGTTTTACAAAGGTAAGTGGCACATATTGTTTTCGTATCATGCCCTGATATTTTTTCCTGGAGTTATTATATACCCAATGCTTTTTTCATACATATAGATGTTTGTCCGAGCTATTATTCAGTTATCACTGCCAAAAATACAATGAATATTCACAGAATGATGAGTCCCAATCTTAGTTGTATATACAAATTGTCAACACATTACACCTGTGTAAAAGTCATTGATTTATTGTCCTTTTGAATTATTCATACCTATACTGTACATTGAGATGGTTTTTTTGGCGCAAGAAATCACTGAATGAAATTCAGTCACATGTGTGATATGTATCAAGCTCAGTTGAGCATATTACCGGCATGTTGTGCATTGAATCTCTGTAAACTTTTACATGTTCTCCAAAAAGGAACCGCAACCATCAGCATGCAGAACACATATTCCTTTGCTGTGTCACGCGGGTTAAGGAGGCTAACAAATTAGCGGAATAATTGTCAATGCGATAACCCTTGCTGATAGTTGTAGTTTCACTTATACCCCTTGGGTCAACATTGTACATGCCACTTGTTCTATATAAATAAGACAGGAAAATACTTAAAAATATTGTAATCCTTAACCATTAGTGGTGTATAATATTGACTCATGCTCTCCCGTCGAGTTTGCTCAAATTACATAGACCTAGGATTAAAACTGGCCCCGTCCCATTAATCACTTGTTTATACAGAGACTTACATACATATTATAAATAGTCTTGTACATAAACGTAAGGCGTAGCTATTAGTTATATACTTTGTCACATTGCCTAGTGGTCCTCTACCAAGATTGTTCAAATTGTGCCTCAGATATAAAATAAGATCATTATTTTACATAGAGATGGTTTTCGTATTTTCAGGGTTTCTCGTCACATGATTCTCGTGGCATAACATATAAAAGTTAAATCAATGTTTCTGACGTTCAAGAACTGTACAGCTACAAATGCCAATACATTTTCAAGTGGTAACTTGGCACTGAGCAGAGTTTTGTCATTCTGCAGTCACATTGCGACCGGCATTAGGTAGCCAACTATAAAATCCCTGGGAATACGAGAGAATTGATCAGCTTATCTAGACCATTGAGGTTACTTATTATAATACTGACATTCTGTACACATGTTAACTGTTGATTGCAATGCTTATTTGGAGCGTTGCATTGTCCAGAGATTAGATATTCGGAATGTAGCATTGCCGAATTGGTCTTACAGAACTACACAAAGTGTTGTTGCATATCTACACTTCATTGTTCAACACGTAAGATCATTGCTTCAGTGATGTGAACAAGTAAAGGTCACAAGAAGTTTTGATATTTACTATATACATTTTTCAGTCAATTTAAAACATGTGCTGAAGAACAATAGGCATCCCATACACACTATTTGAATATTTTTATTACATTGAGTTAAGACAGTAATCGAGTGTCCGTCAAGATAGTAATCGAGTGTCCGTCAAGACAGTAATCGAGTGTCCGTCTAATAAGTACATGGTATCTTGCTGTATAATTACTTGCTGTTCGATTTGCTTGAAATACTCCCCAAAACGATTAAGAGATCTTGCATCAATGTATATTGTTTTTACAGCATCTGGATCGCACTCTGGAACTATTTTTAAGGCAAGTGTGACACATATACGGTTGTTGTTTTTTTTTGCCTTTGCATTTTTGCCCTGCCACGCCCTGGCAGATATCAGCCAACACAATTATGTTATTTTACATTTTAGCAATACAACACAGCAAGGGTCCGTTCTGATATGGCCGGTTGGTGGACCACCAGCTAGTTAAATGCCTACCTGCCTGGTGCCTGGCATTAAAAAAGGATAGGATTCGGGAGGTAAATGTGGTCAGAAAGAAGGTGTCTCAGAAGTCAGATATGGCTGGCCCTTTAAGTAGGGGTGACACTATAATAAACAAACGCTTTACCTTTACTGGCGGATAATATGACCGTTCAGAAAAGATATATTTGTCCTGGAACTGAAAGCTATAAAATCAATCATCACTTGCCGCTCTTATTAACCGTGCACGAAAGGTAAAAAGTATTTATCATCTTCAAAATTAAACCATTGAAGACATTTTTTAATAAAGCGCTATTAAACATGTAAATTTGTTTTTTAAAAAACGTGGTTGGCTCAGTACTAGGTTGTCATAACGACAGCGTCTACTGTACTGTAGCATATCCGTATTTAAAGTATAACCAGGAACCGTCTATAACGGTTGTAAAGTATTCCTGGTATAATGTATGTTTCTATAACGTATTATCATTTCAAACTGCCGACATATCAAAACTTATCAATTACAAATTTAATATCAATAACATCCAAAAAATGTATGAAGCTAATCAGGTATGCAAATATGTTGATATCTAGGCAAGTCTGCACAGTTATTGATACCGTCAACATTCACAAGTCATATAAAATTTGACCTGACTTCACGTGTATAAAATGTGTCACCAAACCAATTGAAGTGTACACGAGCTTATGTCCATATATGGTATTAAAATATATCCGCGCATGCGTACTGAATGGCTAAGCGGTAGTATTAAATATCATGGGCATTCGAAATTTGGAACTTGAAACGTACACGCGGAAGTGTTAGCCAACTTCTTTAGACAATAAAAAAATGTGTGACGAGGACGTAGCCGCTTTGGTAATCGACAATGGCTCCGGTATGTGCAAAGCCGGGTTCGCCGGGGATGACGCTCCAAGAGCCGTGTTTCCATCTATCGTTGGCCGACCTAGACATCAGGTAAGTTCATTTTGTATTTTTATCAGTTTATACCCTTAACAGTTTTACCCGTTTACATGTGATTTAGTCAATTTTTTGTAAAATTTATTTTAGAGACCGAGAATTAATTTTAATATTTAACATAAAAATAGTGCTTTATGACACGCGACATTATACAATGTACAGTAGTATGAAAAAATGAATAATTATAATTAAAATGAGAAGTAGATATACATGTCAACAAAAAGTAGTAAATTTGTGGTCTAAAGTGTCGCTTCAAACATGACAATTTTCAATAAATGCCGCATTGTTAATTATTTCATTCACCTAATTTTACAATAATTTATATACATGTATATCTGTATATTGTCGATACGCAAATTATCGTGCACAAATGTGTGCACTGACACGTGCATTAGGAAAAGATTGAAATCCAACTTGCTTACTTTTCTGAACCTTTTGATTTTTTGGTAGGAGGTAACTACTTCCTATTTTCCAAACCATTTCAATTTTGCGTTAGAAATCTTGTGAACACTGTATTGTAGTCATCTTGTATTCTCAACTCGGAAAAGAAGTTTATATGATACAATTTTAGAAATAAACATACATGTAAATACTTTTGATAAATTTTGACATTTAACTGCTCAATGAATGAATTCAATTCAATTCAAATAGTTTAAGCTTCAAGCTTTCTTCACAATCGAGCTAAAATAAATAAGCATTAACTAAACTAATAAATTGATTCAAAAATATGTTACAATCAGTTGTACCGATTGCGAAGATAAATTTGGCCCTCCATTAAACAGAAAAACTGTACTTGGCTGTAAATTGAATTCCATTTACCCGTCACGGAAGTATTTTTAATTGTTTGCTCCAATGGTACGCTATTAAGCTGTTAAGGTGCAAGGATGCTAAATACGTTTGGATTTCCATAGACTTGTATATAAGGTGATACGATTTGTATATAAGGCAGTGCGACTGCCCAAACTCACCGACTGCTAGTATGCATTTGATTTTGCAGAATCTACCCAGTCCCACGTTTCATTCGTGATCAATTATCCAGCGATAATTTTAAAAAGAACTATTCCCGTATACATCCACTTCTTTTCAGCCAATCAGCAATCATATGCATAGTGTAGGTCCGCATGAGCCTGCTTCCGGTTCTCGCATATTTAGCATACTTGTACTTGACATCCCCAGAAATATCTTCAGATTCATCGACTTGTCGAAATTGTCTTCCTTGAAAGCAGCTTATCGGGTTAATCGATTAAGCGTTATCGGTCAATTTATACACATTGAAATATAGAGTAGTAAAATTTAACTCATCAAAAAGTAATCAAATCATAATCTGACAATATTTATTAAGTTATTGAAGTAATCTGCATTCTTTCCACTTTATTTAATATATTTTTTATTTCAATATAATTTTATCAAAATAAATTGATATCTTCTTGCTTCCCTATTGATTTTAAAAAAGTAACTATTTTTGCAGCAAATCGGATTGACTTCAATAGAAATTCGGAGACGAATTTTTAACATCACTTAGTACTTGAAATCAGGAACGTAGAATATTGTTGATTCTACGTTCCTGTTGAAATGTAGAGGTTTTCAGCGGGCAACAATTGATTTTAGCGGGCAATACTAATAGTTTAATTGGAGAGGAAATCAATATTTGATATCGTGAATTCAATTAAAGAGCTCTATAATTATTGTCGAGCCCGCTTGCGGTGAGCTCGACATAGTTGTCATTTTTGGCGGTTCGGTGTATGTGCATGCGTCCGTCCGTCCGTCCGTCCGTTCGATTTTGTCCGGACCATATCTTTTTCATGCATGGAGGGATTTTGATGTTATTTGGCACAAATGTTCACCATCATAAGACGGAGTGTCATGCGCAAGAACCAGGTCCCTAGGTCTAAGGTCAAGGTCACACTTGGAGGTTAAAGGTCAAATTCAAGAATGACTTTGTCCGGAGCATACCTTTTTCATGCATAGAGGGATTTTAATTTAACTTGGCACAAATGTTCACCATCATGAGACGGAGTGTCGTGCGCAAGAACCAGGTCCATAGGTCTAAGGTCAAGGTCACACTTAGAGGTTAAAGTTCAAAGTCAAGAATATCTTTGTCTGGAGCATTTCTTCTTCATGCATGGAGGGATTTTGATGTTACTTTGTACAAATGTTCACCACCATGGGCTTCCCTTGTTTTTAGAATTACTTCCCTTTCTTATTACTATAAATAGCTTATATTGTAACTTTTTTATTACTGGCCGTAGAAAAAAATCGAGACCACTTTTCTGTGGTACATGCATGTTACATCCAATATTTAGGTGTATTTTGACCCATCTCTACTTGGTAAGGAGTTAGCCCTTTTGACATATGGCGGGCTCGACATGTTGCACGTTTGCATCTAGTTTATAGATCTGCCGTGCTATAATTATTTTGAGAGAGCTGTTAAATATTTGAGTATATGTAGACTTGGCGTTCCATAGGCCCTTATCACTATAAATCAGCATTACAAAAACTTATTATAAACCATTACGTTCTTTTGTATTTTCAGGGTGTTATGGTCGGTATGGGTCAAAAAGACAGCTATGTCGGTGATGAAGCCCAGAGCAAAAGAGGTATACTCACTCTGAAATACCCGATCGAACACGGCATTGTCACTAACTGGGACGACATGGAGAAAATCTGGCATCACACTTTCTACAATGAACTCCGTGTTGCTCCAGAGGAACACCCAGTACTTCTAACAGAAGCCCCACTTAATCCCAAGGCCAACAGAGAAAAGATGACGCAGATCATGTTCGAGACCTTCAACACACCAGCTATGTATGTTGCTATCCAAGCTGTGTTGTCTCTGTATGCTTCTGGTCGTACCACTGGTATTGTCATGGACTCTGGTGATGGTGTCTCACACACTGTCCCAATCTATGAAGGTTATGCACTTCCCCACGCCATCTTGAGATTGGATTTGGCTGGTAGAGATCTTACTGATTACTTGATGAAGATCCTGACCGAGCGTGGTTACTCTTTCACCACAACTGCCGAAAGAGAAATTGTTCGAGACATCAAGGAAAAATTGGCCTATGTTGCACTTGACTTTGAACAAGAAATGCAAACGGCTGCTTCATCTAGCTCTTTGGAAAAGAGTTACGAATTACCCGACGGTCAAGTTATCACCATTGGAAACGAGCGATTCCGTTGTCCAGAGGCTATGTTCCAGCCATCATTCCTTGGTATGGAATCTGCAGGTATCCACGAAACTACCTATAACAGTATAATGAAATGTGATGTTGATATTCGTAAAGACTTGTATGCTAACACTGTATTATCTGGTGGTTCAACCATGTTTCCAGGAATTGCTGACCGTATGCAAAAGGAAATTACAGCCCTTGCACCGTCCACAATGAAAATCAAAATCATTGCTCCACCAGAGAGGAAATACTCTGTGTGGATCGGTGGTTCTATCCTGGCTTCACTGTCCACCTTCCAACAGATGTGGATCAGCAAGCAGGAATATGATGAATCTGGGCCATCCATTGTACACAGGAAGTGCTTCTAAACTTTGAAAATCATTTGATTAACGTTTGTTTAAAATTTGCCATGATTTGAAAAGCAGTGAAACTGCATGCTATGTACTAATAGTGGACATTATATATGTATTGTTATACATTTAACATTTACAAGGAGTATCTCAGAATTGGGCGAATCGTGATCTGTATTCTATTGGTTATTTTTATATGAAAATATTTTGTAATAAACATCATAAAACTTGAGATTTTGTAGTTTTTAATCAAGCCCAAAACATGAATATGTGGACCAATAATTCGCGTGTTATTTAGCGATGTCAGTTCTAAAAATGTTTTTTCTAGCAATTACCATTTTACGATGTTTCTACTGAATGTTTGCATGTGTTCTATAACTTCTCAACTAAATCTTAATAGAAAGCTGAAAATTATGTGAAAAGTATGCTACGCCAGGGTGAGCTTTTCTAATTGATGATTGTCCGTCGTCCGTCAACATTTGATTCAAATGACATCTCCTCTGAAACTACTGGGCCAATGTTGATGAAACTATGCAGGAATGTTCCTTGCATGAAGCTCTGTTCAAAGAATTCCATTCCATGCAGAACTCTGGTTGCTACGGCAACAAATAGGAAAAACTTTTAAAATCTCTGAAACCACAAGGCCTAGAGCTTAGATATTTGGCATGTAGCATTGTCTAGTGAACCTCTACCAAGATTGTTCAAATAATGACCCCCGGGTCAAAATTGACCCCGCGCGGGTGGTCACTTAGTTTTTGCAATAGCTTATATAGGAAAAACTTTTAAAATCTTCTCTGTAACCACTAGGCCTAGAGCTTGGATATTTAGCATGTGGCATTGTCTAGTGGACCTCTACCAAGATTGTTCAACTTGTGAGCCCTGGGTCAAAATTGACACCGCCCGGGGGGTCACTTGGTTTTACACAAGCTTATTTAGGAAAAACTTTAAAAATCTTCTCTAAAACCACAAGGCCTAGAGCTGAGATATTTGGCACGTAGCATTGCCTAGTAGACCTCTTCAGAGTATTTTCAAATTATGTCCCTGGGGTCAAAATTGACCTTGCCCGGGGAGTGTGGTCACTTGTTTTACAAAGATGTATATAGGAAACCCTATTTGGTATATAACATTATCTAGTGATCTTCCACCAGGCAAGTGGACTTGTACCAAGGTGATCGATATAGGGCCATCTTGGACCTCTTGTTAATTGAAGACTCCCAAAGTATGCCCAAAAGCAAAGCTTGTCTTAAATCCCATATGGGCGGTTCAATCTCAAATGTCTCAATAATCCGTTGACTGTGCCAATTCCGTGAATTTAAACTCGTAATTTCATTTTGAAATCGACATTTTCTTCAAAAGTGTTCTCTTAGAATTATCTTCAATATTGATATCCCCCGCAAAAGGCGAAGGGATATTGTTTTGGCGTTGTCTGTCCATCCGGAGTCCTAACCCAATAACCAATGGATAGAATTTCATGAAACTTTAAATTAGTGTACAATAGCATAATGCCACAGCGCGCACACAAACTCTAGATTGGATAAGTATCTCCAGAGTTACTGCCATTTAATAATGTCAACACTCAAGGTGGTGTAGCGTTTTTCATAAATATTAAATATAGAAACTTTTTTAAACTTTTAGTGCTGATTTTATGCGCATCTTACTGCACAAAGTGTAATTTTGATGACAGTTTTATAAAAGCAATTTTGGTTGCTGTGCATTGAAATGTGTTAAATTAATGATAATGCCGCATTAGTATTTGAAGTTGGTGCTTTAGAAATAAAAAAATCGAACTGATAAAATGATAGTTGATTGTGTCGTTGTTGTTGTTGGTAGAGATTTCGGCATTGGAAGGGAAGCAACTCTTGCATACAGTTGTAGCGGGAAGAGTTTGGTGTATTGGGTTAAAAACTATTATTTCCTCTACCCTTTTGTACACACACCTATTTCAGCTGGATTTTTACTTTTAAAAATGCGCATAATTCCACTTTAACCTACAACAACCGAGTTCTGCAAGATGCAGAAATTACCCCTCGGAGATGAGGCCCAAATGGGGTGGTGAAATTTTAGAAACGCTTCTTTTTAGCTCGACTTTTCGGAGAAAATGAGATCTATCCTACTCGTTGGTGTCACACCTTGGTTAAATTTTCGTACCCCTCCACTTTATTTCAAAACCATTATAGAGGTATTGCTTTGAAACTTGCCATACTTGTTTACCATTATAACCTCCATCAACAGACGAGTACATAACTCTGCCAATGTTTTTGATAAAATTATGGCCCTTTTTCAACTTAGAAAGTGCATTTAGCTTAGTTAAGTTTTTCGTACCACTCCACTTTATTTCAAAACTATTATAGATGTTGCTTTGAACCTTACTTATTTACCATCGTTACTTCCATCTACAGACAAGAGTACATGACTCTGCAAAGGTTTTTGTCGGAATGATGGCCTTTTTTACTTAGAAAATACATTGAATAGGGGTAAAATCCACTTATTGACTTAACCCTTTGAGATGCTGCTTTCAAAGTTGGAATACTTCACACTGTATCGGCAAAACGCACTGGCTCCAATTTAACGATAATGCTCCGACTAACAACGAACCGGCTCCGATAAAAATGGCTGATTTAGTAAACAAAACCCAAGTCAGTATAACAGATTCGTGTATTTTATATGGTAAATCGCAACTTCTGAAGAAACGAATACTCTTACGGAATGCTCACTTCTTTCCTGCATGTCCGTAGCTAGTCGGCTGTTTCAGACATCAATGCGTGTGAAAGTAATGCAAGTTGAATGCAGAGGATTCAACGGTAAAAAGTGCAAAACACACCCAAAATGCATGGATTTTGCTCAAAATTATCGAAGTTAAGGTGTTTAGCATAAAAGATTTGCATTGGTATGTAACTTTAGGTCAAATGTCGTAAGCATATACCAATAGTACTGTAGTCTTGTGTGCAACTGACACTGTCATGCACATATATCATTAACTACTTGAAATATTAATCTACAACTTTGCTGTAGTATTCTTTTTCAGAAATGATGTAGTGCTTTTCTTAAATAATTATTCGAAAAAGTATATACGTTTTTGAAGTGTGCGATTAGTGCTTGTTATTCTATTCAGTTTCGTAGTCACCCAGGTCTTAAATTAAGAAATATGCTATGGCTTGGAGTGCTTTATCAGTGAATTGAAGCATTCCACGGGCGGAATATTTTAAAAGGGCGAAATGCTTCAATTCCGAATAAACCATAAATTATTTCGATTCTTACATGTATATGCCGATGTTATGAATAATATCGTAACTACCACGTTTTATTTTCTCAGTTCGACGGTTATGTGTAACATCGCATTCTGGATCATATTAAAACGCTCGAATTGACCATAAAATTATACCATAGACATATTAGAATTAAATTTAGTAGCTGTTTTTCAGTTTTAACAGTATTATGGTTTTTAACTGTGACAGTAGTCTGTGCAATTTCCAGTCTCTTATAGCTCTAACATACAGCGGATGCATGGGCTATATACTCGGACATTCGTCTTCCATGTACTTAGTACGTTTTGATAAAGAATAATATAATATACGGCATAGACAATACCATTTAAAGTAACCAAAGTAAAATGTCCTTTGTAAATACACGTACATTTTGTATTTACTAGTCTAACAATACTTTTGCCACCCTGACCCCTAGCAACTTAGCCATGTAAGTAGACCTTTGAATAAGAAATGATACCGCGCGATTGGATAGTTTCAGTCCAGCAACAGAGGAGGAGGTGAAAAAGCTTGTTAAACAGTCGGCTAATAAGTCATGTGAATTAGACCCTCTTCCTACATGGCTCTTGAAATCGTGTATAAACGAACTTCTCCCAATATTGTTGAAAATTGTTAACATCTCTCTACAAAGTTCAATCGTGCCTAAATCATTTAAAACATCACGAATAAGACCATTGTTAAATCAAAGGACTGAAAGTGCTGGAGGATCGATTGTCTCTGAACAACACAGCCTGCACACATACATATGTAAATATCAGGACAACACAGACTGTACACATACATGTGTAAATATCAGGACAACCCTTGCACGAGTAAAGTTATAAACTGGAGACACAACTGTCCACACATTTTGACCTATGTAAAATTTACTTTTGAGATAGGAACCCATGTGCTTACATTTTGCATTCAGTGACTATGTTCAACTAACCTATGAAGTATTGTGCCAATTGACTGATTCGGATTTAACGTCGCACTCAATAGCTAAGGTCATTTTGCTACTTCCGGCTGTCATGGAAGAGGAAGATCCTGGGTGCCAATTCGGGCATATTTCAGTCATGAACGGGCACCTGAGTAGAACCTAGATAGCTTCTAGACATTAAAGAATTCGACCCAAGTAGGGCACGAATCTACAGCGGTGAGGGACAAGTAAACATCAGTCAGTGACCTTAATCACTCGGCCACAGATGCCATTGTATTATGCCAAGCAATTGTTTGAAGTTTCAAGGCTTTAATTGTTACCGAGAAAGTGAATTTTAAGAAAGCTTAATCAGATTCAAGACGACAGTGCCGACTGACGCCAAGAAGGTTATGACAATGGCTCTTCTGTTTTTCAAAGAAAAGCTAAAAATTGATAAATCAATCTTTTGATATAAATTGATTCAGTATATACCTATTGTAGAACAAGAACTTGCAGCTAACATTAACTATCTCCGTGAGTGCTTCCAAAATACTGCGAATTGCAATATACTGGGTCTATTATTACCAGCCTTTCTACCATGCTGTTTTAAATTTTCAAAACTTGTCTAAGACAACAACTGAATGTTTTAATATCAGGCTATAATCTTTCATATTTAACATATACTAGACTCTAGTAGTATTTCGTAACAAGTAATAATGATGATGATGATGATGTGGATTATAATAATGATACTATGTATGAATGTACCCGCCAAAATTTAGTGTAGCAAAAGAATCATGGTAAAGTTTGAAAGTTTTAGTTACATATACAAAAAGTCCTATTTGTATTTATATTGAGTTAATATCTGTTCTTTGTAAATGACAGCATGAAATGAATTACTGAATTTGATTTTCCCTTTAGATTATTGCATTTCTGTCTACATTTAAAAACCGTATTTAAGACATGTAGATCTCTGTGATTTCTTAGTTATCCGTACCCAGGTACGAACCGACTTCGGCAAAATGCGAACATTTTCGTACCATTTTCGAACCACGCATTTACATAAAGTACAACAATTACAACGTGTTTAAAGCATAAAAATATGTTGTCATATTTCAAAAAGACATCTACAAGTGCCTCTGTAAAGTTAATTTGCTGACAAGTTTCAGTTTTATACCTAAACGCATGAAGGCGTATTTTAGACTAGTGTTTCGGCCTATCTTTTAGACACGAAATGACAACTAGTCAGGCCGAGCAATTTTGATGATAGAGGCGTTGCCATGTTACAAAAGAATCGATGTTTTTATGTCGAAATCCGAGTTTTGTAATTTAACATTCAAGAGTACCTAGTGGTTCCATAACGTATTACGATGTTCCGATAGTTTATGACCACAAACACAATATCGGATATAAGACACATTATTCGGCCTGACTAGTTGTCTTTTAGTGTCTCCGGTCTCTGATCAAAACCGCGTAGGAAACTAGTTCTATACAGAACAACCTCATTGATTTTTGTAATTGTTAATGTTTTACATTTATTCATCAATATTATCATAATGAAAACAGAATACAATGTACTGCATTACAATTCTTTTTATTTCATTGAATATATAGAACTACTTTTCGGTCGTATTCGACAAAAATTTGTGTTAAGAGTTCGGCCGTAAGGGTCTGAAATACTCTGTTAACTTTGGATACGATTGAATAAATCCAATCGATCCAAAAAGCCAAGTCTTGACCGGAACACACTCAAGAATTACAGACCTGTTTCCAATTTGCTATACCTCTCAAAAATCCTCGAAAAAAGTGGTAAACGGTTGAATTGAGGAACATTTGACACACAATCAATTACATGAAATAAACCAGTCAGCATACATGTACAGAAAATTTCATTCAACTGAAACCGCACTGTTAATAGTTCAAAACGACATTCTCGAATCCCTAGACAAAGGTGACGTCACAGTACTTGTGATGTTGGACCTGTCGGCTGCATTCGACACCATTGACCATAACACCCTTCTTCATAGACTCGAATTTAACTTTGGATTCGCTGATAAACCTCTTCAATGGAGTGCATCATATCTAACAGACCGCTACCAAACAGTATGCATCGACGACAAACTCTCTGAACCGGTCCTTATGAAATTCGGTTTTGCTCAAGGATCGGTTCTGGGCCCACAATTCTACACGATGTACACTTAGCCAGTCGGGTCTATCTGTAAAAACCATGGTCTAAACCACCATTTTTATGCAGACGACTCCCAACTCTATCGTTTAAACCAGTTGACCAAGCATCAAAGGCAATCACAATCAAGCGAGTTGAACAATGCCTAAAAGAAATCATCTCATGGATGAATTCAAACATGTTAAAACTGAATGCAGACAAAACTGAATTAATTCTTTTTTCGAGTCTAAAACACTCCAAACATGTCGAAAATCTAGAACTGAAAGTTGGCGATTCGAGCATAAAACCATCAAAAACTGTTTGAAACCTTGGTGTTACGCTTGATTCGAACATCCACATGGACCATCATGTTAATTCGGTGACTCGAACATGCTATGGCCAAATACGACAGATTGGTCACATTCGACCATATTTGACAACTGATGCCACCTAAACCCTAATAAACTCGCTGGTGACCTTACGATTAGATTACTGCAATGCTCTCTTGTATGGCGTGCCAAAATCAACGAGCAAACTGCAAAATGTTCAAAACACAGCTGCACGTCTTATTACGAAAACAACCCGTTTTGAATATATAACACCAATCCTTAAAGATCTTCACTGGCTGCTAATACAAGATAGAATCAAGTACAAAATTCTCATTCAAACATTCAAGACCTTGCATGGGCAGTCGCCGGTGTATATGAGAGACTTACTAGAGGTTTCCGTGCCAACCAGAAATCTGAGATCAGCAAGTGCAGCAACAATCCGTGTGCCACAAAAAAGTCGACTGGTCTCCTACGGTGATAGAAGTTTCAAAGTTGCTGCCGCAAAACTATGGAATTCTCTCCCTGACAATCTCAGAAAAGATTCATCACAAAATTCATTCAAAAGAGCTCTCAAAACACACCTTTTTAACATTTTCTACAACGCATAGATACCAACTGTGACTGTTTCTACTCATAATAGATATGCTATTGTTATTTTTTATGATACAGAACTACGGCAAGTCATTCGTCGCTAACGAATGATCTCACATTTTAAGGGTTATGACATTATATGTGTGTGTTTTGCAAGACTTGAGTTTCACTTGAAGTTGTGCTTATGATTGTATATGTCATTTAAGTTTCCACATATCTGCGATATGTCACATGTTTAATTGTAAAGCGCCCTTGAACGTATATTTCATATGAAAAGGGCGCTCAATAAATCTGGTATAATAATAATAATAATGTCACGACAGACGCCAAAACTCCAAGCAGCGGACTCGGAAGTTACCCATTACTGAGTCGTTATCAAGCTAAGATGAATTAGTTTTACTGAGAAATGACTTTCTATATATCACACTGATGAAATGACTACTTGTGCAGAGATGTTCCGCTGTTCTGCTCAAATGCAAGTAGCAATTTAGTTTATTTGATCGAATTCGTTCGGCACTGTATACTTCAAGGGGAACTAACCGATGCGGAGGGCGGGGTAAGGGGGAGGGGAGCTTAAGCTTTAAATAAGGGAGAAAACGACATTCCCGTGTACCTGTAGCTGCTCGACCTCATCAGAGTTATTCTTTAATGGCCTTTTAAACTTTTATTTCCAGTGTCTATATGCGGATGGCCGAATATAGGCCCCTGCAGCTAAAAATGCGATCCGACGTGAAATCTCCACTTGCTAATTATTTATTATCTTCTGGTCCCTAAATCAAAGTTGTTCAAATATGTCCGCTCTAATATTCATAAAACGAATTGGGCCAGTGCACATTAAAAACGTCAATTGATATTACTGACAATTCTAACACGATCCGCAACTTTTCGTATATAGATATAGAGGGAAAGAAGCTATACATTATTTTACGATAAAATACAGAGCCCGTTTTCCACGGGCAAAACGTGTGGTAAATATCGCACGCGTCCAATTGCATTCCGTACTTGTAAGTTACTATGGAATGTTGCTACGCGTCGAACATAGTTCGTGGTATTTTTCAAAGATTATTTCGTGTTAGAATCGAAATAATAAATGTATCTCTGTATTTTATCGTATAATAAAATACAGTCAGTCATTCTGATGCGAAAAATTAAATCACTCGTGCTTTAATATCTATCTCTATCATCCAATGGAACTGAAACATCAATTTATAAGATGTAAATTGTGACAATTGTTAAATAAACAAGTCTGCACTTCGTCACGCCATGAATCGCGGAGTAATACTCAACCAGCAAAATCAGTGAAAATAAAAATGGTAATCCACTGTTTCAAAGTGTGGATTATCCCTTTATTTTACTGAGAAAACTCTATAATTCATTGAAAAACATAAAATAAATGCAGATATACGAGATGGTCTAAAATGCACTAACTATACACACTGACATTTGCAGTTTTTGCATAATTTTTTTCTTTTGTACATTGTTCAGCAAAGAATGATCCTGACTTCAGTTTTGTGAACAATGCAAAGGTCACACGAAAGCAAGTTTTAATATTTACTATAAAAACTGTTCAATCAATCAATTTAAAACATGTGCTGAAGAACAATTGGCAGCCTATTTAAGTCAATGTACACTCTATTTACTAGACGAATCACACTTAGATCTCATTGGTCGCCGTGATTGGCCTACTCTTTGGCAACTAATCAAATTCAACCTTTGGCTATACTGGCTGGAAACTGCAGTCAGGTAAATCTCTCCTATTTTGGAAACAGAAAAACACTTTTGATAGGTATATGCATGATGGGAGACATGCCGAGGTCTCATCCACAAATTCAAGCTAACATATGTGCTCTTATGGACGGACCTTTATAAAATTTGCTTCAAATTCAAATTCAAATTTACTAGACGCTATATCACAGTGTCCTAGCGAACAGTAAGCCGAAACGGAAGTTGCTGATCTGTACGCTGATGATCAGTTAGTTGTTGGCACAAATTGAGGCCACCACGGTCTAGAGTTTGTATTGAAAGTTTATTTAAATCGTCTTTTTGGAAGGAGATATTTTTGGGGTAAGTGTACCAGTTATCTATACTTTCATTGTGATCATCTTTGCTTCAAGTAAGGTGTAGCAATTAGGCGTATAGTCGGGTCACTTTCAGTGATAGAACAAAACAGTTATTTTTTCTACATCAAGTCATTCAATCTCGATTCAAGGAAGTCTACGAGTCAGAAAAATATTTTTTTTCTTCCACACCGGCACAATTATAGACCAGAAACTATATATACAATGAAATATGCGAACACAACGTCAAACATTCTTTGACCGTTTCGTCAATTTGACAGTGATCAAACTAGGAACGAAGGCCGATTGCAAATATACTACACCTTACTTAAAGCAAAGATGATCACAATAAAATTATAAATAATCCATGGATCGATCCATGGACGCGAGTCTATGAATAGCTTAGTAAAAAATTAAAATTAAACACGTAATTGTTCTACATTCGAGGCCTCCAGGACATGAACTTTGATTTGTACACAAACTTCAAGAAAAGATAAGTAAATCAAAACCATGTCCGCAAACTAAACTCCTTAATTCATGTAATAAACACTGCGGATGAACGAACACCGGATATTGGGGCAAAAGTGAGCACAGATAATTAGTTTTCGCGAGTAACGTGTAACAACTGGGGTAAGTTAAAACCCGATTTTCACTCTGATGCATATCATATTGTGTTCATTTGTGTGTTTTCAGATACTTTAATGACTGCCCAAACCGAATGTATTCTCGTTGTGCAACATATATATGTTGAAATGTTGAAAATGTCCAAAACAAATAGTGTGCTCACTCGAAAAATCTCGACCGTTGGCAAAGTATGCCGTTTCATTTGATAAATCATTAACATATTAATAATCTGAATACGGCATATCATTTGCCTAACGACAACATATTAATGGTTAAAATTTCATCATTTAAGACGAAAGTATAGCGGAGATACGGTTCTCGAAACATTTCAATTACTGTACTGGGTATTGGTTAAACGTGTACTGAGTATTGACGGAGTGAGCGAATCACTGTACTGAGTATTGCGTCAAGAAATGTGTAAAAAATGAAAATTTTGAAACTTGAAATGTATTTATTTGTTATCAGTTGAAGGTATGAATTCAGGAAGTGTGTTGTTTTGCACAAGTCATATTAAACGTTGATAATTTATACTATAAAAGTGTATTATAAAGTGTTTTGTCTGGCGTTTTGAGGATTTGACACACATTAGACACACATGTACAATTACATTTATATTTTTAATTTTTCACCAAATAATCAACAATATCGCGTGTAAATGGATATACTGTGCAGTACTGCACTAACCATTCAATGACTCGGACATGAAGTGTGACTTTGAATGTTATCTACAACTACTAAACGTTTGTCTTAAATACATTTAAGTTGTAAGATAAAATGCAGTGTTTTGTTCAAGTTAATGCAAAATAGCGGAACTCTCTGCCACAATTCCATTGTGTGTGTGTGTGTGTGTGTGTGTGTGTGTGCGTGCGCGTGCGCGTGTGTGTGTGAGTGTTGTATAGTAACACAATAAAAAACAACTATTTTTTTACAAATTATCATAAAAGCGTTACTGCAACATTCATTTTTATCGAAATGTTAATACCTATCGATAAAATGAATTACACGATGCTGTGAAAAAATGGTCCGTTAATCCCTACTATTATCTAAACAATTACGTCAGATTTTCGGGTTTGTAGAAAGTATCACTATCCCGCATATTGTCAAAGATGAAATAGACCATCCTTCCTTGAGACATCACACGCTTTGGCTTTGTTTGATGTTTACAAGGGCTATGAACGTGAAGATATACTAAGCAATTTTAAACACTTGCCCGTGATGTGAATATTTAGTTTTCCGGGATGTGTAAATTCAAATTATTTTGTAGAATTAGAATTGATTTTGGATATGCAACATGTCATACTGTCCCTTAAATTGGTTTGATCTAAAACATTTAAATTTTCTTTTAAAAAGGTCTATTAACTAGCATAGAATATTGCAAAAACAAGGTTTTTTCTATGATTTTCCCACTGACCTAGTTTTGGACCACAGATGACCCATATGCAAACTCAATCTAGAGTTCACCAAGACTGTACATAATTCCGACTAAGAATCATGAAGATTCAATGAAAAAGGGACATCTATTGTATACACAAGGGTTTTCATTGATTTGATCCAGTGACCTAATTTACCCAACTAGACTTAAATTAGTACTCGACCTAAAGTTCACCAAAGCAATCATACTAACCAAGTTCATGGAAATCGAATAAAAAATGAAACCTTTATTGCAAACAAAAGTTTTGTCTATGATTTGATCCCATGACCAAGTTTTTGAAACAAGATTACCAATATTCGAATCGACTTAGATTACATTCTGATCAAGTTTCCTGAAGCTCCAGTGAAAAATGCAGTCCCATTTGTATACACAAGGTAAAATATGCACAGGCGACACACAGACGATAGAAAGACATAAAGACGACGGACACCATAAGATCACAATTACCAACCTTGGGTACTTCGTGTTGTGCTTAGCTAATAAAACGCTTTAAAAAAGCAGCAGAATAGTTATATTACTCACTTTTAATGCCCAATACTCAGTACACGTTAGTATCAATACTCCGGTACACCAGAAATCAAAATAAACAATACCCAGTACACTAACTTTAGTTATATATGTATCAATATTTTGGCCCCGAAATAACGTTTGTGGACAAGATCTTGGACACTTATGTCTGGTACATGCCCAAATAAATTGCTCGATTCAGATTATTCAAATCTAAGCACATTTGCGAAATAAAACGGTAAACATTACCAACGGTCGAACTTTTCAAGTGAGCAGGCGATCTTGTTTTTGGTAATTGAACATATTAACCGACATGATTTACAGCTCGGGTATACAATGGACTAAGATAGTCATCGAAGTATCCAAAAACACAAAAAGAAACACAAGATAATGTGCATAAGATTAAATATCGGATTTTAACTTACCCCAATTGTAAAAGTTCCTCGCGAAAACTAATTATCTGTGCTCACTTTCGCCCCAATATCCGGTGGTCGTTCATCCGCAGTGATAAAATAAGAAAAATAAAATAACAAGATGAAAATCACACTGAATAGATTTTTTCAAAGAGTCGAAATGTAACTTAGTGAATAGATTTTTTCAAAGAGTCGAAATGTAACTTAGTGCTTACAACTTCAATAAAAATAACCCCAGGTGTTATATTTTGTATACTTTATTTATAGATCCAATTCGATAACGCTACTATTATCGGAAAATCCAATTTCAACGTTTTAGGTAAGACATAGTATTGTGATTAAGGTAACTTGCCCCGGAACAAAATGGCCACCAGTGAAAACATGATGATATCACTAAAATGTAGTCTGGTGGTCTTTTGACATAATACACAATCAAATTACTGTTATATAAGCTTTTAGAACCTGTATTAGTGTGTTTTGTTGCAAATATTGTTAAAACATGTCATTTCAGTTCTTGAGTTACTTAAATGAAAAATATCCAATTTTTGTGCAAGTTTCCTGACAAAGTCAAATGATGAAATTATTCAAACTGGCACTTATTTACTAGTTCAATGTCTCCTCCAGATGCTCGACCATAGAAATAGTTGAGCTGTTCTTTCAATCTTACACATCAACAGTTTATAACACATCACTAAATTGTGAAGTCCACATGCTTGAGTTATGGTTTAAGGTAGAGCGCTATTGTCTTTGGTGGGTGGGTGCATACTTTTTTCCAATTTTTAAGAACGGATACATTTTGAAACATATTCTTGCTAGTTGACGAACAAAGACTCTGTGACAGATTCAGTGGAAATAAAGAAACTAAAACATAGTTTATACCATATAATCAACATACTCTTGTTGTAAAAATTTTTGTTTACCAAGCCATATAAAATACTGCAAGACGCTCTTATTGTCTTTACATATTTTTTTCAAATTATGTATTTGATACAGAAAAATTAAACAAAATTATGTTAATAATGGTGTTAACTATGTTTTAGTTTCTTTATTTCCACTGAATCTGTCACAGAGTCTTTGTTCGTCAACTAGCAAGAATATGTTTCAAAATGTATCCGTTCTTTATAATAATTCACTGATTTATAGTTCGCTTTACATGAATTATTTGTGTCAGTATACTACAATATTAAGACATCCCGACCAAAACAAACACAGTATACATTAAAGGGAAAAATAAAAATTGAAAAAAAGCATGCACCCACCCACCAAAGACAATAGCGCTCTACCTTAAACCATAACTCAAGCATGTGGACTTCACAATTTAGTGATGTGTTATAAACTGTTGATGTGTAAGATTGAAAGAACAGCTCAACTATTTCTATGGTCGAGCATCTGGAGGAGACATTGAACTAGTAAATAAGTGCCAGTTTGAATAATTTCATCATTTGACTTTGTCAGGAAACTTGCACAAAAATTGGATATTTTTCATGTAAGTAACTCAAGAACTGGAATGACATGTTTTAACAATATTTGCAACAAATCTCACTAATACAGGTTCTAAAAGCTTATATAACAGTAATTAGATTGTGTATTATGTCAAAAGACCACCAGACTACATTTTAGTGATATCATCATGTTTTCACTGGTGGCCATTTTGTTCCAGGGCAAGTTACCTTAATACGTGTATTGATATAATGGATAAATCAAAGGACTGAAAGTGCTGGAGGATCGATTGTCTCTGAACAACACAGTCTGCACACATACATGTGTAAATATCAGGACAACATAGACTGTACACATACATGTGTGAATACCAGGACAACCCTTGCACGAGTAATATTATAAACTACAAACACGAGTGTCAAATTCAGACCTTTCACCATTTGTGTAAACTTTACTTTTGAGATAGGAACCCATGTGCTTACATTATGTCATCCAGTGACTATGTTCGACTACCCTATGAAGTATTAAACTGTGAATCTTAACTGAGAAATGGATTTTGACAAAACTGAACTGAAAAATTATGGTTTGAACAACTTTTAATGTCATTCAAAAGTTATGGGATATGCCCATAAGGTTGATTGTATTGTGCCAATTAATTCGGATTAAACGTCGCACCCAACAGCTAAGGTCATATTTCAACTTACGGCTTTCGTGGAGGAGGAAGACCCTGGGTACCAATTCCCTGTATCAGAATTTGGGGGTCATTTAGAAATTTCGAGGGTCATACCCTTTACCCTTAAAAAATAAAAGGCATGAGTACATGTATAGGTTAAAGAAGTTTTATTCAGGTCATTTCTGTAAAACTGCATGTGATACATCACAAAATGGTGGGTAATCAAAGGGTTGGCAAGACAACAGGTGTTTCTGTTTGGACGCTTTCCATTTTGTTACTGCATCTCAAAAGTTAAATTTGTCCACAAAGCGAATTTTTCATAAGTGCATTCAACCATAGACATTAAACTTGGATATTACTTGGCACACTGAAACCCCTATCAATAGTGACAGTCTGATCGAAACTACTACAAAATGATCATTAAAATCACTCAGAAAGATGTTTTTGTTCCCCCTTTTAAGGTTCGTCGACAATCTCTTGTTGTGCGTCTACGATACCACGATGACGGTATCACAAGAATCAACACACACAAAAACGCAATGGTACAAAATGCGGGTCGATCCGAAATCAGACGACAACGACGACGGAATAGGGTCAAATTTATACATATCCCATACCGGAAGCGTATTTTATAAACAATTTATCTTGCATTTCGAAGCGTTTTGAGAGGTTTTGAAATGTTGTTTTTGTAGTAATTTGATCATACACATTTTAATTGCGTCATAGAAGACGCTCTTTGCTATTTCCGTTGCGTCATTGACAAAATGAGTGCGTCAAAACCACAGAAAACGCGCTCTCGCGGAAACACTGAATTTAGGGTATCCGGTGTAGCGATGCGTATTTTACGGGTCTTACATTTCTCTTGTCACACCGGTCTGACTAGAAAAACCGCGTAGGAAAATAGTTCTATACAGAACAGATACATCGTTGATTTACGTTACAAATTATAAGAAAAACAACAATAAGTTATTATTCTATTCTGAAATGTTTTGATATTATTTAGATCTGTTACTATATAATTTTTAAAACAGAGGACAGTATAATTCGTAACAACGGAATATATGGAACTACTTGTTTGTATGTAAAGAGTTCGGCCGTAAGGAAGCTATACTCTGTTAAAATTGGATTCGATTGAATAAATCAATCGATCCAAAAACGGTGCATATTCAAAAGGCCGCCATACCGTAGAGGTGGTGTCTGAATTCGGACCAATTATGCATTGTCGCCGGAAGACAACGTATAGCTTGAATGCATTTTTTAAAGTTTCGTTATGTTCTTTATATTCCCCCTTTTTTTGGAGGGGGGGGGGGTGGGGGGAGGGGGCTGTATCGTGACCGTTCTACTTGTTATTTTTCATTATAACTGAATTAACCTCCATTACAGTTTTTACAATTTCTGCACATTTACAGGCTTTAGCACATTTTTTTTCTGCCATAACCTTGATCTACATGGCTTTTCTTCTTTAAACATACCATCAAGAATATAGATAGAATTATGAGTTCATGTTACATTTACTTCTAATAAAAACCCGTACATTTTGTGAATAGTCAATAGACTAACATGAATGCAAAATCTGAAAAATGAAGATAAAAAAAACTTCCGAAGCCAGGACTCGAATTCGTGATACCAAGTTTCGACGGCCGCTGATTTTATCCACTACGCCGCTGTACGTCTTTGGTGTTATGTCAAGACTCTTCTTGCGTACGTGTACCTTTTCAAACAAGGTATGAAGGGATAATTTTACACCTGACTACCCTCTTATCCCTTGTTTATGTAAACATGATAATAGTAGAAATATCGATTTTTACCTATAATTCATATATCAAGTTATTTTGATAAAGAATAGCATTTACCGTTCTTATAAATAAAGAGAAATATAAATTTCGTTAATAAAAATCCATTCTTAGACTGTCAGACATGTTTAAAATGCGACTCACATTACGGTCTTATTGCGGCTCTATAACGGAAAGCGCAGCTCAGCGGAAATGTTTTGATTTTTGTTAGATAGATTCTTTATTATAACTTTAAATAACTTCTTAAGTTATGTATGTAATTGTGATGTAAAGTTAGATTTTATGAATAAATGTAGTTAAAACTGCTTCTGTGCGATACAAAGGGATACTTGTTAATACGATGTTTGTCTTATATTTCAAATGATCAGGAACGAATCCGTTTTTGCAACTCCTGTAAAACATTCGCTCATTTCAAGTAGGTCATAGTGTATGAAAAACTTTAATCACTTTACGGAGAGCTATTAAAATGGAAAAACATCTTTGGCGGCGTCTTTTATGTCTGCATTACTGTTTCGTCTTGTTTTTAAATTGTTTTACGCAAATGTCTTTGCCCAAGAACACACGTGAAACATTCATGGTGACTATTTCACTACGGTCAAAGTCAATGTTAAATTCTAATATTGTTCTTTGAGATGACTGTTTCATTTTTTTTATTCTACAATTTACATACGTGTTTTACAAACAGCTCTTGTATTTATTGAATTTAGCATAACGGAAGTTGAAAGTATTTTTTCAGAGGGACATTCTCTGTTGTCCTTAAGTACGAACTTTGACATTACAAATACATCAAAAACAGCAAAAACTACGCATCCCAGCAGTTCGAACCCTAAATGGCAAAGTAGCAAAAGTAACAAATAACAGTATTGACTTAGAGAAGGAAAGTAGCATTGATTAAATTTGTAAGCCGGTCAAACTTACATTTACGAATAATTTTAGCAAAATGCACAAAACGGACAGAGAAAGGTCGATACAAATGATAAATCCTAGTATGGGCCTCACTGTCGGAAAAAAACGACTTATTTATGACAGTTCACCTTGAATAAAAATAATAATAATAGAAATTTACTCAACCGTGCGAGTAAGGATTATAAACGGACAATGAAGTTTCTACATGAATAAGCACAATTTAATCAATGATTCCAAACTATGTATACGACAAATGCAAAACACTCTAGACCGTGGTGGCCTCAATTTGTGCCAACAACTAACTGATCATCAGCGTACAGATAAGCAACTTCCGTTTCGACTTACTGTACGCTAGGACACTGAAAAGTCCGACCCAAAATCGTATTGGAATTTATTCAATCGTTTGAATAAAAACAAGCAGACTAAAACGGCGACTATTGACGAATTTTACGATCATTCGAAAATGTGAGTTACTTCTAAGAACTAAGTTTTTGTACGCGAGCTTACGTCTATATATGGTATTTAAATATACCCGATCATGCGTACTAAAATACTAACCGGTAGTATCAAATATCATTATGTAGAAGGCATTCGAAATTTAGAACTTGAAGGGTACACACGGAAATGTAAAACAAATTTTAAACAATAAAAAATGTGTGACGAGGACGTAGCCGCTTTAGTTATCGACAATGGCTCCTTTATGTGTAAAGTTGGGTTCGCCGGGGATGACGCTCCAAGAGCCAAATTTCTATCTATCGTCGGCACACCTAGACATAAGGTAAATTCACTTTCTGGATTGTCTACCATTCGAAAACATAGAGTTTAGAGTTATTTTTTATAGAACCAAAAGGCCATAGACCCAAGTGGTACATATAACATTATATGACATATATGGCGACAGTGTATGATAAACAATGCAACATGCTAATGTAAATGTAATACATTCAAACACTTAAGATTACCCATATAAGCTGAAACTCTTAACTCGATAGAGAATATAATTATAATGTATTGAGAAAATTCTATAATTGACATTTCTTGTACGAAAGCGAAATCAACCTACTTATCTTAACGGTGGAAAAATAAAATCAAAGTAAATTTGGGTAGATACAAACACACGTTCTTACCATACGTGCTAGACTGTCATCAGTCGTTAGATATACTTTCAAAAAAGAAAAGACTTGAGGACTTAATCTAAACAGACTTTTATAAGTCTATATACACAACACGGAACACGGGATACCTACAATACTTCTAAAGCAGGCGTTGAAAAATATCGCGAAATGACTTGTGTAGGTTATTCTCTGTCATATTATAATACATTTGTTCTACGTGTAAAAACCTTTTCTGTGTAATTTCCAAGATTCTTTAAAATATTGGTTTTACCAGAGATGATCAGTTCTATAAATTTGTACTTATTTGGACGCCTCCATGCAATAATGAGGTGGTATAAAGAAAGATTTGTCTTAGTTCAGTATATAAGCTACATTCTAAAACAGAATGATATATGTACTCAACATACGGTACATTTACACTTATTTACAGGCGTACTAACTGGTCGGTTCCATCTACCAGTTTCTATACAAAGCCGATGAGAGGATAAACGTAATCGTGATGAGCTGAAGCGAAATATATTAATGTTAACACCTAATATCTACATATGGCTGAAACTTTAAATTTGCCATATATCTGTCCAGAGTAACAGATTGCTCTGCTGGATTCTAATCTACTATTACATCCTTTAATTTATGCCTTACCGTAATTAATCAAAGCGCTGTTAGCGCTAGATGCTTGGGGTTACAGACAGCTTGGTGGAAATAAGGTTCTCATGAACTTTTGTCGGTTTGTTGGTACTACGGTAGAACTATACTATGACAAACACCTTAAACTGGAAACATCTCCGAAAAAAAAAATACCCATGGCTTCCAGTGTCTGCGTTTAATTCAAAGCGAAAGTCGAACAACCAAGTATATTAAAACTGACCAATAGAAACAAGTTTCACAAATTAGATATTTTGTCCTTATTAACCAACATTATGAATTAATACAAAGTACTCAATGACATGGAAAGGAACAATATGAATTACAGTGGAATTATGCGCATTTTTTTCAAGTAAAAATCCAGCTGAAAAAGGTGTGTGTAAAAAGGGTAGAGGAAATAATAGCTGTTAACCCAATACACCAAACTCTTCCTGCTACCAGTACGATATGATAACTTTCCAAATATAACTTTTCCTATTTTGACTGGGAGAGTCAATTAAAAAAACTGCATGCAGGAGTTGCTTCCCTTCACTGCCGAAATCCCTACCAACAACAACGATAACACAAGGGAGATTTTGAGGAAAGGAACTACTATTTTAATAGTCCCTTTTTGGATCGATTGATTTATTCAATCGAATCCAATGTTAACAGAGTATAGCTTCCTTACGGCCGAACTCTTTACATACAAACAAGTAGTTCCATATATTCCGTTGTTACTAATTATACTGTCCTCTGTTTTAAAAATTATATAGTAACAGATCTAAATAATATCAAAACATTTCAGAATAGCATATTATATTGTTGTTTTTCTTATAATTTGTAACTTAAATCAACGAGGTATCTGTTCTGTATAGAACTATTTTCCTACGCGGTTTTTATCGTCAGACCGGTGTGACATGAGAAATATAAGACCCGTGAAATACGTATCGCTACACCGAATACACTAAATTCAGTGTTTCAGAGCGCGTTTTCTGCGGTTTTGACGCACTCATTTTGTCAATGACGCAACAAAAATAGCAAAGAGTGTCTTCTATGACGCAATTTAAATGTGTATGATCAAATTACTAATATGAAAATAGGCAATACCTATATCGGGCGAAAGCATAACAGGAATTTCATTTTTAGAAATGGTACGAATTTTCAGGGGACGCAAAAACGGTTCAAGTTCCGAAAATTATTGGTCACGAATATCCATAGAGTGATGCATCGAGGGTTGATTGCGAAAAGAAAGGGTGCTTTTTATGGCGTCACAGGAAAGAGCATCAGACTTTATGAATGTGTATAAATAAGATCTCTTTACATTTCAAAGTACAAAGCTGAAGTGCTGCGTTTTCCAACACAAAAATTGCTGACATTTAATGACAACAACAACAACAGAGTACCTGTGGTGCCAATTGGTAGTCTTCGGCAAATTCCCTTACCCTTCATTCTGCCGAGACGTTGCGATTGCGTACAGACGGTGCATCGTTATAAGTATGTTATCGTATCGTCCATGGGTGCGGACAAATTGAAATCTTCCATGGGTAATCGTGAATTCATTAATTTTATTGCTTTCAGTATTCAATTAAATACTCGTACATACGTTTACCTATGGTCGGGCTCTCGCCCGTACAAGAACAACATTTCAAAACCTCTCAAAACGCTTCGAAATGCAAGATAAAATACGCTTCCGGTATGGGATATGTCTAATTTTGACCCTACATGTATTCCGTCGTCGTTGTCGTCTGATTTCAGATTGACCCGCATTTTGTACCATTGCGTGTTTGTGTGTGTTGATTATTATGAGACCGTCATCATAGATCGTAGACGCACAACAAGAGATGGTCGACGAACCTTTATAGGGGATACAAAAATGTCTTTCTGAGTGATTGTAATGATCATTTTGTAGTCATTTCGATCAGACTGTCACTTTTGAAAGGGGTTTAAGTGTGCCAAATAATATCCAAGTTTAATGTCTATGGTTGAATGCAATTCGTTTTGTGGACAAATTTGACTTTTGAGATGCAGTGACAAAATGGAATGCATCCAAACAGAAACATCTGTTGTCTTGCCAACTCTTTGATTACCCACCAAAATTCTGATACAGGGAATTGGCACCCAGGGTCTTCCTCCTCCATGAAAGCAGGAAGTTGAAATATGACCTTAGCTGTTGGGTGCGACGTTAAATCCGAATTAATTGGCACAATACAATCAACCTTATGGGCATATCCCATAACTTTTGAATGACATTAAAAGTTGTTCAAACCATAAATTTTTAGTTCAGTTTTGTGAAAATCCATTTCTCAGTTACGATTCATAGCTTAATACTTCATAGGGTAGTTGAACATAGTCACTGAATGACATAATGTAAGCACATGGGTTCCTATCTCAAAAGTAAAGTTTACACAAATGGTGAAAGGTCAAAATTTGTGGACAGTTGTGTCTCCAGTTTATAACTTTACTCGTGCAAGGGTTGTCCTGATATTCACACATGTATGTGTACAGACTGTGTTGTTCAGAGACAATCGATCCTCCAGCACTTTCAGTCCTTTGATTTTCTAAAGGTCTTGCTTCATCTATATTAGAGTATACATTGCTACATTGTCTTGTTCTGAGTTTAAGTCATAACCAATGACTGGATTTTGCTCTTACAAAATACAAATAGGGAAGATATTGTTAGGAAATTGTAGTGTTAGTTACCCTTCTTCAAAGCACAATAATTACTTCTACACAAGTTCACATCTGCATGATAACAAATCACGTCCATATTTACATAGTTGTTCTTATATAATCATTTATCTAGCATTTCTTTCTCACTAGAGTCCTTTCTTCCATTTCCACATCCCTATCCGCTTTCTATCTTTTTTAAAAGCTAGCATTGCGATGTCTTTATGGACAACTGCATGAAAATAATCCAAGTTACGGGCTACCAATGGCAGTGTCAAAGTGGGCTTAAAACAGATGCGCAAATACAAACAAACTTTATGTCTGTAGATGATTAATGGCAGCACTATTTACCAATTGTTAACAGTGCACAGCAACGGTATGTTAATACAACCTTCACCTGCTTATAACGATTACAAGGCATAACAGTCAAAATAATGTAAAGAAATGTTCCAAATTTGATGCGGGCAGTGCTATTTACCAACTTGTTGCAGTGCACAACAACGGCATAACTAGAGCCCTTTAAAGCGATAATGACATATGACTTCTCTGTCGGGAATGAACGTAAATTCTATCTTTTTTAAAAAAAGAAATTTAGTTATAGGTGAATTTAGGTGTAATCGTTCAGAAACTACAAATTCTTTTATCGAGCTCCTTAATTATGTTCTGTATATATCCGTACTTTTCCGGGATCTTCCGTAATTAGCGCATGTTGACATTAACAGCGGATTCATTTCTATAACAAGAGTACGTGAACAAAACTGTGTACTATTGACTTTTCTGCAATCATTTGAAGATGTCTATACTGTTTTATTTGTAACATGATCTTGTAGTATGCTACATTCGAACAACAGCTTGATATGGTCTATCTTGCACTACTTTTTCGTATTTTCATCTTTGTAAATAACATTTGTCGTTTACAATGTTAGTTACCGCAAGAATCAGTTGCTAATTAGTTCGTTCTCGATCTGACCGAGAGGATAACAGATTTCTTAAAACATTTTAAATTGCGCTATAGCGCTCTTTTTCGTTTCAGTATTTTTTCCTATCTTTTTTACCTATATTTTACTATTAGGTTATCTAACATTGTACTGTACAATACGGAAATATATTTGGACGAGTACCCAGCTGAGAAAACCATATTGGACGAGCCGTTAGTCGAGGCGAGTCCAATATAGTTTTCTCAGCTGGGTACGAGTATATTGTATTTCTGGCATTTCTGTATTTTCCAAGCTTGATATGAGTGCAAGTATATATCATACATAACAATGCGCCTACTCCACCCGATTTTCATTCGGATCATTTCCACGCGTTTCGAGATTTATCATATGTTAAACATGGGACTATTGCACCGTCCAAATATGGAAAAATAAAGAATTTTTAGACGCACGTGCGTCCAATATGGTAATATGTTGTACGGTCACGTGTTGCAAATAAACGTTCACGATTGGATATATCAAAAAGATATAGAATAAATGTTAATTAGCGACTGACTCTGGCTTTTTACAATGTAAATATGTGTTGAATGATTGTCATGTAATTAGAGATATTCACTGTGACAGTCTCTTATAATTCAAAATTGAATGGTCATGTAGTAATATTTTATTTGTTTTAGTTTTATTGAAATGTTGTGATATTGTACATGAATAAGACTTAAATAAAGATAAATAAACAGGCATAGCTCCTATATATTTGGAAAATGAAAAACGTAAAAATATCAAAAATGCAAAAAATAAATAATTAGGGAATAGAAAGGTTATAGATGTTGTGTGCGCCTAATCATCTGCTATGAATATAATCTTCTATTTTTTTCGTTTGACATGTATGACAAAAATGAAAAACATTCAGTCGAACGTAAGTCAAAGCACCTAAATTTATATACTAACACGTGACACGACCGATTGTTCTTGTGATTATTCAAAACCATGTTTTCTGGTCTGTCAAAGAGATTTCCCTCCTCGATATCCGACATTTGTGTATTTCTTTGTAAAGAGTTTCAATATGTTTGGCTTTGTGATATTTATTCTTTTGATCTCACTCTCATTGTACCTTATTCTATATGTTGTGTTGCTTTTTCGGTCTACGGTTCTGATTTCTTTTATTTTCAACTTACGTTGGAACTCAGCTCACTTTGAAAACGCTATAAATTACTTGGGTTTAGGTGTTGAAGACATTGCCGATATTGTAAGTTTGAAGAAACAACTAGTCTTATCTTATCGTGGTATATAGTAGGGTGGTCGTTATTCAGAGTTCAGATGACTTAAATCCTTTTAAATGAAAATATTAATATATTTGAGGTCGTTGTCAAAAAATAGTAAATCTCTTGCTTAAAATTCTGCTGCAGGAAAACGTTTGAATGTTTTTTTATTTCCTTAGATTGACCTGGGTAGTCTTTTTGTCTTATTTTCACTTTATTGCATGTTGTAAACAGTCAGAGATATACGTTGCACATCAATGTAAGTAAAGTTCTTTCAACTATAATTCAAAATAGGCATGCTTAGTCATGTACAACCTATTTAAAGCCTCTCTCTCTCAGGAGACTTCTGGAAAATTACAAAGATATTTGAAAACAGCCAAACCTACTTTTGTTTCTGAAAAGGAAAACTAAAATCTATCATTTCTTTTGTTAAACTCATATTTTCAACACAATATGGTCAAATTCGTCGCAGTATAGACGACGTGTCGCGTGAAAGACCTATGCCCCTACCTTCAAGGTCAAGGTCACACTTAGCGTTTAAAAGTAATGGAATCCTGTTTTATGCACAAATTCGTCTCCGGGCTGTAACTTTGTCATGCATTGAAGGATTTTTAAATAACTTGACACAGACGTTACGACGTGTCGCATGCAAGACCCACGTCCCAACCTTCATGCCAAGTTCACATTTAGTGTTTAAAAAAAGTAATGGAATCCTGTTTATATACACACATTTGTGTCCGGACTGTAACTTTGTCATGCATTGAAGGATTTTAAAATAACTTAGCACAAATGTTCAGCATATCAAGACGACGTGTCGCGTGCAAGACTCACGTCCCTACTTTCAAAGTTCAAGGTCACATTTAGAGTTCAAAGGTAAGAGGAATCTTTAATATATGCACACATTTGTGTCCAGATTGTAACTTAATCATGCATTGGATTTAAAAATTACTTTGCACAGATGTGCATTGCATCAAGACGACGTGCTGCGTGCAAGACCCACGTCCCTACCTCAAAGGTCAAGGTCACACTTTAGAGTTTATAGGTTCATTTGTAATGGAATCCTGTTTATCTGCATACATTCGTTCCGGACTGTAACTTTGTCATGCATTGAACGGTTTTAAAATAATTTGCACTGACGTTCAGAACATCAAGACAACGTGTCGCGTGCAAGACCCATGACTATTCCTCGAAGGTCAAGGTAACACTTACAGTTTAAGAAATAATATATGGCTTGGAGTGCTTTATCGAAATTGAAGCATTCCCCGGAGGTGATGTGCCTGGCGGAATAATTCACGAGGGCGAAGCCCGAGTGAATTATTACGCAGGCACATTACCGACGGGAAATGCTTCAATTTCGATAAAGCACTCCAAGACATAGATTATTTCGATTCTTAGAAGCCGATTTTTTGAAAACTATCGTAACTACTACGGACCTTTTTTCAGTTCGGCGGTAATGTGTAAAACAGCATAAGTAGTAGCTGTTGGAATTCACTCCCCTATTCGGGCAACCATTCAATATATCAAACATAACTATATTATACAAACTTATTTTAGTTTAATCATCTAATACATAAAATATAAAAAGAAATACCTGACTGACATTATGCAGACGAGGTCAGATTTAGAACCTAACAAAGCAGCCAATCGATTTAAATGCGTACCGTTAATTTGAACTGTACAACGTTTTAACGTGGAGTAATGACGTCAGTGTGATGACGTAAACGTTTTCATTCATAGTTTTGTCTCCCGGAATCAAAACATTGTATGACTGTTAATCCTGAATTTCTTGGCCTTTTTCAAGGAAAACAAGGTGAGGGTATTCTAAGGCTTACTTGACGCAATCAAAAATAATATTTAGGTTCTTAAACAAATCTTTTTCATGCGACTGATGTATTTATACTGATATTATTTCCATTTCTATATTCTATTTTTGCGTGGGAGTAAATTAGAAAAGTCGGAAGGAGCTACTTCCATGTCCGAAACTCCGCCTACTTTTCCGAGTGCTTTAATCATATTAATGCACTCGAATTGACTATAGAAATATACCGTAGGCATATTAGAATTAAAGGTAATGGAATCCTGTATGCATGGTAACTTTATCATGCATGGGAGGATTTTAAAATAACATGGCACAATTGTTGAGCAAATGGAGGGGACAAAGACTGAGATACTTCCCCAGTATTCGGCACTTACGAGGAACAGCTCTTGTTTTGAACTTCAGCAGTGCCCCCCCCCCAAACTTGAATTTATTTGTCTAAAAGGAGACTTTTTGGTAGAATGTTTTAATTTCCAAACCATTTTATAATTTTGCGTGCTAAATGAATCCCAAATAGACATACATGTACATGTTATTAACTTTTGATAAATATTGACATTTACTGCTCAATTGATGAATTAAGCTTCAAGCTCTCGTCACAATCGAGCTAAAACAAACTAATGGTGATTTAAAAGATATGTTACCATCAGTTATATCGGGCGACTGCGAAGATAAGTTTGGCCCTCCAATAAACTGTACTTGGCTGTAAATTTAACTCCATTTACCAGTCACGGAAGTATTTTCATATACCGATATATTTATTACTATGCGTATTTAGTGGGGAAAAAATCTTTATTACTTTGTTTTAATATATCAGAATGTGGGGTACCAGGGCAGTAGAGGGGCCTCTGGGGGAATTCGGATTAAAACCCCGCGCCGGCTACCTGTGCGTATATATCCACTTATTTTCAGCCAATCAGCGATCAAATGCGTCGCGTAGGTCTGCATGTTCCCAAGACAAAAAAGCCTGCTTCCGGTTCTTGCATATTTAGAAAAAAAATTAACATCACTTATTGAATTGTAGAAGCCTTCAAATTTGATTACGGATCAGCAGGCGACGAAAATATTGAAAATTGATTTTGGCGGGCAATATTTGAATTGGAAAGGCCTTAAATTCATTTTATTGCGCGCTTTAAATCAATGTTTGAAAGCATGAATTGAATTAGAGAGCTCTCTAATTATCTATATACCTCTCATTTAGAATTAAGCGCGCTAAAATTATTTTGAGATAGCTGTTAAATATTTGAGTATATGTAGACTTGGCGTTCCATAGGCCCTTATCACTATAGATCAGCATTATAAAACTTATCAAAAACCATTACGTTCTTTTGTATTTTCAGGGTGTTATGGTCGGTATGGGTCAAAAAGACAGCTATGTCGGCGATGAAACCCAGAACAAAAGAGGTCTACTCACTCTGAAATACCCGATCGAACACGGTATTGTTACCAACTGGGACAACATGGAGAAACTCTGGCATCACGCTTTCTACAATGAACTCCGTGTTGCCCCAGATGAACACCCAGTATTTCTTACAGAACCCCCACTTAATCCAAAGGCCAACAGAGAAAAGATGACCCAGATCATGTTCGAGACCTTCAACACACCAGCTATGTATGTTGCTATCCAAGCTGTGTTGTCTCTGTATGCCTCTGGTCGTATCACTGGTATTGTCATGGACTCTGGTTATGGTGTCTCACACACTGTCCCAATCTATGAATGTTATTCCCTTCCCCACGCCATTTTGAGATTGAATTTGGCTGGTAGAGATCTTACTGATTACTTGATGAGGATCCTGACCGAGCGTGGATACTCTTTCACCACAACTGCCGAAAGAGAAATTGTTAGAGACATCAAGGAAAAATTGGCCTATGTTGCACTTGACTTTGAACAAGAAATACAAACGGCTGCTTCATCCAGCTCTTTGGAAAAGAGCTATGAATTGCCCGACGGTCAAGTTATTACCATTGGAAACGAGCGATTCCGTTGCCCAGAGGCCATGTTCCAGCCATCATTCCTTGGTATGGAATCTGCCGGTATCCACGAAACCACGTATAACAGTATTATGAAATGTGATGTTGATATTCGTAAAGACTTGTATGCTAACACTGTATTATCTGGTGGTTCAACCATGTATCCGGGAATTGCTGACCGTATGCAAAAGGAAATCACAGCCCTTGCACCATCTACTATGAAAATCAAGATCATTGCTCCACCAGAGAGGAAATACTCTGCATGGATTGGCGGTTCTATCCTGGCTTCACTGTCCACCTTCCAACAGATGTGGATCAGCAAACAGGAATATGATGAATCTGGGCCATCCATTGTACACAGGAAGTGCTTCTAAACTTTGAAAATCATTTGATTAACGTTTGTTTAAAATTTGCCATGATTTGAAAAGCAGTGAAACTGCATGTTATGTACTAATAGTGGATATTATACATGTATTGTTACACTTTAACATTTACAAGGAGTACCTCCTTTATGTAATACAATAATTACCCCTCGAGGTGTATACGAGCATTGTAGCATGCAATTGAACAGTTTTGTCGTGATTTGAATGAGTTTTTCTCCACCATATTTGAAACTTTCATAAGAGCACATGTCTATACCACAGGCTTTGTTAAGCTTACTCTTCTTGCATACTTCTGTTACTTCAGATATTGTAATGGGCGAAACTAAGGCCGGGTCATTTTCCTATACAATTACTGATTTTTCTATTGTTTTTAACTCATTTATTACATTATTAAAATGACCCTGATCAAATTCTTCATTAGTCGTATTTTGATAGAGGTTCACAAAATAATGACCCCATTTGTTGTTTATTTCTTTTGAATCCCTATACACAACGTCGTCAAATAGCATTTCATTGCCACATGCAGTATTAGATTTTTTACGCCGTGCATTAACAAGTTTCCTGAAAAAAGGCCGAGTCTACTTCTGTAGATCTGTGTATATTTTCGTGCATTTTAGATATGTATTCTACTACTTTTCGACGATGAAGATACCTAAAATTGTTTTTGGCATTTTTGTATTCAGAGTACGCAAAACCAAACCGTGGTCTTCCCAGCGATAAGGGGTTTAAGTGTGCCAAATAATATCCAAGTTTAATGTCTATGGTTGAATGCACTTATGAAAAATTCGCTTTATGTTGTCTTGCCAACCCTTTGATTACCCACCATTTTGTGATGTATCACATGCAGTTTTACAGAAGTAAACTGAATAAAACTTCTTTAACATATAGTCATGCCTTTTATTTTTTTACAATAAAGGGTATGACCCTCGGAATTTCTAAATGACCCCAAAATTCTGATACAGGGAATTGGCACCCAGGGTCTTCCTCCTCCATGAAAGCCGGAAGTTGCAATATGACCTTAGCTGTTTGGTGCGACGTTAAATCAGAATTAATTGGCACAATACAATCAACCTTATGGGCATATCCTATAACTTTTGAATGACATTTAAAGTTGTTCAAACCATAAATTTTCAGTTCAGTTTTGTCAAAATCCATTTCTCAGTTACGATTCACAGCTTAATACTTCATAGGGTACATAGTCACTGAATGGCATAATGTAAACGCATGGGTTCCTGTCTCAAAAGTAAAGTTTACACAAATGGTGAAAGGTCAAAGTTTGTGGACAGTTGTGTCTCCAGTTTATAACTTTACTCGTGCAAGGGTTGTCCTGATATTCACAGTCTATGTTGTCCTGATATTTACATATGTATGTGTGCAGACTGTGTTGTTCAGAGACAATCGATCCTCCAGTACTTTCAATCCTTTGATTTTAACAGTGTTCATCGTTATCTGGCGGTGCCACAATATTTTCAATGTATGACCAGTAAGCCCTACGTAGCTGCCTTTGCACCATTCTTATACGGTCTTTGAATTTTGATTTGTGTACAGGGTCCGCAGATTTTTTCATGACTTTATACTACTTGTCTCTTTTATGAATAAGTCTATTTAGCTCGGGTGAAATCCAAGGCAAGCTATCTTTAACCTTAGCTAATTTGTGTGGGATGTGGGCACGAATACTCCTATCAAGGTTTGTTGAGAATAAGTTCCAAAGGTCATTAACCCCACTTCCTGATTGTTCAAGATCTTTAACTTCCTGAAGGGTATAATTCATCTCGTCTTTCAGTGTGTCCCAGTTGGCACGGCGATACAATAGTATTTTCCTAGGTGCCTGCTTGTGTTTGATTGGGTTTATATCAACTTCCGCATAAACGATGTCATGGTCGGATACTCCCGGGATGATGTCCAGCCTAGGGAAACACGTTGGGTTGTTAGTGGGTACTAAGTCCAGAGTGTTGCTTTCCCGTGTTGGTTCTTCAACTTATTGTACTTAGCTATTATTATCCAAGATACTACCAAATTTATAGTGAAGATCTGCAAAAGCAGTGTTTGGTTTCAAGATTTTACGCTTCCAATCCCAGCCAGAAAGATTGTTATCTCCACCTGCCACGATAAATGAATTATTCAAGTTACATGCTTTATTCAAGCTCTTTTCAGGTTCATCTAGGCTTTTAACATTTGATGTTTTTGGATTATAATACGAACACACATAAAGACCTTTATGACCGACAACTTCACTGTAAAGAATGTTAAATAGTTAATGAGTCACCTTCATTAAATAAAGATTATTATTATTATTATTATTATTATTATTATTATTATTACATGTATTATTATTATTATTATTATTATTATTATACAGACAAAGCTGGCATAATTGTGGTTCAAAATAAAGGCTTATCTTTCAGCTCGTTTATTAGGTCGTCCGTTTCCTAAACTTCAATTTACTTTATAGTAGTTTTATTGAAGCAGTGCTTTCATAATGGCAATCACAGTACATGATTAGATCCAAGACTAAATTTTAGGCTTTGAAAATTACGTGCAACAAAGAAAGTGCTACATTTTTTTCAAAATTCGCAAAAATATTTTCTAGACACATTAAGGCTAAGTGAGAATTATTCCTTACACTTCAGGACCTTCTACAAAGCCAGAGCCGCCGAAGATGGTTGTTGAGACGGTACGATTTAATCCAAGTGTGTGTACGTGTGGGGAGCATGATTGTGGACCAAAATACAGAATGGAGAGAAGGGTCTTGTGGACGAGTAAAGAAGTGTCTACTGCCAATAAAAGCATGATAGAACGCATAGAACCGACGGACCTTGATGACTGTATGGGTACACATGAGTCAAAACAGAAGAATACCATACTCAACGGTGTCCAGAATTATATCGATGAAGATAGCGCAAAGAATAAAATCAAGGAAAGCAATATTGGCAAGAATGAATCTGTCAAAGAACAAACCTGTATTAAGACAGAAATCAGTGAAGGCAATTTATTGTGTGACACGAGCTTAAATGGAGAAAAAAATGCGGAGTATTGGAAAGCTGTATTTATAAGTTCGGAGAAAGTTGGGTTGATGGTGGTATGGAGACAGATGGTTACGGAAAGTTAAATGATTTTGTTGGTAATGTTAAAGAATTGAAGGCAGGTGTTGGAAGGAAACTTGGTGATGACAAAAGCACTTACATTGTGTATATGAATGGTGATGGCACAGAGACCGAAGCATACGTGGAAAATGGTATCATGGATGTTTTTTATGATACATGTAGTTACACTGAAGCCTTTAACCCGAAAACAATAAAAAAAAGCGAAAGTGATGTCGACATTTCTAGGTAAGACATTGGTTTAGAAAGTGGTAGTCAAAACAGATTTGAAGACGGTTCTGGTGTTAGAGATGGAAACATAGGTAATGGTTGTGTTGCATGGTAATGAGCACAATGTATCGACAGTTATGGTGGCGGAATTCCTTGCAGTAGAGAACAGAGTTGGCGAGTACGATGTAACAAATGATGGCGGGTGTGACAGCACAGCTGAGATTAGCAATGGATACAATGCTAGTGGTTGTGAAGCTGACGGTAACGGGGATGATACTGGACACGAACATCATCAAGTCTATGATGACCAGAAGAATTACATAGTTGATGATGGTGAAATTTCCTCCGCATTTGGAATTTTCTCGATATATTGCAATAGTGAACTACATTGTGTTGTAAGTATTTTTCATATGATCCTTAAGTTAACCAGCCATGGGCAATATAAATGTAGAATTTACTTATTTGTTCATCGGAGCAATGATAGTAAAATTAATTAAATATTGACTTACGTGTGTGCATAAATAATACGAGTTTTCTCAGTGTATGTACCTGTATTTATAAATTGTATTGTTGCATAAAACTACCCGAAATTTTAACGTTTTATCTATAGTTCCGATCTTTGATTGGAAGAGAGAATACTAGTATTACGTTTTCTTTTTATTCCTTTTCAGGTGCAGGGCTCATACAGCTTAGAAAACTAGTTAAAACAGAAGACGTTTACTATTGATATTTAAAACTTGGACACTGCCTAATACCAGATTATTATTGATTAATAGATATACCGGTACTCAAAATCTTGAATGGTTTTTAGATTATATCCATTTACTTTGTCCAAAAACCAAGATTACTTAAACGTTTTTTCATAATTTTAGTTCACCTCGAGCGTTTGCTCAGATGATAGTTCACCTTGAGCGTTTGCTCAGATGAGCTAATGTGTGTCCGGTGTCCATCGTTAATCGTTAATAGTAAGCTTGTGCAAACAATAGAGCCTTCCGTTTTTATGGAATCAACAGTTTTTCAGAGTGTTTGTCTTGAAAAACTCTATGTTATGATTGAAACTGGGTCACCTGGGGTCAAAACTAGGCCACCAGGTCAAAGCTTAGAAAAATCTTGTACTCGCAAGACAGACTGCATATGATCCTAATTATTATAAATGTTTGTTAGAATGGTCATGGTTGGGACTTAAACTGGAGTTAAAAACAAGGCATCGTGTCAAATCATATTAACCCATACGCACGCAATAGAGGCTGCATTTTGTAACAATTTTAATGAAAATGTCAGAATATTCGTCTTGATAAACTATAGCTCAGGAATGAAACTGGGGATATATGTAGGATCAAAAACCAGGTCACCAGGTCAAATCATAGACATACAGTAAATCGAAGCGCTGCTAGCACTGAAGGCATGTGGGTTATAGATTACTTAGTGGAAATTAACTCCGCATCTTTTTTTAATAAATTGTATTTCAATGTCTTTATTTCTAGACATACCTGTCGGGTATGAACGTAAATTGTATATTTTTAAATGAAAATTTAAAGTGAATATAGATACAATTTTCAGTGACTGATTGACATCATTAATTTGAAAACCAAACTACAAACTGGCCAAAAACTAGATCATCAAGTCAAATTATATAAAACCCTTGTGAACTCTAGAAACTGTATCTTTTAAAATTACAGTGGCGAATTTCGGAGCACGTGTATTGATTTGTAAATTAAATTTTAATACTGACCTTGACTACGCCATATTGACCCCATTTACCGTTTTTGATGCTACATGGGTGAAATTTGACTGCCATATTTAGCAAATATATTTCATGCATTCATTCATAAAAGTGATTTGTTCTGACCTTTATTTAACGGGGGGTAATTTGGTCAGCCCGAAAAATCTGCTAGTCCATTTCACTTTATAGTTGTATTATCAACCGTATTTCGATCGTTTTTACAGGGTGACTATTTAAAGTGACATTATGCGTGGGATAGCGTCGGCAGTTACAATGAAGCGACCACGTGTTTAAGATAAACACATGCACAATTATGTGTGATTTATAATTCTAAAAGTATGCATATTCATAAAGATCATATTCACTTTTTTAACCTGCATTTAGTATACTTCTGTCGGTTCATCCAGTTTGGGAATAGAATCTTCAGCTCTGTCTGTATATCTTCAGAAGACGAGATGGCTTCAGAACGGAACAAATCGAATGCTCACCAGAGAAGAAAACATCCAATCAAACTCATTCGTTTCATTCACCGCGCTATCATTGGTGCAAAAAAATTATGTCAAACCCTGACATAGAGTACACTTATCCGATTTAGAAACGCAAATAGTTTCATTTTTTGCGATGAATTATTGAAACTTTTACAAGAATTCAATTTTATAGTTTTTGTTGTGTATAAATTTTGAATAAATTTGAAACACGCTAACACTGTTGAAATTAATATTTTGCCACTTTTGTGTTTCTAAACCGGTTGAGCGTAAATGTTTCAATCCAAAAATGTTATACATGTTCATTTCATAATACCGACTTCCAGGCAAAAGCTAGCTTAATGCGGCTACGCCGAAACACCAAACAGAGCAAGCTCCTTGTTATGTACGCATGTTGCCCGTATTTTCTTAAAAGCATTCTTAGTCAGATTTCGACAAATCATGCATTATAGATATTGTATCGTGGTACAAATAGGTGAAGTTGTCTTTATCCGATACAGATTATCGTAAATCAAGATAACCTGTAGATAGGTGAAACTACTTAAAGTTGCAATACATGTATTTACAACACTAACAATAAAAAGTCCCCGATTGAAATGCAACCTGTAAACTCTAAATATCCTCTGTGATATAAATAGTTTTAGTTCTTGAGAATTATTTATTCTGAAAAATACGGGTAACTTCGCTGGGGAACGCTCTTGGCTACAAATCCGGAAGTCTTTGGTAAGGATACCGGCCAGTGCATTGGCAATTTCAGCTTTTCAGTGTTTCCCACCCATCTGTAGATAAACTGGTTACGACCCCAGAAGTAGTCTCGCTTGTATCGGTGATACACACCGGGGACGTAAAAGAACCAACGGATCTATTTGTAAAGAGCTATGGTCTGGTATACGGAATTCCTTGTATCTGCATTGTCTGTTCAACATGCGCCTGTCTGGAGTATTGGCAGAAATCCCATTATCCATTACACAGACGGTACGTTGTATGATGAGTAAAGGGATGATCATGCAATTGTCTCGTTTTACTTTCTACTCTTAATTTTGTATCAACGTCGTGATTTATATACCTATATTTACAATTATTTCTTGATCATTTCACCCCTTTGATCATGGTGTCGAAGTAGCTAAAGAATTAGTTATGTAGTATCTAACCCTTACCCTGCTGGTGGCAAGTGATTCTGCCCTTGACACCGATGTCTATCACTATCTATTATGTATACGCCAATCCATTTTATCGAGTACCTCTCTGAACAACTAATTGTACATTCTTAACTGAGATGTGGGCAAGTTCAGCGAATTTATTAATGTTTACGTAATGTAAAAGTCCTTAATCGGCTAATTAAACAAATTATTCTTCCGTCCGTCTATATTTAATGTTCGTTAGTATAAAGATATCATATCACCAGATATTGAAATCAGTCCGGAGGTTTCTTATTGAAGGACCGTATCATCAAAATGGCGAAGGAAGAGGTAAGTTAGATTTTATGACATCGAAAAATTATTGTACGCGCGGTTAACATGTCTTTCAAGTATACTCAAGGATACAGAGTACCGATGTATACACTATAATTTATTTTTTGTTAATTGTTCTTATAACTGCAGCTGAAGCTGAGTCATGTTGAAAAAATTGCTAAATATTTCGAGGAGTTGAAGGAATCTGATGTGACAAACATCGCAAAAGAAATAAACAGATGGACGGACATTAAAGTCAACATCGGTGTCACGGGTTTATCTGGTGCTGGAAAGTCGTATTTCATCAACGCTATCAGAAACTTGAGACCTCTTGATGATGGTGCTGCTAATGTCGGAACGACATATGCAACAATGGAACCGACTAGTTATCCACATCCACAGAACGAGAATCTCGTGTTTTGGGATTTGCCTGGAGTTGGAGCCAAGGAATTCCCAAGAAATAAATACAAGGACGTAATTGGATTTGAAAAATATGACTTTTTCCTAATTTTGTCATGCGCCAGATTCCACGTGGATGACAGCTGGCTTGCAAAATCACTTAAAAACGCTCGAAAGAAGTTTCATTTTGTACGAACAAAACTCGACATCGACGTAGAAAATGCAAAGGCAGATTTTGGCGCTCTTGAAGGGGACACGCTGCTTACTATTCGGGAGGGATGTGAAAACAAACTAAAAGAGGCCGGACTTAGAAATACAAACTTTAAGGTATTTCTGATCTCAAGTCTATATCCAAAGGCATATGATTTTGATTCCCTTACCAGCCATTTGATTGATGGAGCGTCCAAAATGCAAAAGGAAGTTCTCACATTAACATTATTTAGCTGGTCAAATCGGGAACTTCTAGAACGAAAAAGGGCTATGCTTCAAGATAGAATAAATATGAGAGCGGTTATGGCTTCGGCTCCTCTTGTCTTGCCGTATATCGGGTCAAAAGTCAGAAATAAAGTTGTTGGAGATGAGGCAGTGTTTTATCGGAAAGAATTTGGATTGGATTCCGAAAATCTGAAAAAAGTCGCTGAACGCATGGAAGTTCCAGTCTATGCTTTTACACTGAAAACAAAGCATTTAAGTGAAGATGTTTTGGCTTCTTCCATTGCTGTAATTCCAATCCCAGCTAGTGTAGCACTTCCCTTAAACATAGCAAAAGGTGTTGCTGTGGCCGTTTACGAGTATATTCGTGTTAAGAAGTTTCTGCAAGAATCACTCGACAAAGCTTTCAGTGATGCTTTTGAAATACATAAATCATACTGCAATCGACTAGGACGTGCAAAACTTTGAGCTGACATGCCGGATGCATGGTTATGCTTTGCTTTGTACATGTCCGCGGATATATTCATGAAAAAAAAATCCCCCCTATAATAGCTCTGTTGTTCAAATTAGGAAATTAATAGATTTTACATTTGAGTGATATACCGGTTAGTATATCACTGTGTAGAGTGTAGATGCATAGTAATCTAATCACGAAGGTCGATTGCATGAGTAATTAATTACGAAGCATCTAAACGACACTAACTAACCGGTATATCACTCAAAAGTAAAATCTATTTCTATTATAACACGTTAATTTAAACAAAAAATGTTCGAAAGGGTACTATTTGATGCGCCTTCACGAAGTCGCTGCCTTGAACTTGTAGTTATCCGTGCATTCCTTGCATTTCATGAAATTTTCTCTGTTCGTTGCTTTCTCACTAGTGATGGTAGTAATGTGGTTATTATTCAGGGATTCTTTGTGGGGGGGAGGGGGGGGGGGGAAGAAATACTATGATTCCACGTTTTCTTGATTATTTTGTCAAGAAAACATAAAATAAAAAGGAAATTTGTTTGTTTTAGTGAAACATCAATTTTATTTCACTCGTGAACACAAAAAAATGACACTTCACTCGTGGTTACGCAACTCGTGGCAATACATGTTTTCGGTGTTAACTTGTGAAAGAAAATCGATATACGCCGTCACTCGTGAGAATACATTTATAAGTTTTTAATGTTAACTTGTGAAACGAAGTCGACAAATATTTTCATAAATATCCTCTCACTGGTTACATATCATGAAACATACTTAAAAATGTCCGGATGTAGAGAGAATATTTGGCGAAACGATGAGAGATATGACCAACTGTGCGGAAAACTTAATCCATATGATGCAACCGAATACTTATAAAGTAGCCGAATGGATCTTATCAAAATGGCATGTGGGAACAAACGTACGTGCAATTTATATTCAGAATTATCTTACAAATTAACGCACATATATAAGACTTAGTAAGATTCTTAATAGTTTCTTTCATGAGCACGAGGTTTAGATCGAAATATCCGTCACCGAGGATAACTGTTTTGGCGGGAACGAGGCTATTTCCATCTAAACCAAGTGTCTCATGATAGAAACTTTTTGTTGCATACCGTCTTGCACTTTAAAAAGATTTCTAAATGTAAACTTATCGAAATGATAAATTATGGTATGAAGAGAAGCGATATTCAGATGCTTTGTTTGGGGAAGTGACGTCACAATGTTTATATTTGTAACGTCACAAGTAACTCACGCGAGTCATATTACATGGGGGTATGTAATATAATAGGGATATTAGTATAGTAGCGTGATCCAGCATGCCGGATTTGCTCGAGTCGTGCGTCGGATCATACGAGTGCGTAGCACGAGTTTGATCCGACCTCGACGAGAGCCAATCCGGCTTATGGATTACATTACTATACTAATAACCCTACCCTTTTATTATATACCTTTTGCAATTGTCTGCGCGAATAAACTAAATTAAAATGATATTCTAAGCATAAAATTGAAGAAAAACCCTTTTTAGCGCGAAATATGTGAAGTATGCGACGCCATTTTATTGACGTCATCGTATAAACAAATAGTAACGACCCAGTCAAAAGCGACGTTATTAACGTCATGTGCATTTTAGAGCCAATTGAATGCACTCTTACAAATTTTGCCGCGCTTTTTGTATTCCACGTACATACAATACGGAATTTTTTTCTGTCAGGCCGTATTTGATGGTTGAATATAGGCTGTATTTTTGGCAAAATAATTATAGATATATAATAAAAGATTTTCCAGCACTGGTGAAAACTGCGCCGGTATGCAAGAAAACTGTTTCTTATATATCGGATCGGCATTTCCGGTGATTTTGCCCATGCCGGAAAAACCGATCTGGCACCCCTCCTATGGTGTTACACCGGTCAATTTTGTCCCATTTGATTCTATGGTAAATAGAGCACTTTGACACACTTCCTGTGACTTACACAACAAAATCCAAGCAGTCAGCTGACCATATTTCTCATCTTCATCATTATCACAGTCAATCTACACCAGAAAAGTTACATGGTCAACAATGAACTTTTTTGCTATCACTCAATATCTGGAGACACTGTACAAATTTCCAATACACAGCTGTCATGTATGCCGGCGCGGAGTAATATTTGAACTCTTCCATCACAAAATGTAGCCCTGAAGAAGACAAACAAAACAACTGTTAGAGTAATCAGAAATGGCCAAATATTTACATAACAACAATAAATACAACTTACATTTCATTAAGCCATCCACAGACAGCTCTAAAATGGAGACTTCAATTTTCAAAGAACTACTTCCTAGGGTACAACGACCCGGAAGTACTTGTTGACCGGTGTCACACCCTATGCCAGACGACTCTCGTGAATGACTTATTACGTAACGTTATAAAAATTGTGACGTCAAACTACCAAACACAACGTCGGGAAATCGTTTGTTTTTCATGATAATCATCATTTTGATAAGTTTGCATTTAGAAATCTACTTTAAAGTTCAAGACGATATGCAAGAAGAAGTTTCCATCATGAAACACTTGGCTCAGATGGAAATATCCTTCACCTCGGGTAACTGTTTTGCGGGAAATCGGCAGAGCCTCGTTCCCGCCCAAACCAGTTACCCTCGGTAACGGATATTTCGATCCAAACCTCGTGCCCATGACAGAAACTATCAATACGTCCTATTCTAATGTTTATGATGTTTTTTAACATACAGTGGCAACTCTTCATTTATTTATAAAACAAAGTAAATGCAGATATTCGCTTACATTTTTATTGGAATTTCAACTTTACTCATGTGTACATTTTGTATTTAATAATCAGAATTAAAATAAAAGGATATTCGTTGTCCTGCTTTCCGTGTGGATGTTTTGTTCAATCTGCACAAATCCAACAGTTCTCCCCTAGCATCTTAGCGACAAAAGTTGATTCCGAAGGTAGAAAATGTGTTGATTTCCTTAGATCTCGATGATGACACTGTATACTAAGAAGTATATTCGATGTTCTGTTGTTCTGCAAGTAAAGAAACTCCTCGAAGCGATTGAGTTAATTTACGTGGATATTCTGCAAGGAGTTGTTGGGGAGTCTGGCAAGTAATGGTTGCCTTAAGCTTTTAATGAGGGATGCTTAGTTTATGCTAAATTATTTTAGGTCGATTGAAACAAGGTTTCCAACTTATATTAATCACTCTCGACACCTCATTCCTGATGGTCTCCATCGTCGTGAGGGTATGAAAGAAGAGAAGTCAGCTTCCCTTGTAATGCTGAGCGCCAAGCAAGGGAGCTACTGGTACCATTTTTTACGCGGCCAGGGAGCGAACCCATGACCTCCCGCACTCGAAGCGGACGCTCTACCACTAGGCTATCGAGGCGGTTAATTTTTATTTTATTATATAAGCCGGTTAATTTTAATGAGGGGGGAAACGACATTCCTGTCTACCAGTAGCTGCTCGACTGTTATGAGTATGGAACGCCAAATCTACATATACTCAAATATATGAAGAGGTCTTTAAATATTTGGAGAGCTCTCTAATTCAATTAATGATATCAAAATTTGATTTAAAGCGCGCAATAAATGAATTGAAGACCTCTACAATTTACAAGTGATATCAAAAATGAAGGTGTATTTCAGCTGTTTTTAAGAGCTCTGTAATTGAATTGAAGAGGTCTCTAATTTATTTGAAGACCTTTCTAATTGTTTTAAAGCTCGCTACAAATTAAATAAGAGAGGTCTGGAATTCAAATAGAAACCTCTCTAAATCAATTTGAGCGCGGCGAAATTCAATTTTAGATTTCTTGAATTCATGCCAAATCTACATATACTCAATTATTTGAAGAGGTCTTTAAATATTTGGAGAGCTCTGTAAAATATTTGGAGAGGTCTATAAATCAATTAAAGATATAAAAAATTCGTTTGTAGCGCGGTTAAATCCATTGATTTAGAGACATCTATAATTCAATTGAAGACTTTTCTATTTGAATTGGAGACCTCTGTTATTGTTTTACAGCACGCAAGAAACAATAAGAGAGGTCTTCAATTAAATTAGAGACCTCTTCAATCTTAAAAACAGCTGAATTACACCTTGATTTTTGATATCTTCAACTGAATTGGAGAGGTCTACAATTAATTAATTGCACGCTTTAAATTATTTTTTGAAATCAAAAATTGACTAAGAGAGCTCTCCAAATATTTAAAGACCTCTCTATTATAATTATTGCGCGCTGTAGTTATTTGGAGATATCTCTAATTGAAATTGAGACCTCTAAAATTATTTGAAGAGCTCTCCAAATATTTAAAGACCTCTTCAAATATTTGAGTATATGTAGATTTTACGTTCCATATATGAGTAATACCTCATCAGGGTTATTCTTAAGTTGCCTATTAAACGTTTATATCCAGTATCAATTTGGATTAAACTGCTACAGCTAGAAGTACGACTCTGAAGTGAAATCCCCTCTTGCTTATTGCTTGACCTAGCTGTTGCAGAATTAATACTGACTTAGCCCTCAAAATCCAATTTAAAGTTGTTCAAATGGGTCCGCTCTTATATACATATAGCGATTTAGCCAAACCACAGTCTCGGAGCAGTGTAAAAAATCATTTCAAATACTTTCAATGACAAAGCGCCTTGACAGAGTTTGTTCTAGTTATAGTCTTAGATAGTGTGCTGCTAGTCACACACGAAGACGGTCTGATTAAAACACGGAACTATATACACATGTGTATATAGGTCCGTGATTAAAGTTATCATCGATGACTATTTCTTTAATTTTCAAGCATTGAAAACTATTTAAATCAAATCAGATGAAACTTGTCAATTATATAAATGGTCACTGGCCTAGTCTTTAAAAGTTTTTTTTCTTAAACCATACGCTGCGAAGATTTTTAACTAATGCAAGTAGTGCAGGTGATGTCCGGATTTCTCCTCATGACGGTCTTTATACACTACCTGTCGAAGCCAGCCAATCAAGTCGGACAGCGGTGTTTTGAAACATGATTAGAAAGGAAAACTAAACAAAATCAATTTTAATTGCTGTAACAACAATATCCTCCAAAACAACCAACAAAAATGGCTTCAGACAACATTCAAGTAGCCATAAGAATTCGCCAACTTATCCAAAAGTATGCGCTTTTTGTACGTTTATGCATTGTAATCAGTTTCCGCGAAGTATTTTTGTTTTATATTTGGTACATGCTATCTTACTATCTAACCGACATCAAAAGAACTACTTTGTCGCTCTCAACGTCCTAAACGGGTAAAAGATATTTATTAATATTTTACAGCAGGTATTTGCATGGTAATTATAAATATTTACTGCTATCCAGAAACTTCTCCATCCGGTACCCAAGGCTGTAACTTTTTGTTATTGTTTTTAGAGAGTTGACAAATGGGCTTAAATCCCACTGGACAGTACTTGACAATTCTATATGCTGTGAAGAAACTGATGTAAATGGAAGGAAACCAACTCCATACATGTTTGGTAAATGAAAGATAAACATTTGCAAAAGATTGTTTTTGTATTGTTCACAACCAAAAAAAATCAATGGCTTCTTACAAGTCATTGCCCAATCTGGCATAGAAGTGCAAGCAAGCCTTAAGTTTATTCTTATTTATTTTTAGCTTGGTTGTGAAGAAAGCTTACAAGGAGCTTATCGAGTCACTGTCAGGTTCACTTCCTGGAAGTACCAGTTCCTACTGGTGTCATATGATGAAGTACGTTCGTGACTCCAGTGGGGCCTGAACCCGCAACCTCCTTGATGAGCGGCCAACATCTTAACATCTACACCACCACTCCCCTCAAGCAAGCCTTTATTGAGAGTGAATCAATAAGCTAAAAGCTTTCTTCACAATCGAGCTAAAATAAATTAGTATAAATTTAAAAATAAGCCTAAATTGCCTGATCAGGCTTATTTCTATCAACAGAAGTTATAGATATTTTGTAAAGTATTTTAAAGCCCTAGAATGTTCCTTGTAACATTACATTATGTTAGGAGTCAACATCAACCAACTATATTCATGATAATCAGCCACTTCTTGCACCAGAATTCTAGCATTTTTACTTTCACTTTGCATTGTACTTTCAATGTAAAATAAACCAAGCCTTTTGAACAAAAAAAATCATAAATTTTATTTGGATGTAAAGGAGATGTTTAAATACAGGAACCTGGAATCATATGTATTCCAGATTCCTGGTGTTTATAACAAGGAACACTAGTTGAAGAAATGTATGACTTTTAAAGAAATTCAGTAAATAATTATATTTCTAAAAAAACATAATTCTTAGTTTCTTTCATTAATTTATGCCCAATCAGGCAATAAAAGCTTGATTGGGGTTCAAAGCCCGATCAAGTAATGTTACTAGCCTGTTATATGCCATAATAGATTAGATTAATGCTGAGATTTTTGCAAAATTGCCAGGTTTTTTAATGAAATATTGGGGTAAAAAACTCTAGCCTTATTAAAGAAATTAAGCATGCGTTTTTTAAGGAGGCATTTGATAAATTATTGCATATTTTACACTTAGACTTTTAAAGCGACTGCACTCCAAATTCTTAGTAAATTTTAATTTTTTGGTAAAATCAATATATATTCAATTTGTCAGCATCAAGATTATTTTCTTTGTGTAATGGCTAAAAATAAAAGGTAGAAAATTTTTTTACCCGAGCCAGGTTTTGAACTCGGATCTTTGCGCTTACAAAAAAATTTACAGAGGCTTAACCTACTACACTACGGAGTCAGCTGATTTGATGCGAGTTAAAAATATGATATACCAAAGAGCCCACCCCGTTAGTCACGGGTGATATTTTCTACAATAAAAATAAGCAAAACAACACATTTAAATGTTTCTTTTGTTAGAAAACTTGTCACTTATCATAATACAAGCCCCTGAACAGTAATGACAATTGTTTTCTTGAAATTGAAAATTTTCTTTTTTATCGTAACTTGTCCATCTGGAGTGCAGTCGCTTTAAGCTTGAATTTACTATTCTTGTAGTAATGGTTGAGGGAAATGTTTAAGTTCATGTATTTTTTACACTTTGGTTTTGGAAAAGAATACTAAAACTTTTGATGTGCATGTGTTAGGCCCAGAATAATAATTATGTTTTATTTCATCATTTTTACAGATCGAGTGTTTGATGACACCACTGTCACAGTTGACATTTTTGATGAAATATGCAAGCCTATTGTGGATTCTGCACTGGCGGGTTTTAATGGTTGATACTTAATTTTATAAACACAAGTGAACTATATTAATGTAATGGAAAGAAAAATTATACTTTGTTACAACATATACGTGGATCAATGCTTTTATCTATGATTTTTAGCTCGACTTTTCTATGAAAAGGGGAGCTATCCTACTGGTTGGGGGGGGGGATGGGGTCAAACCTTGGTTAAGGGGGTGGCTTTTCGACCACCACCCACCCCCTTTATTTCAAAAGTATTAGAGGTATGGCTTTGAAACTTACCATACTTTTTTACCATCATAACCTCCATCTACAGACAAGAGTACATAACTCTGTCAAGATTTTTGACAGAATTATGGCCCTTTTTTGACTTAGAAAGTGTATTGAGCTTGGTTAAGTTTTTCGTACCCCCTCACCTTTATTTCAAAACCATTGGAGGTATTGCTTTGAAACTAACCATACTTGTTTACCATCATGACCTTCATTAACAGACAAGAGTACATATTTCTGTCAAGATAGATTTTGACAGAATTATGCCCTTACTTAAATACTTTAATTGAATATGGGTAAAATCCACTTATTGCCTTAACCCTTTGAGATATTGCTTTGAAACTTTGAATGCTTGTTTACATCATTACCCCCCATCTGTAGGCAAGAGAAGGTAACTCTGTCAGGGATTTGTTTTAAAAATTAAGGCCCTTTATCAACTTAGAATCTTGGTTAAGTTTTTCGTACCAGTCCACTTTTTGACTAAACTGTTCGAGATATTACTTTGAAAGTTGGAATACTTGTTTACCATCATGATCCCAAAACATGGGCAGGAGAAGGTAATTCTGTCAAGGATTTTATATGAATTATGGGCCCTTTTGACTTAGAAACCCGGGTCCACTTGTTGACTTAACCATTTGAGATATTACTTTGAAAGTTAGAGTACTTATGAACCATCATGAGACCTATCTGTAAGCAAGAGAATATAACTCTGTGAAAATGTTTCTTGATTTGTACTTAGAAATTCTTAGTTAAAGTAGTTAAAGTCTTGTGTGCCCTTAACTGTCAAAGTTTTGTTTTATTGGCAAGCACTAAAAAAGTCGAGCGCGCTGTCCTACTGACAGCTCTTGTTTTGAAGTGATATATGTTTTTTAGTTAACTTACTCACTTGCTGTAAAGTTTTTAGTACAAACGATTCTATCAGACAAATCAATTGGATGAGATAGTTAATTAGATGTTTGTCACCTTGCTTTGAAAAAATTAAATTGTCATTCATTTTTAAAAAACTGTTTCCTGTCATTTTATTTCAGGCACCATATTTGCATATGGACAAAGCTCTTCTGGGAAGACATTCACAATGTCTGGAAGCAGGGTACAGCCAGGTATCATCTCATTGGCCGTTGACGAGATATTCAACTATATTGAAAATGTGAGTTTTAACACTATTTTAGAGAGTAGTAAGATTTAGAAAGGCTTAAATATCTATTGAGGGTAAAAGAAATTAATTTGACTCTATCAGAAAGTATAATGTATTATATTTGATTTAAACACCTTTGCCCCAGAAAAAAATTTGCCCTTACCAGGGCTAGGTCTGGCATTAGCTGCCAGTTTTAAAGAAAGAATATGTTTATTTTTGAGGCAAACAGTGGCACATGGCTAAAATGACTTAAACAATGGTCCAGTGCTAGCCCTGTCTGACATTTAGATTCACCAAGTAAATCGTGGTAGATTCTTGTACCTAAATATACCCGATGACAATTAAAATGTCTTTTTTTCTTTTGAATGAAGATACCTGACAGAGAGTTTCTCATACGTGTTGGTTATCTTGAGATCTACAATGAGAAGGTATCTGACTTGCTCAGTTCTGAGGACAGCTACCTGAAACTACAGGAAGACACTGTAAGACACACACTTTCACACAGTTTGCTATTTGAATGTCTATATTGTAAAAAGCGATAAATACATCATTCGAGTATGCTCGCGGTTTTGAAGTGGTTAATAATTTCTGTGCTCGATGTCTGTATCGTTAGGGCCTATATAAGTGAATAATAAAATAAGATTTCTAAATAGCTTTCAAATGACGGTTATCAGTAACAGTTGTTAGAATATGGGAACCTAGCAATTCAAAAAAGATGACCGGTACTAGTGTAAAATATTTTTATCAGTAATTACTGTTAGGAGCTCTGAACAACTCCACTGTAAGAGAACCAAAGATTATACATTGTACTTTGTAGCCTTTGTAAAAGTTGTTCAGGTCTCTCCAGTAGTATCAGACAAGTTTTAATTTAAAGTATTTAATGAAACACCGTTTGGATAAAAAATATTGTAGAGCAGTTTTTTATGTTTCTTTCAAAAAACACAATCATGAATATTGCAGGACCATAACATACAGATTGTTGGACTAACTGAAGAATGTGTAAAAGATGGTTTGGGTGTATATAACGTCCTTAAAAAGGGAGATGGTATGTTATTATTCATTTTTAGAAGAGGAAATGTGTTCTTTAGTGATCATTTTGTTTAATAAGATTATTGTAGTTTGAGATGCACAATACACTATTATAGAGAATAAGATAAAACAAGTGACCATTTGATAGAATGTCTGTTCTTGATCTGTATTAAATATTAAATTTGACCCAATTCGGCAATTAATGGTATTGTAAAGAATGAGAGATGGACAAGTCTATTTTTAGAAATTTATTATGTAAGTTTTCATGATTGTTCACTTTATTTTTCTCAGCAAAACGTCACACAGCAGAGACCAAACAGAACGACAGAAGCTCAAGGTCTCACTGTATACTCAGATTTGTAAGTATTCTCCAAAGTTCCAATTAGTTCAATGAAATAACTGGAAGTGAACTGAGCCATGTATAGTGCTAAAGAATATTGTCTTCTCTCTTTGCATAGGGTGGTTAGTCTGAAACTGCCATTTGAGAGTATCTCAGATAATTTGTAGAACTACGATCGGCCTTAACAATTTTGGTGGAGGGGAGGTTAAGAAATCTTTAAGTATATTGTATATTGTGTTGTGTTATTTTAATACATGTATGTTTGATGATTCACAATAGTTCCTGTTTCTTGCAAATTTAGTGTAATGATACCTGAATATCTCTTTAAAGCTGTATGATTGATTTCATCTAGGTGATTGAGAGTCGTCTGGCGGGTCATGAAGATGATGCTGTAAACGTATCTAATCTGGTAAGTACAAATGTACCGGTATTTAAAATGCATAGTCTTTGATCATAGTATTTAATTTCTAGGAAGACAAAATAGGCTTGAATTTTAACCTTTGCTTTAGTCCCATTGGTTAAATATTGAAAAATATTTAGTTAGGCATTGCTTCCCAGGACATACATGAGATTTCTGAAGCAGTTCTGTTGTTGATTCTGATTGGTTACGTCTTATATAGTTGCAACTTCAAAATACTGCATGTATTTGGAAAACCTATTTCTCAGTATCAAATTTTAGCACAAAGTGTGTTAGTTAACAGTTAACCAATTAAAAATTTACAGTAATCTCATTGACAATATATACAGATTTTAATGTAGCAAACACTTTTAACAGCTGAGACTAAAAGTCATTGCCATAAAAAAAATTATAAAAATTCAAAGAAGCATTTAAGTTGCAAATGTTATAATTACTGAACAACCTCTATATTTTCCGTCTGTGAGAGATTTCTTTCACACAAGTCTCGTTTAGATGACAGACCTGTATGGCAACAAATGTTAAAAAAGTGAATGTATGTAGGATGTTGTATATTGACAACTGAGTGTAAGACAGACCTTTCCTTTGAATATAAAATGCTAGAATACCCTTGCTTTTGGTGGTTGTGCCGCTTGTGGGTCATCGGAATTGGTAACTTAGTAGGAAATAAGGCTGAGAATATGTATTAGTGTATTACCTAACTAGTTCTTCCCATTTTCAGTATTTTGTTGATCTTGCTGGATCGGAGAAAGCCAATGACAACTCTGGTGATAGATTCAGGGAAGGATGTGCCATCAACAAAAGTCTCTTCACACTTGGCATGGTTATACGTAAATTGAGTGGAGATGCCAGGTGAGTAGAGAATAAGTAGAGAATATACTGTTGAACAACACAATGGTTAAACACATGCCTGTCTTTACTTCCATAAACAGCCATATGCCAAACGCCATTACAGATATATTTGTCTTGGAAATGTCTCCAGTTTGAGTTTTATTTTCAGTTTCCCTTCTAAAGCATCATGTATTCCAGCAACCATTGACACTCTTGTCCTTTGAATGCTTGATATGTCATGTTTGACAGTATACCAGATTCTTGAAATAGATTGTAAACAAGTTCCTGAATTTTCTGACTAGTTGTAAGAAATTGATGGCTACCCAACATGGCTGACTTATCGAGAATGTTGTTGTTTTTGTAGTCAGCAGCATGTGTCTTTCCGGGATTCCAAGTTGACGAGGATACTACAGAATGCTCTTGGTGGTAACTCAAAGACTGCCATAATTTGTACAATAACGCCAGCTCATGTTGAGGAATCAGACAGTACACTGAAGGTAAACAGGGATTACTTTGTTCTCATATTATTCTTATTTAAAAGAGTAAATCAAGGCTTGATTGCTAAAGTGTTCAAAGTGTATAAAGAAATAGAGGCAGATAGCCCTTTACATGGATATTTTCAATGATACGTTAACTTACTTCTTTCTATATGTTACCATACTGAGTGGGTAAGCATTGAATTTTCATTTTGTATATCTATGAGCTATATGTTGTTCAAACTGAAGGATTGGCAACTCCATTTCAGACATTAAGAAGAATAGGGGTTAAAAATATATAGTCAGAATTTTTTTGTTTAAAAAACCAAAAGAAAACTGAAATGCTAATAAAAGAACGTTCTGTTTTCTGTTTGATTGTCAAAGCAGGAATGTACCATGTCTAAACAAAATTTCATGGTTTTCATTTAGTTTGCATCCCGGGCAAAGAATATAATGAACAAGGCTGTAGTGAATGAGGTGATGAGTGATTCTGCAATGCTGAAGAGGTACAGACTGAAGATCAAAAAACTGGTGGACAAAATTAAAGAGGTAAACTAGCGGCAATTTAAATAATACTAGAGCCCCACTATGTGAATACCTACTGTTGAGTCATTAGGCATATACAACCATTAATTGATCCAAATCTGACATATCGCTTGAATTCCATACTGTTTGCTTATCCATCATGGGTAACTGTAGTAACTGTGTAGCATTTGAAATTATACTGTTAGTTGGGCCATTTTCGGGTGACGAAAACTTGTGGTTTGTGAGCAGACACACTTTTTCAGAAATAACAAAAATGAAATTATCATAAGTATAACCCAATTTAAAGTACCTAGTAGATCTACAGTGATAGGTTTCGTTCTACTAAGAACTGATCTAGTAGACTTGAAAAACATTGTTTCAGGCTTTAATAAAAGATAATTTGATTTTGCTCCAGATGAATGATACAGATATAAACTTGGAGAAAGCCGAACTGGAGAAAAGACTGAAGGAGAAAGAAGCAGCTGAAAGTCAGCAGGCAGATATGATTTCAAAACTACAGGCCATGATAGTTACATCAGGCTCAGGTCATATAGGACAAGAACCACCTAAAGTAAGTTTACAGGGAACCAGCAGGATAATGTCATATAGGACATAGACCACTTAAAGTAAGTTTACAGGGAACCAGCAGGACAATGTCATATAGGACATAGACCACTTAAAGTAAGTTTACAGGGAACCAGCAGGAGGTCATCATATAGGACAAGGATCACCTTAAGTCAGTTTACAGGGAACCAACAGGGTCAGACCAGGACAAGTACCTTTAGTAAGTTTATAGGGAACCAGCAGACATGTATGAGAGCTTCGGGATACTGCAACATCATGTTGTGGTCATACATGTAGGCCGAGCCTCGAGTGTGATCCTGATCTATGGAGCGAGAAAGATACGCAGATCAACAGACTGTTATAATATACCTTTTATTATAAACCTTTTACTGATATCATGTTACATTTTATATAAATGTTAATTTGTGTCATTAATGGCGTAAAATTAACATAACACGCTGTTTCGTGTCACATTTTGTATGACGTCAATGACGTCACTAGTGTCTTCCGTGTATAAACAAACAGTAATAAAAAGTATTTGCAAAATGTAAAGTATCTTTCTGGTTTATTTAATGCGAAAAAGACATTGTATGCATTTGTCTTCAAATGTGACAATAAAAAAAAAGTGACAACAATAAAACTGAACTTATTTTTAATGCAGCAATGTGGATCTGTTTTTCAACTTTTAGCATAGGCATAATATGATATGAATATGCATTTGTGTACAACTTAAACGGTGGACAGATAAGATACGACTTGATACGGGATGTTGTATTTTACTGCACATATACTACAGAAAATTCAGATAAACATTAGTAGGTATATAATGTTTAAATGTGTAAAAGGACTAACTACATAGAGAAATTATTTCAGTGTACAAATAACCATAACTGCATAATCAAAGTGAAGTAAAAATGTTGATATATTTATGTCAGTGTTTCATTATTTCCTACATGATTTTATTACAGAAACGTAGAAGAGAGACATGGTGCCCAGGAAAAGCGAAAAGAGAATTACATGGTTTGTATATAATAATGACAGATTTTGTGATGATTTATCTAAATAATCTGGTCAAACTGCTTATCATAGTTATAAGTATTCTTTTGGTCTTTGAACTTGTCTAAATTGATCTTGTAGTAGAATTTTTAAATTAGCAGTTGTCATTTTTTAGCTCGACTTTTCTATGAAAAGGGGAGCTATCCATCTTCGTGTCGCGGCCTGTTAAGTCACACCTTGGTTAAGTTTTTCAGTAGCACCCCACTATTTATTTTCAAAAGTATTGGAGGTATGGCTTTGAAACTTACCATACTTGTTTACCATCATAACCTCCATCTACAGACAAGAGTACATAACTCTGTCAAGGTTTTTGGCAGAATTATGACCCTTTTTTGACTTAGAAAGTAGCAATGAGCTTGGTTAAGTTTTTACGTCTTTCACCCATTTAATTCAAAACCATTGGAGGTATTGCTTTGAAACTAACCATACTTGTTTACCATCATGACCTACATCAACAGACAAGAGTACATAACTCTGTCAAGGTTTTTGACAGAATTATGCCCCTTTTTATTAGAAAATATTTTGAATATGGGTAAAATCCACTTATTGCCTTAACCGTTTGAGATATTGCTTTGAAACTTTAAATGCTTGTTTACATCATTACCCCCATCTGTAGACAAGAGAAGGTAACTCTGTGAGGGATTTGTTTTAAAAATTAAGGCCCTTTATCGACTTAGAATCTTGGTAAAATTTTTTACGTCCAGTCCACTTTTTTACTAAACTGTTCGAGATATTACTTTGAGAGTTTGAATACTTTTTTACCATCATGATCCCAAAACATGGGCAGGAGAAGGTAATTCTGTCAAGGATTTTATGTGAATTATGGCCCTTTTTGTCTTAGAAACTCAGTTAAAATTTTCATTCTTGTCCACTTGTTGACTTAACCATTTGAGATATTACTTTGAAAGTTGGAGGACTTATGTACCATCATGAGACCTATCTGTAAGCAAGAGGAAGATAACTCTGTGAAAATGTTTCTTGATTTGTACTTAGAAATTCCTAGTTAAAGTCTTGTGTGCCCTTAACTGTCAAAGTTTTGTTTTATTGGCAAGCACTAAAAAAGTCGAGCGCGCTGTCCTACTGACAGCTCTTGTTGTAAAATAGGGCATGCAAAAATCAGAGACTCCATCAAGATCATATCATATGTGACATCATTATTGGTGATATCAGGTTTTAATAGAAATGCAGGAACAGGAGTGATTGTTATAGACAACAATTGTTGTGTGATTTTTAAACATGGGTATTCAATAAATATTTAAATTGTGATTCATCTCTTAATAATTCACTGTGTGTTGTTCTGTGAATCATTCTATGATATATACAGATATTTACTGTTCCTAAAATAAACATTTACCTTTCAGCAATTTCTGAAATTTCCCCGCCAAAGCTGTATGACTTTAAGGACAAAACTCTGCCATTTACAACAAGGTTGCAAGACAACACAGTGTTTGAGGAGGAGGATTCCTTCCAGCTGTTAGAGAATATAAATGCTTCAGGTGGCAAGCCTGACAGTGCAAAGAAACAGGCTTCTCCGGATCCAAATGAAACTATACACACAGATTCTACACTCAAGCAGCTGTTTGAGTTGTAAGTATTGTGCAAGTTTCGTGTGTGTATGTAAAGACTTTTTATTTAACTGAGAAATGTTTCAACTCAGTGCTGGTAGAATAGATATCTGTCAAGCCATCTGTAATTTCATTGTATTTACTTTTTGGGTCTGGTTAGGTTGTTAATGTTTTGTTTAACTGACCATTTAACTGAAAAAAAGGGTTGTAAGAGACAAACCAATCATGGCTTCCATCGTCACTTGGCAGTGCAAACAAAAGACAACATCTGAGGATAATAAATTAATATTTCTGTTTTAGCGACAAAATTACTTTAAAATGATACAAAGCTGTAAGCATTTAGACAGTTGTTGAAGATTTATCCAAAATTAGGATAAATGATTAGTTAGTTAAGGGGACCCGACAAAGTGTAATTACCATGCTTAATGTAATTAAGTACCGCCTGTTTGGTTGAGTGATTTGAAATCACTATAACCTCTCATTGTTTGAAGGTATGGATTTGAGCTCTGCTACTGACCATATCTTTATATGTAAGAAAATTGTAGTTTCTTACAGAGGATAGGGTTCTAGTTCTGGTTCTTCCAAGGAACAATGTAAGGTAAACTGCGGGCTTGTAAATATAACTGAAATATTGATGAAACAGGTGTTAGATCCAGAGAATCAAACAAAAAACAGATAGATGGTTTGATTTAAAGTGTACTGAGCTGCTTCTTAAGAAACTTTCAAGTGTAAAAATGATCTCTTTATCTAAATTTAGACAGGACAAACATGAAATTGTGTTGGAAGAGTTGCAGAAGAAAGATCATGAATTGAGAGAGCTGCAGGAATTTACTTCTTTAGAGAGAGAAATGGAGGCTGATCAAATTAAACAGATTAAAGAGGTAATTTCTCCTAATGTGAGGTGGCTGGGAGGCTATGTTATTGTTTCATGTCTGAGTAAATTTACTAAATAGAGTGAAAATGTCAGTGTTTTTGGTGTTCACTTGTGAAATAAAATTGATATTTCACTGAAACAAACAAATTTTCTTTTTATTTTATGTTTTCTTGACAAAATAATCAGGAAAATTTGGAATCATAGTATTTTCATTCCCCATGGAAAACCCCATAATAGTAAGAACCGCATTACTCCCATCATTACTGATAGAGCAACAAAGTAGTTCTAAAGTTTATTTCAGATAAAAGTATTTTAAAAGTCATATTTATCTCTATCATCCAATGAAACTGAAACATCAATTTATAAGATATGAAATGAAACAATTGTTAAATAAACAAGTCTGCACTTCGTCACACCATGACTCGTGGAGTAACACTCAATCAGCAAAAACAGTGAAAATAAAAATGGTAATCCACTGTTTCAAAACTGTGGATTACCACTTTTATTTAACTGAGAAAACTCTATAATTCACTTGAAAACATAAAAAAAAGCTTTTTTATTTTATGTTTTCCAGTGAATTATAGTTTTCTCAATGAAATAAAAGTCATAATCCACAGTTTTAAAACAGTGGATTACCATTTTTATTTTCACTGTTTTTGCAATCTTTAATCCGGATTATCGTCAAAAAGTATACCGAGCGTAATTAATGCAGGAAACCATGCGATGATGACGTTGTTAAAATGACGTCATTTGTGCTATGTTTTCTGATGACGTTTCACACGATTGTCGATATTTTATAGAAGCAAACTCAACTAAAGTAGAATTTAACCATAAGATAAACAGAAAAATTGTTGGTATCGGTGTAATATCACGTTAATTTCACTCGTGAACACCAAAAGTAGTTATTTTCACTCGGGGCTGCGCCACTCATGAAAATATCACTTTTGGTGCCCACTCTGTGAAATTATAACATGATATTACACCAAAACGAACAATTATCTTCTATGTATTACGTTTGTAAGAATGTAGGTATTAAGCAGTAGCCAGGTTATTTTGCCAGTACAACAAGATGATTTGTAATAATGTCATGTTATTTTTTCACATTGTAGAGACTTGGTTTTCCTAAATACATTGTGTATATGTAAATCAGTATATCATACAATAATTGAAATTTTTGCATTTAGGATCTCAAGAAATTGACTGAGGATAATGCAGCAATGAGAGAAAATGTGAACTGGCTTGAGGAAGAACTGATGAAAGCTCACAAGGAAAGGAACAGTCTGAGACAGACAGTGGAGACAACACATGCCAAACTAAATGCTGCTGAGGATGGTACGGGCCTGACAGAAAAATCTAAACAACTGTCAGCTACAGAGGCCAAAGTGTCGGACCTAAATACTGGCATGGAGACACAAAAAGCCCAGTATGAATTTGACATGGAGACACAAAAAGCCCAGTATGAATTCCATATTGCACAGATGAAAAAGAAATTAGAAGTTTATACACTAATGCTTGAAGAAAAAGGAGTAGATTATAATAACATAAAAGCTAGGCTGTCAGTGACGGATGCAGAGGAAGTGGAAGGTGACCAGAAAAACACAGAAAAGCTAGATGAAATGGCAGAATTAAAAAAGAAACATGAACAAGAGATAAATGATTTAAGAAATGAGGTAGATATGCTAATGTTAGCTGTTGAGAAAGAGAAGAAACAAATGTCTGAGGCTCAAGAAGGTTTTGATCTGGAGTTTGAAGTTCAGAAAGCTGGCTTTCAAAAAGATATTGATGAAGCCAAAGAAGAAATTGAAATATATCAGCAGATGCTGGAAGAAGAAAAAGCTAAAAGGATGGACACAAGGCAAAATGGTGAAACTATAGACAGTGATAATGAAACAAAATTATTAGAACTAAAGTCTGAATTTGAATCACAAAGGCAAACTTACGAAAAAGAGATTACAAGGCTAGGTTGTGAGCTTGAAGAACTTAAAAAGCTACCTGAAATAGGTCCAGAAAATGGCCTGGAAGTACCTGTGAATGAAATAACAATAGAAAAGGCAGGCTATGAAGAAAAACTTTATAAAATGAAAGTAGAGTATGAAAGTCAAATAACAAAATATGAAACTGAAGTAGCAAATTTAAAAGAAAGTTTAGAAAAAGAAAAACAGAATGAAACAGAAAAGGAAAAAGACTATGAAAAGGAGATTACTGATTTGAAAGCGGCATTTGAAATCAGAGAAACGAAGCTGCAAGAAAAATTAAATGGTGATTCTGCCAAAGTTGCAATTGACACAGATTCAAAAGAATGCCAGACAGAGAAGATTGAAAGACATGTAAATTTTGATTATGGTTCTGAAATTGAGAACCAGAAGGAAAGATTTGAAAGCATAATAAAAGATCTGACAGAAGAAAGGGATGCTTTTAGATCAGTTTTAGAAGAAAATACTGCAAATGAAACACAAGGAAATAATGATCAGCTGCAAGTTTATAAAGATCAGATTGTGAACCTGAATTCTGAGGTTGAAAAATACAAGTCGCTGTATGAAACAAAACATGAATCATTGTCAGATTCTAACACTGATGAAGTGAGCGAAATGGAAACTGAAGATAATGATGTTCAACAATTGAAGAAAGACTTTGAAGAACAGATGCAGGAACTGAAGATTGAGGTTGAGAAGTACAAGGAGTTGTATGAGTCAGAAAAAGTAAGAGCTAGAAGAAGCTTAGGACTAAGTTGTACTTTTGATGAAAGTGTCTGTATGGATGAAAATCTGCAAGCTTCTGAACAGAGCACAACTTGTGGAATGGATTTACAGAAGGAAATGCTACAGGCCGAGATAGACAAACTGAAGGAAAACTATGAAACTGAAGTTGCAGAATTAAAAGGTGAAATAAGTAGGTATGTTGGAATTTTGGAAAATAATGAATCTTCAGAAATGTCATCAGAAGCTTCATTGAAAAGCCTACATGAAAGTGCAGTAAATGAAGAAACTTCTGCTGAAGTTAAGATGAAGTTTGAAAATGAAATACAAGATTTGAAGTTGAAAATACAAGAACTTGCAGATAATCTTGAAATTGAAAAAAGCAGGAACAATACTGTAGATGGAGAAGTTTTAGACTTAAAGTCAGAAATGTTGAAAGCCGAAAAAGAAGAGGCCGAGGCAAAGCATATGGAGGAATTACAGGAGCTTCGTTCTAAGTTGGCGTTATATGAGAACCAGTCCAATCATATTCAAAGCAATGATGAAGGAGAGGAAATTGAAGCCAAAAACAAAGAAATACTTGATCTTAAAGAAAAAATAATCTCCTATGAGGAAATGTTAGAGAAAGAAAAAGACAAAGTACAGCAGATACTTGAGGCAGTTGATGAACGCAGATCTGAACTTGAGAAACATGAAAGTATGAAGAGTATGTATGAAGGAAAGATTAAAGAATTAAATGAAGATATAAAAATTTACATGGATTTGCTGGAGGAAGGGAAATGTCAGAATAGTGATGACCCAAAAGAAAGGAAAGATTCTGATGATTGTGAAGCTAAATTTGTTGAAGAAGTTGACAGGCTGAAAATAGAACTTGAAAGATTTACTAAATTGTATGAAATTGAAAAAGAGAAGAATGAAAACAGCAGGGAGAACACCATGGAGCAGAATAATGCAAGCGTAATGTCAGATAATGAAAAACTTAAAGTACGTATTGAAAATTTGGAGGAAAACCATAAGAAAGAAATTCAATCTATGAAGGATGAGTTTGAAAAATTTGCAGAAGAACATTTCCAAAAGAAAGAGGAAGAAGGACTAAATGATATTGAAGAAATAAAGAATTCATATGAAAAAGAAATAGAGTATCTTAAAACTGAACTGCAAGAATTAAAAGAAAACGCTGAGCAAAGAAATGAGATTGTGACTGAATCGGAATGTTTCGATTTGAAATCAGAAATGTTAAAAGTAGAATTAGATGAATTCAAAGAGAAACACAGATCTGAAGTAGAATCTCTGCAGTCTGAACTGGATGAAGTAAAGAGATTGCAACATACACATAATGACAATGAAGTCCATCCACTTGCAGAAGACTTAAGAATGAGGTATGAGGCAGAAATTTTAGAACTTAAAGAAAGACTAGAATCCTACAGTGCAGACATTCAACATGCAACTGGTACAAACACTGCTGATACAGGACTAGACATTCAGAGTGAAATGAAGAGTGCTGAAGTAGAGACACTGAAAGAAAAATATGCAGAAGAAATAAAAGCACTGAGAGACGATCATGCTGAAGAAATAGCACAGCTACAAAGAGAGATACACACACTGTCTACAGGCCCAAAGGAGACAAATAATGCATCTATAAACACAAGTAGAATACAAGGTAATTTTATACACTAGACTGATAATATTTATTGCATAGAAAACACATTAATTAAGTAATCACATCTCAATCTTGTCAACGCTAAATATATTGCCAAAGAGAAAATTTACCTGTTCTGAACCAAATGTACATAATGAAAATTTTACAGTGTTGAAAACAGTTAAGATGTCTTCTGGGTGAAAATGCTTGCACTATGTTGTGATGTTTCAATTACTAGAGTAGTTTTACTAGTATAATTATGACAAGAGGTAAATAAATATGTGAAATCATAACTAGTTCTTCAATATGTAGATGAGGATAACATACCTGATACTGATGAAGTGAAACTACTGAGAGTTGATGTGGAAAACTTGAAGATATGTTTGGAGAAAAAGGCAGAGAAAATCTCACATCAAGAGGAAGAAATAGAATCTGCAAGAAAGGTGAGCAGGCTTTAGTCAGGGCTGGTTTTATTATTTAGTGTACATTTTGTTAAACACATTATCAAAATTGAAAATAATCTTAACATTATGACAAGCAAATGTGAAAACTCAGTATTGCAAATTAATTTTCTTGTTATTAGTTATAATTTGCAAACCATCAATCTCTCAGATATATACAGTTTCTCAGGTACTGGATACGCTAAATTAAATTGTTTTGTAGCAGAAGATAAATATAGGTAATGATCAGGCAGTTTAGAACATATTTTATTGTGGTCAGAGTATAAAGTCTGATGCAATACCTTGTATTCAAACCCATCTATAGAGAAGCTATGAGTACATTTTCAATCCCATGGATAAACACCATTAGTGTGCATGCAGTTTTGAGTATATGCAGTATCTGTCATGTTTTATGTATATGTGTTTCAGCAACATGAGGTGTATGAGACTACTATAGAAGAAATGCAAGAATTTGTCGGCAATATGACCTCACAGTTACAACAACTACGTAAAGATCTTGGTGTGTTAGAGTCCGCCAATGACAGGCTTAAACAAGAGAAACTAGACCTTATCAATGCGAGGGAAAGGTTCAGTCAGGTCTGTGGCTTACCCTATCTTGTTTGAAAAATATTTAAACTCTATTGCTCCAAAAATATGTTAAACTTATTTATGATTCTGGTGCTGCTGGCTTGGAAAATTCTGGTGCTGCCACCTGAGAAAGTTCAGGCTCTGTCTTCCTTGGAGAACTTAGGGCTGTTGTCTGTGAAGAGGCTTTGGTTCAAACCAGTAACCTCCAGGTTAAGCGGCCAATTACTAATCCTTTGCACCACCTCTCCCTTACATCATTTTTATGATTCATAAGGTCTTGAGTTTGCAGCAAATGAATTTTCAGCAAAACAATTTTGTGCAAGTTGTTTCACTCGCATTGATCACTTTTTTATTCGCCTTTGACGGTTGAGCCATTGCAAATACCTAGACCTTTTTACATGTTAACCTATACTACTGTTTACAAGATGAATTATTTTACATATTTTCTTGCAAAAACATAATACTTGGTACCTTTAGACCATTGGTGTAAGAGGCAAATGATCAGCTTGAAGTATACAAAGTAATGTTTTTGAATTCATAACACAGACTGAAAAGTATGCAGTATAAATAATTTACAAAACCATTTTAGATAACAGATCAACAAGAAGAGTCAATTTATGAACTGCAAGATGCTCTTAAAGAATTACAAGATAAAATAAAGCAAACAGAAGATGAAAACACAGTTCTAAAGGCAAGAGTGGAACAACTAGAACAGCATATTATACTTGGCAAGGGTATGCTAGCTAACAAAGATGAAGAAATAAAGAAATTGGTTGGTGATATTGAGGAACAGAGAGAAAATTTGGAAACTGAACAGCAGGATAAGTTAAAAGAGACGAAAGAATATGTTGAAGAACTTGAAATCAAAGTTAATGAGAAGGGAGAATTGTTACAACAAGCTAATGAAAAGATTATGGAATTGGAAAACTGTGAGGCCCAATTTTCTGACAAACTTCTTGGTCTGGAGTCAGATGTTGAACTCTATAAAGAAAAAGAGGAAACTTTAAGTAAAGTTTGTACAGAATACGAGGAGAAGATTGTTCATTTGGAAACAGAAATTGAAACAGTGAAAGGGAAGAATATTGATTTGGAAAACACCTGTTCAGACCAAGAAAAGAAGATAGAAGGAATAACAGAACATCTAGAACTGGCACAAAACAAAGACATAGAGTTAAAAGAAATCCAATGTAGGTATCAAGACAAAATAACAGAACTTGAAAATGAGCTGAAACAGTCTTCAGACAATGCAAAAGAGATAGAAACTCGGAGACTTGAGCTGCAAAATAAATATGAATCATTATCAAGTGAAATAAACAGTTTGCAGGAGGAGTTGAAGACAGAATACGAGAAAAATTCTGTTACAGAAAAAGAGAAAGAAGAAGCAGCAATGAAGCTAGAACAACAGCTGGAAGAGTCTAAAGAGAGGCTGCATGAAATGGAAGAGGTAAGTTGTAATTTAAGTTTGGCATTCTATTACAAACTTATGGTTGGTTTCAGGAGCTTGCATTTTGAAATGTGGTTAATGTATGTTGTTTTAATATTCTTCATGTTAGATCTAATAGATTTCCATTTAAATTTATGGTGCCCAATCTTTAGTTTGGTCCAAATGGGTCACTATTTGTTTTGCACCCATGTACTTGACCTTTGATAGGATTTTTGTCTCTCGCCTGTTTTTCAACTTTCACATACAAACATTATCATGTACTCAGTCAAATTCAGATTAGGTGAAGTGAGCAACTGGCAACCTGTCTTACTACTAAAATACAGTTTAAAAAAGTGTGTAGGATGTTTCAACCCAAAACAAACAAAGTTTTCTCAACATACATTTTCAGACAGCTTGACTAATCTTTATTGTATATGTTTCAGAAGTTGGATATCTATGCTGAAACTGTGAAGGAACTTCAGGAAGAAATAAAGTTGAATGAGGAGGAAAGTGAAATTTTGCGATCCAGAGTTACTGACCTTGAATCTGATGGTAAAGTTGCAAGGGAAACACTGTCAGAGAATGACATGTTGAAGGTGAAATTGGAAAGCCTTGAATCTGAACTGACAGAAAAGTTAGATCATGTTGCAAGTTGTGAAGCTGAGATTAAAACTTTAAAGGACAAATTGGAACAAGTGGAAATTACTAGCTTAGAGAGGGAAGAATTGGATAAATTGAAAGGAGAGTTCCGTGATAAGGTCATGGCATCTGAACAAAAGGTCAAGGTAATTGAATTAGAACGAGAAGAAATACAACATTTGTGCCAGAGTCTCAAGAAAGAAAAAGAAGAAACAGAAAAGGTGGGTATATTTGTAGATAGATTTTTCTATGGTTCTTGTTCCTGATTCAGAATGATTGCCAGACATGACTAAGCTTGTAAAGTTGAATGACTTGGACAAATACAATTGATCTGTTTTCATAAATTTTCAAATAAAACATGTCCTGAATTCTCTCATGCAAAAATGAAAAACATGGTGATTGATAAGAAATTCGGAGCTCAGAATAACCAGACTATACACCTTTATGGACCTCTATAGCTCAATCATTGTGGTGTTGCCTCTGTAATAGAAGATCCAGGGTTTTGAATCCCAGCCTGAGGTGTGTCATTAGGCAAAGATTGATGCCATACATGCTTACCGTGGTTCGACGCAGCTGTAAATGAATACCAGGTTTGAAAAATTTGCTGCTATGGATTCAGCCAAAAATAAATGCCAAGTATAAAATGCTTTCAGGTAAATTTAGAAAAACATGTGGATATACTGAAACCTCTTCTCATGTATGTGTTTCAACAGAAAAATTACTTAGTGTTTCACCATTTGTTTGTTTGCCATGTAGAGAGTGAAGGAACTTGAGGAAGAGAAGGAGTCACTGCAGGAGGACAACTTACAACTAGAAAAAGGTCTACATCCTATAGCTATCAAGTATCATTCCCTGGTTAGTTTCTATATACTACTTTCATCAATTGAAGTTCAAGTTATCCACATAATAAAAGGAGTAAATATGGTATTTACTGTAAGGTGTGCACCGGTCTATTTTGTGTGTCTAAATGGGTGGGCAGTCTTCACAAGCATTGAAATTTACCTGAAAGTGTTAAAATCTGCATAGTTCCTTCTATCAGTTGTGTTATTTCCAAATACAATTACTAAAATCTGCACCATGCCTTAAACTACATTTAGTTTTGATGTTGAAAAGCAAGTCTATGTGAGATTTTTGGCAGTTTTTGCTACTCAGCTGTGAAAAATAACAGGAATTTTATTTTATATTACACAGTAACTTTTTAATGATATTTTTATTTTGTTTCTATATGGCCAACAATCAGACACTTTCCAGTGTTAGTTAAGATGTAATTATAATGTAGGTTGCTGAAGTAATTGTTATTCTAGAAGTAACTTTTAATTGTAAACAATCACGTGACTCATTGATTATTTCAGCCAGAAAATATAGACTGGGAGACAAAATGGAACGAGTTTGCAAGAGAAGAGAAGAAAAAGGTAATTCTGTTTGAATGATTCATTTCGTATGATTAACCTAAATACAAACATCTTATACTTTGTTCCTGGTAACCTATATACAGTCAAACTTGTGAGCAAGGACCACTGACTGAAAGAAACTGAAGCACTATTGTCGACTGAGTTGCCTTGTACGATGAGAAGACTGGTTCAGTTGGTCTGCATAGAAATTGATTGTTCATTTAAGACTGGTTTGGCTCATATGTGCAAATATTTCTGTAAACTAGATGATGCGATAAAATATCTATGTTTTATGATTCTACATGATGTTACTGAAATCATAGTTCACTTCTTTATTGAAATAGAATAAATGTATAAATTTAGGATTACATGTATTATATTAACATGTACATGTATTCTGTGTCGGTGAAAAAGGTGTATTCTTTACACTTGTTGGTACTACTCACCGACAGGTCTATTTTTTACAGTATTAAATGTTTATCTATACCAAATGATATCTTTCAGCGTATGGCAGTTTATGCAACAGTGAGAGCACTGAAGAAAGAAGTAGAGAAGGAACAAGAGAGACAGAAGAATGCATATGAGGAAGCATTAGAGGTACAAAGTTACACTGTTGATTCTGGGAAATTACTGGAAATACATAACTGGGAAATAATTTAGCCACCATCCTTTGGGTTTTCTTTGTTTGTCTTCATAAAAATTACTGTATCTGTTTTTTAACTAGCACAGCCTAATTTCCAAGGAAAAAGCCAATTTTGGGGTTGAAGATAAATTATATTATGCACAATTTTGAATTCATGTATACAGAAAAATCAGTATGTGCAGAAATATTTCAGCTTCACATAAATAAGTGGACAGATGTCCACCTGGAAAATTGTGTCTATGCATAGTAAGTCTGTAAGTCATGAAGTTGAAATACAATATGAGAGGGATGAAAAAGAAAGGGGGATGGAAAAGATTTTTAGCTCACCTGAGCTCAGTGTGCTCATGATAAGCTATTAGGGTAACTGGATGTCAACCATCCACTGTTTGATTCAACCATCTCCTAAACCACTGAACCAATTTTGACCATACTTAACAGGAATGTTGTTATGATAGTCCTATGCCAATTTTATTCAAAGGATTCCATGCAAAACTTTGGTTGTCATGGCAAACAAATAAAGAAAAATCTTAAAACTATTGCAATGACAGAGCTGTAATGTTTCAAAGGCTGTCTATGATTGGTAAGTGAATAGTATGGATTCAGACATGACAGCACAGATGTCCAAGCGGATTAGAATTCATACTGTTTACAAAGATCTAAATGTTGTTTGTTAAACAGTAGTGCTTAAATGTACATAATCAGTCTGAAATGTACACATAGATTACATTGTTACACAGGCTGTGTATGAGAAAGAACAGAACACTGAGGTCTATAAGAAGCTTGAAGATCAGATAAAGTCTGTCAGTGATGAGGCAAACACACTGTACTATGATCTAGAGAAGGAAAGAAAAGTCACCAAAGAGTTGAAAGAAAAAAATGAAAAACTTGAAAGAGGTGGACATAGTTCTGGGAAAAGTAGTATGTACATGATTTTTAGCTCGACTATTCGAAGAATAAGGAGACTATTGCACTCGCCCCGGCGTCGGCGTCTGCGTTGGTTAAAGTTTTTAATAAAGTCAAATATCTTGAATACTATCAAAGGTATTGACTTGAAACTCAAAATATATCTTTACCATCAACATCTACACCTGAGGAAACAATCCCCATAACTCTGTTTTGATTTTTGACAGATTTATGCCCCTTTTTAACTTAGAATTTTTGGTTAAAGTTTTTTATAAATTCAAATATCTTGCATATTATCAAAGGTATTGACTTGAAACTCAAAATATATCTTTACCATCAACATCTACACATGAGGAAACAATCTTCATAACTCTGTTTTGATTTTTGACAGATTTATGCCCCTTTTTAACTTAGAATTTTTTGTTAAAGTTTTTAATAAAGTCAAATATCCTGAATACTATCAAAGGTATTGACTTGAAACTCAAACTGTTTGTTTACCATCAACATCTACACCTGAGGAAACAATCCTCATAACTCTGTTTTGATTTTTGACAGATTTATGCCCCTTTTTAACTTAGAATTTTTGGTTAAAGTTTTTTATAAATTCAAATATTTTGCAAATTATCGAAGGTATTGACTTGAAACTCAAAATATATCTTTACCATCAGCATCTACACCTGAGGAAACAATCCTCATAACTCTGTTTAGATTTTTGACAGATTTATGCCCCTTTTTAACGGATAATTTTTTGTTAAAGATTTTTATAATTTCAAATATCTTGAATACTATCAAAGGTATTGACTTGAAGCTCAAAGTATGTGTCTACAATCAACATCTACACCTGAGGAAACAATCCTCATAACTCTGTTTTGATTTTTGACAGATTTATGCCCCTTTTTAACTTAGAATATTTGGTAAAAGATTTTATAAAGTCAAATGTTTTGAATACTATCAAAGGTATTGACTTGAAACTCAAAGTATGTGTCTACCATCAACATCTACATCTGAGGAAACAATCCCCATAACTCTGTTTTGATTTTTGACAGATTTATGCCCCTTTTTAACTTTGATTTTTTTTATGGACTTAAAATGTATGTTTACTGTCAACATCTTCACCAATGTTTTTGATTTTTGACATTTATGCCCCTTTTAACTTAGAATTTTGTCACAGTTTTTACCAGACTAACATGGAAATACTCGAAATGGCTTTCTTTTGAAATATCATAGAATAATTATGCAGCATGCAGTGGTCATGCTTTTTTAATTCTATACATTTCAATTTTGAAAAGTTACAGAGTTATTCATGATCAAATTTACAAGGTTATGTATTTCTTTGAAATTATCCTCCCCCCTCCCTCCTTCTCCCTCCACTTGGCTTACAGAATCCAGAGTAAGGCTTTGAATGTAATGTACATTTACAAAGGTCTTTGAACAAGTTTCATATCTTTGACCTTAATTCTTACAGACAATTACACAATACTCCTGTTCTTTGACAAAAAACCCATTTTACCAACAACCTTTCGAATAGTCGAGCGTGCTGTCATGTGACAGCTCTTGTTACAAGAGGCTCTTACTACAGCATGTCATTATAATATATGCATGTATCATTGTAGACTGAGAAATATTAGCAATAATCTACAGGATAAACATTTACTTCTAAGTTACCATTTTTTTCATATTTGGTCTTTTATTATAGGGTATAATACTAAATTATGTTAAGTTTGGTTCACAAATTATGACATTACAGTCTTGACAAACTGAAATTATTCTTGATTGGTAAATTTCCTGTTGAATATTTCTGAGAAAAGGTTGCATACAAACGTCTACTAAAATGAACTTTTCCTTTAATATGTAAAACTTTCTTGGTTTAGATGTGGATTTTATGACAGATGATCATCCATGTAAGTATAAGTTAGAGGCTTTCAGCGCCACTGAGAAATTGCAGACGGCACAAGAGGAACACACTAAAAGGTGACTAGTTCTTCCTTGTTAGATTATCTTACCAACAAGACTGCCATGGGAACATCATTTATTACTTCCCTGTTCAAGCATTCTAGTAGTAAATGGTATATAAGTATGCTGTCGGTATGTGTGCTTTTTGTCATAATTCACCACTGCAATATGATTTTAACTACCCTGCCACATTTCTAAAATGGACTTTTATGTCTATATATCAATTTGGGCAATACTATTAATTATTTAAAGGGGTGTTCATTAATCACACATAGTCTGAATAGGGAACAGGATTGAACTGCAGTAAATTGCTTGCCACCAGAAGAGTAAATGATTATGATGTTAAAAACTGTCAGTTTCCTTTACACATATGCATGTGTGATACAAAAGTCTATCAATAGGAGGTGTTTCTTAAACCATATCTCCCTAAATTTCTAACAACGGCTTGTACATATTTAAATTTAGACCATGCCATTGATTATTCCAAGGGGGTGTAACTTGAAACTTACCGACTGAATATGGTACAGAGCACATCATGATCTGACTGCACATATATCATTTTCAACCATTAAAATTGTATATATGGTCGCAAATGTCAAAATCACTAAATAGTTATCCCTTTTCTAACGCACGATGTGTTTAAATGCGATAATTAAAATGCTGTTGGATCTTCGCGACTATATATTGGTTATTAAATAGTCGCTAATTTAAACGACGTAACCAGTCAGAAACAACGTTACATTGGTACTGCATAAGAATAAAGAATGAAATACAACCATTTCACGTACATCACACTTAATGAAGTAATTTGATGTATTTTATCTTGTATGGTGGTTATAAAATATTATTTTTATGTTATTGTACAGAATAGTGCAGTATGAGGAGACCGTACAGCAGTATGATGCCAGGATTGCTCGCCTGAAGAATGAGATACGACGAGTACAGACTAACATGGATACCACATGTAAATATCACTCTCTGTACTCTTCTGAAATTTTTATACCCCCACAAAGTTTCAGGGGTATATAAAAGTCAGCTTGTCAGTTGGTCATTCTGAAGAAATAGAAAAAACTCAGTGCTGTGACCTTGTTTATTGTTGGACCAAATGATATGTGTGATTTATGCTACTTGTTATCCGCCCGCCGAAGGCGAAGGGGATATTAAAAATGGTCTCCATCCGTCCGTCCATCCCAATTTTGTCCGGAGCATAACTCCAAAAGTACTTGAGGGATTTTCTTCAAACTTAATACACTGACATAGCACATTGGTAGGAAGTGCAGTGTGCAAGAACAATAACTCTACCTTGCCTACTTTTAGAGTTATTCCCCTTTATCATATTTACTTGTCCAAGCATAACTCCAAAAGTACTTGAGGGTTTTCTTCAAACTTAATACACTGACATAGCACATTGGTAGGAAGTCAGTGTGTAAGAACAATAACTCTACTCTGCCTACTTTTAGAGTTATTCCCCTTTATCAGATTTACTTGAAAAAAAATTTCCGGAGCATAACTCCAAAAGTACTTGAGGGATTTTCTTCAAACTTAATACACTGACATAGCACATTGGTAGGAAGTGCAGTGTGCAAGAACAATAACTCTACTTTGCCTACTTTTAGTCAAGTAGAAAAATGTCATACCTATACTGATAATGAACATTAATATAATTTTGCAAACCTTCTCTTCATTGCCTTATTCTTTTTCCACTTACTTGAAAACTGTACTCAGCCTACCATAACTATACGGCTTTTTAAGGATTTCCTCTCACCAAGTAAAATGTACGAAAGTACAACCTTCAGGTAACTTCTTCCCGGCGGGGGGATTAACCATGTGTAACATGGCTCTTGTTTAAAGGACTCTTGACCGTAAGGACTAGATGTCTTTTAGCTTACATGAGCATGAAGTGCTCAAAGATGAGCTATTATGATTGTCTGTTGTCCTTGGTCAGTCTATCATCTGTCTGTTCACACTTGCCTTGTCATAAGTATGTCATGTATTCAGGTGAGCGATGATATAGGACCATCTTGGCCCTTTCGTTTGGATGTTTTGTTCAAATTTTTAATTGTGTTCTATCCAAATATCCTTTAATCAGAACAAAAAAATTTAATCAGCTCTTGTTATAGTAAATTTCTGTCCTTGGTTTGGAGAGTACGATCCAGTATTTATACATGTGTTCACCTATAATCTACCCGGTAAAAGGGCTTTTTCGGTAATGTTACTTGGGCAACTTGAGTAAGCTTTGCACATGCGCTTTATCTCTGATCTATCCAACCCACGTAACCCCAGGTGCCCACGAGTTGATCAGAATAAATTCTGTTCTTACTCGAGTAACCCGAGTTACTTATTCCAAAATCTCCAATGTATTCTGGGCAACTCGGAGTTACATGGGTTGGGTAGATCAGAGATTAAGTGCATACACAAAGGTTACTCGAGTAACATTTCCGAAAAAGCCCAAAGCTGACTAGCAAATACATAGTTCCCAAATCTACAATATTTACCTCCCTTGTTCTGAATTGGCAGCCATTTTGAGAGGCAAAACTGAAAAGCATTAATAGGAGTTTTTTTCCCAAATATATTATAAGAAAATACGAAGAAAATTTGTGTATGACAGCCACATTTTCTTGAAACCACTGAGCCAATTGCCCATATCGTCAACATGAAGTAGCAATGTTTATAAACCTGATTATATTGCAACAGTTTAGTGGATGTGTTCCTATTAAGTTGCCTACCAATATTGCCAACAATTTTTTTCAGAACAAAGGAGGTAAATACTGTGATTTGTGATCTATGTATAGTGAAGACTATGATGTCTGAAATTCACTGTTTAATCAGCAAAAGGTCAGGATGCATAACACCTTTATGACATACATTGTATTTGATATTTTATTACATAGTTGATGGAAGGGCAGCAAAAATGCCAAAATTAGACATGGAACCCCGGTGTAAACCATCACTGTCTGAGACACCTTGCACTACGCCATCGACGACAGAAAATGTGTCATATGGCGGCAGTATGAGTGGTATTGTTGACCATTTTAAGGTAACTGACTTCATACACTCTACAACATGATTACATACTTCAACCCCAGCTGTATAAAAACCAGCATTTTGAAGTTTATAGGCATAGAATACAGAAGACAAAGAAATACACAGACTGATCTGAATCCATTTTAGTTGCACAAGCTTCACTTTGGTTTTCCTACCGCTTCCGCTCACTTACAAACTTTGAATAGATTTTTCATTGTTTGAATAACATTGTATAAACACTTTTCGTTGAGTTTCTGATGACTGTTTATGTATTTTATCCAGCCAATGTATACAGTGTGTATCAGGGTGTGTATTGTTCCCTAACCTGTCTCTTGGAATGGAATTTATATATTCAGGCTTTTTGCATAGGGAATTTACTTGTTCATTTTTAGCTCGACTTTTCTATGAAAAGGGGAGCTATCCTACTATTTCTCACACCTTGGTTAAGTTTTTGTACCACCCCACTTTATTTCAAAAGTATTAGAGGTATGGCTTTGAAACTTACCATACTTGTTTACCATCATAACCTCCATCTACAGACAAGAGTACATAACTCTGTCAAGGTTTTTGACAGATATATGGCCCTTTTTTACTTAGAAAGTGTATTGAGCTTGGTTAAGTTTTTCGGACCACCTCACTTTATTTCAAAACCATTGGAGGTATTGCTTTGAAACTAACCATACTTGTTTACCATCACGACCTTCATCAACAGACAAGAGGACATAACTCTGTCAAGGTTTTTGACAGAATTATGCCCCTTTTGACTTAAAAAATACATTGAATATGGGTAAAATCCACTTATTACCTTAACCCTTTGAGATATTGCTTTGAAACTTTGAATGCTATTTCACATCATTACCCCCATCTGTACGCAAGAGAAAGTAACTCTGTCAGGGATTTGTTTTAAAAATTAAGGCCTTTTATCGACTTAAAATCTTGGTTAAGTTTTTCCAGTCTGCACTTTTTGACTGAACTGTTTGAGATATTAATTTGAAAGTTGAATACTTGTTTACCATCATGATTCCCAAACATGGGCAGGAGAAGGTAATTCTGTCAAGGATTTTATTTGAATTATGGCCCTTTTTGACTTAGAAACTCAGTTAAAATTTTCATTCTTGTCCACTTGTTAACTTAACCATTTGAGATATTACTTTGAAAGTTGGAGTACTTACGTACCATCGTAAGACCTATCTGTAAGCAAAAGAAGATAACTCTTCTTGATTTGTACTTATAAATTCCTAGTTAAAGTCTTGTGTGCCCTTAACTGTCAAAGTTTTGTTTTATTGGCAAGCACTAAAAAAGTCGAGCACGCTGTCCTACTGACAGCTCTTGTTATGTTAGTTTTCATGTAACATGGATCTCAATTTTTTTTTTCTTGTTGACAATTCTTTATAGAATAATACTTTCTACAGCAAAGTTAGGCTTGGTCTATTCTGTTACACAAAAATAAATGTAAAGAAAGCTACAGAAATTAAAGTGTATAAAATTATTGAAATAATGCCCCTGAATAGAGTTGATGAACTGCATTTATTGTTGTCTATTGATCATATGTATATTTTAGGTATGCATGACTGAAGCTGAGAATAAAAGATTGAAACAGGAAATGGACAAGCAAAAGAAGAAAATGTCACGTGTTGATGACTTGGAACGTGAGAACACCAAAGTGAAAGAGGAATTGCAGGGTATAAAGAAGAAATACCACCGCATAGAGGAAATTGAGAAAGAAAACCTGCAGCTCAAAGAAGAACTGAAGAAGTATGTACTTTCTTGATGGATAACTGCCTCTGACTAAACTTACTAGTATTATAGGAATCGGCCATAAAGCAAAGGTTTAATACTAGTATATGTTATGACATCCAACTAAGGTTCATGTTCTTTTTGTATTTCATGAAAAGAAGATAATTTCTGTTTTTCTGCAATAAGAAAACTAATTTTATGATGCAGGTTTTATTATGTTAGTGTGTGCAGTAGTATATGATTACTAAATTGGACATAGTCATCTTTGAATAAAGACAGCCCCATTAACTGGGTAAGGGGATGTTCAGTGAGTCTACTGACTTAAAAGTAAACTGCAGATCATGATACTGATAGATGATGCAGAAGATGTATACATGTACTGTTACAGTGATAGATATAACTCTGATTTGGGGTATACATAACCTACTGGATGAATTTCAGTAATTCAAAAGGCAGAAGCATTTTCTGGTACCCAGGTGTGACATAAAAAAAAGATTACATGTAATACAATTGAACATTTTACAGGGCAACAACAAAAGGCAAAGACAACCAGAGGGATACATCTTTGATTAACAGTTCCTACTCCAGAAATCCATTAGGAGGTAAATTTATAGTTGTAGGCCAGTAAGACAGCGTTATAAGGTCATTCTCTGATGCATGAAATTGTTTATATATTACTTATTGAATTTCCTCAAAATGGTGAAGAATATCACTGTATAGGAACTAAATTTGAAATAGGGAGAAAATGTAAGGGGTCTGGTTGCTCAGTTAGTGAGGTATTCATTCTGTAAGTGAACGGTCTTGTATTCGATTCTGTTATAGGTGGATAAAAAAAATGTTTGTATACTTTGGCATAAGTAAAGGTCATGCAAATCAACCATTGAGTATTTTCAAATGTGTGAGATTGTGATTTCTTTTCTGTTAAATTGCCAAAAGACAAGTGAATTGCTGGTGTGTCTTGTATATTTGCCATTTTTGGGGGGGGGGGGGGGGGGGGGGGGGGGGGGGGGGGGGCTTGGTATAGCATTTATTATCACATTATATAAGGGGGGGGGGGGGGGGGGGGGGGGGGGGGGGGGGGGGGGGGGGGGGGGGGGGGGGGGTAAACAATAAATTGAGTCTTCAACAAGTCTACATGTATGAGTCTACATTTAGTCTTTGATGAACATTTAGTCTATAATGAAAAATGATCCTACAATTGGGGTACAGTAAATTATCTATGAACAGTTAACCAGCTCTGACCTTAAAAGGGTTACTTATGCAGATGGAAAAAATAGCAAAGTTGTATTACAGGTAGTAAATGTTAATTTATATGTTTTCGTCTTTTAGATATGTTTTTCACGGCCTCAGAAACACGTTCTGAATCTATGACAGTACCACCAAGTCCACAGAAAGAACCAAGATACAAAGTGCCAGACTTGAACCCTACCAAGAAGAAAGAGGACAAACTGATTAAGGACTGCCAGGAAGAAGTAAACAATTGTAAAACAACGTGATCTAGTCATTGATGTGTTTTTAGAGAAGAACTGTTTGTAACTCAATTGTATCCATAGCAATAATTTTGAGCCAATAGTTAAACTGTTTGCTCTGTAAGCGTTGTAAAGAACCTAGTTTTCATCCCTAACAATCAGTTTGTTACTTACCATCAAATGGATGATGGCCTTGCTATTTTACAGTGTTACGTTTTGTGAGAAATTATTGTCCTCACATGTTAACGCAAGAAAAAAGGGAGCACTTGGCTAAATGTTTCTTTATGAGTAGAAATATTTACGGGCTTCTAATTTTCATCATGATATACATGTATGCAATAAACATGTTTTTGTAAATATATGTTGAGCATAATAACTTCTACATATATTCCTACACACAATGATTTTTGTGTTATAACTTTTAAATTGGGCTGAAATATCTACACATCCCAAGAACAGACCATCCCGTGAACATTTTGCCCCTGTAATTGAAATACATACACAGTGTTGTGTGGTATATGTGAATGAAAGGAGACAGTTGCATAGATAATCATTGAATTGTGATTATTATTATTTAGTGTTTACTCTTTTAGACTATGAATCTTTTCTGCTGTATTCTTAGCGTCTATAGTCAGGAAGAAATTAATTGATTATGTTAATAATTTTTAGGACTTCCTACAATCCTTTTCATTGTGAATGTTAACTTGGATGGTTCAATGTTTATTTATTTTGTAAATGATAGATAAAAAATTATCAGCTTATTTTTGTATGTAGATGGACACTAATTTATAGACTTTGAAGCCTTTATGAATCCAAAGCCTGTGTGTTTGTATTCACACACTGTTGTATACATTATGTAATGCAACTTGGGTTCCATGATGGATGTGATGTGATGTATAATGGATCTGATGGAACCAAAGTTGCATCACAGTAGTAGGATAGTGAATGTAATTCCCCCTGCCCCTCCCCACACCCCACCCCACATGTATTTAGTTTACAACTTACTTATTTTAAGAAGTTTTTAGTTCTTACAACTTACATTAATAACTCTTGATGACTGTTTCCTAGGGTTCTGACTAATATTTGCCCCCAAAAGAAGGGATTGTGAATTTGAATTGGGGACTTCTTGGTTGTGAGTCTGATGCCTTAGCCCTTCACCATGGTATCTCCCAAACTTAATTTCTACCCGGACACCAGTGTATGTAGGATTTTAAAGATTTGCTCTAGTTCCTATCTTTCACCCTGATTTACAGTTTTTGTGTCATTGATCAAACTCTTGGTAGACAAAAAAGGCAAAGAAAGTTGTTTTCTTTCTTGAATTATGATAGTCGTAGCTTGTATAACTCTGTACCAGTAGTTAACAATTATTCTGTACTTCAATGGATAATGTATCAAAAAGTGTATCTAGTTAGTGCTTTTGTTTAGTGTATGTTTAAATGTGTACTTTTACTGCAATATGCAATAGCCTTGTTTTACATAACGAATGTATATGTATGTGTATATAGAATTCTTGTATTATTTTGAGGTAACTTATGTCATAGATTCTTAAAAATTATAGCTTTCTCGGTGATTACACACCTGTTTATGAAGTCTTATATCTAAGTGTACTTCTGTATGTTATCTCATTCTTGTCTTTTACTTGCACTTTGAATCATCTTTTTCTGACTTTAGATATACAGAAGTAAACAGTATGTAAAAATGAATATTGTATGTCTTAGTTGTTTCTTTTTGACCCGGGGGTAGATATTTTTAAATGTACCTGAATATGACATGGTTAAGTGAACATACATAAAGACTGAAAAAATAATGCAGAAACAGTCATTTATTTCAAACCCAAATAAAACAAAGATCATATAATTTCATTTAAGGTACAACCATTATAAGTTCGATAAACTACTGTTACTGAATGGGGAATAAATGAAAATATCACATGATTGCAATGAAACAATGCAAAGTTGATAAAAGTTTCTACAGTTTAATTTATATAATTATATAGAGGATAATTGTTGGTTTCGGTGTAAGATCACGTTATAATTTCACCGAGTGGGCACCAAAGTGAGGATATTTTCACGAGTGGCGCAGCCACGAGTGAAAATGACAACTTTTGGTGTTCACGAGGAAATTAACGTGATATTACACCGATACCAACAATTTTTCTGTTTATTTTATGGTTAAAACTCTACTTTTAACGAGTTTGTTTCTATAAAATAACGAAAATCGCGGGAAACGTCATCAAAAAACATAGCGCAAATGACGTCATTTTAACGACGTCATCGTCGCATGGTTTCCAGCATTAATTACGCCCGGTATACTTTTTGACGTAAATCCGGGTAGAAGATTGCAAAAACTGAAAAATAAAAATGGTAATCCACTGTTTCAAAACTGTGGATTATCACTTTTATTTCACTGAGAAAACTCTATAATTCACTCGAAAACATTAAATAAATTGTTTACTTTGGACAGTCTTCTCAAGTGATGCTCTAAAATATGTAATGATATCAAATGTATTCTGGCAAGAAAACTTTGGTATCAGCAATCCTAATTTATCTCTCATTGCAAGGTCCACTCACTGCTCAAACTGTGAAAGGAACTATTATAATCTTTTCTTAACGCCCCTATGCTGTTCTTTCTTTGTGCAGTTTGTAAAGTCAGTATCATTCCTGTTATATATTGATGTTTGGTCTAGCACATAAAATATATAATGCCTGGTCCAGTATGAAATTTTCCCACTTCACATCGCTGCAAAACAAAAATGATATGTCATAAACTCATTGGATGGTCGTTCACACACTATGGTTTAAAACTAACAGTTTCTAGTATCATGTTATTAATATCTAAGTAAATCATTTTCTAAAGTTGTAGAATAGTTCTATAAATTAGTAGAAACAGATTTTTGGGTTGAAACAAGTACAGTCTTTTAAATCATTTTTTCTGGTTGCTTGAGTTATATAAGGAATTGACCTCTCCAGAACAATGCCTACAACAAACTGTGTTCCCAAGGGTGCTCACTCCTCAGAGGTTGCACTGTACTAAGCAAATCTGCAATAATGCTTGTCTGCAAAATATACCGCAAGCTTATCGAATCCACTCTTGCAATAGCTCTGACATGAGTATTATAGCATGTACTTACGCCTGTTGGTTGTCCTTAGATTCCATTATCCACTGTGTGAACACACTGGCATGTAGATCAAGAATGTCAGAATCCTTCACTACCTCGGTGCTGAAAACATGGCAAATAAATCGCTTTATTTATCTATTCATTGCTGACATTTTTAAGTACTTTGCAGACGAATTAGAGTTTAGCATGGTTTCATGTCTTTCAAAAGCAACGTTTATCAACCGTGTGCAATTCATAACTTCATACAACAATGTAGTTCTAAAAAGAACCTGAATGATAAGTTTCAAACTAGATGGGTGTTCAGTAGAACACTTGTGTCGCCCTCTTACGCTTTGTCAGAATAACCAATAATTTTGTGACAAAATCTAAGTACAAAAAGGGGCATAACTCTGTCAAATATGACCTTGACCAACAACATTTGGCGGCATCATGACGCTTATGTCATAAGCAATACAATTTGAAAGTTTGATGAAGAAATCTTAAGAAATGGCAAAGTTATAGCCAACATTAAGTTTTCGTAACAAAATCTAAAGTACAAAAAGGGGCATAACTCTCTCAAATATGACCTTGACCTACAAAATTTGGCGGCATCACAACCCTTTTGACATAAGCAATACAATTTGAAAGTTTGATAAAGAAATCTTAAAAAATGGCAAAGTTATAGCAAAAATCTAAGTATAAAAAGGGGCATAACTCTGTCAAATATGACCTTGACCTACAAAATTTGGCGGCATCATGACCCTTTTGTCATAACCAATACAAGTGTAAATTTTGATGAAGAAATCTTAAGAAATGGCAAAGTTATAGCCAACGTTAAGTTTGTGTGATGGACGGACCGACGGACGGACGGACAAAGCGATCCCTATGTATCGCCTTTTCTCCGAAAGAGCGACACAAAAAGAGATTATATTTTGGCAGTTGGTAGATTGCAAGATGTATACATGGTAAGTATAGCAAATTAAAATTTGTTCTTCCAACTACATGTTTAATTCTAAATCATGAAATATTTGAGAACTTTATTTTCATGTTTTTTCGTGAGAGCACTCCTTTGCGAATTAATCATTTTGCTAATTCCAAGTTCACTGATATTGATCAGTATTGTTACAACAGTGTGAACTAGCGCGGGTCACTTGTTAATGAGTTTATGGTCTCCTGAACTGAACCAAATATCAAACTTTTTATCTCGCGCATTCAAAGTGATTTACAGTATTGTGATAACATTATAACAGAAAAACGTCGAAGTACATTAAATTATGTATATGGACCTAAATTCGGAGATATACAATGCACTGTTCGTGTTCTAAATGTGCACACTTTTATCAAATGTTTCTGTGAACTCAGCCTTTACTTACTCGAAGTTAGGTTTGTGTTTCTCAAATTGTCTGTACCAGTTTTTGAATGCTTCTTTCACTTCATATTCTTTGATTTTGCCGTCACCATCTTTGTCCATGCTGTTGAAGGTTGCCTTTGCTGCACATAGTTCTTTTGTCGTTAACAAATCCACCAAGTCATGCTTGAGAAACAAAAAGAAAGTTTTGTTAAAACGTATGGAAGCAGTTTGCTCAAATTATTTATTTAAACACGTTTGAGGACAAGGTCTTTCAAATAGTATTTGAAAGACCTTGTTGAGGAGGAGCCAGCAACTTGCCGTATGATTCATGCATACTAGGTCGGGATTTCTGCAATTTTTACCAGAGCGCGAATATCTCATCTTTCACCCCATGTAATATGACTCGTGAATTACTCATCATTTCGATAAATTTGGTTCAAATAGAAATATCGGTCACTTCGGGTAACTGTTTCACGAGGACTCGACAGGGCCTAGTTCCCGCCAAAACAGTTACCCTCAGTGATGGATATTTCTCTCATGGAAGAAACTGATATTATTACTTGTCACCATTTATGGCTGGGCGAACTGAGGCATATGTGACGCCCCATGTCTGAAGATACCCTAAGACAAACCTCAGTTATGTAATTATGTCTCTCACGAGGTGCTGGGAGACCTATTGATTTGGTGTCGTCTGTCAGTTTGTCACACAAGTTCGTACGCGCAACTCCTAAACCCCTGGATGGAATTTACTGAAACTAGACCTAGAAGAAATATTTGGTACCGGGTGTAGTTGTGCATCTCGTACCGAATCAATGATTTTTAGCGGAGTTATTTTCATTTTTGTTTGTGCCCTTTTTAATCAAAAGACATAATGAAAGGAGGAGAAGTTTTGTACGATGTTACAGTTTCAGCTTTAAATCTTTAGTGTCACGGAATTTTATATATTCTTCAATTGATGCCGAAAAGAAATGACCTACTTTGTTTTTGTTGGCGAGGTAATATTTGCTTTCATAATTGACAAACTCCCACCAATCCAGTTTGCCGTCTTTATTCATGTCCCTATACTCGAACGAGCGTGTTAACCTGACCTTTTCTGCTTGCAACAGCTGGCCGCGCTTGTTGGTCAATGAACGACGTCGGGAGAAATGATGAAGATACTCTGGCAACGTTATTTGTAAATCTAAAAACAAAAGCAAAAAAAAAAACAACAACAAACAGATATTGTTACAATACAATACAATACAGATTGTATTTATTGTCGGTTAGTCATATGCAATAAACATTAGCTATTGATTGTTGCATTATAAATTATTATAGTTTAGAAGCTCCCATTACATAGACTGCATATCTATAATTAACTGCAGTGAACGTAATTTCAAGATTGAAAGATGTTTTTGTACATTCCATAATATCAAAAGAATGAGTCCATTTTAGAAATATGAGGCAAGTCAAGGTATAGTTCTATGAATGTGTTTAATCCGGTATATTTGGCAATGTTTTGTACCACCAACCTTGGTTGAAATCTATTCTCTCAAACAAATATGTCATCTGTTTCACTTCGTCCGTCGATAGTAACAGTGATATATTGGCCTGAAACAGAAAGAATTCTGTAACTGACATTGATCGTAATTTAGTAACACGACCAAAATCTAGATGAAGACAATCGTGTGCATGATGCTCGTTTATTAAGAAAACAGAACCGAAGAGCATACAAAAAATACTTCTAAATGTCATTTGTAGCAAATTTACATTTACATCTTTATTTTGAGTGCCGTATTAGAATAAAGTCAATTTGTTTTATTGTTGTAGACCTGAATGTACATACACATTGTGGACAGCTCCATCCGATGTTGGACCTTGCTTTATCAATATTGTGTTTGTCGGTGTCCGTAAGATCCCCACATTTCATTAGACAGTCTTTGTGAAACACGTCGTCGCATACTCTACAAGGAAGCGCCTCGTGCTCGTGAAATACCGGAAACACCACCTCACAAAGCGCACATTTAGAATTCGGAGGAATCTCGTACTGGAAAATAAAACAGACATTTTTAAGTGTGCATTTCGTTTCCCGGTTGTTCAAATGAACTAGTGTTTCTTTACAGTGCTCTCTCCCTTTCCTTCAAAATGTTAGGTAGGTCGTTTTTCCAAGAGCTTGACTTGCCTTTTTAATACAACCCTCGTACGTTTTTGACCATACATAATTATTCAGAGCTCATGACATAACGAATGAACTGCTGAAAGAATTGCTATAATGGAAGCATTTACCTTGACATAAGTGGGAACTTTTGGATACGGTACTTTACGGGTCGACCGTTCTGCAGTTTTTGGTCTAATCGTTGATATATTAGACGGACTTTCCGAGATGGTATACTCTGCAAGTTTGTCACACAGCTCGCTGTTGTCATCTTGCATACGAGTTTTCATTTTCTTCATGAACCTTGAAAGAAAATTAAAAAAATAAAAACCTGATTTTGGCAAGTACTATTCTAGTAACAGTACTACATGTATATACACTCATTTATTCTCAGAATGTCAACGGTTTAGACAACAGAGACATAATATGAAACTTACATAGTCAGTATTTCCCGCTGCCGAGATTTGTCCGACACGTGACGACTGAAGAAGCCCACTGCCATAGCTTTGTATTTTGTCTGCTGCCAATGATCAGTGCGTCCATCATGCTTCACAGTCTTCGACACGTCGCTTTGCTTTGTATTGTCTGCCATAAAAAAATCCGTGCTTGTTCACTTCTCTCAATACGCCCTATTTCACAAATAATATTCTCCGAAGTAAAATTGAAGCTTTTATTTAAGGAAATTTCGCTGATAACACGACATGCATTCAGTTATGAAAATATCTTAAATCTTAAACTGTTATTGACATAATTATTTGTCGTTGCATTGTTGTTTGGAACCCGAAATAAGAAAAGTATGGTTGATAAACAATTGGTTAATTCTAATCCGCTTTAAGTGGCTAATTTCTTATTTCAGGACACTCTTTAGGATTTCAAAGGTATTACACCAAGTTAATCTGACCCGTTCTCCTTAAATCTCTAAAGTTAAACCTCTTAAACAAGTCCGACTGTCAATATGACTGATTACTACTAGTATTGTTATCATATTGCACTTTTTGTATTGTTTACGTAGGCAATAGTCAACGCAAAAAGTAATAGCTTCCTTGACACTGACCGATTTGACGTCATAAACACAAAGTTTTCACTACGAATGTTTACACTTTGGACAAAGCTGTACCTTGAAGATGTTTACAATAAAACTATCTATGTGACAAAACTTATAGTATATTTCTAGTGAGTTCGGCATTTCAGCGTAACTATTAGACTGCACATCTTAGACTGTTTGCTATTCAGTATGAGCATCCCATAGAATACACAATCGTACTGTCAAATTTTTAAAAGATGGGCACATTTATATTAGAAATATTGTAGAGTAAATTAAATTTCTCCGGAGGGATACAAATGTTCGTCTTTCGTCTGTCTGTCTATCCGGCAGGAAACTGGATCTCAAAGTACACCCTAAAATACATGGTTTAGGACGATAGTATATATTTTATTTTTTTTTTTTTTTTTTTTTTTTTTTTTTTTTTTTTTTTAAAAAAAAAAAATATTTTATTAATAAAAAAATATTTTTTTTTTTTTTTTTATAAAAAAAAAAAAAAAAAATTTTTTTTTTTTTTTTTTTTTTTTTTTCAAAAAAAAAAAAAAAAAAAAAAAAAAAAAAAAGTGGGGGGGGGGGGGGGGGGGGGGGGGGGTTTTTATTAATTTTTTTTTTTTTTCTTTTCTTTTTTTTTTTTTTTTTTTTTTTTCCCAAAAAAAAAACGGGGAAAATTTTTTTTTAAAATATACAAAACTCTAAACTTGGCACGTAGATAGAAGGTAATATGTAGATCATGTGCGATATTTTATTTTATATATTACATCTGGTTGCTATGGATACAGACATAACAAAAGTATTTCCTGCAGTAACTCGAGTACTAATACACGTAAGTCGCTTTAAATCTAGTGTTTATATGGAGGGCAGTGAGGCTTATCATTTCACTTTTCTTGCAGGACAAAACTATTACTGCTATGTTACATATGATGTCATCCTCGGTAACCCAGGCTATTCATTACCCAATTGAATATATGACGGATAGAAGCGGCAAGAATTAATCGTGGGTTCAGACGATGATATGATGTATGATGAAAAGATAAAGTAAAATACTGCATAGTGACAGCGCTTTCGGGGACTTCAGTACATCTTGCAATTATCCAGTTACTTGTTATACCTATAATGCCGCTTTTGTCATCCTGTCCCAGACACTCGGATTTAAAGGATAAATCTTAATTCTTAATAAGATTTGAACGTCTGATCGAACGGACAGTGTGATTGGCATCATTTATAAGCCATCGCTAATATCATGTTCTAATGGTTTATTTGTGTATTTTGTAAAAACTCAATTTTGAAGATTCTGGTTAAAAACAATATCTTCTCTGTATATCATGGATCGCAAAGTTTGGACTGCATGAGCTGTCAACCTGAAATTATGAAATAACATCCGTTTCAGCGGTGTTAGTCGTTTAATAAACAATGATTTTGAGTACTGATACAGTCACAATTAACCCTATAATTATTATTAACTTTCATTATTATTATTCTATGGGATGCTTAATAACTTTCATTTACGTAAGTTACATAGGAGGTACAAAATTAATTACAAATAACATAATTTAATATTGCCCTAGAAAAAAACGTAACCAGAACTCTAAGGTACTTACTACGTGCCTAGCTTACATCGTGTAGTTCCGAAAATATAAGAAAAACTCAACATAGAATGTATCTCACTGTTGCACTATACTGAACGCATTTCAAATGTTGGCGAAATCCCGTAATCGTCATAACTGTTTTGATTATCATTGACATCACAACACTGAGCCATACTCTCGTGAAAGTTGCATTTTTCAACTGCATCATCCATCATATCTGCCAGTATTACTATTATCGTGCTCACCAACGTTGTCGGTTTTAACAACAATGCTACTGCTGTCTCGTTCTCCGTTTTCACTGTATGTCATACTATCACCTGTCTTCCAGTTCAAGATTCCGTTACCATTTTCATCATCACCAAGACTGTCTGAACTACTTTCTATGTTAATCATTATCTCCATGCCGTCGCCGTTACTGCCATCACCTTCTTTGTCATCATCACCATTTCCAGCATCTGAGCTACTTTCTCCTCGATCTTTTGTAATTGACCACCACCTCTTCAGCCGTTTTCCTTTTACCTTCCTTTTCAATGACATTGACTTTGTTCTCACATCTGCTTTCCCCACCACTTTCCTTGTCCTCCATCTCCAGACCTTCATTATTTTTACCACTACATCCAATGCTTTCGTTTTCCCTGTAACCAACACGTATTCCAGTACTTCTGTTCTCCTTTTCATCTTTATTTACATCTTTCTTATCATCTACCACATTGTCGACTTCTGAACCGTTATTTTCTGAACCGTGTTTACTCGTGCACGAATCATTTTGCACCAGTCCATTTCTATCTTCTTTTTCATGCTTTAAACCAGACATTTCCTTATTCGTCCACAAAACCCTTCTCTCCATTCTTCTCCATACAGTCTTCACGACCATCTTTGGTGGCTCTGGCTTCTTGGATGGTCCTTCGAGAAAAACCAAAAGATTCTTTTAGTACGTCATAATTCGATAATTACTTATAGAATGAAAATCTAGGTATTTAATTAACCAGTTCCAAATGTTACAGGCAGGACTAATTTAAAAGTGCACGTCCAAATATTAGTTGAGAATGACAGAGATAAAAGAGCGCGATACTTAAAGTTGTCAGGTACAGTGAGAATCAAGTAAACAAAATTCCAGTTTGATTAAAATGTAAGTTACCAAGTAAGAGTTGAATAAAGGGTAAAAAAACACTGACCACGTGACTAATGTTTTTTATCTGTGAGCTATTCAAGAGCAGGTAATGAAGAATATGTATTTTATCTTCTGCTGGAAGTTCTAAATACTACGTGAGAGCATGTTTAATAATTCTAATGATACCTAATAGATATATTAAGAATCGAGCAACAAGTAAGAACTTGTACAAGTCATGTAATGTCTTTTGTTTCCGTCTGAAACGGCTTATTACGGAAGTCATTGGATAAAAAAAGCTTATTACGATTTATTATGCAGCCTTATCAAGTCCAAGTTCCGAGGGTGAGAATAAGCATAGAAGGTAAAAGTAAATATGATACATTGTAAACATTTCCTGTACATTACAAATGAAAAATTGAGTGAAAAGAAAGTACACCAATGAATAGTATATAGTAGATTCGGTCTATACCACTGGTCTCTAGTGTCCATGCTGAAATTTATTCATTAATTGCCGCTGTACGTCATATTTCTCGTGACGTCAATGAACGACGTTAAACATGCCTACGTCCCCGCGAGGGGTTTGACATCAAACATATGGAACAAAGTGTACCATCGCTAAACGCTAGCTGATGCAGTAACAGCCTCTAGAAAATCGATAATCCAATACTGTCTACATCAATATTGATCGTTGCCGATCGGAAGTTTCCGTATCACGATAAGTCATAAATCAGTTAGTCAGCAAAAATCGATAATGTAAGCTAGCGCTAAAGTGGGACAGTTACATTCTTCACAATCACTGTACCGATAAAGATATTGACTTTCTGAGATTGCGTGATTAACTGATTTATTGCATTAGATTTAAAAGAATATTTAAAAAGAAAATGAAGAGGGGCAATGTGATAATAAATGACCTAAGAAATCATTATTGTGTAAATTACTTTTTTATTTCATAAATCATTTAATCAACAATGAACTTTAAAATTATGTTTTCGTTAAGTTACATAATTAGTATAAGATAGTTTGACACCTTAAATTAATAAGTTAGTTAATATATAAAGAGATGAAATGAAAGTCTTAGATTAAATTATTTTTTTATTAACACAAAACTGTTGTTTAGTCATTCTTCAAAGTTTAAAACCGAAGCACGTATATTGGTCAAAACGTGGTAATAAATTATCGAACAAGAGGGGTTTATTACCCCCTAATAATCAACATCCGGATTAAACCAATTTATGGCGCAATAAAAACAGTGTGTTAACATTGATGATGAAAATTTATAGATTCCATATATATTTTAACATAACAAAGCAAAAGGTTATTTTGTCAAATTGAAAATGCAATCTTAATCCGAGTATAATTAAATATCATGGACAATAAAATTTTATAAGAAATATTTTCGACACTCGCTGAATTTAAAGATAATTTTACACTGAATTTATCTCAAAATTAAAGCTTAACATGAAAATATTTTTCAAAGACATAAGTACAAATTTCTCTCTTTCTCTCTTTCTCTCTCACTCCAAATGTGTTCATTTCATAATTCATGATATAAAAAAAATATTTTCGACAGTCGCTGTATTTAAAGATAATTTTACACTGAATTTATCTCAAAATTAAAAACATAAGTACAAAAATCTCTCTCTCACGACTTTAATAACCAGAAAAGGTATGGGACCATTGTGTCACACTTTTTGCAATTATCAACAATATTCACACTTTTTTGACAAGTGGAGGGTACAATTGATAGAAGCCATGACTTATAAAAACACGTACAGGTGACATGTCCCATCTTTGGGCCTTTAAGATGTCAAAATGCAAATACACCTCTAAAGAAGCCAGTTTAATATATACAATTTACTGTGACAATTGAAAAAAAACCCACCAAAATACACAATAAGCAGAACAAAGGTGGCACTTCTACCATATTTATTTTATTAAATTGAAACAAACAATTTAAAAATCTATATTGACGGTCCCTAAGTTAATCAATATTTAACAGCCTAGCTTTATTATGATTTCCGAATGCCAGTCGATAATTTCCGTGAAAACCACGGAGACACCCGATCCGTCAGACTTTACATGTTAACAGTTTATAAATCATTCAATGGGTAGGTGAAATCGGAAACTATGTAATAAAATTTTTGCACCATTTTATTCCTTATATATTTTACTTGCCGATGCTACAAACGCATAAGCGATCCTTTAAATAGATTTCTCATATAAGACGAAATGTTTCAACAAATCACTGAAAAAATGAAGCAATTTAAGACCGCCATAAGCATTTCATAGGGAAAACGGGGTGATAAATTTTAAACCAAAATGGGTAGGTGATATACTTAATTAATATTTTTGAAATTTATATCACTATTTAGATAAAAAGAATTTGCCAACTTTTGTCATCAACGCATAAGCGTAATATAAATCCGTTTAAAAGTTATGACGGTTAAACCGATTTTATCCTTCTTTGTTTAATGTGAAAAATGTACCGATACATCGATTATTGGAAAAATTGAAAGTTCCATATGGGAAGGAAGAGAGAGAGACACACACACAGACACAGACACAGACACAGATATTGCAGCGAGAATTCGATTTCGAGATCGGAAGTAGCGAGACATGAAGTAAATGAAGATCAAAGACGCTGTCCGAGATGTCCGTTGAACTTGAGAAAACAACCAAAATATGCCATTTTCTGCCACTACTTTGTCATGTTTGTACTGATCTGCCAAATTGTTTGATTTCTTCTATACATTACTTCTCTTTAAAAACGTGTACTCATGGTAATTTTGAGTCAGAGAGCTCAATATCAGAATCATGGCCAATGGCTGAATTTTGTGAAAATTGGACATGAGTCCAGGCGGTTTAATTTGTTATAGTCCTGATATGAAATATATCAACAATTATAATTATTCATGATCATTTAAAGAAATTTATATTGTTTAAATTCCTTTCGCCGTTAGATATTGTACCAATGGTCATTTTCAGTTGTAGAAGTCAGTTCAAACTCTAGATCAAAGGATAAATTTTGCGAAAATTTAATGTTCGGAAAGATGTTTTCAAAGTTCTTTGTTACATTCCTTATATGAAAGGTATCAATAGTTATAATAAAACAAAATTAACAGCAATGTAATTATCAATATTTAGCCCTGTATGCTCAGACATTGTGTTGATATACTAATCCAATATGGCGTCCAAGATGGCCGCCAAAATTGAGAAAACTACCAAATATATCCTTTTTGACACTACTTTGTCGGCGTCGGCATTGGAGCTTCGGTTTAAGTTTTGCATCCAAGGTACTATCATGCACATATCTCAGTTACCACTCATGTGATTGACTTAAAACTTCAATTTTGTCTTAAAGGGTATTAAATAATCGGATAAGATAACTACTGACTGAATAATTACAAATCAAGCCCTTGTTGAACTTACAATGTTTGGTTCAAGCTTTGTGTGCAAGCTGAATTTGGTTAAAGTTTAATGTCCGATCTACTATCAGGCATATCTAACTTACCATTTCTGAAATTGATTGAAAACATCTTTACAATGTTCAGTGATATCAAACAATCAAGTTAGATTACTCTTGGCTGAATTAATTACAAATTATGGCCCTTGTCGAACTCTAAAATGTCTGTTATGTTTGTTAAGCATGCACATTACTATAATACAAATGTTATGTAATAATGAAGAACTGAAGCGACCACACTGCCTATTGACACAGGGGAGGATTTATGTATTGCTTCCAATACTCCAGTTACTTGATATACCAATAAAACTGCTGTAAGCTCATCCTATCTGCAACGGTCAATTTGGATTGTCTATGCGACAGTGTCAAGGGCTTATTTTGCAACACAATTAGCAGAACTACCTATATATAAGTTTAAATTATTTATTTTTGTATTTCCAAAACATATAGATCTATTATTAAATTTTCAGATTCTGATTAAAGCTATATCTTCTCTATAAGTCATGGATCGTTTGGTCTGCAAGAGCTGTCAACCTGAAAGGATATTACATAATACTGATTTAATTCTAACATACAGATGTTCATGGAAAATGTTTTAAATGTATATGTATTGCGAAAAAAAAAACAGAAGTATTATATTGTGAAAGAATCTTTATGGTACCAGAAATCTTCTTATTTTCAAAGTATAGTGTTACTAGAATTGTTTATTTCGAAAAATAGGAAGAATACTTACCATAAAATGTATCTCACTGTTGCAATAAATGGAAAGTATTCCGAATGCGGGAGAAATTTCGTAGTCCGCATAACTGTCTTGATCATCATGGCCATTACAGCACAGAGCTGTATTCTCACTAACGTTATCATGGTAATAATTACTATTTTCAACTGCATCATCACATCTTTTAGTATTACTAACACGATGCTCGCCAACATTGTTGACATGTTCAACATTAACGCTACTCTTGTTTGGTTTTCCGTAATCAATGCTACCATCAATGTAGGTCTTGGCGTCATCTTTCTTCAAACAATAGCTTCTTTCTTCTTTATTTACACTATCATCATCTTCGTCGTCACTTAAACTATATGTACCACTTTTCCTGTTGCCACTTATCTCGATTTCATCACTGTTACAACCATCATCTTCTTTGTCATCATCCCCGTCGTCAGCATCTACACTACTTTTCACTTGACTTTTTGTCTCTTCATCAGCACATCTTCCACCACTGTTGTCATCACCATTACCTGCTACATTGCAATATGCATTCAAACCTTCAGTCACCACTCCATCTTCATCTCTTTTTCTATATACTTTCTCAACACTATTAACATTGTTTCTACTTATACTTGTCCCATTACTTTTCTTTTCATCCTCCAACTCCAAGCCTTCATTAACTTTATTATCATGTTCTAAGTCCCCATTTTCGCTGAGACCATCATGTATTCCACTTTTGTTATCTTCTTTTTCATCTTTGCTGACGTCTTTCTTATCATCCATTACGTCTTCCACTTCTGTCCCTTTCTTTTCCGAAAATTGTTTACTCGTACTTGTATCACTTCTCATCAGTCCATCCCCATCGTCCATTTCATGATTTAAACTAGACATTTCTTTACTCGTCCACAAGACCCGTCTCTCCATCCTGTACCTCGGTCCACAATCATGCTTCCCGCACGTACATACACTTGGATTAAACTTCACCGTCTCCACAACCATCTTTGGTGGCTCTGGCTTCTTTGGTGGTTCTGCAATAAGAAAAATGGTCCATTTATTACGCCATAAATACACAATCATTAAATATGTTATTAAAAATCGCATTTTTATCGGAGCTAAAATATTTTAACCGCGGCTTAAATCATATTTATGCCGGAGCTTAAATATTAATGCCGCGGCTAAAATCATATTTATGCCGAAGCTAAAATATTTTTACCGCGGCTTAATTTATTATTTTTGGTTGCGATGGCCAACCATAGACGGCTCCATAAGTTTCAAGTTACACAACCAGCAGCCGTTATATATTGTTAATATTTAATGCCATACAGACCACTATTAGCGTAAATATTGACAAATGTTTTCGGACATATGTCATACACATTTACTTTTATTGAATACACGAAGAATTGGGCGGATTGGCAGAATATTAAAGCAAAGGGGAACTTATGTATATCACTCTGGAGTTTGTTTGACATAGATTCTACATAGCAAAGATTGCACCTACAAACTCCACATACGTAATGTATTTTGTGGATAATCTATTCATTCTGCATATAATTATGTCAGATTATAGTCGGTTAACATGTTCAGAAAAAATATGACTTATAATTATATCAAAGACACATTTAAATTTTTTATCCAACATAAAACTGTAGGCCTATTAGTTCCGTACAATTGTTTTGATTCAGGGAGATTGCTAGTTTGATAGTAAAACGAACAATGACTTAAAAAACCGGATTTCAATTTACATAAATTTTTTTATATAGAATCTAGATTATGGATGATTTTTTTCAAGCATCCTTATCCGGTTCACGTTCCCAGTGACAGCTAGAAACATACTCCTCGTTAATCAACCGAGAATAAGCATAGAAAGGAAACATTTGTAAAGGGACAAAACAACGTAAACACTTCCTGTACATTACAAATGAAAAAAATAGTAAAAAGTACTTACTCCAATGAATATTATATAGTAGATTTGGTTTATACCACTCGTCTCTAGTGTCCATACTGAAATATATTGCTAATTGTCACTGTACTCCATTTGTTGTTATGAATTCTGCGCTTCTCTTATGTTGCTATGACGTCTATGTTTTTTCTTCTACGTAAAACGACGTTGGTGTCGACCGTGACGTCAGTGAGCGACGTTAGTGTACAGACTCGGAAAAGGCTTAGATTTCTGGATCGGCAGTAGCTAAACTGAAATTAAAAAATAATGTTTTGAGAATGTTTAACATTACATGGTTATAGAAGGATGATTTTTTTATTTAAGTATGTCTGTACATTGTATCTGATTTTTCTGTAGCCAAATATTGGCTCGCAACCGAAAATAATTTTTGAACTCCGTAAAGCAGTCATCAGTTTGCATGCCCTAAATGTATTCATTGGTATGCCAAATTTCAGGTAACTGACCTTTATTTCCTGGGTTCAACATAAAAAAAGCAATTTTACTTGACCATTGTCCTGCATTGTTGTATGTAGTTAAACTCGCACATCTTTTTCCGACGGTATTTTAAAATACACCATAATAATAATAATAATAATAATAATAATAATAATAATAATAATAATAATAATAATAATAATAATAAAAATCTGCACATATACAGACACACACACACTCACGCACATAAAATCACATACATTTTCCATTTTCATATATTTTCATGTACACATCCAACACTAATCTTCTCCACGTATATTTGGATAAGAAACAGAGATTTTCTCTATGTTAGTTTTTCGAGTTTGTCAGATTAAAAAATTTCAGTTTACTAAGTGACCTCATAGGACTCATATTCTAGATGAGTAATTGTACGGCATGGACTAAGACGGAGTTTAGCCAGGTAACCATCCCCATTTTGTCACGTGACTTGCAAAGATTTTGAACCTCATTTTGTTGAAGAAAATTCGGATTTTTGTCAGCACAGAAGGTATACCTGGCTTTTGATACAAATATTGATGTATTCTTTCATATGAACTTTGATACAAATGGACCATTTAGTGGTAGAAATGTCTATTTAGCGAGAAATACCACACGGAAAGCCGATTTTTCCATACCCCACCCACTAAATACTGATAGAATGTGTTAATAAATGAAATAATAATCACATTTGTACCAAAAAATCAGTTTTAAAATTGTTTTACTGAAAAAATTGTCATTTTGCAACTTAATTTCCAGTTTTCAATGTTAAAATGAGTAGGAAGTTGGACACAGACTGACAGTATAAAGAAGGATCTGGCTGGATCTGGATAGCCGGGCTACCCAGACTTGGTCTAGATAACCGGATCTGAATTATTATTATGATTTAATCAGAGATTGTTTTCTGTGTTTTGGGATAAAAGCCTGACCAGTGACCAGACCAACAGGGCTGATTTAAAGTTACTGACTGTACCCAAAATTTCCGTACATAAAACTAAATCAATTGACAACTTGGTCGTCTGTATAATGACAGTAGATATTTTATTTAAAATAGAACAATATTTCTTTGAAGGAAACACAAATGAGCTAATTTCATATGTAATAGAAAATATAAATAAAGTTCACTCTTTATCATTTAAAATATATTAACAGGGCTCTTGGAAACGCTTAATTAAGCGTATTTGGACGCATGAATTTCAAAGAGGACGCATGAAAACGCCGACCGATGATTCCTTGGGACACATGTTTTTCCTGTGCACGTGTTCCCATAATCGCTACCAAATAAAATATACGCCCGACTAATTCGATTTACTATTTGTCACCAGCAGTTCATCGAGTTAAAAGGTTTTCACAATTCAACTTTTAATTGTTTATAAAAACTATTATTTGGCTACGAACTTTCAGAGAAATGACTAGGCTTGTTTGCAATGAAAACTACGGCATTTTTTTCGACGCGTTCACAATTCGCTTTAATTTTTATGTGATTATTTTGCTTATAGGGAAAGAAATTCACACCCTAAATTATTTGAATTTGTTTATGTTTAACATACTAATTCAGGTTATACTGCATGTTTTAGAAAAAGTAGAAGGAATTTCTGATTTTTGGAAAAGATTTCTGAGTCCCGTCAAGATTTCTGGTTTAAAAGTTAGTGCCTAACCCTGAGTCTTGGTCAAAAACATTCCCTTGGATTGAGAAAGTTAATGTAGATGGCAGTGTACATTGTTCATTTATTGCCTAATGACTTGCTGCAGAAAACGCAGCTAGGCTTTTCATAGCCAAAGATTCATAACAAGGCTGGAGCAACTATCCCCCTAGTACGCCATACTGGAACAATGTTTATGTACAAGTAAACACTAATGAATGTTGAAAAATTGTCATAAACAAAAAGCACAGAACTTCCCTCAAGAACCCACCAGATTGCAGGAGTTATAGGTCTTAATTAAAATAATCTTGGGGGAGACCATGCAAGCCCCCTCCTACACCCATCCCCTTGTCCCTTATTCGACTCGTAAGTACTCATTGGGATTCCTACTTTTTAGGTAATAGGAGTGAGGAGGGTCTAGTGAGAGCCCTGATTTAGAGTGGGGAACCTATGTTTGAGGCTGTTCAGAAAGCAGGAAAACCTAACCTTTTTGATTTGCTTCTGCGAAAACATACATGTAATCCCTATTAAATCGAAAGAAGATGTTGATGTGCATCATCACGTGACTACGTCGTTTTGGGAGCTACTGAATGGCGTATGTCAAAATTTAACATTTTGATAGAGTCCCCTAGTCCTCTTTGAGCTCTGTTCACAGCCCTGTACTTAGTTCGTATTGGTCACATGAGTAAGCGAAATACCGGAGTACTACCGAAATACCGGAATACCCGAGAAAAAAGTAATATCTTACAATCTATGTATTTACGCATATTATTTGATCATGACATGTATTAGGAAAAAATTTTGTAAATCATTAAATTATCAGGTTGTAGTTTGTGTATTTCCTCTTGAAATATTGAGGTCGTATATTGAAGCAATCCACTATTTTCAAAGCAAGACTCGCTGTGCCAAACATCAAAGGAATGGCACAGAAATCATGAAGACAAATATTTTTGTCAAACTCAAATACTGACTGGATTAAATACAAATCTGGCATAAAACTGTCTGACCAGTATTACTCGACGTTCTGAAATATTGATCAACTGTTTATTTGGCATGTAAAAATGCCTATTGGACTTCTACCAAGATTGTTCAAATCATGACCCCCAGGTCAAAATTAACTCTTAGCGGGAGGGGGGAGAGGTGACTTGATTTCACATAGGCTTATATAGGGAAAACTTAAAAAAACAAGAAGGCCGACAGGCAGAGAATAGATATTTGGAATGTTACTTAGAATTGTGTAGTGGACCTCTACGAATTATGTTAGAATCATGAGCCCTTGTATTATAGCCAATGGTAGTCAGGTGAGCGATATAGGGCGATCATGGCCCTCTTGTTTTATATATTTCACCATTAATGTCAATGGAGAGAAAAAGGGCAGTGAAAAAACAGCGGGATTTTCAAGGTGACCAGATTTTTAGGGGTCCAGAATTTTGCGAGTCTTCTGTATAAACAAAATTTCGGAAAGAATTTTCATTTTTCCTGAAATTTGTACAGCAGTAACTGATATATTGGGTGCCGGGGGTGACCTGAAAATTTGAAATACCCGTATTTGACCCGCGATAAGCCCAACGGTCATATTTGACCGTAGGAATTTTCATTCATGCGTCGTTCTTTAGCGATGTCAATCAACGTAATTCCAAACACTGGCCGTGCAACTGTGACGCGTCGAAATGAGAACGGAGCGACTTGTATTTTAATCTACTCGCTTTCAGTCAATCAGCGACTGGGGGTGATTGGCGCGTGCACATTGTCTCGGTTTGTAATGGCGAATCAATGGATGATTGGATTTAATGACAAGCAATAAACACATGTTGGCATCTATTAGTGTAAAGGTGTTGTTAACACGCGGCATATAAAGATGCAATCAAAAGAGTATGCGCATCATTTAGTAGATGATGGGACACTCAAATTAAATAATAGGGAGTTTTGGGCCTAGGAGTAATATATTCAAGTGTGAGATTGCGAGGTTTAAATTACTTGTAAGAGCGCATTTATATGACTTACATGTTGAAAGTTTAACTAACGTTATTTTCACTTCTAAGAGCCTTTCTTTTCCATCCTGCAAAAAAAGTCTTCAAAATAATGAGTCTTTAAATTGTGTTAAATAACCTTCAATATTTGTTAATAACAATAAAATCGCCGGGGGAAAAGGACGAAAATGCGGACTTGTGAGATCGCGAAAATATGTGACAAACAGGAAACAACGACATTTTAGCCAGGAAAGGCATCAGCAGCTAGATCTATCTAATTTAAGATTTTTTTGAAAAATAACAGTACAGCTTCAGAACACAAACTGAAAAATAGATGGCCAGCGCTGAGTACAAGGCTGGAAACCCTATGACCCATGGTGACCCTTAAAATCTCACCTTGACTCTTGAAAATTTGATTTTGACCCTTGAAAATTTAGGCTGAAGAGTCAATGACCCTTGAGTTTCAAAGCCTACCGGACGCCCTGATATTGTATACAAAGGTTTTGGTGTTATTGCCATAGAAATACAGTTATCCTATGAACGAAGACCACTGGTTGGAAGAAGCTCTGGTAGTAGAAAAATAGAGCAGTGTTTTGTCCCTGCTGTTCTTTATTTATCATGTTCACAGGGCGGTCTTTTTCTGATGTGGTCTTAAACAAAGGTTTGAATGTACTGGTAATGCCCCTGTCACATATCCGTACGGTGTCTGTACGATTTATAAAATAGCACGATTCCACCAACTTTTAAAATCTGTACGGTCTCCGTACAATCGTAGCTTCTGGTCACATGCCTACGGGCCCCGTTTTTTTTTTTTTGGAGGATGCAATCGTAGGATATCCATACGGACATCGCAGACAAGTCGTGCGGTGCTCGCAAGGAGCTCGGACGTACCTCATGCGCTGCATGTGTGTTCATATGGCGCCCGTACGGTGTCCTGGTTTTATACCACCTTCAGTCGTCAAGGATGACTTACGGCGAACATTAGGCCCTGAGGGCCCCGTACAGACATCGCAAGTTCCCCGCCCGGTGTCCGTAGTATCGTACGGACATCGTACGCTGACCATGCGACCACCCTGCGATAGTCGTGTGATCACCAGCAAGCTCTTACGGGACTCGCGGTGGGCATCGTTTGATGCCCGTACGAGCTATGCCGGGGCCCTTGCGGGGCCCTTGCGAGCTGCTCGCGACTTCGAAAATTTCTACGAGCTCTGCAACAGCTCGGGAGCTCGATGAAACATTCTCACCGAGTCCCCAAGTTCTCTACGAGTTCAAAAAATCCGCACGGTGCTCGCAAGAGTCAACGATGTTCGTACGGACTCTGTCGATTTTGTAAAATTTGGACTGAAAACCTACTCGTACGGGGCTCGTAGCGTTAATGTGACCAGGGTATTAAGCAAGAGGAACAATTTTGTGATTTCAAAAAGTTTTTATGACAAGACAATGATAAGGGCTGGATTTTGTCAGCAAAAATGATATTGCAATATATTACTTGATATTGTGATTATATTGTGATATAATGTAGTTGTAAAGTGTTTGTTTTACAAAGTAAGTGGGAAATCTAAACAAAAACTCATAATAGTCATATCTAAATAGTGTACTCTTGGCTTCATCAACAAAATTGATCGAAGCTAAACATATTATATGTTATTTTGTTTTTGAAGTGGTACAATGTATATGGGGATAACCGCCTAGACTTATATTACCCGAGCAGTTAGGCGAGGGTAATATGTTGAGGCGGGTAATATATCCCCATATATCACGTCAAAAAACAAATAATTTTATTACCCTTCCCTGTCTTAAATATTGAAAGATTGTTTATGTTTTATCTATGTAACGGCTGAACATAAGCAGACCTTCAAATCCCCATATGATACCTCAGTGTCACTACGTGACGTCACAATTCAGCACGGACTTATACATTGACGTAGTGTACGCGGCAAACAAGTTCACGTTTAGCATGGGGTACAGTAACGGGATATGTCAAGTGTATATTACTGGCTTGCCCGTAAATATCAATATTTATTGACGGCTCGTTGACCAATCAACGGACAGCAAATTTCATGGAAAGGGGATCACGAAAAACAAAGACGCACAAAACTGGGGACTGCACGCAAATTTTAACCCTAGTCAACCCAAATCGCTTTTATTTGCCACTTCCAAGTTGAAGTTTAAAAGCAGGTCCGGAGAAATTTTGTTTCCATCACCGACTTCTGGCAATTGTCACCGAAAAGGGTTGGTAGCTATTAGTGGACGTCACGGCACCGTGTCATAAAAGCAAAATGCAGAAAAGATTTAAGATTTTATAAATCCAGCAAAAGGTAGTAATATATTTTCTGATAATGGACGCATTTTTATACGAATTTCATATATCGTTATCGGGCATTTATTATCGATCAGCGATTTTTACCAGTCGTCAGTGAGGTATGCTATTTGGACTAATCGTAACCGCTCATAAAAGGGAATTCCATGAATTTTGCTGAAAACTCCGATGTGAAAAATAAATCACTAGTTCATGATGATTCTGTCAAATTACAGCCGAGGTCAGTATCTGGAAAGGTTCAGCCCCAAACAGCCCAAAAGAGTGAAAAACAAAAAAAAAACAGTGAATAGAAAAAAATCAGATCTGCCATGTAGTGTACCCCCAAGTTCTGCAGTGCACCCCTAATTTGCAAAGGCAGGGGGTACATGTACCCTTAATTTAAAAAATGAGTGGGCATGCTGATGGAAAGGTAATAAATACTTATGGTACATTCCAGAATCCAAGGCTTGTTACAGCATTGCAAGGTACAGATATATTTAAAAACTTAAATGTCAGAGCAAAATCAACTTGTCAACTTGTTACCATCTAATGGAACTATTATTATTTTGGTGATATTTGGTGATTTTAAACTGGACTGTACCCTGTTTTAAATATTGCAATATTTGAAATCATATTGCAATATACAAATGTACCATTACCTGAAAAATATTTTGATAACCGGTATATTGCAATGCATTGCCCACCATTAATAGTGATGCTCTTAAAATTCATCAAAGGAAGTGCTCTTTCCTTTAATACATTACTTGTTAATTGATTAATACACTGACACTATTGGAAGTCTCTCTTGTCCTACTAGAATTTCATGAAGTTTTATATATTTGAAATCTTTTAGATGATTCATTTCTAGCATGCAACTTGTTGCTAGTGTGGAAAAGCATGTATTGATGCTACTGCTACAGGCACGAATACAAGCATCATTTTATCTGATCCAATAATGTTGTTTTGTGAGGAAGCATCTGTTAATTGGTATATATCATGAAACATGACAGTTCTACGAAGTCTAGTCTGGTCATGATTGTCTATTACTCTTACTATGTCAGTGCTCAGTCTTTGGTGTTAGGGGAGATGTATTTATTATTCATGCGCACTATACATCTATAAAATGAAGAATAAAAGTCCCTAGAACCCTCAAGGACAGCGCCCCCAACCTTACTCCCCCTTCAGGCAGTGGACAAAGCTCTAATGTCAAACTAGAAAGTAATTGAGCTTTCACTAAATGCCGAAAATAGAAGTTTTTGATGGTGGAAGTTCAATTTCTTTCTTGAAAATACATGAAAAATAATGTGACACTTCTAGTTTAAGTATGCACGATGTACATGTATGTTACATTGTCAACAAGGAAGTAAAGTATTACCACATTACTAAGTTTCTGTGGTATTCAGTTGTATGTTGCTGATGAAGGCTCAGGGAAGAATTTCACTTCGCAATCGAGAATAAATAATTTAGTATAAACTATAGAATTTCATTATGTTTAAAGTGACATTATGCTCATCTTACTGCACATAGTGTATTTTTGGTGTCAGATAGTTTTATTAAAATGTGTAAAACGAATGATAATGCCGCATTAGTATTTGAAGTTGGTTGTTTAGAAATGAAAAAATTAGACAAATGAAATAATAGTTCCTTCCTTCGGAGTGATCTCCCTTGCGTTGTTGTAGGTGTTGGTACAAAAGATTTCGGCAGTAGAAGGGAAGCAACTCCTGCATGAAATTGTTTTTTTTTTGTAATTGACTCTCCCAGTCAAAATAGGTAAAGTAATAATTGGAAAGTTATTATTTCATACTGGTAGCAGGAAATTTTGTTGTATTGGTTTGAAAGCTAGTATTTCCTCTACCCTTATTACACACACCTATTTCAGCTGGATTATTTCTTGAAAAAAATGTGCATAATGTCACTTTAATATACGTGTATATAGATATACTAGTTAGCAAGAAGTGTTAGTGCCTAAAGAATCATAGAACTGTAAGAATTAATTAAATGATTCATGTGTACATTGGTGCTACTTGTTAAAGTATTCCTTACCGTGATGACAGCAAAGTTTTTTGCCTTTGCTACCAGTGCAGATCATGATCAGCCTGTATATCCTTGTAGTCTGATCATGATCTGCACTTTACACTTTTTAGTTAATAACTTTTCTCAGAACATCTCTCTCAAAAAAGACCAACCTGCAGATTAAAACCTAATTGGTTGGAAAAAAATGTTCTATTCAGTTCTAGTGTAAATAGAGACCACCAGCCAACAATTATGGGTTTAGCTGATTCTGGTCTTTGCTCACAGGGTTTGACTGTTGTTTGCATTCTGATTGAAAATCAAGGGAAGCAACACCCAGAAACAATTCGTTTAAAACCCAAAGCATCAGTTGTGAATGAATGAATGATAGATGCCTAACACAGATTGTCTGTAGATTTATTTTACCTGTCTTAAATAGCTGGCAACAAATGGGAACTTTCCAAGTTTCCATTGATATATTTAATTTTCATGCAAAAACACAAGTTCATTCATTCAGGGAGTATTTAATAATGTTTTATTAATACATTTACCTATCTGTGATGGGGCAAAAGTTATGAGAGATGATAACATAGCTATTATAGTGCATTTTAAGGACAAATGAAGAAATTGTTTGTTTCCATGTAGAATTAATGCATTAACACAGTAAAAGTAATAGAACAATGGCGGTAAATAGTGAATTTTGTACCAAATTGGTGTTTATGTTCTTTCTCTTGGTTCATTATGTGAAACACATTGTTTAGATATGGCATATTTACAGTGAAACACATTGTTTAGATATGGCATATTTACAGTGAAACACATTGTTTAGGTATGGCATATTTACAGTCCTTCAAGAGTTTCAACAAAAAAGTCCATTTCAGGTTCATTTATGTAAGTGGGTTAAAATAATTTGACCAAAAAAATATGAAGACTGGCATTTGTTTGAAATTAAAGTCATCCTTTGGGCACAGAAACCTACAATTCTTACTGGCCTGAATTAATTGTAAATCTATATTGATAACGCTTATGGACATGTATTATACCTGCTTTATCGCTTTGTCAGTTTCCCATATGTCACCTTCGGGTCCAGATGTAGCCGAGTCGATGTAACATTCAATAACACACCAAGATATACTTGCATATCATTATGGATTAACAAGAATTCTTACGTCTAAATGAAGCTAAATATGTGGAAGTCTCTCTCAGATGAACGCGAGCGGCTGCTTCGTCGACAACGTGCAATGGAGTTGTGGGGGCTTGCTCGTAATTCTATGCAGACAAAAGCGTACAGGTGTCCGTACCATTCGTACCAGAATGTTCATTCTTGTCATCCAATGTAAGTTAAGTGGATTTATGGGAGATAGTACGACCAGTTCTGGTGATGAGTGCTAATGTGCTATATCGTATGGTAATTCATCTTTTGGAGCTCATACTCAGTGTGTAATGGTGCTCCAGGGACATTGGGAAAACAGATGTATGTTGGATTATACAGACATGTAGAGCTCTACATTTTGACTGGAGTTAATGTTTATCATGGACATATGATTCTAAATAAAATGATTAAATCTGTCTGACATACCCTACAGTAACCTTATCAACCGTGACTTACAGTACATGGGAGGACCCAAACAGAATGTTAGATAAAAAAGCCTAAGACAACACAATAAGAAGGAAAAACACCGTTCACATCGACCCCTTTCACCTTAATACTTCTTCAGAAAAGCAATTATAAAACCCAGCATAAAGCATAAGTTACATTTCGTAAAATTTCTTCAAGGCCCAAAAGCAAACCGTTTGAAAAGCGACTGAAATTCGATTTTTCATTTTGTCAACCAAAAATCACACATTTCAACACGAATTCTCCATTTTAACAAGCTTTTAAACAACTCGCCTTTTCATCCAAATATTACACAACCGACTCTAAAATTATTTGAAAATATTTCACAAGCTTTCCAGTTTTAATACGATCCGTTAATACATATCATTTTATTTTGATATATTTTGTAAACATATACAGCAGCCATACTGTAAGGGAAAACTAGTTTCCATACCGTATCACGGCCAGTCTTACCAAGTCTAGGTTACACATCACTAATACATTCTATGGAATACTGAGCTCTAGTAGCAGTTTGTGCCTTCTTTTATGTTCACAGGACGTTGCACACCGGGGGGGGGAAGGGGGCGCGAAATGTGTGAATTTTTGAGTTGGAAAAAGGAAAAATTTGAAACTATCGTCGCTGTAACAAAACGGTTTGCATTTGGACCTTGAAGTAAACGTTTACGGAAAAATATTACGTTAGGATAATGCAATGTTTGAAAATAGCACTATTCTGTATGAAGTAATTGAGCTGAAACTGGGTCTTGTGCATCGTTTTTACTTTCTTATTGATATAGGGTGTAAGTAGGTTATTTTGAACTAAAAATCACTGTATGGGCCCCTGGTACGCTACACTCACCTGTGTACATGGGTATCAATAAATAGAATTAAACTTCAAAATTTATTTTTATTATTGCTATTAGAATAATGATAAAAGAGATTCTACAATTTGATTGGCTCTATGTATTTTATGTAAAAAGTGCTGTCCATACATGACAGTTTTGGTTTTGGAATAAACTAGATAGTATCATGTTCTATGTTGCTATATCAGATATGCTCCACCTCTTGGTTTATTGATTTGCCAAAATACTAATTAAAGAGTAATTGGCAATCTGCCTGCCGATCATTAGACCTGATATGACAAAAAGAATGACACATTTTTACAACTGTCACTATATAGTGTAGAATTGATTTATATAGGATTTTGTTTGTTCAATGTTGGAAATCATATATATATTTTAGAGGGAAAAATGCCTACATATGGAAAGTATGTATAATGTTTGGTATTATCTGTTCCCTTGCTGTGTTGTTTGCAGCGTTTGATTCGTGAATTCTTTTTGTGAAAATTACCATGTATGGTTCCTGTGCTATAACTTGTATTGTTATTTCAGACATTTTTGAGGGTTTGAATTGTTGACAGTTTAAAATTTTTTCATTGTTACTTGATTTTTTGGACAGATAAAATAATTGTATGTTTCTGTTCAAGTAATCCTATACTATATGTTTTCAGCCAGTTTTCTTGATAAAATTTCTATTGTATTCACTAAATAAGGATAACATACAGTAACTTTATGGCCCGTTTATCTGTGATTTTAACTCTTACTCTGTTGGTCTCACTCTCTTCGTTCACGTTCTACACCGTCACACCCTGATAATGATAAGAAATGTCTTTTTCTGTTACTGGTGTAGACTATGATCAGCCGACACATAATACAGCACAGCTGTGCAGTCTAATCATGATCTGCACTGTTTGCCTGTTGGTTGGTCAGTGTTTAGTGAGTAGCCCATTGAAAAGGTAAATGGAAGTGTCCAGATAGAATGATAAATGAATGCACTTTAGAAATTAAATGGAGCAAGGAGTTAAAAGGAAATAGCTGATTTGTTCTTCAGCAGTCAATTAGGGGTAGGTGGGTAGTGATAACAAGTGAAGAAAAGTGTGCAGATAAAAAAAAATATGCAGGTGGTTCGTTATTCTTTTTTATCGTTGAAATTCCAAATGTGCCCACCTGTTTATTCTCTAACAGTACAAATTAAGCCAGTATTTACTGGCAATGAAAAAATTTATTTAAAAGGTAAACAGTGACAACTTGAAACATTTTTTTTTGTTTAAATGAAATCTTTGAAGAGCATGCTTATGGCATATCTGTCCACGTGTTTGACAAAATTTAGTTATTTACATGTATATACATTTTGTAGACATTCAGATCTGGATGTGTTGTACTACAGTAAAGCAATGAGGAAATTGCAGAAAAAGTAAACACTGGTGTTTTTTTTAACAGAAAAAAGCTATTACATGCAGATTTCATGCATGACATCGTAATTTATAGATGAATCACTCGCGTGTACCTGATTAACTTTGTGCAGACTAATTGATCCATGTGTCTAGGTGGCACTGTGACTCCTGCTTTCTTTAGCATGCAGGAGAATGGAGAATGTTCTTAAATGGTTAAAAAAGGGAATAAATGTGATATTTTTTACTTTCAGAAATATAGAAGCCATGGCGGTGAATGTGTACAGTACGAGTTGTACACAAGACAATCTCAGTCGACATGACATCCTCACGTGGGTCAACGACAGTTTACAAACCAGTTATAATAAAATAGAAGAATTATGTACAGGTATGTAAAGCCATGAACTGTAAATTTTACATGTGAGAAAACATTAATACTTAATTTAATAGGTGTTCATCTCTCTCGGTTCTATAAAGGTTTAGAATGTTTTTCATTCATGCATAGAGAAATGTAAATTATTGACTACATGTTGTCAGGGGAGAAGAGATGGAGGACTTAGACAATAACTTTTGTCAGCCATCTTGGTTCAAGTACATGTATATTCTGTATATCCTTCTGAATTGATTCTATCCCAGCTTGCCAGTTCAAGCACATTTTCTTCGCTTTCTTTTCTTTATACTTAGGTTTCCTCACAAAATCGAAATTGACAGCTGTTTAAAGGGATGTCCTCTAAAAGTTTACTGGCATTAGCAGTCAGTGCAGATTATGATCAGAGAGCAAAAATATTCAGACTATAAGATCATGATCTGCACTTGTGACAGAGGCAGAATCGCTTGCTGCTATCAGGAGAAACTACATAACTTAATTCAATGTTTATATGGTTGTTCATTTCAGGTGCTGCATATTGTCAGTTTATGGATATGTTATTTCCAGGTAAGTTTATTGTTCTGTTCATGGGATTTTGTGCTTGTTTCACGAATGACTCGCTATGAACATTTCAAGGATTTATTGGTTATTCCATTCTTGCATCAGATTGATCTTACGGTCCGGTATCCAACATGATAGTTGGGACCTTCCACGGGTCTCAGGAACTGCCTTGGTGTAGGGTAAAGTGCTGGACTCCCAATCTGGCAGTAGCTGTGTGAAACACATCAGTGTATTTTTATCTCGGCATCCGCAAACCCTTTTTTTAGGATGAGTGTTAGGGAAAACTAAGCAGTCTCATAGTGTAGTTGGAGTAAGTTGCAAAAAATATAATTGGTGTATACATTTTATGTAAAAGAAATGGATCTAGAAGTTTGACAGTTAAAATCTATGAAAGGAATCGTCGTTCATTATTCAGTTTAATAGTATAAGTATTGAAAAAAAAGAACGATATGTTATTAAATTTCACTTGCCATTTTACTGTGATCTATTTATCCCAGAATTATTCCAGGAAATTGGTTGGACTTGGTAGTGTTGAATGTGCTAGAACATTATACAAAGTTGATAATAATCTATTCTAAAGGTCAGGAGACATATCCACTCTGAAGATTTGTCACATATAAAATATTTAATGATTTCATTGAGAGAATGCAATCTAGTCTGAGAGAAAACTTTATAGTGGATTTTGGCAGGAAAACTCTTTGTAGCTAACATTTTGTAGCTGACTATTATCAATATGCATTTTGTATTATATTTACAATTGCTCTGCAAAATTATCCCATGGTTGTATCTGGGGGCTATATTGAAATCATGCTTGTCCGTCAGTCAGTCTGTATAAAACATGTTTTTTGCTGTTTTTCCGTAATTATTTGCTGGAATTCATTGAGTCCTGACAAGAGTGTTCAGTAGCTAGCCTGGTTGTTCATATTTTTGGCATGTTTTGCTTGGATGATTTTTCATGGAGCTATAGTGAACATAGAAATGTCCAGACTGTTTCTCAGCAACTGCTGGATGGAATTCAGTGGAAATTTACAGGAATGATAAGTACCCAGCTAAGACGTGCATGATGTTGGCTTATTGTGCCCTGATGATTTATCACCGAGTTATTGCCTTTTGAGCTATAAATTGTTTATAGCGGTGCGCCAGTGAAAATTGACTGACCGAAAAGTGAACAATGCAGATCATGATCAGACTGCATGGGATGTTCAGGCTAATCATGATTTACATGGGTCTGTAAGGGTAGATTTACTTGATGCTGGCTAGATAAACCATCTGGACTGGCGATAGGACAAGTGAAATGGCAGCCAGAAACAGAGGTAAAATGACATCTTTGGAGGGGGAACAAAGTCATAATAATAATGTTATGAAGAATTTTCTTGCACCTCATAAAATTAAAATATTCATGTGTTTTTCAATGATTTTGTTATTTACGTGTAAGTGTTGTGTTAATGTGATTAATTGTGGCTCCCATTGTCAGCTTCCTAGTTAATTGACTGTACAGCTTTACACGCAGAAATCTCCAATACTAACTATAAATAGACTGATACGGCTTTTAAAACAACTGTGCTTTATTGCAGTTTTAATTTTAATACTGTAAATGACCGGTTTTGTTTTTGTGTTTTTTTACATCTTCTTGCATTCACTGTACCCTAGTTCTTTTTCTGCTGAGATTGCAGGTTAGACTATATTGGTACTGGTTATTTCTATACACTGGTAATCATTATTTCAGTATACTCGGACTCAGAGTTTTGGTGTACTTGTACCCACATTATCAGTTTGTTGGTACCCATAATTTTAGTTCACTTGTATTCATTATTTCAGTTCAATGTATGCAAGTGCTCAGAAAAATATTCACTTCAGTGTGAGAAGGGAAAACAAAACTTGCTAAATGTGTGTCATGAAAGAAATAATTGATATTATTGTATTGTTGAAATTTGAATTTCCAGGCGTCATAGTTTTGAAAAAAGTGAAAATCACCACAAAACTTGAGCACGAGTCTATCCAAAATTTCAAGCTTCTACAGTCGTCCTTCAACAAGAAGGGCGTGGACAAGGTGAGATAGAAGGTTGACACCTTCGTGAAGACAGCATCCAATCCAGGCCTTTTATGTTACTCGTGTTAACCGCTACTAATGTCACTTTCTAACAGTAAAAACTTGTGGTGCTTCAGTGGTTGTATCCGGGGTTCGGTAGGGGTATTGTTTGGGGTTTAGGTCTGGAAAGAATACTGGCTTATGCTTTGCTTTGTCTGCATATTTCAGAAGTTTATTACTTCAGTGGTTCCTTCTAAAACCAGTTGCTTGGCGCCACTGCTTAGTCAAGATATTATTGCATCTCAAGGCTTTGTCAGTGATGTTAAGAGTTAGCAGTAAAACAAAAGTCTTTTGTCACTCATGTCTGTGTAAGATTGTAAAACCGTCTGCTACTTGTGAGTCACTAGGGGCCTGTCATTTATGAAATGCAGTTTGCCCACTACATTCCTTAGGCTCTATTGGAAATTGTAAGGCTGTAAAATAACCAAGATGATGGGGACATGGAGTTTGTGAAAGAATTGGTTGAGGACAGTTTTGTGTTTGTCATGCTGTGGAAGAACTTGTGAAATATGACACAATAACAGTAAACTGGTATTTTCCAGTTTTTCTGATTACTGAAAAGGTATTAGGCATGGGAACTCTTCTAAATTTCTGAATTTGGCCTTTCTTAAAGTTTTCTTTAGTGAATATGCATGGGGAAAGGTGTAAGTATGGGTGGTAACAACCATTGAATCACCACAGGCATGATGGGGGTGTGGCATGACCAGTGTAAACAATGACTATAGGTATATAAAGAAGAACTTATGTAAGCCTTGTATGTTCTGTACTACATGTGTATCCCATAACCACTAGTCATTCCAGTAATATTGTTATCATTCTGTGTAGACAACCTCTTCTGCTCATTCCTGGTTGTCTTACCTTGAACAGGAATGCAAAAAGGGATATATACATGAAATTTAAAGGTAAATTGACTCGGGAGATGGGTGACATACATCGCTACCGGGTACATATCAAGACGGACTTGGCAAAAATGCTAAAATCTATAAATGTAATATTATTTCAAGTAAAATGGCAGTCAGAGGTTGTTATGCAGGAATGATTATAATATTATACCCTTATTATGTGCTGTAGGGATTCTGATGAGTGTCCAAACCTAAAACCAAACAGATGTTCAGAATTGAACTGCACGGAAACAGTGCTTCAAACTTTAAAACAGAATTTCTTTGCATCACATTACATGTGATATTCTTGGACACATGAAATATTTATTAATTACCAGAAAACCTCATCAGATTCCTGGAAATGTGACTGACCGTGCTGCATGCTTACTAACTACAAATATGTTTTACAGCCATTAGCATCGTTCATGTTTTAAAACTCTATTACGCTAACACCTTTTCTCTAACTTTCATTCTTTGCAGGATCAGTTTTGCTAAAAAAAGTGAAACTTGAAACAAAATTAGAACATGAATATATACAGAATTTCAAGCAACTCCAGTCATCGTTTACAAAATTTGGCGTTGATAAGGTAGGTGGAAACGGCGTGACGTTAAATGTGTCTCGATCGTGCCACTATAACCTTTATACATGTAATCTGTGGACTTGTTGGAACTTCTACACCTTGTATTTTTTGGCAGACACTTGAGTTTCATTATGCCCCCCATTGAAGATGGAGGGGTATACTGGTTTGCACATGTCGGTTGGTCTGTAGGTAGACCAAACAATGTCAAATCCATAACTAGAGAATGATTTGGTCTATGTTCCACTAGTTAGTAGGTTGGTGTAATGTCCTCAATCTTTGTACGTAGGCTAGTATATGACCCTTATTGAAATTTTGTCAAAGGTCAAGGTCATAAAGACCTTTCACACAAAATGGTCTGATCAACAACTAGATAATGCCTTTTGCATAGAGTCCTCAAACTGTGATGGTACATTGATTATGACTAGTAGATGACCCCTTTTGAGTTTGAGGTCAACAGGTTAAAGGTCAAGGTTACAATGACCTTCAACCCAAAAAAGATTGTCTGATCAATAACTAGTATATACCTTTGTCTAGTGTCCTCCACTTGGTAGATAGGTTGGTCATAACTAGTAGATGACTCCTATCGATTTTGAGGTTCAAAGGTCAGGGTTATGTAGACCCTTATGATATGCCAAATAAAGTGCATAAAACAAGTTGCACATTTTTTATGTGACAGATAAAAGATGATTAATCACTCCTGACAATCTGCTGATATATGGTCATATACGGTAGTTAATTGAACCATGATGGCTTGATGATTTGGAAAGCACTAGTAAACTGTTTCCAGACGGCGTGATTAAACCCTAAAATTCCCACTCTGTGCATTTAAAATGCTTATTTAAAAATCAGAAATGCGTAAAGGCCGCTTGAAACTACCAATTTAAAAAATAAAAAGGTCGCATAGGCGGCATCTACGAAAATTAATCTTTTTATATGTATAGGCAGTGGCATATTGTCCACAAATTTCGGTAGTTGGCTAATTGGCTGCCATCAGGGGGCATACATGTTTTACAAACATCTCTTGTTACTGTTTGAGTTTAAGTTTGGTTATGTAATAAAAACAGTACCTGCTTAGTTCACCTGAGTGCAGCTTATTTGAGCTATTAGTATAGAGAGGTGGTCCAGAACCTATCCAGCATTTGACCATGTTTGTTTATCCTGAATTTTTTAATGAATCTTACCCATACTTAAGTTTTGAAAAGAAGGTAGACAGGGTGAAAGTCTAGACTAGAAAACTTGTTTAATAGTTGAATTAGAGGAAATGAGCTATATCTGTAACTATGGTAAGCTTATATTTAGCTCACCTTTGTTCTAATTTGATCAAACTTTACCAGAAGACCATTGATCTAAATCATAGATTTGAAAAATTTCTCTGGTGAAATTGGCCAGAGGTTTCAGTTTGAATATTATTTTTCGGAAAATCAGTAATTTTAGCCTTTTAAAAAAAAGGAACTAAAGTCACTGTGTCTAGTGTGATTATCATACAAAACTTTTTTTCTGGTGAGCTGGCAGGGCCTCCCTAGTTATATCATTTATCCCAACATATACAAAAGGTTTTTCAGTTTTCTGATTGGCTTCTAGAATAATATCAAAAGCTTCAATCTAATAATAGTGTGAAAGCTTTGTATGATGCAATGATGTACATAATGTATACCTCTAAACAGATTCAGGAAAAACATATTTGTAATTGGTCTTAGCTTAGATGAACCAGAATATTTTTTTTTGATTTCTATGAATTTAGTTATTTCATTTTAATGTTTCTCAGTTTTACTTAAAGAATATGTGTTTGCACAATCATGTTATGTGTATAGTAAACTTAAGAGATTGATCGCTAAACAATTGTACGAGCAGACGAGGAAAGAAGCCGTACCGTAGTTTCTCGATCTCTCTCTGGATGCACAGTACAATAAGCAAATTCAATATTTGATGTGAGATTTTCTGGCTCGACTAACACACACAGGTGTTACTGCATACATTTTCTGCTTCAATTGTTCTCTTTGAATCTACTCGCTCCTTACATTTTCATTGTGCATCTTTTTAGGAAAAAAAGATGATGTAACGGAAAATCTTTAGCTTACAATCTTACAAATGAATCTGTGAAGAAAGAAAGCATTGTATAAAAGAATCTATATGTTACAATCTTGCAAATTCATCTGAAAACTGTTACAGGGGATTCATGTACTTGATATTAAGGTCATTTGATATGTAATACGTTTTCTTTATGAGGTAAGTATTTGACATTGGTTCTGTCGTACCTGCAGATATATAGGCTGTTGTTAAGGGAACATGGGTCCAGTTGACTACAAATAAAGAAGTTTGTCAAGATGAACACAGTTTTGAATGATTATTGTCAAGATAATTTGAAAATAGCGGAAATTGTAGAATTTTTATTTTTTTGTGTGTTAGCCAGCTTGTAACAGTTTTATTTTCCACAGTCATTACCCATCATTTAACCAATGTAAACATTTTGGATATTATTTCAAGTTGAGTTTTTGGTGTTGGTATTTTTTATTTACCTTAACATTTTTTTGGTGGCACACTATTAACTTTTTAACTATTGTATGTTAACATGTGTGAGTTGTTTATTGTGTGATACTTAACTGTATGTAACATGCACATAAATTTATAAAAAGAGAGGTAAGACAAAAACAGAAAAAAAGAGGAAAAAAAAGTGCTGAAACTGCTTTGAAATATATTCCTAATTCCTGCATTGCTAATAGGTATAACTTTAACAAATTTCAATTGTGGGTTATGATACTAAGTTAAATAAGATATTAACAGATTTTTTGCTGAGCTACTGTGATCACCAGATCGTCTTGTCTGTTCACATTGACCTTATGAATACTCCATTTTAAGTCAAGTCATCATAAAAATTGGTCAGAATGTTTGTCCAGATGATCTAGGCCAAGTTTGAATCAGGATCATGTAGGGTCAAAATCTAGGTAACCCAGTCAAATCATCACTCTAGAGGCCACAATCCTGAAAATTAATCGAATCTTTCATGATGAACTCTAGGTAAGGTTTAAACTGGGTCACATTGGGTCAAAAAGTAGGTCACCCTGTCAAATTGTACAAAAAATATTATGAACTCTCTTGAAGCCACATCTTGAACTGTATTATCTTGAAAGTTAGTCAGAATGTTTGTTTTAATGAACACTAGGTCAACTTGAAAGTGGGTGTGGTGGGGTAAAAAACTAGAACAGTAGGTTCTTGTTCTTGACCTTTTGACCTGCTTTATAATCCTATTTCTCATTGAGTCAAAATTTCACTATGACCATTAAAGGGTTGTATGTTGCAAAGATTTGGTAAAAGGGTCGTTGAAGACATGCAGTTCAGATAAGTAATTTCGGTGTTAATTTAAAAATTTGGTTTAGAAATCATTTACTCTGCTGCCTGAAGAGGAAGCATAATTTGTAATCACTGCTTTGTAAGTGTGACAGTTCAACATTCTTGTCAGTGCTATTTCTCAGAAATCATTGACTTGAATCTTACATAGATTTGCATATTATCAGCATGCTCCATGAGGTAACAGACAGTCTTGTCCACTCTGTATTGTGTAATTTTCATGAGATGAAAATTTTGCAAGACTTATTCTGGAATTCTAAATTCTTGAAAGGAGAGTTCTATTAATGTAAATCTAGTTGAATTGAATCTTTCGTAAGATGTTTAAATCAGTGAAGTGAGAAATTCATGTAAATATCGAAAATTCGATTGTGGCAAATATTACACAATTTACAGTGCATACCACCATTCATGTCCAGTATATCTCAACCAACCACTAGCTGTAATTTAACCAGACTTTATAGGAAATTTACTAAGATTTGGTAGAGATAAGAAAATGCAGCGCTCAAGAGGGATAGGTCAAGTATTATTTCAGGGACTTGAATTGTTTACAATGTTATTTTTGATTGACAGCAATCTAAGACATGCTCCTTAGTAAAAAAGCTTTAAGGTACTACATGCACATCTCAGAACAGCTTTTAATTAGAGGTATAGTTTTAGTGTCAGTGCATAAATTTGCTTTATAATCAGTAATCTGAAAGTTCTTGTTTCTGTCTCCAAAATGTTCTAAATTTATAATAAAATCTCTATTGAATTTCATTCTACGTCATCTATGGTCAAAAACTAAGTCACTTGTTCATATTCATGAAAATTGATTAGAATGTACCTGTTTATAAATATCAGTAAAGTTTGAAATTTGGTCATCTAAGGTAAAAAAAGAAAAACTATGCCATTGCATCAAATCATACAAGATCATTTTAAGCAGTCTGGAGGTCATATTTTCTACCTGATCTACATGAAGCATTCTATAAAATCTAGGTCAACGTCAAAGGGACCTTTATTGAGATAATGGTTTCCGAGCAATGCTGAAGAACCATTGTTCCTAGCTTCATATAACTTGATAGATTTATCGGTCATAGCCAATGGAAGACTCGTATTTATTTTGAGGGTCAGAGGTCAAGGTCACAGGGACCTTTAACGAAAAATGATTTCTGATCAATAACAATCGGTGCTAGAATAATACATCTTGGTGGGGTTATTGGTCATGATTATTGGAAAACCCCTATTGATTTTAGGATCAGATGTCAAAGTCATGGGGTGATGTTGGTCTGGATGGCATTGCCAGTGGAAGGGCCCTGTTGTGGGGAAAAAAGGGGAGGGTGTGGGGACCTTTAAAAAAAGTTAAAGATGGTTGGACCTAGGATGCTTGGTAGGCTTATTGTATAACCTTTATAACTTTTTTTCTAGGTCAGTGGGTCAAAGGTGAATATCAGTCTTGGAGAGGGAGTCAGGAGGGGGGATGGGCATATGTTTTTCTTAAAAACAATTTTCTAGTGTACTACAATGTTACAGTTCAGTTACACACTATAAACCGTAGTAACAGTCCCACAGTACAATTCAAATAGTGATTCTTATTATTATTACATACTTACTGTAAAGTCAGTTTAATCTAGTATGTCTACATGGCATGTAAATTTGTTGCAGCCATTTGTTGGGATGTGGTTTCTTTGCATAACATTGATTTCGAAAGTTTCGTTATAATTTTTTACAAAGAGTATTGAACAATCCAAATTTGTCTGAATAATGTTAATTTTCCAGATTTATAAGTAAGAAAACTACTTTATGTGTATAAGTATTCTAATTTATTTATGGTCTGTCTGCAAATTCATGCTCTACACATACTGATTCTTGTGTTTCATCGGAATTCAATACAACCCCCAAATTCGAATATTTTATCATATTATATTATTGACTTAAAGCTATATTAAACACTTACACAATATCTACAAATGATACAATATTTACATGTTTTATTTTACGCAGTGTTTTGCAGAAGCAATTCCACTTGCTCTTTCAGATTATACCTGTAGAAAGATTGGTAAAAGGTAAATTTCAAGACAATTTTGAGTTTGTACAATGGTTCAAGAAGTTTTTTGATGCCAACTATCAAGGTCAGGATTACGATGCGTTATCAGCACGTGATGGACAGGCATTAGGGACAGCAGCGAAAGGAGGAATGAAACCTCGCTCACAGATGTCGCAACTTTCAAAAGGTGGCACCAAAGGTAAAATGTTTGGGAAGTACTTGTTCCAGGCTAGGGTTAGGAGAAATGCTCTTGAAAACCAAATAAGGCCATTTAAAAGCATTGACAATTTGCCTGACTTTTACAAATGCAAGGAAATAACAGTTTTAAACTGTCATTGATTTTACGTTCTGTCTGGTGAAGAGGTTTATTTCACTAGTGCCAGCAAAGTAATAAATGATTTAGATATAGTGGTTTGGTTTGTTTTTGATGTTAGAAAAAATAATTTCCTCTTTATATAGACAGTTGTGTTTAAAAAATGCAAAATATTTAATTGACTTGTGAAGGTCCTGTTGTGCAGGGATAGGATCTCGGCTTACTAACCCAGAAATGACAGTCTCAAATCCTATCAGTGGAATTTGAGCGGGACCTCCACAATACTTGTGGTGGAAGTCCTTGGCAGAACCCCAAGAAGCAGTCATAGCAATTGATGAAAGTTGCCAGGATCTACAGTTGTTGTAAAATAAATAAGAAACTGAAAAAAAACTAAAGGCAAATTTGATCTGTATTTCTGGGATGAGAATAGTTCCCATGATCTCTGTCAGATAAAAATGTATAAAACAATTTCAAGATAAATCATAATATTTCTGTTAAATTAGTATTGAGTTATTTGTGTTCCTGTGTTTATCAGTGACTGCAAGCAGTAAAACCACAACTACACAGAGAAGTCCTGCAGCCCCACAGCGGGCACCAGCCCATAAACCAGCAGTAATTAGTCATACGGCATCAGGGGATTCCGCTAAAGTACAAGCCTTGGAAAGTCAGGTAAAGCTTCATGCAATCAGTCATTTTTAGCTCAGTCATGGTGAGCTTTTAGGATTGTTGTATGTCCATAATACTTTAGCATCTACATTTTTGAAACAATCATAATGAAACTTAAACGCAGTGAATATGGCCACAAAATCCGGATGAGTTCGATTATGGACTTGATCGAATCAGTATATCTTGAATTTTGGCCCCTGATTTAATGAAAAATGCAATATTTAACTATGTTTACACTGTAGGACCTACATTTCTTCAATTATTATAACCATATTTACAGTGAATGTGTATGACCATAAGATCGTGAATGAGTTCAATTACAGACTTGATCGGATTAGTTTTTCCAGAGTTATGGCCCCTGATATTACAAAAATTGCAATATTTTACTATGTTTTAACTCTAGCACTTCCATTTCTCCACTAATCCTAATCATTATTAGGACCATAACATCTCAGATGAGTTAAATTATGGGCTTCATCTGATTAGTGCTTCCATAGTCATGGCCCTTGCTTAAAAAAAATTGCAATATCTATCTATGTTCACACTCTAGCACCTTCATTTCTTCACTAATCCTATTCAATGTTAGTTCTACCAAAAGTGTTCAGAGAATTCCATTCCATGCAGAACTCTGGTTGCCTCAACAACAAAAAAGAAAATGTGAATGTTTTATTCTCTGAAACTGCAAGGCCTAAAGCTTAGATATTTGGAATTCATCATCATCCAGTGGACCTCTACAAAGTTTATTTAGATCAAGCCCCTGGGGTAAAAATTGACCACACCAATGAGGGAGGGGGGCCCTTGTCTGTATATAGAGTTACAGGAGTGAGTTCTTATAGCAACCAGTGACTTTCTTAGCAACCAGTGACTTCCCATAGGGAAAAGTGATTTCTGTAGCAACCATTGACTTTCCTTAGTAACAAGTGACTTCCTTATCAACCATTGACTTCCATAGCAATAGCTCAGAAGTGAGCTATTGTGATCGCCTGATGTCCTGCATTTGTCTGTCGAAGTCTGTCATCCTTTTACTAGACTTACCTTGAGAACACTCTTGAGGCCTCATTCATTGCCCAATCTTCATTAAACTTAGTAGCTCAAATAATGGCTAGACCCTGTGAATGCTGTAGAGACAACTTTGACCCCTATCATTCTGGAAGTTGGTCATAATGTTTGTCTTGACAATTTTTCGGCCAAGTGGGTAACTGTGCCATGTCGGGTTAAAAACTAGGTCATGCTGTCAAATCATAGAAAAACCTTGCGAACTTTCTAGAAACCACATTTTGTTCGCAATCATTTGTCAAAATGTTTGTCTAGATGAATTCTAGGTCAAATTAAGAACTGGGTCAGGTGTGGTAAAAAACTAGGTCTCTAAGTTAAATCATAGAAAGCCATTCACGAACATATGCTAAAAGGACGATATTAAATACTCATCCATCAGTTAAATATTCGGTTTACAGTAGAAGGATTGCTTTCTTTGTGTAAACTACGAGACAAAAGTCAAAAACTAGCTGACCAGGTCAAATCAACAAAAAAACCCTATGGACACTTATGAACTTAAGTAAGTACAATATAAGGAAGCCATCTTGGCCCTGTAAATGACTTCGAATTGTTACAGATAACAATGATTGATTAAAAAAGGCCATGAAATTTACTTTGTCAAAAAATGCTAAAAACTGATAACCCATTTCCTGAAAGGAAACAAACAAAAGAAAAACATTAAATGAGTCTTAATTTGTTTTTCTTCAGTTAAATGAGTTAAGACATGGTTTACCAGATAGAAAGATATTGAAAAATAAAGCGACCAGACAAATATAAATATCTGTTGGAATTACGGAATGTTTACGCCCATGTAAACTACGAGACGGAATTGAGATTATATGTCATTTTTTAGAGGAACAAGACGCCTTAGGTATACTATTTCAAAAAATTTTGTAATTTTATATGGGGCGCAGGTAACTGAAATTTTCTAATATGAATTGAAATAAGTTTATTAAAATATAAGGAAGCTAATATGCCCATTTTCCCGTGTTGCAGGTCATATAAGTTGTAGAAAGTTCAGTTTTATAAACAAGTTGTCTAATCCAATTTTTTCTACATTCATGTGAGTGAAAAGGTATTTCGTCTATTTTAAGCTCATGTACTCGGAGAATAAGAAGGGTTAATATAGTCACTTTTATGTTGGTGTCATTTTCGCAGCTTATTTAAAAGTCTTGCTAACTGTGGTATAAACTACACACTGCAGTTTAAAGGAACAAATGAGTGATACAAAGAAAAAGATTCTTTGGTTGAATGGTTAAGGTGAGTGTCTTGTGATCAGTTACTTCAAACTGATTGATGGTCAAAGTTTCAAGCCCAGCTACCAATCATATGTGAGAACATCTGGATTTTTTTTTTGTAAGATGGGAGACTTGCGTTCTGGTCCTACCCAGGAAAGATGGTTTAGTAAACTGTGTGCCTGTATGTGTCTGAAATATTGTTAAAAGCAGTGTTAAACCCTAAGAAAAAAAGAGAACAGATTGTGCAAGTAATGAATTAAACCTCTAAAGAATCTCCTATTGGTTCATTAAGTAGCTAAACATTGTCTGTTACAAACTTTGGGGACAATTTGAATTTGTTCCTTATATCCCAAGTATGTGATATCCATATAAATGTTCATATTAAATAAAGAAAAAATAAAATCGGGCTAAGAAAATATAGCCAGACTCGTTATATACAGAGTCCACTATATATGTAATGCCAAGTTTTGTTTTCTTGTAGGATGGTTTTGCTCCTCCAGAAGAAGACGTCAATGGTGAAGAAGAGGAGTACTAGTGTTGACTATGTTTTGTGTCTGTTTTGTTTCTGTCTGTCTGTCCGGTTCCGACCCACTGACTCCACGGGTCCTAGTGGACCTGTATTGAAAACTAGATCAAAGTGCAGTAGATAGACAAAATGCTCAGTGAATTGTGTTTATAGGACGATATACAAGGACTTGATATCTCGTGTAACAAAAAAATGATATCTCAAATAGGTGACTGATATCAAACTGATGATTTGGAATATAGGAAGTGTGCAAACGCAATGAAATACCTCAGTTACAGATAAAATGCCAAATATTTGAAAGCTGAACTGGACTCTACTTACCACCATCTTGGATATATTATAAGCTTTAGGTGGAGATATCCCGATCTATAGCTTTGAATATTCCAAGGGAGCTTACTCTGTCATAATTACAGTCGATCCATACCAACCCCCCCATTTGAGGATAGAGAAAATAGTGCACAGGAAAGTTATGATGAGTAGAATCTCCATTTAAAGTACTACTGTTTACTTACTGTTTCAATGAATATCTTCAAGGTCGCGTACAGATATGAGAAGACACAATATATAAAAGATATTTGTCCAATATTTATTTGTATATTTCGGTTGATCGGCTTCAATCTTGTTACATTTTGGTAGTTTTGTATACACAAATATATTTTTGTTAAGTTAAAAGGTATATAGTGTCTTAAAGCTTCCTGGTAGCGCTATGATAGAGGTTCATTTGATTTGGATAGTCAATAATTACATGTACACTGATAACCCTTACTTTGAAAAATACATACACAGCATCGACCATCTACTTTTAAGAAAATCAAATTGTTCAACAAATTGAATGCTTTTATTGCAAATTTAGGAGGAGTGTTGGTTCTGTTGGAATGTTAATGGCTTCGGTGAAACAATACTAAAAATGTTTTTTTTTATCATATTTTCCATTCAGAATTTTTTGCTTTTTACCAACATTGTGCTATATAAATCTTTATATTGTTCTAGATATTTCATGTGTAACTGAACCTGTCGGACACCGTTGTCGGAGAAATATGTCAGATCTGATAATTAATTGCTATCTCTTTTATTTGTGCATGAGCTCTCCTTAGTTATTGCTATATTTTTGTATATATATATATCTCTGTAACCCATTGTCTTCACACATCTTAAGTGCTATACAGCTAACTGCATCATTCCTTCTATGTGATTCTCTTACATCATTTCTTACTTCAGTCCATGGCACCTTGACATACAAACAATTCTGTCTCATTAACTAAGATCTTGCCTTCCGAAAGTATTCTACCCCTTAGTATGTTTGAAGTAAACATGTGAAATAAACATGTGAAGTGAACATGTCACACAAGTTCTCTCTATGTCTCAATCTTGGTTAACATTACATATAGCAATAAGTGGTCAACTATGAATTTGAATGGACTATGACAATCCTGGCCATTTCCAGGCGAAAGATCGTGCTTTTGTTTGGCTATCAGATGAAATTTTCTTTACCACTGACTATCTGGTGACCTGCTAGTTCTAGCTTTGTAAATGGTCCTGCCATATGGAATCTTTCTTAAAATTTTATAGACTTCCCCATTTATACTTATCTTCCCACATGTAATTTGGACTTGTTTGCTAAAAAATTTCAATTTGGTTTTATTAAAATTCTGATGTTAAATTCTATGGAAAGGGGGACAGATTACAGTTTTTCACTTTCGGTTTGAATACACCTGCCAGAATGGGTTTGAATACAAATATTAATATTTTAGTTTTGAGGTACATTTTAAGTTAAAGTCTATTCTTCTGTTAAAACAATACACCCCCGCTTTGGTGTGTGTGTTCAGAAACTAAAATTAGCTGAAAGATCAATTTTCAAAAACAAGGATAAGTTAAACTAGTTTTGAGTAAAGTTTTAATGTGTTGATTTGTTATGTATTATGTATATGTGCCTCAGATGTGAGCTAATATGAAAGTAATTAAAATTGACCAATATTTATATAAAGTGGTAGATCTATTTATTAAAATACAATTGTTAGTTTATATAACCTATGTTAGAGGAATTGTACATCTGTTTCAATGTTTCTTACTTTCCTGAATCTTCCATTTGTACATGCATTACCATGTTTAGTCATAAAAATGAGCACGTACTGGTTTTTCCATACGTTGCTCAGAACTACAGTATCATGAGTGTACATGTATGTGTTCAGTTTGACAGTGGTAAAATCTGTAGATCATCACTTATGTTTAATATGGCCTAGATTTTCATTCGAGTTAGGTCTTTTTGAACAGTTTGCTCATGATGTTAGATACTGCTGCATGTTTTGGACCATCACAGCGACGATATAGGTCAAAGGTGAAACACCTCCAAATGCTATGATATAGGTCAAAGGTGAAACACCACCAAATGCTATGATATAGGTCAAAGGTGAAACACCACCAAATTCAGAGTTAGAGCCTGAACAAATTTGAAAATCAGTTGCATTTCTTTTGTGAAGAGAGTCATTGTAGGACAAAGAATTATAATAAAGTTGATATGGTAAAAATTTATGTCGTCAATTTCAAATTTCTTTTTCGCCACTCAGCAGAATTTGACGCATTAATTGATACTGACGTATATATCAGAGAAAGCCTTTCTGAAGATCTTACTCTATTACATACAGTAAATAATCACATTTGCTAAGTGAATGATAATAGCACACAATGAATTAGTATGCTAATATAAAAATAGGCTTACATTTTTAAGTTCAGACACCAACTCCAAGAAAACTTTGATGTTAAAATTTTAAGAGTTGTTTCATTTTGTCCTTTAATGAAAAGTCTGGTACTTTCAGGATAATATGGAAACAAGTTGATATAGAGTCCCGATTGATGGTTTCTCACTTAGCATAACCTATTATGGAAATAGTTTTAAGTACAGCTGTTTTAGTAGGAAAGTTTAGTGTCACAGACGGAACGTCGTTAATTGTTTTGTAAAGTACTCCGGTATTGTGTCATTTCATAGACAATCACAGATCCATTATAGAAAAAAATTTCTTATTGTTTTGCTAGATTGGATGATTATGGATGGTGTTCGAGGAAGTTGTTTACTGAGTCATTAGCAATGCTTTACAAAACCCTGTTCACAGCCTTGGACAGTTCATAATGTCGATTTCATAGCAATAATTTCAACCTGATTTTCCGAAATACTTTGTCCTTGTTGTCTACATTCTATACAGACAGTAGTGCTATAAGATTGTGTTTCATGTATCTTTACCTATTTTATATTCTTTTATTCCATAATCATCTTTATTTAAGGAGTGTGAATGGTTGAGAAAAAAATGAAAAGTATTATGACCTGCAACTACATAGGTAGATGAGATACATTTTTGTTACTGATACAGACGTGATCAAACCGTAAGCCGAATAGCATTTTCCAACTTGGCAGTGTTGTTAACGTTGTTGGCTTATACATTATGTTGCAGTACTGAAAGTTCAGTTTTGAGTGTTTTGAATCAATTCAGCAATGAATGCTAATAAATTTGCTGATTTTGAAAAATGTATTTGAACATGGCTCTTCACTGTAGAATAATACATGATATATTTATGTACTGCTTTTACACCTGTTCCTCGAAATAATTTATAACTTGTCACTTTGTTCTTCAAGTGTTAATCCTTTTTTTGCACCGAATACATGATCAGTTAGTATTTGTTATGATTAATTAGAGTTCATGTTACTATGATAATACATTTGCATAATTCTTAAAATGTGTCAATTGTGTTTTCACTGAAATACCAGAAACAGTGACGTGTGCATAGTCTTGTAGACACTGATAATTTCTCACAAAGAAAATTTCATTGGAGGTTAATAAATCTTTGAGCCTGGTATTTGAAAAACAAGTTCTTTTCTTATCCAGGTTTTGCTGTCACAGCTTGCACCCCTGCTGAACAAAAATACCTTCACATTTATTTTAGTAATTTCTTAAAAGTGTAAATGTAGTTTGACCCGTTTGAAATTTATGTTGTCGTCCTACTCGTAAAAACTTCTTTACAACGTATTTTCTTAGGGTAAAGGATGGGGTTTGAATCTGCTTCTCATGATTCTCAATAATTACAGTGCTATTTACATCGACTGCACAACCCTTGAACATTTTTGATAGCTATTACAAGTTTTTGTGTCACCCTTTCGGAGAAAAGGCGATACATAGGTATCGCTTTGTTTGTTGGTCCGTTGGTCCGTCCGTTATATAAACTTTACATTGGCTATAAGCCTATAACTGCCATTTCTTAAGATTTCATCATTAAACTTTACAATTGTATTGCTTATGGCAAAAGGGTTGTGAGGCTGCCAAATTTTGTAAGTCAAGGTCATATTTGACAGAATTATACCCTTTTTTGTACTTACACAAAATTATTGGTCATTCTGACAAAGCATAAGAGGGCGACACAAGTGTTCTAAATGGTGTATACTTCTCGCGGGGCTCATTTGTAATGTATAAATGTAACTTACAGAAAACTGAATTTTACAGTATAACCTGCGAATTTAAATTGCAAATTACCATAGAATGAGAATAACTCTCCCTTTTCCGTAACACATGTACCCTCCATTTAGTGTTAAATGAAAATCTTTACTTATTTGCAGAACACTCCCTCGGTAGCTGAGGGGCTGTAACCTCTTAGCTCACTGTGAGCACTAGGATCGTTGGATACCCAAGCAACATTTCTGTGAAATAATTTTCAAATCGAACCGGTGATTTCAGAGATTTCCAAAGTTTCCCATAATCATATCATAGGGGAAACTAGCCCCACCCCTTGGCAAACGTGATTTTTGACAAATTGTCATTATTTGAAGGAATTTTGTATAGGGCCAACTAAGGAACATTTCTGTAAATTTGTATGGAAGTCTGACAAATATGAGGAGTCACCCCATGGTGGCGGTCGGTGGGCTGTTGCATTTTCCTTGTCCGGAGCACAACTTGAAAACTACAAGTTGGAATTCAATACAACTTCATACAATGGTCAAGCACATTGAGAGGAAGTACAGTGCACAAGAACCATAACTCCATCTTGAGTAATTACAGAGTTATTGCCCTTTGTAACTTTTCCTTGTCCGGAACATAACTTGCGAACTACTGGCTGGAATTCAAAACAACTTCTTACAATGGTCTAACACAATGAGAGGAAGTGCAGTGTTCAAGACCCATAACTCTACCTCAACTCATTACAGTTATTGCCCTTTGTAACTTTTCCTTGTCCAGAGCATAACTTGAAAACTACTGGTTGGAATTCAATATACATGTAACTTCATACAATGGTCAAGCATAATGGGAGGAAGTACAGTGCACAAGAACCATAACTCCATCTTGACAAATTACAGAGTTACTGCCCTTTGTTACTTTTCCTTGTCCAGAGCATAACTTGAAAACTACTGGTTGGAATTCAATAGAACTTCCTACAATGGTCCAGCACAATGCTAGGAAGTGCAGTGTACAAGCACCATAACTCTACATTGACAAATTACAGAGTTATTGCCAAGGACAATATCTTTATTTTTGTTTTTTTCTGCAAGGTATTCTGTTACACTAACTTCCTTAGTTTATAAAGCAGTCATTCAGGGGTATTAATCACATTTAGTTTTTATATTTCTGAAATTTATTTGGCCATTCCTCTTAATAGCCGAACCATGCCCTTTGAAATAATTTTACCAGCCCCCGATAATGTTATAAACATGACATCATGACAGCAAGACTAAACTTTCAACTTTCATTTATTCAGCTTTTACTTAATAAAATTGCAGTAGCAAAATTTAAAACAAAAACCATTTATTCTTTTCAAGTAATACAGAAATTTTACAGTTTACACAATTAAATTGTTAAGACAAAAACAGGTATAAATACTTTCAATATGTAAAACAGGACTTAATTGAAGTAGCATTAAAATCATGAAACAACACAAGGAAATGCAAAAGAAACTGATAAATGTGATTTTACTTCCTTGTTTTTACAGCCAATAGTCTGAAAGTAAAATCTAAACTATCTTATTTACTCAGATTTCCGACTATTGATTATATAGACAGCATATTAGACTGTAATAGGAAGCAATATGCAGTCACAATGCAAGGAAGTAAACATTGTAATTTAATGAAAAATTCAATCTAGATACAGCATTATGATTCTTTGGTTAGAAATGTTCATCCACACTTATATTACTTGTAAAATCAAGAATCTTTCTCTCTCATCAAACAATGTACAAAAATAGGAAGACATAAAATTACAGCACATTTTAAGACAGGACATATATTGTAATTATAATTAAAGATGAAAAAAAGTCTTATTTACAAAGTCACAACCTTTTGAATGAGATATGTAGACCTCTACACTGGAAGTCATATATAGGTTTTGGCATCTGGTTAATGAAGGAAGCTCCCCACAGTCAACATTTCTTATCTCCATTTGTTGACCCTACACTCTGTCCACACACAACTGACCTAATAGAATACAACCTCCCAAGCATAACTGTTAATGTGAAGTGAGCTCACTTTTCCTTCAGTACAAGGTGGTTACTTCACATCATTTATATTTCATGTTTTTAGACCATTTTTACAAATGACATTACCAGTCCCTTGTTCAGACAGAGATAAGGAATGTACATGGAGGCCATTCCTACAGACAGAACACATTTTACTAGCACAATATTCACAACCTTGAATGTATATTTGTGTAATATTCAACTAAAATGTTACAAGTTGAAACAAACTAAAGATGTTTATTGGTATAAAAGTCCTGCTTATAGTCACACGAAATATGAATGTACATGTTGTAGAGCAACTTCTTGGCTTTAGATATAAACATTTCGAAGCAGATTAACAGAGCGAACACTGTTAGTACGGGACCAGGGTAGATCTATTGCCCTACTACCCTGGAGTAAGAATTACACTGACAAATGTTCTGCAAGTCTATGGAAAACAAAATGTTTGAAACCACATAAAATAACATTTCTTTTGTGTTACAGGTACTGCACACATGATATCTACAGAAATGACCTTGACCCCCAAAGCAATTTAAAATTGATCCCCCCCCCCCACCCCCTCAGCAACAGATTTTCAATAGTTCAGTCTATGTGGATTTAACATCTTTATTAACAAACAACAATAATATAACAGAGGATAAGAAAGTCTTATTGTATGGAAGACCTCGATTTTGATATTTACAGGATCTGTACACAATATGTACATATTAACGATGAAATGGCCCGAGTAAATAATGAAAACATGCAATGTTAATGTTTGTAAAATACAAAAATAAATGTGTGGTCAGAACATCTTGCCTCTGGGCCACAGGATGTGATCATTTAGTCAGCAAGGTGTGTGAATACTGTGCTAGCTTGTACATTCTGTTAAGGTCACTTCGGCTGTCTAGAATCTAGGCTACCATTTAATACAAAATACAACCCTCGATACAAAACCCAATATAGAAAGCGATTGTTGTTGAAAAAGTTTGCACAGTATTTCGACATAGTGTGCCTTACAACAATCTTGTGCAACAGTGAAGTTATTTTACACGGGTCTACTTTTAACAAATCTTTGAAAAGAACAGTGAAAATAAACGGATCAAGTTGATGGAATTATACTGAATATGAAAAGTGTGTGATGTCCCGAGACCAGTCGTGGTTTGTTCGTGACTATGATTGGTCAAATAAGTAACAAACTTTTATTCTACCCAACACATGGCACAAATTTTAGATTGACCTTAAAGAAAAAAGGTTTGACCTTGGAGAAAAAACTACGTTAGTTTCTAACCGTAAGACACGATGTGCCATATTATATTTTGTCCATTACATCATTTTGGTATAGATTTCTTTCATATTAAGATTTGTAACATGTCATCTACTAAGTTTTTAACACCTAAATGTGTAAAAGGGACAACTGAATGTTTACTCTATGACCACATTTAAAAATTCTAGGGGTCAACGGACATTTACAAAAATAAGTGGTAAAATACAAAAAACCTTATTGCACATTAATGGGGAAAATTTTCTACAATACAGAAATTGTTCTTACTCGGATCTCAATCCTATAAAACCCTACATGGAAAAGTAACAACTAAAAGATTTTATCTAATACTATTATGCTTCTAACTACAACACAAAATATGCCAGCCTGCCTTTATTTTGTACCAGCACAGTAAGCATGTGCATGGATGTTTAAATATTGCCAAATGGTGATCTGTTAGCTGGCACACAGAATTTGATTAAGTTTATATTTGCTGGTATTTAAATATTTACATATTATGATTCAATATTCAGAATTGAAGACTGTCTTTAATCCAATGCCAGCAAGACACTTAAATGTATGAATTTCTTTTCAATGTATTTTACAGTCTTGAAACCATTTAAGTAAGTAACTTAATTTTAATAGCACAATGAAATATGCTAGACCCTCCAAGACCATATACAGATGCTCAGAGCACAAAATAAAAGCCCAAATATATTTTGGAGGCAGTATAAAACACTATAAAATGCACCAATACATTGTTGAAATAAAAATCAACAAATAATTTTCATAAATAGATATTTCTAAAATGTTTTCAAAGGCTTTAAAGGGTTTATTTACTCCATATAAAATCCACATTATTTTAGATGTATTTCTCCGCTTTTGAACTCTAAATAATTCTATGTCCTAATTTAGATCTAGAATAGAATTTCAATGAATTTCAACAAAATGTAGATATAAAACTTTAAAGATTTAAAAGAATAATTTGAAAAATGGAAAACAACCTTGTGTTTTCACAACCATAGATTTATTCGATGGAATGAAAAAAGTAGTATATACAGGAATATATAGAAAGAAAAATATCTTATCAAATCAAATGAGTGACTTCATGACAAAGAATTCTTTATGTAACATGGTATTTGGCTCTGGAAAAGACCTAAAAGTCAGTAGTGTTGGTTTTACACTTGCCTAACACCGTATCAGTTATTTTTATACATGGGCTACTAACCAGCATTCCAACAGTTTCGTCCAAAAGTGTGTAAAAAATTGACAAACAGAGCAAACATCTCAAAGGACTTTTCTGAAAGTCAGCTTAGCTTAATTCAAGCATCTGAAAACTTTCCAGCAAGAATAATTTCGTGAATAAAAGTGACCAGTGCAATGATCAAATTCAACGTCCAACAACTGACAAGCCGGTTTGCTAAACACTGTGAACTTTGCTAAGTGGTTTGACAAGATACAGTATAGATGGGGAATGCTTTCTTTTTAACTTTAATAAACTACTTTGTTTATGTCAATGAGGGAATCAAAAGTTTTTCAAGAATTTTGCTGCTGTCTGTCCCCATGAACTATATGGGCATGTACATGTATTTTATGAAACATGTTCCACTCTAAAAAGTTTTTAAAAAATCATGTCTCTTAGAACTGCAATTAATGTAGTCTTCAGTCTAGTGATACCTTTAACATGAAATCACTCAAATGATTTCAGTATGAATACATCACAACCATAGACAACTGTAGAAACAATCGAGCCAACTCGTGGCAAATGGTTTCTGACAGAAAAATTACATGGAACAAACATTTCATTCTTTACAGAGGCAATAGAAAGACTAAGAACTTATTTACAATATCAAAATGACAGAAATGCATCAGGCCAAAAAAACCAATATTGTCACTCTGGCTACCCTACTTCCCCAATGTTTGGACCCCTAACTTAAACTATTTTTTATTACTAATCATAAATTCAATCAGTCATTTTCAACTACTAAGAAGAAAAGTTCTCCAGTAGTAGAATAGTTTTCTTCTTACCAACCTATCCTTTTTTTAACTAGCATGTTACTAGAGCCACTGTGACAGTATTATTTTTTTTGGCCATTGTTGTACGGTAAACTCAGTATATAACGTACTCTTTGAGACCATTCAAATCTGGTCTTTATATCCGGAGTATATCCATATAGTATTTTTCGTATTAAATAAAGTCGGGGGAAAAATATAGGGGGTCCAGAGAATTTGTTCCTTAGATCCAGAATTTCGCTACCGGTATATCCAGAATCATTATATACAGAGTTTACTTCAATGTGATAGCACATAATTTTAATACTGGCCATTTTCTTTATGGCACATAAAAGCTGTTTGTATTTTATTTATATTTGAAAACGAAATCAATACATGATCTACATACATGTACTAAATACTTTCAAAATGGTTCTTTTTACAAAGTGAACAAAAACTAAAATTTCTCAAATTAAAAAACAAAATTAAAAAGAAACTGCTAACAGATACTGTTAGTCATAACAACATAGATTTAAATAAACTATATACAATCACTGTACAAGGTATTTCAGGCTTGGCTGGTCCCAAAATTCGCCGATTTTGAACAGGGGTCACTTTCACCATCCTCTTCTCTGATTGTTGATAAGTTAGGTAAACTCCCTAATAAGGGGTGGGTCGACGAGTCCATACTTTGGTTACTACATGAATTGGTGGGGCACTCCAAGTTTGGCGCACTTTTTGCTATGACTTTATCGTTGTCTACACACGTATTTTGGGAGTCCAATACCTCCTCGGAAGTACAAATTCTTTCATTTGGAACTTGAATTCCATTTTTGTCTTTTGTATTCTGATACATGGAAAGAAGGTCATTCAGCATATTTCTTTCACTTTCTGTTTTAATGTTGTCATTTTCCCGCAAAAATGCCTTATTTTCTCCCTCTTCTAATACTGCATAGTTTATTTTCCCTTCTTCAGATGTGAACTCGGAGTGAAGTTTCAAGTTCGAGTCTGCGGACAGATTGGATAGTCCATCTTTACTAATTCCATCATGGGAGATGTTGTCATTCTGACCTTCATCTCCGGAGTTCTCGGATCCTGAAGAATATCTCCGTTTCTCTTTCGATACTTGCATGTTTTGTTGGCAATATTCTGTGACGTATTCACTATCTATAACAGACGCATCCACAACGGAGAGATCCCCGGCAACTCCATCCTCGTAGTGCGTTGGCATGGCAGAGTAGATATTCTGACCATTAGGGATGAGTTTGTCACTTTGGTTGCTATAGCGATTCACTCCGGTCCCAGTTGTGGTACCACTGCTGACATCAGATCGCAGGAAACTGTCCAAATCACTTCTACGATCTGCAAACAAAATTTATTGGAATTGATATTATCTAATCAATATAGTTTAAAATTAGTTATAAAAAGAATTATCCATTTAATCATTTTTACTTCCCTTTGAAGTTACAACAGTTATTGTGCATCAACTAAAAGTAAAGCCCATCTGAAAAACATGTCATTTCTTTTATCATCTGCAAATAAAGCTAAAGTTTTAACATTTACTCTGCTAAGTTTCTGAAATGGACTAATCCATATTTTGATCTGGGCCTTACCATTAATTATTCAAAAAGGCTTACAGTGAAAATTACTGACTTCATGGTCATCACTGTAGATCATGATGTGCCTGCGCATCTAAACAGTTTGTTCACAATCTACACCTGCCACCGAGGCAGAATATCTTACTGTCTGCAATGTAAGACTAAAAAGACTGTCACAGAAGATGAATCAAACTAACTCTTAGCTGTGCCCGAGCTCGAGGTAGATCTCTTCCTCTTACGGCTACTCCAGAACTTCAGGAAATACTGTAAGAATGTCAACAAGAAATTACAACATGTCTTACTACATAGAGCTATCACTGAGGAAGACTCGAATCCTCCTAAATTAAAATCCACTTATAATCATAAAGATATAATTATAACGGGAATAAATGTCAGATAAAAAGCTATCACTAATCAGTTATGATAGCAGACTGAATACAGCACTATTTTGTTTTATGCCTTTAAATACAGTTGTACGAATCTACCCCAATACTTACATTTTGAGGCCCTGATGAAGAAGTTGGCGGAGATGACAGGTTCCCGTTGTAACCTCCAATGTTTACGCGACAACATATAGGTAACCATTTAGCCTTGTAGATGGCTCTACGCCATTCCTTCTTTACCTGTAAAAAAACATTGAAACAATGTTTAATGATGTATACTATAGAAGCCCGTGTGCTACTGTAAAAATTAAAAAATATTGCTCTCATCAGGTCCAAACTGTACACTTATCATCACAGAAGTACACTTATCATCACAGATGTACACTAACCATCACAGACCTACACTAATCATCACAGACCTACACTAACCATCACAGATGTACACGTATCATCAACAGACCTACACTAACCACTACAGGCATACACTAATCATCACAGATGTACGCTAATCATCACAGACTACACTAACCATCACGTACACTTATCATAACAGATGTACACTAATCATCACAGATGTACACTAATCATCACAGACCTACACTAACCATCACAGATGTACAATTATCATCACATATGTACACTAACCATCACAGATGTACACTTATTATCACAAATGTATACTAATCATCACAGATATACACTTATCATCACAGACAACCTAAATAACAGAATCACATTTGCAATTACAGTTTGTTCCATTAAATTAACACTTCTTTCTAATTCTGATAGAACGAATACAAAAATGTTTGTATCCACACAACTGAAGTTCACTAATTGACTTGTTAATCATTCATTTTAAATTGAAACATTGATGCAGAGGCCTGTACCAACCTTTCTATCCATAAAGCAGTGGAAGATGAAGATAAACAGCCCCTGAAGACTGTTGAGGATTGTAAAGATATAAGCAATCACCACCATGTCCTCACTCAGATACAGGAAGCCGAAGGTCCACGTCAGCCCTAGCAGGACCACCAACACCGCACTCCCTTTCAACCACGTCCTAAATATACAAAGGCACACTATAGATTTATTGCATAGAGGTGACATAGTTCAAAGAATTTCAATATTTTCAGAATTTACATTTTTCTTTAACATATATTAAACTTAAGTTATTATGTGTTCTTGGTATTAACAAAGGAGTCACAGTCAAAAGCCATGACACACAGTGTAACATTAAATGTACAAATATATCTTATATCTATACAGTGACAAGTGCCTTTGAGAAATTACTTCAAAACAAGCAAGACTGATAATTTGTCTTACAATATCCTGATATTTGATTTGATTTTCTTTCAGAACTTGCCACCAGTATCTGTGAATGAATTGATTTTAACAAAGAGGAAGAAAACAGAATTTGTTTAATTGTCTTTTACAGAAATAAAAATAATAAACATGCAATCAATTGCACTCTCTATGCACTGTTTGCTACATGTACAAACATAGCTTTGGGAATTACATGCACATACTTATGTGTACAAGGAATATGTCACTGACATGTACACAATGGTTTAAATATGAACTTGTCTTTTACTTACTTATTAACTGTAGATTTAAAATAGAATGATCTGAATTGTTATTAATAGAAACATTACATTGATCAGTTGAAACTATGTCCAGTAGTTAAGTTTTTATATATTGAATTTTTAGGTAAGCAGTCAAATACTGGGACAAAGACATATAGTGAAACTGGAAAACAAAAACCATTTCCAAATTTGCATATAATATCTAACAAAGTAACATTCCCTACTCATCTTTTAAAGTTGTCAAAACAATGACACTACATATGTTTTTTCTGGAACAAAAAATTATACTCTTCTAGAAAATGTGCCACTAAGTGAATAAAAACTTAATAAAACACAATAATAAGTCTGAGTATGACTGACCAAAATTCAACATATATTTGACTTTTTAAACAAAAGCTAGTTAGTAATTTAAGCTTTCTGTTTCAGCTTTAGCATACATGCTCAGTACAAAATGTATATAGAAGTCTGAAAGATAACAAACACTGAGTGTTTAATTGTGCTGCTGATTTAAATAACCCTTTCCCGATGTTATAAACAGGGTACAGAATCTTAGAGTTTGTTTCAACTAGAGTTATCACTGTAAGTGATTCATAGCCCCTCCAATGAACTGGTAAGAAGGTTGACTTCCAATGCAAATAAAGTCCAGTGGGGGTATAATCATAGACAGTTTTACAAAATATAGCTTTGACCGAAACCACGAAACCATTAGTTAAACTGTCTTTCCTTATAAAGTAAGATGTTCATTGATTTGAACACAGTTTACAAACAATACAGCAAAAGCTTTTCTGAGTACATGATCAAAACAAGCACATAAGAATATTCATATCTGTGTACAATTTCTCATTGATACAATGACAATGTTCAAGTCAACAAAGATTGATACTTGGAAGCTGGTTAAATTCATGGATATAACTTTGGTTATTTTCAATAAATAGCATAATGTGCAGTGTCTCTAAGCTGCTATAAGATCTCCTGATCTTGGAAAACAGTCATGACAGAAATTGAAATAAAAACCCTGCAAATTTTGCATTTGAGATTCAGTGAACAAAAAAACATAACACAAATCAGACTGCCATATAAAAGAGAAGATGAATAGTAAATTCAGACAGCAGAGTCTTTGACAGCTTTCAGTACACCAACAAGCTCAGCATCTTATCACGAGGAAATATATGTCACAAAATCAAAATGTCAAAAATGTAATTCATATAAACTTTCCTTCAACAGGCACATGCAAAATATCTGTGAAAATATACGATTTAATACATGTCCAAAATGCTACTTTTATCTATGAAACTATATGATAACATGTCCAAAATGCTAGTTTTTATCTATCACACACATGCTATAACATCTTGCACAGACAAGAATATACAGAACCTGTCTTAAATAGTTTTGCAAGGTGATTTCTTGCCTTTCTTTCACATACAGTAAAACCTGTCTTATCCAGCACCTGGTTTGAATGGAGAAAAAATTGCCCTATCTGGCAAAGTCCCTTAGTCATGGTAACATAAAATTTACAATGGAAAAGCTGGTTTAACTGGCTTTAACCGGCACGACCAAGTGGTCCCGGGCGATACCAGGTAAGACAGGTTTCACTGTAAATTTCAACCTTGCCTAAATGAAAATATATCATTTTGAGTTAGTACATTTTTAAGACAGGCTGTTGATTAAAATCTCCCAACAGAAAGAGCACAGAACAGAATAGAACAGAACAGGACAGAACAGAACAGAACAGAATCTCTACATGTAAGACAAGGAAGGTATCTTTGGTCTACATGTTACAGTGTTGAGTCAACTTACGGCAGATCGACAGCCGTTGATGTGTCACTCACAACGCTGTTTTTGCCGCTGCCATTTCTGTGTTAGCAAATTTTACATCAGTAAGCAAACAATATAAGTAGGTATCAACTATACACCAGACTTAAAATGAACTTTGGCTCAATTGTGGCTGATTCAGCAGTTATATTTAAAACACATGTAATCTATGAGTCACATTTGATAATGAGTTGGTTAAAATGAACTTCAAATTCTAAACAATTGAATAAGTCATATTCAACTTATTTCGTTGCTCATATTTTTTATTGAACCATTTCATTCTAAGTCTCATGGATTTTAAAATTGTTAGTTATTCAACTAATTGTTTGATAATAATATACACGATCATGCAGTTAGTTCTTGTAAACAACATTTTCAAAATATTTTTCATTTTTGAAACAGCCATCTTCCATAGGTTTTCGCTATGAGCTCTTGAAGAGTATGAATATTGGTTTGAACAGACTTCTTAGCTTTTTACATAGAAATCTCACATACCAGCCACACACATGTATGAGTGACACTTAACCTGAGCAATGGTTCTTACACCTGATTATGTACATACAGAAACAGTCATTTTGTTTTCCTTCTGTTTCTTGCATGCACTTCGAGGCAGGATAATGATCCTATACTCCCCTTTAAATTGCCAGGAGATATTTTCAGAATACATGTAATACAGTATTTTAAAAATCAAATATTTCATAAATGTCTCACAATGCTTTCACCCAGATTGCTTGATATATCTTTACACATCCCATACATGATTTTGTCATCCAATAACAAAATATCATACAGTAAACCTATGAATGCATCTTATATATAAATTGTTAAATACACAACATTTCAATCCATCAAAAGTGCACAATGGTGTTTATTTCTATGTATATGTATTTTATACATTATTTCTAGTGAAACCTACCCCATTTTTTCGAGTTTTCCTTTCTTTCGGGCCTGAATGGAAGAGGCTGTTACTCCAGCATGGCGGCACATCATGTATATTGCAATACTCAACATAACAATGTTAATCTAAAAGTAGATAGATAAAGGTTTGAAAATCATGTACTTACAACCCTACAAGACTTTTTAGAGCTATTCCATACCAATCAAGCAATTTAAAACTTCTGTACTACAGGCAACTTAAAAATTACATGGCAGGATTTTGCAATACGTCAGCATAGCAGCGGACGTTATTTAGACAATTAGGTCATCAATTTACTCAAACATTATATGAGTTCTAAAGGACATTGCAATTAATTTACTACGCATATAAATGAATGGAACATTATTATCCAAACAAGTCTGTAAACATGCATGGGGCAGGTTTATACTGTTAAACACCTTAAAGTTTAAGGCAGTGATACAATACCCCAAAACGTTTAAGGTAGCTATACCCATGACAGTTTAACACAGTTATGCCGTGAAAGGACAGCTTTGACCTGACAGTTTAAGGCAGCCATGCCCAAATAGTTTCACACAACTATGACACCCTCCTGACAAGTTCAGACATCTATTTTTTCATGGTCAAGTTTATATATAGGCAATATAACAGATGTACGTACAAGCACCACAATGGCAGCTGGGATGACGAAACTGAGGATGAAGTAGTTATCTGTCCTCAACCAACAACTGGAAAAAAGAAACACATTCAATGAGAATGATAAATAAGCCTTTTAAACGTGTTTCTTTTTATACTTCGGCAAAGATAAACAACAAAATGGATAAACTTCAAACCTGACCCTGCTATATTTCTAAAATGGGAGTTTTTAATAAACAGTGAACCATTAACTCTTTAACGGGATGCTCACTGGAATTAATGTATTGGATAGTGAACAGTATATACTATCATAGTAATAGTGCTTGCTTATTGTAATCTGCATTGGCTGTAAAGGCCACATAATTTCATGCCAACAGAAAGGAGTTAATTTGTAACCGAGTCTGTCATGTAACAAGTGTTACCTACACTGTTTGCTACACAGTTAAGTTTTAGTCGCACCCCTATGAACAAATAATGGTACTGTCAGAATGGACCAGACCATTTAAGAAATTTTACAAGGTTAGGGCTAATACTGCATCCAACACTGAAAATCTCATCAAATCTTCACAATAAATATAATTTCATGTAATGATTCAAATTTTCCCCTAAACTTGATAACAACATAATGAAATGGGTGTGATAAGCAAGCAATTTCCTGTGCATCTGTCAACTGTGCTTCACATTTAACTTAAAGGTTACTGTCAAATGAAATCACAACTTGTGGAAAACTCCTATAATTTAGCCATTTAGATTCAACAATAATAGGAACAAACAGAGCAGTCAAAACAGCAATGTTCAAAATAATTCACTGTAAACTGGATAATGTTCGCAATGATTTAATTTTTGCTATTTTAGCCAATTTCCCTTATTTAAAATTCTTGTGAAAGATTCATTTCACCTAGATTGACAATGAGTAAATTCTCATATTCTCTCTACGAGTGAATTTTAAAATTGCAGAAAAGTCTGTCTTCTCACAAGTCGCAAAATTTTGGTCATACCAAAACTATGTAATTTACAGTATTCAAGAAAATAAATTGTAATTACCAGATAAAGTTTAAAACTGACAAGGAAAAACCTTTCCGGAAATTAAGTGGGATGAGACATTTCTCATCATCACTATTGGCACAAAACCAATTTGTTCAAAACGCAACTTGTACCTTCCCATGCATTAAACAAAAAAATGTTGTGTATGATATCATATAGCAACAGGAAGTAAAGTTATTTTTACAAAAAGATGATAAAAACTGATTTATATTATACCAAACAAAACACACAAATGTCATTTACAAAAGGCATTGTCAAGGTTATTGTTTTAAACAGACTGATGGAAAAATAGTTTAGCCAAATTTTTATATCTTTTGCTAATAAAGGGTTTGAAAACACTGTACAATTATAAACTAGCGTTTCTTTTTGAGAAACCATTAGTGTGAAGGGATCAAGCAGTATCATCAGCTCAAAGTGAAACACTAGGGACTAAGATGAAGGTCTCCTTGAATTAGGGTCAGGGTTAAAAAATGTAAATGAACTTACTGATTTTCTGTTCCATAACCAGTATGGTCAATGGCCGCAGATACCCCTACGATCAAAGCTGGTACACCTACAAACATACAAACATTTTACATCAGTTTTCTTTGAGCCTTGCTGAGTGAAAACCAAAGTCTTGAACTTTGTGGTCATTTTTATTCTTGAGGTTTAATGTTCACTTCAACAGTATTTCAGGTATGTTTTGTTTCCTGGAGAGAACCAGTTCTATCCTCCAATTCTCTGCATGAAACTGCTAACTCTGTCACATGTCTGTATATGGGCTCAAACCAATGACCCTTTAATCAGTAAAAGAGATTTAGTGATTACAAGTCAGCAACTTTAACCACTGCAATAAGGAGTTGAGTCGCTGTAACTACTATTGTAGAAAGGATTTAAATATTTACATGTGCTTTGCATTTTTATCATGTTCATAAAAGTACATACCATATCCAAAAGCATAGAACCATCTGACCCTTGACCTCTCGGCTTCAAATACTTCAATGAGCATGAAGTACAGTTGGATACCTTCTAGACACATCCAGGCAAATGAGGTGAGGAAGAAGAAATGCAGGAAACCAGCAACCACAGAACACAATACCTGTAATGTATGACCAATGAATCAGCATACCTTAATAAAACAATGGCATTTCACATGATGATTGCGGTAAATTTGTAACCGGAAAATATTCAAATTAGCAAATATAAAGAGAGGTAGAGAAGGGTTTCAATACTACACAACAATAACAAATTCTTATAATTTTCTTGGAATGATAAAGCGCCTTTTCATTACGCTTGCCATAAAATGTCAAACATTTATTCACATTGGAATTACTGCCATGCTTGCTTGTATCCTTTTTCAAATTTCTGTCTGTTTGTTTCAGTTTGGTTTTAAACATTTACCAGCACCCTGAGGTCTATATCATCGGATGGAACACTATAAGGAACTATGAACATTCGGACATAAAGTACTGTAAACTGAGTAATAAATGCGATGATTTAATTTTCTCAAATTTCTCACTTTGCTAGATTAAAAATCTTGTGAGGATTCATTTCACACAAATTTACTATAGGAGAATTCTCCTTTCGCAAATTTAAAATTTGCAAATAGATCCGTCTGCTAACAAATCGCGAAATTTTCATCACATGAAAATTACCCAATATACAGTTTCATACTGTTACACACGCTAAAAATCACGACCCTCTCGCCTTGAGAAGTTGCCGTCAGACCGTAAGCACTCAGCCATAGAAGCAACACTGTGATTTACCCAGACTCATTCTGGACACCAGGCAGAACAACTAAACTCCTTATGCTATAACAAAAGAAACTGTACAGTCATCACAACTTACTCTGTCTTGAGTCTGTCCAATACCAAACAGGAACAGTAACTCTGCAACCATCAAGCACAGCACGAGATTCTTGTGTATGGTGTTCCTGTCTGACTGTAAATTCCTGCAAACAGATCATAAACATTGATAACATCTGAAACCTATAAAATAATTATAAACATTTCTGCCATAAAAAGTTCTTTAAAATATTTATGACTTCTAAAAAATCTAAGGTGTGCATGAATTCAAAACATATGGAAGCATTGAAAATAATTCGATGATCACGTTAACGGTATAAACTCAATCAAAACCAAATTTCCAACACTTCTTGTTATTAAAAGCTGAAAATCCTTACTGACTTAAATATCATTTAACAGTTTGTGAGCAACAATATTTCACAAACAATAAAGGCATCAATAGCAGGTATCCTTTCTTAAATCGCAAAAAATTAGTTTCCTTGGTAATATAAATAAAAGAACACTGCATGACCAAGCAGCTTGTTGGTAGAAAAGCATGTTCAAACATTTCAAATACAGCATCTCCAGTCAATGTTATAAATTGCAAGAAATTTTGTAGCAAAAACAAGGATGTTTTACTCAACCTCTGCATATCCCCTTTTCATGCAGTTGCCTTTACCCCCACTGTACCTAACATCATGCAAAATGCAACAAAACTGTATAGTCAACCCTGTGTTAATGATCCCCTCAAAATATAGACAACCATGTTAACAAAGGCCAGTAAGAAGAAAACAGTGCACTATCTATCTGTAGTAGAATTACCTGTAACATAATAACCACCTGTAAACAAAGACCATAATTTTTTTGTACTCACCTGAATATACTGAAGGATATAAAGCACATGATGAGACAGATGATGGACACTGAACACCCAACATAGGTAATGGCCTGTAGTGACATTCTGTGCCACTTGTGTAACTGAAAAAGTGACATAAGCAAAATTATACATGTGATAAATGAAATGTTTTTTCTGTTTGTAACACTTAACTTGAAATAGAAATATTGATTCATAATGTAACTGCATTTGAACTACTTCAGCCTGAAACTTTTACTGGAATGCAACTGAACCTTTATGAAATAATGTTCTCTGCTTTTGGAAATTCTAAGCAGTTGCAAACTCATTTGATTTTCAAGAAATTAAGACAAACTGGACAGGACAGGACAATTTTACAGGATAACCACTGCCCTTTCTTGCATACCAGATCAGGATATCTGCAGTTTTTACCAGTGCTGGAAAATCCCATCTTACAACCCCCATGTAAGTCTAGTCTCGTGAATAACTTGTGACGTAACGTTATAAACAATGTGACGTCACTTACCCAAACACAGCATATCAATAACATTTTTTCTTATATCAAAATGCATAATTTCTATAAGTTTGTATTTAAATATCTATTTTAAATTGCAAGATGGTATGCAAGAAAAATTTTCTACCATGAAATATTTGCTTCAGATTTCAATATCACTTTGGGTAACTGTTTTGCGTTAAATTACCCTCAGTGACGGATATTTCGATCTGAACCACGGGCTCATAAAAAAAGCTAATAGCATGCACAGCTCAATGAACTCCACTAGCCAAATGACTTCTTAAACACTCTTTCACAAACCTTTGTTCCAGTGACATCCATGAGAACAGCGAAGTTTGTGAGATGGTCACACTGGCATGTTGTAAACACGTCACTTGTCTCCACCACATAGCAACCATCTTCTGACCATTCACCAATCAGTGAGCTGCATAATATAAAATACAATATGTCAGTGAATTAGAAATTACATTCGATTCACTGTCTTCAAATAATTATTTATGTGATTTAAAAGTGGAATTGAAAAGAAATACATATTCATAAATATTTTACAGAAGATTTATATCCTATCCTGATGATAAAAGACAAGTTTCCAGCTATGAATAATCATAGAAAAACATAAAATAACTGATATACCTTAAAGAAATAATAATTATGCTGTTACAACCTGTGCAGATCATGATCAGCCTGCGTATCTGTGTAAGTTTTAATGATCTGTACCGTTTGCTATTAATTTTGTCTGTAAACTTTCAGTGAACACCACATGAACAATTAATGTTACTGCCAGAACTGAGAGACAGACAAGGCCATTCAGAAAGTCAAGTTGTGTTATTTACCCTGGGAACCGGCCAAGGCCATAATGTCTGAACACATATTTAGAAATATTGTAGGTCAGGGTTAATGGTGGGCTATAGTGGCCAGATTACCTTGCATTATATTTCCAGTATGCACAAACAGCTGCTTGGTCTCTAAGCATCTGAAAATAAAAAATTTCACTCATACAATCCTTCTAGCAACAAAAACATTACACTGATGCATCAATATCAATAAAAACTGTGAGGGGTTAATGCTTCTCCACGGGGCCAGAGTTTGATCACCAGTACGGCCACAAGAGGTGTGCCCCTGGGCAAGGCACCTTGTACCATGTGTACGTCAGTTTACCCAGTTGTGAACAAGAATCAGTAACGTCTTTGGATTCAATCGATTGCAGACAATTTACTGGTCAGTCACCATATAATTTTTAGGACTATTCTAAAATTTCCCATTCCTCAGTCAATATCAATTTCAGACTGGTCCATAAAATCACACATACTGGTATCAACTGTATTGACAGCCTACAAACATTCAGTATATTAGAATACATGTACTGTAAAACAGAGTAAAAAATAAAAGAATTCCCTGCACAGTGGCAGCCGTAAAATGTCAAATCAGTCTAGTAGTGTCTGACACTGTGAGAATAACTGAACATGTCACATGAATAATATATATGCTGAGTTATAGCGTGTTTGTATTTACACTGCACTTTTCCCGCAAGAAACCAATTTTCTTTAACACTCAACAAATGATCAAGACCTTGATTAGACCGGGGCAAAATCATCAATATGTCATCAAATAGAAAGCTTCAGTCACAATTAATTGAAACCTTTATAAGGTAGGAAGAAATCAATCTGAAATGTTATGTAATGGTATTTTAATTTTTCATTAAAGCTCTGTATTGATGTAGAAGGATTTTAGTGGCCTTAAACCTTTAAATATTTTCCATTTCCTCCACTTTCTCACATTTATCAATATTTTCATATTTATCAATATTTCTTCATTTCTCAATTCACATTTCTTTATGTTTTCACATGTCTTAATATTTTTCCAATTATGGAATGGAATTCATCCCAAATCTGGCTGCTTGGCAGAAGTTTGACTGTCTTAAATTAAGTAAAGTAACTTACATTTTTATGTGACAGTTTGAAGGTCATAGGTCGCTTTAGTTCAGTGCGACCGTGTGGTTTGCTGAATGTACTTGAATGTTTCATCATAGAGGCAGCAATTACGTTAGAGTTTACCGACAGGGACGAGTTACGTGTCTGAACGCCCGAATTCTCATTCTGTGGGCTCATCAAAGCGTCAAGGTTGTTGTAGAACAAATAGGTCACTGTCACGTCATCTGTGAAAAGAAATCGCTGATCATTTTAAAAAAATCACTATAGAGTTATGAAGATAAACATGCGAGTAAACAATTAAGTTATCTTTTGAGAATGTCTTCCCTCACAACTTCACTTTACCACTTTTACTCTTAGATTCTTGTTTCGCTTGAAATCGGCTTTAACAAAATCAATAAGAAATAATAAGAATTTGTACAAAACACTGCTTGACACAAACATGCCCCAGACATACTGCCTGAAATCCATTAAAAGCTTACCTATCATGTAGACAATAGTCGAGACACACAAACTAGTTTTTTTTACTGATGACTTTACTTCTTACCCTACTAATAACAAGTCACTGAGCCTTTACAACAAGTGCAGATCATGATCAGCCTGTATACAGTCAAGTCTGATCATGATCTGCACTTCTCACTTTTCAGTCAGTAACTTTATAATGGACACCCCTTGGAACAGAACATGGTTATCACAGCTAATGTCAATTTTGAAACATGGACGAGTTCGTTTTAGAAATTAAGGCGGGGTAGCTCATTAACGTGCAGGTAAACAGCAGCTGTTCTATGTTGTTACACAAGGAAATGGAGACATTCTTCTTACTATATTAATTTCTTAAATACGAAACTGTTCCAAACAAATCATTTCAGAGAGCTTTAGAAGAGCTTTCTGGAAGTATCTCAAAGAATTCACCTGAAGAAACAAACATACAAAAATAATTGCCTTCATTAATTTACTTTTCACTGCACTGTTTGATATATGCTTAGCTTCACAGCAGTGCCAAAAACTGCACCAATTCATGACAATAAATCACTAACTTGCATCATGAAAATAACTGAAATGGTGATTCGGTGCAAATTAACTCGGAAGTCTGATTTTGATCAATTTTCATCAAAGTTTTTGGATAGAAGTTTAGCTTCTATTTACAGTGCATAAAATACAAACTTATATATATCCTGCTTAATATCCTGCTATCACTTTAACACTTATGTATGGAATAACTAATTAACTGATAGAATAATGTTACAACTGTGTTCTATTTACTCTAAAACAAAGTTGTTGTATACCATTCTTTCCTCTTGTGTCTCTTCATGAAAAAGTGAGAAAGAGGAACGTTTCTAATTTATTGCAATATATCATTGACAAAATGTACTTTTGACTTGGAAAGCAACGTTAGGAATTTCTTTTGTCCAAAATTTAACTGGATAGATATGAACAAACTCATTGCAAACCATATTTAGTATAAAACAGATGTTTCATGGAACTCTTGCTCTGTTTGATGAGGCATGTATCTCTGTATTAAATGCATTAAATTTTGTGACCAGTGTGGACCATTGCATGACAGGAGGTCTGATCATGGTCTACATTGGTTAAATAGATATTCAACTTAAAGTACCCAATGAACAATATATGGACCTGTCCAAACTGAAAGGTGGATGCGTCCATTTTAACAAGTTAGAAGGGTTTAATCAAATGCTAGAATTTTGCAGTAATCGTGACTGTGCACAAAGTTACCTGTGGATGTGAGACCTGTAACGCCATCTAGTGGCAGACTGAAGTCATGGTAACCATCTGTTGACCCCTGATCATACTGCATGATGGGTAATTTAAGATCTGTCCGTTTCCTTGACATCTTGATGACACTAACTTCCATAACTAAAAGTGAAACAAAGCATTTCAGTGTAGCTTTAAATAAGTTTACGAATCTAACTTCTTTTTATACATGTATAGTAGTGACTCATTACAATTTATACTTACATGATTATCAAATTTATTTGTTTGCAATGACACATTTTACTGTTGTCTATTTAAATCTCTAACTATTTGATCATGATTTATTGCACAATAATTCACTTGCCAGAGTTCCAAGGTGCAAGGAGACATGTAACAAGAGTAGCATCAGAATTACACACCGTGAGTTATTCAGAGATAAATCTCAATCAAATATTTATCAATTCAATTGTAACACGACCAAATATTATAAAGATCACTGAAACAATTAGACTATCTTTTTAAATGTCTTTTATAGTCTCCCATCGTCACAAATAAAGACAACCACAAACTGAGTACTTTATCATGGTAGTTCCTTCATTGTCTATATTTTATAGATGATCATTTATGTTAGATATACAGTAAAACCAAAAAGACATGCATCATTTTCATATTTACCAATGTTTTGTTCTGCAGACGCAACAGTTTCATATTTATCAATGGTTGCTGCCACCTCTAGCGCCATCTGCTCAAGGGAGACAATCAGTGATGTTGCAGATTTCTTACGTTGTTCAGGTTGCAGGTCCCTCCACGATGCCTGTTGGGTGTCATTTAACAAACCGCTACCAGATTTTACAATCTCCTAAAAGAGAAATATATTTGCTGTATTGATGAAAATGTTAAACAAAAGGGCCATGATGGCCCTGAAGAATTGTTCTGCAAAGTGTTAACAATGAGGGCTTCTGACATATATATTGATTGCAACTTTCTGGACAAGTTTGATGAGAGCTTTAGAGTAAATATTTCAACAAGCTAACCTGATTTCTACACCATTTTTTAAATCATCTGTAAGACTTACATTCTTATTATATGACCACCATTAAGTGGTCTTAATACTGAAATGGTCTTTTTATCAAGATCTTTTTACTATGAAATGGACCATTTGGTTCCGAAATATTTGGTCTTAATATCGCAGGCAGTCAGGGGGCTTAATAGCAGACCGTTACTGCATTGAAAACTGGCTGCTATTCTTACAGTGTAGCTGAAATAAGGGAAGACTGACCTTGGTAAAGCTATGGACTTTTTCCTTCTTCACTTCTTTTGGCATGTTTTTCTGCATTTCTTTCTTCATTTTACCGACTAGTCCAGGCAGGATGTTGTTTGATGCTTGTTTCAAATCTCCCGGACCAAGAACCTTCCCTTTCAGGTTCTTGTTCAGGTTTGATATCACAACCTGTGGGGACACCTCTTTTTCCAACTGAAACAGTGCAAAAACTTTAGTTACTTCATTGTCTTTATCAAGCAATAGTATTACTGGTATTTATACCTAAAGGTGATAAATTTCTAAAATGGACTGGTTCATTTTTCAATTTGGAGAGTTACATTAATTGTTCAAAGAGGTTTTCAGAGAAATTTTACAGACTTAATAACAAACTGTGCAGATCATGATCAGACTACCTGGATGTGCACACTGATCATGATCTGCACTAGTAACTAGGGTAGAATCACATGTAACCTGGAACACTTTACTGTGTTAGCAAAAAACACAAAAAAACGTAACAAATGATGACAATGACTTCTTTGGTCCATGTTTACTTCGGTATGATGTTTCGCTGAGATATTACTAAAATCTAATTGGAAAGAGCAGTTGATGCTGACAGATGGAGTAAAGGATGGCTTAGCAACAGCTACTTACCATGGTGTGGACTTCATCCATCCATACAGAAACACAGTCTGTCAGGTCAGGTTGTCCCAACCACTTGCAATTTCTACCACACTTCCATGTTGCTGTACCTACAGAGGAATATATAGAAAGTTTTAATTAACAAATTTATTTGATGTACAGCATTTGATTGAATGGAGAAACTGTGCATCAGTTGTTGGGGAGACTGTTTGAGAGGTTCTAGTGATGCTGCAGGGAAAATCATGATGCAATGGAACAATTTTAGCCTCCATCTGCAATTTTCGACAATTATAACTACCTTTATGACTTTTACCACTTAATTTATAAACAAGGAATGGCTTTGTATAGGTTCTGCACTGTAATATTTGCAAATAATGACTTTATGCTCAACAATCCAATAATGGAACAACAAATAAACACAATCTAGGAATATGACATAACGAGGGTTGACCACAAAAATGTTATATGTCCTTCTTTATTTCATGTAAGTGAGGAAAGTTTTGTGATCAACCCTCAATATCTGCAAAATGCCAACACTGAATTCTGAATTATGGTCTACAATACCCAATTCTTATAAACAATAGACAGTTGTGACCCAAATGAAAGATTTACTGCTACCAATTAAATATGGAACTTCAACAGGTAAACCTACTGTGTGGTCTTAAAAAAAAGCACACGCCTTGGAAACAAACTTTCAAATTTACAATGAACATATATCATCTCCAGTGTACAGCTTTTTTTGCATGAATAAATCAACTTTACAGATTTTAAAATCACATTTAAATCTGACATTTTAGGTAATATGTACTGAAGTGGATTCATCAAACTCTAATAAATCATCATTTTTTAACAAAAGTTATTATGACATGTTACATAACAGTTTTACACAAGTTATGTCATCATAAAAATGTATCAGGTATTCATTTTCCATCAGATTCTGAAATATATTAATTAAGTAAACCAGAGTATTGCCGAAAAGCAGACAAGAGTAAGTTTGAAACTGCATTTTCAATCATTTACAACAATATGTCTTCACCCATTCCCTTTAAGGATACTGAAAATTCTAAAGTTCCCTCTCCACTTGTGTTAAAAAGTACTACCTCTCATATCTGCAGGACAGTCTGTGACCTTGACCTCTCCAGCACTGGTCTTCTGCCATAGCACTCCCTTAACTCTTTCCTCCTTGCAGTGCTTCTCATTGTTCCATTTCTCTGTATGTCCACCTGTATGTTTCTCTTCTTCTGTTGTTATGTCCTCAGCGCTTGTTGTCGTCGTCGGCTTGGACGTCGTCGAGGTGATGACGTGGTACGTTGGGTCAGTCTTCACCTCCTTGGCTATGAAATAAAAGAAATTACTGAATGAAACAGTGTGAACTTCATATATTGTCAGAAACAAAATTTTGCATCTTGTCAATACGCCAACCCAAATTAATTCCTTGATTCCTGTTCCATTATTCATTGACCAACAGCTATTTTTTTCTTTTTTCAATATTAACCAATAAGTCAAAAGCAACAAAAGTTTACAAGATATGGTTCGAGGTTGTTTATATGTATGCAGGGACAAACCACTAATGTGAAGCAGTTTTTTAGCAGGTTTCTTTTGCTAATTCTTTCAGAAGTACAATTTTACTAATTAAAATTACTTGCCAGTCGTATCATTGCTACCTTGAACGAGGATGGTGGACTATAAGCACATATTACAGCAAACAAAAATTCTTGAAAAAAATTTGAATTTCTCGGACCTGCTACATTTCGTTTATATTATTATATAATTTTGGTACAAGTATAACAAACAATTTTTGATTAGTTAATTTTCTTCAAATAAAATGCCAGTTTGAACCATTCTTCCAAATATTTCGACCCAACACCTTGCCAAAAACACCAGAATACTGCCTGTCCAATAAACCAAATAAAAATTTTGAAACATTCTCCTTCAAACTAAACAAACTCCATAATACAATAACACAAATGATTTAAAATGAATACTCTACACCTTTTTGCTTTTGCTTTTTGTACTTCGATACTTTAAATATTTGCTGAATGAATAAACAAACTTTCCAGAAACGCATTTAAACATGCATCAGAAAAACAAAACTACAATCAAAGATTTAAAGCTAGAGTGAAGACGAGTATAAAACAATCCATCACTGACATTCATTTGTTAACTTATCTGCAAGCAATCCCAATTTAAACATTAGCAAAACAAAAACCTACATCATTTAGTGATGGCTATCATAAAAAAAAAAAAAAAAAATCAGCATTCCAGTGCAGATCCATTGAAATAATGAGCTGCCAGGATGCGGAGAAGTTGTGGGAGGAAATAAATTATTTGAAATATTCTGCATTTTAAATGGCTAAAAGTTGTATGTTTTTTTCATATATAGGCAAACCTGTTTTAATAAGCCACTCAATGGATACATCAAAAATGCATTGATTGATACATCAGCATTGATTGCTGCAGGCAGGCGGCTGCAAAATTGAGGTGAACATTAACAGATGTTCAACTGTACATAATCACTGCATACCTGACAGTTGAACAAGTCATGCACTTGTCATGCATTTCAATCATAAAACAAAATGTAAATTTCTTCTTTACATGCATCAGAGAATGGGACTCTGTTTTAATGTTAACAATTTCATGTGAAAAAATAATATACAGTGAAACCTGTGGTAAGAGGCAAGCCTAGTATGATAACATAACTGGGTCAATTTAGCAGGTGGCTACTTCGTATAATTTGACTGTAAAAAGCAACAGCTCATTACATGCCTAGAATAAAGATATATACATTAATACTGAGTGTCAGCATTGTGGGGACTGAAGTGAAATAATTAAAAGGGTGCCAAGCGCAAAAAGTTGCTATATTCAAATGACTGCTTTCACAGTGTTGACTGCTTAATGTATGTATGACATTAAGACTGCAGTCACTGGATACTTCTTTTTATAATGTTGAAAAACATTAACATTTACATTTCTTTATATATGTCAAAAATTCTTCATTTATATGTGTCTAAAATTCTTCATAAATAAATGTGTCTAAAAGACAATGCACATAGATGTTATACATCACTAAATATAGTTGCATGCTAACAAGGTCATTCTTACATACTTAGGATACAAGCATGCATATCAATTTTTTTTTTTAGAGTTTGTACTAAACTTAATTTTAGTGTCGGTACCAGTAGTGTAAATCAATATAAATCTGCACATGAAATAATTGCCATTCTCAGACTTGAACTCGGTCCAGATGTACCAAGTTCAGTACCTGGACTATACTGGGCGGCTATTAAACTTACGAAACCTAAAAAGCTTTATAACAACTGCATATGAGCTGAGATGTGCGAAAACCAACATTTTCCTGTATAAAGTGACTATACCTTATATAGTGACTGTGCTGTATATAGGGTCAGTCAAAGGAGAAGAGAATGAAGTGACATCATTGCTGCACATGCCTATAATTTCAACCAAGTTGTCAGCAATGGATAACAGGTCAGTCAATTATTAATTAGACCATATGGTTTGATCCATGTATAGCCTGTTCTTATTTTGATATTAAAGACTGTTATATCTATCTGGAAATGCCAAGACTGATGTAGGTTTTGGCACATCAAGCTCTGATTTAGTGACCCTTACTCAGTATAGGTTTAAACTATTCATATGTAACTTTCTTCCACATGTGTAATGTGCAGTACTGTTTACATCTTATTTATAAAATATTGATTTACCTCCTTCACAGAAATACCGAACCTCAATGTACTTTTTGGTATCGGGACACGGGTCTCCAAACAGGGTGTTGCTGGCTTGAAACGTGCACCTTGTCTGGTTATCACATCTGTAGGGTTAACACACAAAATCGTAACAAAGGTTGCATGCGCATGTACAAAAGTCTGAATAATACATACAAGGAAATAGTTAAAACCCTCTGCAATGTGTAAATTGATTTTCTTACATTTTATGTATACAGGGAGGTACCTGTATATGTAAATATAACAGCCGCCCTAACATAATGCAAGGTTTGTCCTTAGACAGCTGTCACTGCTGTGCTGAGTGTCAACTGTGCAAATATGTACACGAAATAACAACAGCTTCTGACAATAAAGTTCCCATAATATTTGCAATCAAGTGCATTCAGTCTTAAAATGTCAACTTCTTGTGAGTCCAGGTTCCCTTGTGGGCCCCTGGCATAGAGCGGAAAAACTACCTCTTAAAGAACAAAATCCATCTGGGAAGACTGAAATATGTGCCTTTAATACTGTAATTGTGGGGTGGTTTTTGTTCAAGAGCAGAAAATTAATTCACAAATAAAGAAAGATCAGCTTGTGTAGGTGAAGACACTATTCACAGGTGTTACTGTCAGGGTGTATGGCTTTTACAGTGCAGAGAACTTTAACAATAATTTCAACTACATGTAAAAAAACAGGAATATTCACAAATTTTACACATGTACACTAATTCAACAGCAAACAACTACAAAACATGCATATGACAGTGTACATTTCTGCACATACAATACATATAAATGGCAACTACTACATAACACATAAATGTCATACTTGAAACAAGTATACGATATAACACCATTAATACTTCAAAGGCAATGCCTAAAAGTAATAATAAATAGACTAATCAATGTATAATAAAGACTGTAAATACTAAAGACGATTTCAATAATGATGCTGATGATGATGATGATGATTATTATTAAATGATAATGATGATTATTATTAAATGATGCTGATTATGATGCTGATGATGATAATGATGATAGTAATGAATAAGGAATCATAAATCACACGGCGTGCCTGCTGTAAACATAAATTCTGTTAAATATTTCTTCTTTGTTTGATGTTACATAACGGTATTTGTATAATGCTCAATTTTAACATATTACATGTCAGATACAAGTGGTAGTTTGGTTATCTGGGCTGCAATCTAGATGGGTGGTTATTTTTAAATGTCTACTTTTCTTCTAAATCAATTATTTATACAAACAAATTGCTGTTTTTACCAACTTTAATGATATTTCAGATCCTACCCTCATTACGTTCTTTTGAAAGGCTTCAGCATGTGTTTAAATTCTTTCATTAGTTAATGTGCACTCTATTCATACATTCAGACAAATTATTAATTGGAAAGGATCATTTTCATGTTCTTGATGTGCTTTTATCACATTCTCAATGAATAATATTCTGTATTACATCCAAAAATGCATTTATACTATAGACCATTTAGAGATAGACCTATGATTTAATACAAATCAAATTGGGAGTACAGTCTAGATTTGTCATTACAAAAAGCCCCTTATTAATATTTGACCTTGTCCACAGTGTAGATCATGATCTTTGCTATCTGTCATGATCTTTCCACTGATTATCCCCTTGAACAATAATAGTACAGTCCAAATTGAAAGATGGGTAAGTCTATTTAAGAAATTAAGGGGGAATGATACACTGTAATTATAGAACATGTCAACTGGTGCTATAGTAAATTTGGTGCCAGATCTAGATAGTGTACTGTAAGGTGGGATCATCAAAAGACTGACGGCTGGCAAAAAATCAAACTGGGAGGTAACCCTGCTTCTTTAATGAATCTAGGATGAGAGCAATTAATTTGAATGTTCATAAAACGAATTCCAGAACATTTCTTGTAATAGCTTCTTTTAAAATAAAAACATGCAATAAAAATGCCTGATAAATAAACTTGCCTGCGGGATTAATTTTATGGTTTATGAGGAACACATTTTTCATGTAGTTACTTTTCAAATGGTATTAAGAGATACTGGTACTTTTGAAACAAAATTTTAGCAAATTTAATAAATTAAAACAAAATATCTAAATGAAAGAAAATTTAGTAACCCACAGAATTTTCATGTTTGACAGTTTAAAATCAGTTTTGGTCAGTCAGGACTTGTGTTCAACAGTCATTCTTCAATCACAAAGGTCACTATACCTGTCAAAAGATTACAAGAGTACTGGTTACATAATGAAGACATTTTAGTCCAGGTAATGTCAAATAAATGTTCAACTGTACAGGGAAATTCTTTACATCAAACCTTAATACACCAATCCTTTACATTTTGCACATTCTAATTTTCTTCTCAAATTTTTTTGTCGGCATGACATAAACGTACTCCTACATGTCGTCAGTAAAAACGACAAACAAAATACGTTTTACGTATGTCCAAAAAAAGTTCAGAAACCAAAGCCAGAGAGATTGTCTTACATATGAATTTATTTTGCTCTTTTTTTATAGGTAAGATGTCATTCACATACTCGTTAATTTTTCGTTATTTGCCCTTTAAACGACCTGCTTTTAAGGCTTTTTAAAGCAGGCAAACCCTATCTATTTCAGATCTAAAGTCAATTTATTTCAAGCAACTCCCATAAACTAGCATCAGCAACTGACCACTACTTTCTCTCAAAGAATCTGCCATTGACCGGAATCAAACTCAAAATCTGCGGGTTATCAATACCTTTCGTCAACAAGTTTGCTGGATTTCTATTCAGTGCCCACCATTATTTTGCAAATTAAACATTGCAATTTTACCAGTGAATGTGCCTTGTATAATACCCAGTAGTGTATTTCGAAATCTTAAAAGTTTCTTTAAAGTAAATGTAATTTCTTTACAGAAGATGGCACATTGTCATATTCTAAGAAACAATGAAGGATTGTCATCTATGTACTTGCATTTCTTATTCATTAATTGTACTGTCTTATGACACTCAGAGGCTGATTTGAATCACGTGTCACCACAATGATATATAAAACCTATTGTTTATAGAAAATCTCAAGTGCTTGTAAAATTAAAATATTACTAAGATATTGACTAAAGTCACTGAAATCATATTTTTAGTGAAAGTGAGAAAATTTAATATATTCAGTCATTGTTGTAAAGAAATTATTCGGCCAAAATGTTGTTTACTTTGCAAATGAATCTTTAGAAAAAAAAGGCATTAATGAATTTACTCTGAGCATGACTCATGGATGAATTAATGATGGAGCATTAAAAAAAACATTTAAAAAAAAAAAACCGCATAAAGAACAGAAAAACAAAGCTTTCCAATCACCCAGAGTGACAGAACATCTCAGACAATGACACAGCAGATTTCAGACTTTCAATTATTTTCACTTGAACTCCTAAATCACCCTTATTCCAAATTCCTTTGTCTTGCTGTTTCATTAAATCAGCTAAAAACAGAACCCTTGAAAATCCCTTCATACACAAAGAGCAATTTTGTCCAAGAATTTCTAATTACGGCAGACAATCACCCCTGTCTAATTCCAATAATCTTAAGATTAAGGCACAATTCAATTTCCCCCCAGACGTTTCCGCTGAAATTAGACGGCAGTGCTGGAGTTAACTGCGGTGTTAAAAAAGTACCCTGAAGAATTTCTGAACTACAAACGTAATTATCTTGCACATGCAACTTTTTCCTGGGATGTCAAACGAAGGGATGGGTAACATGCAAAGTGATGTGTACACATAATTTCCTTTTTTACGTCTGCGACTTTTCTTTGTTATATGGCTGTCAAAAAGGTCATAAACCAGACAGGCGTCGGAATCATTATGTACATTCAGAATATTGCGACCAGTAGTGAAGAAGACCTTTCAAGACTGAGATGTCACATCCCAAACTTTTACGCGATCAAGATTGAACAACCTTAGCATGACACAATAGTAACGTCCACAAGAATTCTTTCCTTTTTGCACCACTTTGTCATTAAAAAGTTTCGTTACAAAATGTCTCACTAAATTTAATTGTTTTCTTTGACCGAAAAGCAAACGGCTGCCTTCATATAACAGTGAATGCCAGAATTGGGCAAGAAAATTTCACTTTAAAAAATTATGCATGTGACAATCTTGTTAGCCCTAAGCTCTTACTGGTAGAACAGAAGAGCCTCTGTATGGACAGAACGGTCTCTGTATGGTGCTGAATCTGTATTTCCTACGCAACACTGCAGATTTGCAGAATTAAAAACATGGAATAAACAGAAGTCTAAGGGGATAAGCACAATAAATAAACTAAGCAAGTATTGGACTTGAATGACCATAAATCATAATTGTTTGTTCTTCCAGCTGTTGGACTCATTTCCACATTATTTTGTTTGATAAATGAAATAAATGGAAAAACAAATTAACATGTAAACGGTCATATTGTCCGACAATAGGAACGGTTTCAAATTACACTAATCAGTAAATTGCAGGTGGCCATATTGAATAAACCCTAAAGGTAATACCATCGGCACAAAAAAACATTTGATACACAATGTTTTTGTGGACTGGTTCTCTATATATTTTACCCGTCCAGACATGGTAATTATCGAACTTTAAATTTCTGTGCAGTTATTCATAAAATTTCATAGTGTTTCAAAAAGGAAGATTATATCAAAATGTGACTAAGTCTGCATGATACATAAAAGTGTAAAATTCAATGCAATCGCAAAACTATAAATAATGTGCGTAGAACCTGCCTGACAAAATTGATATAGGTAACAAAGCATTGATATAAATAAAGTTACATGGTGCAAAAATCAAATAAACCCACACCAATATTTTGAAAAGTGTCAAGATTCAAGAGTCTTAAAATTTAAGATAATTCTAACAAAATATAAACAAATACTGACTTCAGAATCAGGGAACAAAGAAATAATTTACTGGAAAAAAATTAACAAATGATTTGGGACAACAACTGTAACAAGATGCAACAAAACCTAGTTACTAGGGACATCATCATGCTTGTTGCTAGGAAACATGCATCCATAGCAACCTGGCTTACCCTTTGGGCACCAGTATTCTATCATCAGATATTTGGGCGTAGAGGGACAAGGGTCACCAAATATATCATTATGTGCCCTAACATCACAATTCAGCTTATTGTCACACCTAGAAACGTGTATGAAATGAGATGCCATGATATAAATTTTGTTTTGAGCCTTGCTGTAGAAAAACCAACATTTACATCTTTTGCAGACATCACACTCAGACCAACTAACTTTTCAAACTTGGAAAACCTACATGTACAACTGTGACAATGTCACACAAGTTTTCCTTGAAGAGTAAGTAATTAACGCGAATTCAAACTAGATTTGTATAGGTGCATATGCACCGAACAGGCAGGTCGGAGTACAGACTGATTGCAAAAACTATGAAAGTTGGTTTCCATACAGTGTGGCTACAATTCAAAATAAACAAAATTAAAATTATACACTGGAAATGACATGGTAATATTGTGAGACAAGACCAACAGAATAGCAACAATAAAACAACATTACTTATTCAGTGTCTGAAACTTAAACACACATAACATTTACTCACTGAAGTCTAATCAGTGGTTCATTGTATTGTAAAATCACAGTTATTGCATGATTATGACCTTCGTTAGTTAAATATTCATGATCACTGACTGTAGAAATACTGTTTCCAAACCAGCCTTAATTACGCAAGTGAGTAAACTAAAAGTAATCACGTATATATCTTGTGCAAATCTTGCGGCAGGTGAATTATCATACATGACTTTATACGCTGACACACAAGGGAGATAAACATAGGCACAAATCTGAAGATTACCTTTCTCTGACTACTTCCATTGAGATCTTTGAGCTACACTGTACGTTCCAACCTTTGTGGATGCCATCTTGGTTACAGACAACCAGACTGAACCGGCCATAGTTAGCGAGAAGGATACGTATCCTTTTACTCGGATCTTTGCAGCTCAGGTGAATGTAACTGTCCTGACACGCAAACGCAACCTTCCGTTCTTCTTTGGACGGGTATGTTGATGGATCTAAAATGTAATAGGAGTCTGTGACAAATTTTGACTGTAACACAGTAGACATTTGAGTATAAATCACAATAAGTTTTCACATTCCACGTCGTAACATCCCTGACACATTACATTCACTCTTCTGGTCAGGAGCCAAAGACCTATTTTCTTAAATAAAATTGTAATATATAAACTTCTCCTGTCTTTCTGCCATACCAGTGTTAACATCAGATTGGCCTTTAGTGAATGTGGATAGCAAATTACTTGAGGTGGTCTGCATAATTCAACTTTGTAAAGAAAGAAGTCAATGACACACATTTAAGTAACATGACACTTTTAAACATCGGTTGTTATATTACAGTGACTGCGACCTTGTGAATATGAGTAAATAGTGACATTTTTGGGGATAAAGGAAACGAAAATCCTTTAATGAAGTTAGGAGCCAAAATGCAAGGCACTTTTCTGAGGTGATGAGCCCCTGCTGTAGTTTAAGAGAAAATTCCCCTTGTAGAAAAGAGAATGTCTTTAACTTATTTCCGCACAAACATGCAAATATTTCCAAACTTTAACTGTGTTTATAGAGTATTTATCTCATAGTTTTTGAAACCTTAGAATAATTGTAAAAAAAAATCTCATTTGTTTTAGATTGTAACAACAGTGGTTGTTGTCAAACTCTGACAGCATACAAGCACAACCCATAATAAAACATGTAAACTAAAACCCTGTGATTACAGGAAAGCTACCGACTTCTGCCACTGTATCCAATTAATGTCCATCCTTTTCTATACAGATATGTCCTATTTTTCTTGTTATTTGTTTTGCTAAAGAAGTAGAAAACTAGAGTTGAGTCCGAGGCGAGACTGCTTTTAATTTTCACTGATGAGCATATCCTTGTATTTTACAGAGACTGACTGAAATAGTATGTGAAACTTGCTTGATCACCGATTCCAAGAGATCTAGCCGGTATTTGCACATTTGTACAGTAGGCTTGATTTATGTTAATTGCCAAAAAAAGCTTGCATCATAGTGCTAGAAGGTACAAGTACTGCACAAACCTTATACTGTGCCTGCCCCCTATCGTAGTTGCAATAAATTTTGATGAACATTTGGGTTTTGAATCCAACCCTCAACTCTAACAAAAATCTTCCTCATTGAGCTTGTTAGCAACATCAATAAAGCACAATATCAACTATGAATTTATTGCACTTTTCCGTTTTACAGAATGTAAAAAATGCTCTGTTTTAATGAAAAAGAATGGGAAAACTTTAATCATGGCACATAATAATTGAAGTGTTAAAATTGTTAAAGATTATTTATTATCTTTCCAGAAATAAAATCCAGGAAAGATGTCTCCTTTTTAATGCTTTTTTTTACTTCCATGGAAAATTAAAGAGATAATAGAATATTTAAGTCAATTCTGGTAACAATTTAATCCAAATGCCCCAGTTTCTCTTTTTCTTTCATTTAACTACTCTGAATGTAGTACAGGCTGGTCTAAAGCAATGACAGCTGATTCTTTGAACTGTTTTTTTTTTCAACTTACCTAACACTTCTTGTTTCTACATTGTTAGCAACAAGTCACTGAGGTCTCCAAAATAAATGACATTTTTAAATTTTAGATAAACGGAGGAGGGCAAAACGAAACGGACCAACAAGCAAGGACAACAATTTCCCTAACACTCCTATGGACTCAAGCTTAATTACTACGAGATTTCTACATGAACAGCGGCATTGGTCAATGAAAAATGTAGCTCTTACTTAGTTCATTTTAGAAAATGAGCTAAAATAAACTACTGGCATGAGACCAGTTTCCGAATCGTACCAGTTTCCGACTACTTGTTATCATAGCTTTAGCGTAACTCTTCAGAATGGGAGTACCATATAATTTCGAACATTATCATCCTATCAAGCAGAAAACAAAATTTCATTTTCTAAAGATAAACATTTTCAAAGAAATTCTACATTTTATCTCTGTCACTGAATTTGTTTACATCTCAACATGTGAGGGAAATACGCACGCGCGGGAGATAACCACTTAGTGTGCACAATGTAAATGGCAGTTTCCCGCCTTGGCACAGACGAACTTCTAAAACTCCTCTGAAATTCTTATTTTTCATTAAACCTGATATCAATTCACTTTAATTAAATCAAAGTGTGCTGATAAACAAAAATTGCTTGCAAAACATAGCATAGTCCAAGTGTTGTGAAATGATAATACAGTGATGTACGAAATGGAACGGCAAGGAAGGGATAATAGACAGACACTCGTTACGAGCGTCGGAAAAGCAGTGTAAGAAATTTACACTTTAGGAAATAAAAGTTCTTGCAGACATAAATCATTTATGATTCCAAAACTGTTCAAGATAAAATAATGTCGGAAACTGGTACTGTACCTTAACTAATTAACATTAATTAGGCTATCCTTTCGGAGCCCCAATTTAGGTACGCATGCGCAAAAGATACTGGTCTTGTTTACATCATTGAAAAGGGGATAAACTTACGTTTGTAAATGTGAAGATGACTTCTGTTTACAAGACACATTTTCAAAATAATATACAGAAAACCTCGATTTTTTGTCGGAAACTGGTCTCATACCAGTACTCATAAAATAAAACGTGTTAAATTTACTTGACGAGTTTAATATTCATCAGTCAATTCTTAAAATTAATGAGACTAGTTAAAACAGTTTTCTAGTTTAACATGTGCTGTAAAATATTAGAGAAAAAAATTAAGACACAATAACATTTAACATTCTAAACCACATCCATTTCATAGACCACAATAATTATGAATGCATAAAAAAACGCAGTAGTATATGGTATGTAGTATGTAACATAGTACATATCAGCCTAAAGTATACTTATTTTCCATATATCAGTTCATCATACAGGCAATTTATAAACATCACCCTGACAATTTGACGTTCTGATTGAAGAAAATAAGCCACTTATTACATGTAAATTACTCTTCAGTCTGCTGACTTTCTTGTATAATTTATTTACTCTTTTTTACTTTTAAAATTAGTTTCCTTTTATCTTTCAAGGGCACTGGAATAAAAGGTTTCATGATTTCATGAACCTAGGAATTATGCTTTTCAAATTACACATAAGACAAGCTGAAAAATGCCCATATTTTGGATAGTCAAGGGCCATAACTCTGCTCTTACTAGTGGCAGGATATAGCATGCTGATCAACATTTCCATATTAAGCATGTGAAGGAATCACAATTTTAGCTACCAAACCATTTGAGTGATGGTGAAAAGCTAAAAATGACAATTTTACGTGTGTTACATGTGACACAACCTTCGGACTCATCCATGGACCGGACAAAGGGCAAACATGTTGCAGGCAATTGAATTCCAAAAAAAACTTATTCTGATCATGTGATGAACTTTGTGTCAATTTTACTAAATGACTTTTGTAACCTATTTATTTATGTACTTACATTCTGCAGTGAGAAGTCTGGTCAAACTCAGGAGCAGGAAACACGAGACTAACAAGTATCCCATCATGCATCACATTAATCCAAGTTCAAGTTTTCTTCTGTTACACTCCTTACGAATCTTGTTACTATCTATTGAAAAATACTGTACAACTGTTACACTCCTTACAACACAGTTGTCTATCACTTTAGAGGTTTAACTGTTACACTCCTGATGAAACTTGTAATGTTTACACTGTACACTAATTTTTTACACACTTATTACTGCCACTTATTTCAGTGCTAACCAAGTGGTTTGAATTTTCTTTAGTCTTTGATCTTTCCTTTTACTGTCTTTGACTAGTGTTCTTTTATGATGAATTTCAAATGTCTTACCTATATTCACCAAGTGTTTGCACAAAATTAACTAAATGCTCTGATTATTCAGCAAATGATAATCCTACGCAAAAAAAACAACAAAAGTAATGATGAACACCAGTCTTCTCTTTAGCAATATCGTTCACTTGAACAGGAATAACTACACCAGCTATGAAATCACTTTTAACGTTTTCAGACTTTCCTTCCCCCACTTCAAAATAAAGCTGATTGATGGAATTTCTTTGATGGTTTTCCAATATCCTTTTTTGTTCCTAACTTCAACTCCTTCATAAAACTCTCTCTTCAACATTAACACTTCAACAACTGAAAATAAAAAATGTTATATTCATTTTATGTTTAAATGTAAACATTCTGTTTTGTAACATACCAAGCGTGAAGTTCAATAATCTTAATCATGCGGTTTAGAATATAAAAGAAATATTAAATCAAGTCAATTGACAAATCTTCAGCTGCACTGATGTGTTACATTGACTGGCTTAAAAAGTTATGCATAAACTTTTGAAATGCAACACACATTTAAACAACACCAGCTAACTTTTCAAAGTGTTTATCTATGATCGAATGTCAACATTGTCGACACAGGTTTAGGTCACATCGGGTCAGGTTTACAAATATGGTCATATTCCCTATTGATACAATGAATTTACGTTGACGCCACAACTTAATCTTTAAGATAACCAAAATTTAATATTCCCAGCATGAATCATATTCCGCAAATGTATAAATATCTCAGTCGCAACGTGATACAATATAAATGGTACAAGTTTAGTCACGGTATTTTTGAGTCGTGCTATATGCGTATCAAGAAATGATCAGAATAAACAATGTACTAATTGAAGTAATAATGACTATAAATTATGATGCACTTAGGAAACAAAAGTGAAAGTGGCCAAAAATAGTATATGGTTAAACCACAGTGGTAAAATGAAGAGACCCTGCTATTCATACTCTCAAATCATGCTCTCGAGATGATCTGTATGTAAGTTCAAAATCTTAGCTCCTGTAGCTGCTGTATGGTAAGAAACCAGTTAAAATTACAGACCACATCACAGACACATTGAGGGTGACAGAATAAACATAAGTTTGTCAAGTTGTTCACTTCCTTTAAAAGATAACAAATGTCTCCTTGGAAAGTTAGCAAAACTCTCTTCCTTTGAAAGATGGCAAAAACCATTTTTCTTGGAAAAACAGCAGAGTTCCGTATCGTTTGAAAGCTAGCAATGACCCATTTCCTCCTTTAAAAGGTAGCAAGTCCTTTTCTTTGAAAAGATACCAATAACCCCTTTCCTTTGAAAGATAGTCCTTTTTCTTTGAAATATAGCAAAAACCCCATTTCCTTTGAAAGATAGCAAAAGTCCCTTTATTTTGAAAGACAGCAACATTGTTTTCTTTGAAAGATCATCAAAACCCTTTTCCTTTAAAATATAGCAAACATTCCTTTTCTTTTGAAAAGGAGAAAAAGTATTTTCCTATGAAAGATAGCTAAAACCCCTTTTCTAGAAAAGATAGCAAAAGTCCCTTTACATTGAAAGACAGCAACATTTTTTTCTTTGAAAGATATCAAAACCCTTTATGTTTGGAAGATAGCAAAAATCCTTTTCCTTCGAAAATTCCTTTTCCCTTAAAAGATAGCATTTGAAAGGTAGCAAGTCTTTTTCCATTAAAATATAGATAAAAATCCCTTTTCATGAAAATATAGATAAAATCCACTTCCTTTGAAAAACTAGCAGCCTTCTTTCTTTCAAAAGTGGAAAAGCTATTTGCTTTAGAAAAGTAGGAAAAGAAGCAAAAAGCCAGCACAGGAATATTTGTAGGAGAGATCTAACATCACTGGCAATGTGAATAATTAGCATTTAACTTATGGTGTGACATAATCTAAAGAATTGATCTTAACTCCAAAAAGTTATATCAGCGTAAATGTCCAAATTCTAAATTAAGATTTTAGGTCTTTCAATAGCTTACGGAATGTGCATGTGTCCTGTTTCAACATTAATGTGAAAATGAGATCCATAATATCCATTGAAAACCTTTACAGTAGTCGATGTTTAACAGATCTTATCATACAAGAATAAACATTTTTATGCTGTGAAATTATACATAACATGTAAAAATGCAAATTCCGTCTATTGAATATAAGAATTAATCCTTTACAAATCACAGGTGAAATATTATACAACAAGCATTTAAATGATACAAAATATGCAATGTTGAAATATGCAAATTCAGTAATGTTAAAACTGCTTTAATTTTTTGTAACAAAATATCCAATTTGTTCAGAGAGATATTTTTAATTCATTACTTTGACAATGTTATTTATAATTCAAAAATACACAAAATAGCATTTTGATGATGCAGGTGCAGTTAACATTCTTCTGTGTAAATCTTCTTGAAATTTGACAATTTGGAAAGATATATAGTGAAAAGATGTATGGGTATAAAAGGCAGGAAAAGACATGTAGGGAAGAAGGGAGTGCAGTGAAGCTTGTCTCTGTTGCTGAGGGCTGTGATGATATGAAGGGTTATCACTAGAAAAACTTTAGATGACAGAATTTTGGGGGGTGTGTGTGAAGGGTGGGGGTAGTTTGAGCATGTTTTCCTTATGTTTCCCAAACAGACAGAAAATGACAAAAAGTTAAAGTTGCTTAGAACAGTCTATTTAAAATGGAATTATGCACATTTTTTTCAAGTAAAAATCCAGCTGAAATAGGAGTGTGTAAAAAGGGTAGAGGAAATAATAACTTTTAACCCAATACACCAAACTCTTCCTGCTACCAGTACAAAATAATAACTTTCCAAATATTACGTATACTATTTTAACTGGGATAGTCAACTTAAAAAAAATGCATGTAGGAGTTGCTTCCTTTCCACTGCCAAAATCTCTACCAACAACAACAATAACACAAGGGAAATCAGTGTGAAGAAAGGAACTATTATTTTGTTAGTCCATTTTTTCATTTCTAAAGCACAAACTTCTAATACTAATGTGGCATTATCATTTAAATGCACAGCAACAGAAAATTGCTTTTATAAAACTGTCACCAAAAATACACGATGTGCAGTAAGATGCGCATAATGTCACTTTAAACTTGGACTATTTCATATACATGTTTAAATGCAGTTTATCAAATCACAGTGTACACTAGATGGCGCCTAATTAACCTTTACTCTTAGTCTCCTTTAACTTTTATAGATTGACAACTACAATGATCCATCAACACAAAATATTAAAAGCATGTTGCTCTATTCTGCTGATTAATCATTTTTCCCAAATCCAACCATATTAAGGTCTTGAAACAAAGCAATAAGATGCAAAGTTTGCAAAAAAAAACTTGTTCATAAAAATTGGCAGATTAATTGGTGCCATAACTTTTTTCATTGTCTGTTTAACATTGTCATTTTCCATTCTTTTGTTGCATCCCCTAAAAACATACAATCGATTTCTGTTATAACATATTTGTTTTTGGCAGACCTAATTTTTGTTTAAAACTTGCCAACTAACAAAATGACAATTATCATACAAAAAAGTAAAACTTATAGTATATTTTGCTCTTTTGAATACATTTTGTGTCATTTTAGCAGAAATTTCATCTCGATAAATTCAGATTTTAGAATGTTATTATTAACAGTTATTGTGCATTATTATGATGTTTGGGGTAATTAACTGGAAGTCACTGGTACAATAATTTCCGTATGCCATGGCATTGAATAAATTTTCGATACAAAAGAAATCGTTGAATCTGACATTGAACTAAATTCCACTGGTAAACAGTCAGTATTCTAAATTTGCTACAAAGACAAAAATGGTTGATGATAATGAGGAATAGGTCCCATATAAACATTTCTTTTTGAATAACAGTTCATTTGGTTAATATTAGGTATGTGGTAAAACCCTGACCTGACCAACAAGAACACATCTAATGACCGACCTGAAATATTCGCATATGACAAACACCAATAGCGTTATCATTTCAGTATCAAAAATATGCATTTGGTATACATGTGTATGCAAACATATTTTTCGTTAAGGCCATTATTTTTTTTTATTTGTTTACATGAATGAAGATTTTTAAGGTTTAAAAGCTGAAAAGGAGTAAAAAAAAAAGAAACGGAAAAACTTTGTTTGAAAAACCTTTGGGCTTGTTTTAAATCCGACATAAGAACACCCCTCCTGAGCAAAATGCCCTTGAAAATTTGTTGACTCTTTTAGGAAAATATATTATTTAAGGAGGGAATGGGGCCGAATTTGGCCCAAATCGCACTCAAAAATAACTAAATTTTCAGATAAAAATACTGGTGTCAGTAACAAAACTGATTAACAACAGGCATTATTGTTAAAAAAATAAAAAAATCTATTTTTATCTTTTTTAGAGGCATGTGAATACCGTCGAATTTCTTTGGTATAATTAACAAAAAACGGGGTCGCGAAAATAGATGACAAACGAAAAATCGGCGATTTTCGGCTGACTATTTCAAATGTAAGGTATCAAATCATTGCAAGAAGTGATTATGAAACGCTTTTATTGATGGAAACTTACATTTTATAACAATTTTGGCAAGCATTTGATTAATTTAATCAAAACTTCTGTCAGCATTCATTTTAGGGGATTTTTGTCAAAAATGGGAAATATACATCATGTTAGGAGGGGAATGGGGCTGAATTATTGTCCCAAATCGGTCTGAAAAAATTAACAAGACGAAGCGCTTCTTGACAGTTATCATTGTATAAACGGACCTCTTAACATTTTAAGAATTTTGAAAAAAAAAATTTGAAAAAAAAATTTTTTTCGAGTTATTTTTTCTTGCTTACAGAAAAATAGGGGTCAGATGGTTCGAGTAACGTACAAATCAAAAACACTGGCCTAAAGTAATAATCTCAAATGGTTAAGTCAACTGAAGTGGACCTGAGTTTCCTAAGTTCAAAAATAGGGCCATAATTCAACTATAAACCCCCCCTTTTTACCGACTTCTGAGTATTCTTTGTTTATAGTTTTCAGGAAATTACCGGTTCTCCTGCTTTCCATGCTTTTGGGATCATGAAAATGGTTCCAAATTGAAAGACCGATTCCAATCTTTGCTAACTAATTCTCCAACATTATGATGGTCAGGAAAAATGTTTAAAATTTAAAAACTTAACCAAGAATCTAAGTAACAATGATTAAAGGGCCTTAATTTTTAAATACAAATACCCTAATACAGAGTTACCTTCGTAAATTTCCACTTACAGGTGGAGGTAATGATGTAAACATTTGCATTCAATAGTTTCAAAGCAATATCTCAAAGGGTTAAGGCACTGATAAGTGGATTTTACCCATATTCAGGGCGGATGTAGATTTGCTCTTAAGGGGCGTAAAAAGTGGCATTGTTAGTTCTGCTCAAAACTTATAAGACGGCAATTATGATGTGTTTTATTCTCTGTTTTGATGAAGGTCAATAATGGTAAAGCAAGTATGGTATAAATTTCATGTATAAAAGGCAATAACAATTCAGGCCTGCCAAAGGTTTTGAAATAAAAGTGAGGGGTTGGGGCATGCCCCCCGAAACTTTTCAAGGGTGCCAATTGCTTTTCAATTTTTACTTTTGACTTTTAAGATCATGGAAACAGAAAATATAAATTTCTGACAAAATCTTGACAGAGTTATGTACTTTTGTCTGTAGATGGATGTTACTGATGGTAAAACAGAGTTTTATGGTAAGTTTCAATTGCACAAACCTCTAGATACTCTTTAAATAAAGTAGGAAAACTGTGACTATTGTAAAACAAATTATTAAATAGAACACCATCTTATACTTACTACTCTGAGAAATATTACAGTCTGTATGCCACAAAGTTTTCCTTGCAATAGGACGGTAGCATACACTTCCACTTAATATACTTGTATAAATTTGTATATATGCTTTGCACAACTATTGTAGTTCTAAACAATATATAACAGTGTAAACCTAACAGGGATTTGAGGTATATTCAGTAAGTAAGACTCAGTGTAATTTGAAACTGAAAAAAACTGCTCTTTCTATTCCTTGGTTTTAATCAATCGACCCCTTATTAATGTAAAGTATTTAAGAGTATGCATGTTTATATTGTCGACCACATTCTAGAGACTACCATCATGTAAATTGGTCAAATGTTTGTCTCAATGATTTCTAGGTCAAGTTTGAATCTGGATCATCTGGAGTTATATAGAAACTACAATGTAGGTCACACGGTCAAATTAAAGAAGAACCTTGTAAACACTCTAAAAGCCATATTTTATAGCCAATCAAATGAACATTGGTCAAAATGTTTGTCTATGTTATATTGGTATGGTGGTCACCTTGGATCCAAAACTAGGTAACAAGATCAGCTCAAGAGATAACTTTTTGCTCTAAAAGTCACATCTTATAACTAATTTTATTCCATGTAAGCCAGAATCTTCCGGTCTTGGTGATTGCATAACTAAATCTGGGATAAATAAAGATAAAGGATAGATTTTGATGACACTGTGTAAAAATTAGGCCATGCACTCAGGTGGACGATATAGGTCAAGAACGTTGGCAGTTCTAGTCAAGTGAAGAAAATCAGTCGATTTAATATGTCTCTTTGTTTTTTAACGTCTCAAAATCGGTTCAAGTCTAATACAGCTCTTTTAATACAAGTCATCAACATTTGAGAACGCTATTTTTTTGAACATGCAGACAATTTTTTCCTTGTTGTGCAATATTATGATATTTACAAGAATATACATATTCTGAAATGGCATTTAAAACAAGAAAACTGTGATACAATGTGTCACACAACTACTGTGATTAATTAAGTCTGGGCCAAAAGAACTCTAGTTAACCAATTCTGGTTAAACAAGCAAAACGTGAAACAACACCACATCTACTGACACCGTATATCAACACTTCACTGTTATCAAATAATAGGTATACAGTATGCCTTATTTTTTCATTGCCATTATCCTTATTTGTTTGACATGAATGAAGATTTTAATGGTTTAAAAGCTGAAAATGATTAGTAAAACAGAAGAAAAAAGTTTTAAAAATTTGGGTTTGGACGGGATTCCAGAAGGCCTGCTCAGTTAACAGTTGTAGACGCATTAACCAATTATGCCACAGAGATCGAGTACACGACTAAGGAAAAAAATAAATAAAATATTGTATATAATTAAAAAGTCAATGTAATATTCAGTCTAATGTGCTTCTATTACTTTATATGTCAAAAGCGGATGAGTGAAAAAACAAACAGTTTATTCTATTCCAAAACGTGAAACGCGTTAATTTGAATATATGGCAAGGTCAATAAAAACGCGACAACTCTTGCATTTCTAAAATGACTGTGTGCGTGATACAGTTTTCATCTCAGTAGTAGCCAATTTCGAAATGAAGAGAGGCAAATATTTGATCTAGTGCTTAAGTCTCCATGCATCTTTTCGTACCCCGTATTAAATATAGCTGGCCCCTTTCATATAAGTAATAGTAATACTGTAGTGAAACATTTCAATTAACTCTGCTGACAGCAAATTATCATAAGCCATTTGTGACCAGTGCAGATCATGACCTTCACTGTTCACTATTCAGTCAATACATTTTTGCTGACGATCCCATTGAACAATTTGTGATACTGCCCAAACTGAAAGACAGGCAAGTCCATTAATGAAATTCAAGGTGATAAAGGTTGAAGATCCATCAGGCTTCTTGTCCAAAACCAAAGATGTACTGACCACATTTACAGCTTTAAAATAAACCTTAATAAGACATCAAATCACGGTGGAGCAACAACTTCTTATACAAAACACAACAGCTTCGTAACTTACTATTTCCACCAAAATTCACACTTATTTTGAGAAATTAATATTCTTAAATCACTTCTGTCTTCCCTACTATTTTCCCACTATTTTTCTGCTTTTTGTCACAGTTCCTTTTCTCAGTATTGAGTAAAAAGCCAAACACTCTAAGTAAAAATATCCATAACCAAATACATGTATTTCAATCAATTACCATGTACAGTGTATTATTCCTCTAATATATGTGCCACAAGACTTTGTGTATAATCCACACTTTTTCCTCCCAGTTACCTCATGTATCTATAACTTGCCGATATTAAAGAACACAGCACAACCATCCCATAATGAGGCTCCGAAAATGCAAGTCCATGCAATCGCTCACATTGAAATTGTGTACTGCAATACGAAATCTCGTCTACCATCCATACAAACATACATGGATACGGACCAATAATGACATTCATAAAATACCATACAAAAAAGCGTTATAAAAGGCAACACAGCGACTCAGAATGTCAGCGATGACAGTTACTTCTATGATGGTTTAAATACTACAGTGGGGCAAAATATCCCCTTACATTTCAATAACCAACAAAATAACATGAAACTATTCTCTCAAGGAGATTAATTTGAGACCAAGAAAGGTATTTCATAGATCCATTAAAACAGTATTTATATCAAATATACCTTATGATAATTTTATTTCTATTGGTTAATAGTTAGGCAAATATTTGATGTAGCCAAGTTTATATACCAGCGGTAATAAAAATATGCCAAATATGAACATTAATATGTTCATGCCATAAAACACAACCTTGTTCATAATTTCCTTCAGTTAAACCTAAACAGATGTGAAGCAGTGATATATACCTGCATACTTTTCATACTTGTTTTCTGTTTAGAAATTTCTCATAAATAATATACAAAATAAACTGTTGATAACCTAAATTAAGCAGCAATCTCCCTCCAGCATCCAATACTTAAATGTGTGTAAAGTAGCATCTGTTTATTTAAGATACCTGTATTAAAGCAACTTCCGGCTTTAAGTGGCCACTTTGCAAAAAATGCAGGTTTGAATGTATACAATTAAAAATTGTGTTATTTTGCATAGGTTATACTGCCATATATCTATGGTAAGCAGCTAGTATTGATCTATCCTAAAAATAACCAACATTCTTCACTTTGCCATCTTAATATTGTCATATTTCACTATGTATTTCTTTGGTACTCTTGCAAGAACTAACAAGATGGTACACTGTTTGTCTCAACCTCTTTAAGGATTTTGCTTGCAATTATATTGTTTTATTCATCCTTGTAATTGGTATATGCAAAAAAAAAGATTTAAGATTTTCTATTTTGCTTTTTTTTTTTTTTTTTTTTTCCTTCGGGGGGATTTTTGTGACTGAAACTCAATAATGTCTTAAGATGTAAAAAACTTGAACAAAAAGGCCAAAAAAGGCCAGTAAATCGCCTATACACATGCGTCTATAGGTCCGTGACTGGATTTTGGGTTTTAAACCCCTAGTAAGTTCTGAAATTAAACATATTCAACAAATACATTAAATTTTATCATTTAGAAAAAGGAAATAAAAAATGGACGTTACCTTTGGTGTTTCCGTAAAAAGTTGTTTTCGGTAATCAGGAATAGCGGCCACCCCTGTGTATTTAGCTGTATATCCTTATGAACAGGTATTAAAGACCTGTCGCACAACTGATTTTTTGGTGATTTTACCTGGCTATTTCATAGATATCAAGATATTGAGTGCAAAAAATTTTGCAAATATAATTTACACCGGGTCTAAATAGGGGGGGGTTGTGATAAGGTACTTTGACCTTGAAACATTGGTGATTTTTTTTTTTTTTTTTTTGGGGGGGGGGGGGGGGTTTTTTTTTTTTTTTTTTTTTGGATTATATTTTCCCCCCGGGGGGGGGGGGGGGGGGGAAATTTTTTTATTAATTTATTTTGGGGCAAAAAAAATTTTACAAATATGGTATTGCAATGGAATGGAATTCGTTAGGGCCCGCGTTGCGTAGTTGGGGGGGGAGGTTTTTTTTACAGTTTTTTTTTTTTTTTTTGGGGGGGAAATTTTTTTTACATTCAATTAAAGTCTAAATGTAGAATTAAAATGGGTTTTCATTGATTTTTCCCGTTTTTTTTTTTTTTTTTTTTTTTTTTTTTTTTTAAATAAAAAAAATTTTTTTTTTTTTTTTTTTTTTTTTTTTTTTTTTTTTTTTTAAAAAATAAAAAAAAAAAAAAAAAAAAAAAAAAAAAAAAAAAAAATTAAAAAAAAAATAAAAAATAAAAAAATTTTTTTAAAATTTTTAAAAAAAAGAAAAAAAAAAAAATAAATTTTTTTTTTTTTTTTTTTTTTTTTTTTTTTTTTTTTTATTTTAATAAATTTTTTTTTATTTTTTTTTTTTTTTTAAAAAATAAAAAAAAAATTATTTTTTTTTTTTTTTTTTTTTTTTTTTTTTTTTTTTTTTTAATTTAAAATAAATTTTTTTTTTTTTTTTTTTTTTTTTTTTTTTTATTAAAAAATAATTTTTTTTTTTTTTTTTTTTTTTTTTTTTTTTTTTTTTTTTTTTATAATTTTAATATAAAAAAATAAAAAAATTTAAAATATTTAAAAAAAAAAAAAAAAAAAAAAAAAAAAAGGGGGGGTTTTTTTTTTTTTTTTTTTTTTTTTTGTTTTTTTTTTTTTTTTTTTTTTTTTTTTTTTTTTTTTTTTTTAAAAAAAAAAAAAAAATTATTTTTTGGGGTTTGGGGGTTTTTGGGTGGTAAAAATTTTAAAATTTTGGGTAAAAAAATTTTTAAAGTTCAGGTCACTTTGACCTTGACCTGTGAACCACTGACCCCAAAAACAATAGGGAATATGTACTCAGTAAGACAGTAAGACCAATCATCCTATGAAGTTTGAGGACTGTGGGTCAAATAGATCTCAGCAGAAAATATTTTCAAAGTTCGGGTCACTGTGACCTTATCCTTTGACCCTATTACCCAAAAATTGATATTGATCATCTACATCTTACATGGAACATTCTGAGCAAGTTTGATGAAAGTTGAAAGAAAACTGTGACCCATAGAGCGTTATCAAGGAAAATCTAATGGAAGTCACTGTGACCTTGACCTTTGACTCACTGACCCCAAAATCAACACAGAACATACAAATGTTACAGGGAACCTTCTGAGCAAGTTTGATGAAAGTGGAAAGAAAACTGTGACCCACAGAGCGTTATCAAGGAAAATCTAATGGAAGTCACTGTGACCTTGACCTTTGACTCACTGACCCCAAAATCAACACGGAACATACAAATGTTACAGGGAACCTTCTGAGGAAGTTTGATGAAAGTGGAAAGAAAACTGTGACTGGAGAGTGTTATCAAGGAAAATCTTACGGAAGTCACTGTGACCTTGACATTTGACCCCCTAGCCCCAAAATCAAGACGGAACATATAAATGTTACAGGGAACCTTCTGAGCAAGTTTGATGAAAGTTGAAAGAAAACTGTGACCCGTAGAGTGTTATCAAGGAAAATCTAACGGAGGTCACTGTGACCTTGACCTTTGACCTCAAAATCAATAGAAAACATCTACATGTTACAGGAAACCTTCTGAGCAATTTTGAATAAAGCTGAAAGAAAACTGTGACCCGTTGAGTATTATCAAGGAAAATGTAATGGAGATCACGGTGACCTTTACCTCTGACAAACTGACCCTGAAAACAATATGGATATCTATATGTTGTAGAGAATCTTCTGAGCAAGTTTGATGAAAGTTAAATGAAAATTGTGACCTGTGGAGTGTTATCAAGGCTTGCTATCAGAGGTCAATGTGACCTTGACCCTTGACTCACTGACACCAAAGACAATAGGGAACATCTACAAGTTGCAGGGATCCTTATCAGCAAGTTTCGTCAAAGTCAAATGAATACTGCGACCTGTAGAGCGTTATCAAGGAAAGTTTACAGACAGAAGATCAACGGAGGACAGACAAACCACCATGGCATAAGCTAAGCTGGACTTATCTAAAAAATACGACTATTAAACACAGGACTTTGTTTCCTTTCTTAGGGTTTAACGCCCATTCAAGCGTATTTCAATTAATTTTACAGGTGGGCAGACTGCACCTAACATCATAAGTGTAAAACACTCTATCCTACATAAGAAACTGCCAACTGTCTCACATAAAGAGACACAGTTGGTAGCAGGACTCAAACCCATGACCCTCAATCAATTAGAGGATACAATCAGCCACTCCATCAACTCATCACCACAAAGGACTTCCAAATAATTTCTGATGTCACAAGATTATGCATTGACCCCAGCTTTCCTGCTATTGGCAAGAAAACAGGATTTGTATTTTCTGAATGAAGAGCTGACCCAAAACACAGAACAGTCGACAAGATTAAACAAAGTAACTCAAAACTACCAGTCCAAATCATTATCTGATAATACCCTACAAAATCATTCCTGTTATCTGAAAGGACCAAGAAAGGTGACTCCCTGAGACATAAACAATCTCGGAGTCATCCTCCCACACTGTGACCTCTACACCGCTATCTGAATGGGGGGTATTTGCTTTTTGTAAAGTAAAATAATGAACAGAGTCACTTTTATGGTCACAGTGGTTTCATATGGTGTACTAAAATAACTATGCTTTTGATTTATGCATGATGGCTCAACAGTGAAAATTTGGTTATACTTTGCTTTAGTTTTTACATTGCAGTCATTAGTATTCCATGTGAAACCCTAAACTTATACTGGGTGTCCAAATGTTAGGGGCAATACATGTCATTCACACCTGCATATATCCGGTATACACCAGGCATACGCCAGTATATCAAGACTACTTTGCTGATAATGCGCTGTACATCATCGTCTGGCTATATGAAACGAATACCCTGGTGTACGCTGGTATATACTGGCATGGATGAAACATATAGCCAAAGAATGGTGATATTACCGTACATCAAACCGAGTTCCTTTTAAATTGCTATAACAAAATGATATTGTATTCATGAGTGTTCAAAAACATGTGCATTGTTGCAAATGAATAAGGGCCAGGTAAATACTTAAAGTAATGAAGTTACTTATCTTTTTCTAAAGGAATTCTGTACCCTGATCTGGACAAGCCTGTCATATCTCGGGCTAATGTAACTACCTGATGTTCAAGTTTAAACAATACAGTATAAAATTTAACAATGACAACTAGAGAAACCTAAATTATTTCTGAATTAACTGGTTGTGGATACCAAGACATACTAAATCAAACAGGCTTTTATAGCGTACACTCTATAAGTATAACATTCCTGATAACAAATTTTATAGTTTGTATAATGTGATATGACCAGGAATTATCTAAGCACAAAGCAAGAATCTTCCAGGAGAAAGACCTGTAAATCACTGTTAATTTTATCATCAACATTTTGCCTTATACTATTCACTGTTATTCTATGAGCCAGATACCAATATCAAGAAGACAAAATCAGAACACAACATTATAAGGATTCTTTTTACTTGTCAGTCAAGCCAAGGACTCTCAAGATGGACAAATGTCACAGTAGAAAAATACGTACGAATGCTTGCTCATGGTTTGCACTGATCATAAATCTCCCGGCCTTTATTAGAAATGACAATGTATTAATGGATGACAGAGCAGGCGAGATCAAATTTCAGCGGTCTGTCATTTAGTGAAAGCCTACCCTAGGGTCCCTGTGTTATACACATGAAGACATCAGGATTTCAAATCAGATCCCCACCATCTCCTGCACTTCATCATTACAAATGCTTTAATTCTGCACCACTGACCTTAGTTCAGAGCAATCAGTCAGAATTAATTACCTCTCCCATTAAAGTATACAGCAGGTCATTTAGAAATCCATTAAGCTGAAAATTAGCCCCATTCAGCTTAGAGTACTGTCAAGTTCAGGCATCAAGTGACCATATTCATGCTCTCTCGTATACATTGTCACCCACTTTTAGCTTTTGTCATGGTTTGTCCAGTATCAGCTAATCTTGATTTGAAATTCAAATTACCACTCACATCAAACCGTTAAATCTTGATTTTCCTCATACCAAAATGGTTGACTTCAACTGTTTGTGTCCAAGCTTCACTAAAGTGAAACTATCAGACAGGATGCTACATTTAACTTTTACTTCAATTATGTTTTAACCTCCAACTGAAAATATGAGCTAAAATTCTACATATATTTCTTCTACTCATCATCATCACTCTTATCATCATCAACATCGTCATTATCACAATCATCACCACCATCACCACCACCACCACCACACCATCATCATCATCATCATCACAATTATCATCATCAGTATCATCATAATGCATAATGACATGAACATTATCCCTCTACTCAGCCAGGCCTGCACTAATAGATGGCTGACCAACATAACACCCTGGAGTTTAATGAAAAAAATGCATGAGTATGTGAATATGATGTCATAAAATTTCTACAGTTACTTTAATTATATTAGTACAAGGATTCTAAAGTGAAACATAGATCTCCTGATGAAGACGAATCACCACATATTATAGTCAGCAGCCATGTCCATTCTACAAACTGACCGCATTATCACCTTTGCGCATTTGTTCACAATGCTACGCTATATAGTAAGAAACAGAAAGTTCGTCGAAAGGGTTCCAATCCTGATCAAATCAAAAGCTTGGAAAAAAGCATACACGAGCATGCATCTGAAATCTATATGCATACCAAATGTTATCCACTAGGTAACTTACCTTCTGCTTCAGTATATCCACAGTGGTTGATTATATGATAAGAATATCAGTGACAAGCTGAACAGTCCCCTATCATCATGATCATCAACAGGTTAAGTTAATGTTAACATAGATGGATGTAACTGATATATAATGAAAACTCTCAGCATGACAAATCCGCATGTATCATTTTACAACATTTGGATACTTGGTCACTTAATTTATGGCTGGAAATTGATAGGTAACTGGATTAACAAAACAGTATCTTCCTTTACAGTGTTCTTTTTTTCCACAACAAACAGTTTAAATTATGCAAATGATGAAGATGATGGTGGTTGGTGGTGATGATGATGATGATGATGATAATGAATATGATGATGATGATGATTGGGAGAACATAGAAGATGAGGATGAAATCAAGATGAAAGTACAGATCTTGATGATGACAATGATGAAGATAATCGTGATGCTGATGTTGCTGTTGCTGCTGACGATAATAGGGATGATCATGACTTATCAAGGACAAATAAAATGTAGATAAAAAGAAAGTCAATTTCACTCAAACATGGTTTTTAAGAATTTTAAAACGCGCACATGTCACATGTCATTTTCTAAGCAAACATATTGAATGTATAAATTTTAAAAATGGACCTCAGGAAATGTCACTTTCCCCACAACTTAGTTAAAGTATTGTGGCATTGAAACACCACAAAGTTATTGTTAATGAGTAGGAGATCTTTAATGGAAAAGAAAGGAAAACTGTAAGTGCATAAAATGCAGGGAATATAACCAATTTTCTTTGTCATTAATGCATTCTTTATATTATACCCCCAGAGGTTCAGTCATGTAGGAATTACAAAAATTATTCTCATTTATCAAACAAGGACAGCAACACTTTAGATAAGTGTGTTGTTACATAATTAGACAGCATTACTGAGGAAAAGATAAAACTATTTCTTTGTTGTTTGTTTTTACCTGTAAAAAATACTCTTCAAAATACATAGGTTTCTGGTTTTGTTTTTCTTGAAATATTTTTTTTTGTTCACACATGAATTTATCAAAGTTGTCTAACTGACTGATAATCTATGTACTTTATACACACCTGGAGAATCACATGATCAAAATAATCTCTAAACAAAAGGTAGATCTATGAAAAATGTTAGAAAATAATGAAAGCCTTTTAGCTGAAAATGTAAAATGTAGCCTTTCATAGGGCAGGGTAAAGTTATTCTAGAACTACACAGGTCTCAGTCACAATCATCTTTCAATGTGTGCTGAACACTAAAAAAAGTTTTTTGAAGTGTTCAGTACAACCGGAAGGTGACTATGATTGAGACCTGTGTAGTTGTATAACTTATGCGCCATAAGATAGGCTATATTTTACATTTACAGCTAAACAACACTCATCATTTCCTAAAGATTTTCATAGATTTACTTTTCTTTAGAGATGATTTTGATCATGTGATCCCCACCATGATGTATGTATGCACTTTTACCAGTAATTGTGAATTATGAGAAAATATAGCTGCAGTTTCTGAGCATGTAATTAAAAGTTTATTCATTTCCATTTACAAGTTTTGTTACTTCCTTCCATTAGCGGTATCAATAAGTATGCAAACCGCTGTTTTATAATATCCCAATGCATTCATTACGCTTGACTAGATTAAGGATTACATTATTATGCAATAAAATTATGTTCACGATTATCATTTATCATATTAATGTATGTTCAATGTGATTCACACAACAAATTAGGGTGGTGCGAAAGTCAAATGGCTAAGGCTCTTGACTACCAATCTGGAGGTCACAGGTTTGAATTCCGGCTGGGGCACTACAGGAAATTTCAGGAACGCTCTCCAGCATTTCTCACCCATCTAGAGATGAACTAGTTAGAAACCCACTGGACCTGTTGTATCAGTGCTTTACACCGGGTACATAAAGAACCAAGGGGTCTTTTCGTAAACAAGCTGATGGTCTGGTACCCAGATTTCCTTGTATTTGCATCTGTCTCTTTAACCTCTCTGTATCTGGCAGGAGTCTTGGCAGTCTCACCTGAGGAGAATTCTTAGGGTCTGCTGGGACTATAAACAAAACCATACACTAGATCACACAACAAAAGCTGTACTGGTTATGAAGTGTTATTTCTTTTTATAAACTCTTTATTTTCAATTACATTTACACTGTTTTCATTCCAATCATTTTGAATAAGCTATCCATTTATCCATCACCGTTTCTAACATGACTGTCAATTCTTTCTCTAACACCATTTGTAAGTGGATATTACACTGACCCTAATGGGCTTCACACCTGAGACAAAAGGTTACTTAATGATAATGTTGCTGACCACCAACAGTTATTGACCATCATGTCTTCCACAATAACAATTTGTTACTGGCCTAAAGGCTTAAAGTCATCTCACACCTAGAACAACTAGACCAACATCAGAGTTAACGCCGCCCAAGTTTGGAAAATCACTTATTCTTTGTAGTTATTTTTCACAAATGTCAAGTAACAATGAATTCAAGAGTCTTATGTTGTTTCAATGGGGACGTACTTCCTTGTCGGATGTAAACCTAAAACTGTGGCATCTTTCACAATTACCCAGTTCAAACTTGCAGAAATAATTTTTTTTCTGCATGGTACGAAACTGACCTACATTATCTACAAGAAACTGTAAAGGTCAGATTTATAATGAACTGAGAGCTTACACCAATGACCCTATTCTATAGACAGACAAGCCATGCAGTTCCAAACCAAATGACATTTGGTAGATTATTGAGCATTAGCACACAGCAATGCATCAACTTGCCATTTTGGTAACTCAAAAGTTATGTCACTTTGACAGCCTGTATAATACTTCCCTACATTTAATAAGGATCATCCAACCAAATCACAAAGTGATCAATAATATAAGAATAGGATCACAAATCACAAAGTGTTTGAACGAATACAATCTCAAAATTTATAGTTAATAGCTTGCAAAAAGATTTTTCAGAATAAGTTAAACTAGATGTGGACTGCATACTGGTTTAGGTATCACATCTCACAGTACCATCCTTATTTCATTAGTCAGTAACTTGCAACCTGCCAGAAACGCGACTTAAGTTTCAATTCAACAAAAGTACATCACCCACCTACCCGACTGTTATTAATCGTTTCAAATCTGTTCAGGTCGCCCTGCCTGTACTCAAAACCATTTATAAGTCAGAAGAAGCTTTTCATGCTCTCAGCAGGAACATTTCCGAAATCAAAATATGAGACACCAAGTTTTATATTATATACTGAAAAGACTCTATAAAATACACGTAACTTAAAGTTACTTAGTCACCGAGACACATTAATTTTACTGCCTGTTGGTAGAAATATTTATTGTAAACCACTGTACTCATATTAATGATAACTAGGCACTCAAATGTCATAATTTGCAGCTGTAATAGACCATGTTTTGACTCTGACATACAACTTAAAATATATTCAACTTCAACAATTAATCATGAAGAAAACAACTTTTATATCAGCACAAAATATGCATCTTCAGTAATTGCGCAACACTTTACACCAATGTATTTATAATCATATAATATCAAAGAAAATTTGCAGCATACGAAATTGCCAAATTCCACTTCACCTAAACATAGTATTTTATAACAAATTAAAAAAAAACAACACTGTTTATTATTAACAGAATGTAATTTGAACACTTATTAAAATCTAAAAGAAAATTTTATAACAACATTTCTGACACAAGACTAAACCAAACATCAAACAATTTTCTAATATCTTTATACATTTACCCAGAACTGGTCTGTAAAGCCTTTCCACAATCGCCAAATTACTTCTTAAAAGATGGAAATATAGTTTAAGGCACTGAACAGTTTCCTTTCACTTTAACTAACAACACTGACAAGGAGAAACCTCCTAGAGACACATACAGTGTCACAAAATTTGTGTTGCCATGACAACAGTTACACAGCGACAATGTCATTTCTCAAAGCAATTACAGGCTCCGTCAATTCCAACAACTACTTCTGAGCTTTGCGAGACTAGAAAATTGCAGCACGGTTCCCGGCTCTTTCTTCGTTAATGTTTTTCATAGATTAATGATGATGACAACTCTGTCATAAATGTCACAGTCCTGAATAGCCATTTCAAATTGCTCTGGCCATCTAGATTGTCATCTCTACAGCTAATTTGCATATATCATACAAATTAATGGACAAAAACATACTGTAAATCTTATTCAAATGTACATGAATTTTCTCTTATCCCTTCCCTTAGCTGAACTTCTAAATCTATTTGCCCATCTTTTAACCATTAACTATGAATGAACCAATCAGCTGTAAATGGAACATTTGATCAAATTCACCAAAAGATGATCATACTGCATTGAGGGGTGGTAAATCATGGTCCGCAATGTAAAATGGCAGAACTTATACTTATATCTATTCATCTTACAATTCATCTTCGAGTGCATTGTTGCAAAACAGCCATTTTTCTTCAAATTTATACAAGTTTCTTAGCTGTGAAAACTAAAATGAATCTGTGAAGCTGAAAAATATGAACAATTATTCATTAACATTTTGTGCATTTTCCAAGATTTCAAATACAGTGTATTTTCACTAAATATCAAAATTATGTCAACTCTGGCCCTTGCAGTAAGTAACCATGCCCCTTTTTTATGTAAGTTTGACCTTTAGAATAACCTTGACCTATGTGACACTCGACAGGATTTTGGTACAACAAAATTCATAGTCTTTTTTTCTAAGATAAATTTCCTGAAATCACATATAATTCCAATTAAAAGTGTTTATTTAAATGACGCAGACATGCAAACATGTGCATAAAATTAATTTGACTTACACATGACCTTTGGTGCTCAGATCCAATATTTGGCATAACTTGTCACATGCATAATATAAATTAGACCAAGAGCACTAGTTCATAATGACTTGATTAGGAAAAATTCCGTTAAATCAACATCAGTTTTACAGCCCAGATAAGGTAATGATTTTTGTCAACAAAATAGCAATCCCTGCCAGCTGTCGGACAATCAACAATACACTTATCTCCCGGAAATTGTATTTGATCGGTAGAAAATAGTGGCTCCAAATATGATGTATTGTATCCTGATATCCCACCAAAAACCTGCCATCCTTCTATTCTCAAGAAAACGTCAAATATTTCATTTTCCGTGGAAACCGGAGATAAATAATCTCCTAGCAGCATATGGAGACAAGCGAAAAATTGATTTCGTTGGGTCTATTTTTTGGTTTCTGTGAGAAATTTTTGCAATTTCAGTGAAAGCTTACGACAGCTTTAGGTTTCTAGACATGAAATATTAAAGAATCATAATATACAGTATCTGAATATGACATATCGACTTTTCAAAGTTACTGATCTCGAAAACAGCTTCAGTCAATTTATTCTACTCAAGGTGTAAAAGACAGTATCAAGTATCTCATAAACTTGCAGACCACACAATGAATTTTATCAATTTCATGCTTGCTTTAGAAATATATTACAATATAACATTGAAAGTTATGATTCTCATTAACATGAATTTATGTTTTTCCATAGCAGAGAACTTATATAATATTCTGCAGTTTTCCTCTACGCCCAAATATTTATTTACCTTGTATAAAGGCATCTTTCTCTCTCAGTAAAGGCAAATATCATAACAGTGGGCTGATGGGGTTGGGCTGTAAAGTGCTGGATCAGTTTGGAAAGCAGTCATTTAGTCCCCAAGGGCAGACATTAGCCCCTTCAAAACTTTGCAAAGGTGGACATTAGGCCCTTCATCAAATAATGTCTGGCATTTTGTCCTGCTTTCAAAATTAATAGTTCCCTGTTCTGACTGGCAATGACACTTTCAGTTCTGATAAATGTGTTCATAAATTATTTTTTTTCCAAAATATTACAATTTATTATTATGTTATTCATGGTACACAATAATAATATACAGTGGAACCTGTGTTAGGTAGCCAAACTAGAAACATGACTAAAGCGGCAGCCAAAAGCAAGTAGCTGTTAAGTAGAGGTAAGCTTATTTAGAAAAGGAACATATTGGAATAAGTGACAGCAACACTGGCTGCGTAAGGCAGATGCCGTAACTAGATCTGCCTGACCACATACACTGGCTCAGCTATAAACCAAAACTCACTAGAAAATAAATTAAAACTCAGTTTTAAAACCATCACTGTGTCAGATCCAGCTAATACAAAGTTTTCTCACAGCCTTACCTGTGGAAAGACTCTTAAAACACTTTCAAGAATGTACCGGTAATATCCACACCAAGTAGTATCATCCAAGGATCACTGAATCCAAGAAAAACAAATAAGTCAACACGACAATTACCTAGATTGAATATCACAATATGAAAGTTTTCATTAGATGCAAGCTGTAATGCATGGATATTTTGCCCGCTGGCTCGCAATATGACATAAAAACAACACAAATGTCTCTCTGGCGGAGGATGTGCATCGATAACACCGAGGTCATGCGTGAAACTTGACGTATTGTAAATTCCTCAATGAAACTGCAATAAAATCAGATCGCTGAAATCTTAAATTTACTTCAATAAAAATAAAATCCAGTGATGTGAAAATAATTATAGTGTAAAGTCAGTGACAAAATAATAGCAAGATGAAAGACACGACAAAACTTAGAACAACATTTCTGTCCTGCCTTCAGCTATTCTTTTTTTCTGAACAATCACTTTGAAAAAGAAAAACCACGCTGTAACAAAGTAATAAGCAGTCTCATACCATTTTTGACATTCAATTGAAATGGCTTGTAGCTTCTGAAATACCAAAGGGCGTATGAAAAACTTACATGTATCTAAACTGTGTACATGTTAAACTGATTCAAATTATGAGAAAAAATCATTTACCTCTTGACAAGAAATAATCCAAATGATTTTTATAAAGAGAAGTATCCCTTCTTCATTTTAATACAAAATTATATGTCAGACTATATACCTGAGGGAAAATTCTCCCTCTTAACTGTGTGCTAATTGGTGTTATGCTTTCAACATTATTCCAGCAATGTTTGTTGCTTTTTATTTGCTACATTGTACATGATGTAGGAAGCTTCCATTAACTGTCACACTGCACTCAACATACGTGTTGTTCTACAAGGCTGTCGATGAAAACAAGTAAAGTTTCACGCCACTGTAAAACAATTCAATTCAATAAATTTCAAGTCAAGTCTTATAAATCTTATACATGCCAAACCCTACATGAACATAGTAGCAACTAACCTTTAGTATGTCAGTGTACAGTACAGTACAGATGAAAGGTATTTACAGTGACAGAAACAAAAAGACAGAGACAGGTTTGAAATACGTTTTATTTAAATTTTAAACATTTTGACCGCTGCAGAACTTTCTCTTATATATATGACCCCTCGGCATGTGTCACAGTGCAAGCATTAGGGAGTTATGAAATGAACAGGATTCAAACCTAAAACCTGTGGCTGTAGAGGCTGACAATTAAACTGACAGTCACCAAAGGGCTATATGATTCTAACAAAACTTTCAGACACGGTAATTATGTTTTGTTTTATGAATCAAGCGGAGAATCCTCTGGCCTAGAAGGTAAACTAAACAAGGTTTATATTTAACATTCTTGACCACATTGATGAACCTAAAGTAACATCAATATTTATATAACAGTCTTTTTCTGAACATACTTCACCTGTCTTCATTATAAATTTTCATTCAACTTCTGTTACATTTTTCTGTGTCAGCCAAATTATCATTAACTGATTAACAACAAAAGGGTGTGCTTAATTTCAACGCCCTTTCAATATTTGAAATTTGGTATCTTCTGATTTAAAATGGAAAATTTTATATTTCTAGTAAACATCATTATCATCATCATCATTGCCATCATCATCACCATTTAATTGTTTATTATCATTAAAATATTCACACAACAGAAAGAGCAAGGTCACTGGGCATTGAACTTAGTGGGAAGTTTGATTAACAGGCAAGTGCCTTTATACAATGAGTAAACTGAAATAGTTTTGTTATGTTTAGTACCAGTGAACTTTCTGATTAGTAAGAAGATCTTAGTTTAAAAATTTGGAAGTGAATACAAATTGTTTTCTTTTTAGATGAAATTAATTGCTATATGTAATTTATTGACAATCAAGTATTTGAAGGTATAAACACCTGTCAGTTGGACAAAAACAATTGTGTATGTTTTAAATCAGTGCAAGAACACAACATTTCATACCAGGTATTGTATACAGATACCTTTTCATGCACTTATGTATTAGGACTTCATCATAACCACAAACATTTTTAATACAAATCCACATCAAAGAATTAATGCAAAACTAAACCCCAAATATGTAAAGCATACCTGGGTACCCAATTCATTAGAATCATTTCTACGCATAATTTAAGTATTATAAATAGGGATGTCATTAATTAAAATTTTTGTATCGATATATCAATTTAAAAATATCGACGATACAGCGATATATCGATACGCGGGCGTGGGGAAAAAAGTCACTTCCTAATATTCTACCAAATCTCTGGACTATATTTGTACTAAACATATGGTTCTGGTCTATAATACATATCAACCCTTGCAGTGATGAAATGTTTTTGCCTATAAGACCACATTTCATTAAATCTCCATTCATTAGAAAAACACGGAACTCTGGGTAGAGTGATTGTTCATATTCCGGTTCAGTTTTGATGAAATTTTCGAACGTGAAACTGTAGATCATGGTACAGTAAAACATTATTCGATATTCGATTTTTCAAAACGGCAATCAATATCGAATCGAAAGTGTTTGATCGTTGATATATCGATATCGTTTGAATTGATAACATCCCTAATTATAAACCACTATGTATTGGCATATAATATGAGTAAATATAAAATATATTAAATAACAATGTATGGTGTCTTAAATATACCATAAAAAGATGACAAACCATGTATATTTTTTGGCAGGAAAAAACTTTTAATATTATATTAAATAAATACAATACTTTTCTACAATGTATTAATGGCTTCTAAATGTGCGACATTTTTCAATATTATGATAAAGAGCTTGGGTGGAGTAAATCTTGCTACAGTCGAATCTTTTTGTGACAAGAAATTAAAAGGTCATAAATAAGCCACCATATATACACCTAAACATCTGTCATTTAGTTCTCCTGACAATTCAAGTTTTAATATATGCGCATTTTGAAAGTTTCTAGACTTTTCTTTACAAAAACTTGATTGATATTATACAAGGTTTTACAACATAAATATCTGCATCTCCACAATAAAAACATTCATCATATAAATTGTTTAACAAAATACTCAACAGAGTAATTAAAATTGTGCATGGTCATGATTGTATAATAATTACATTTTGAAGTCACAAAATCTTCGAAAATTATTCAAACAATTCCAACTTTCAGTGTTTTAATTTTGCTTTCAAATTGATTAAAAATTTAGCCCAATTTGACCCCTAGAGCCCTACAATGAAGACTTAAGTTAAGCTAATTAAACTTTTATATCAAGTATTAATTCTGCTTTGAACAGGTCCCAGGAATCCTGTAACTAAATGGTTCCCTACACAATTTAGCTGTTAAAATTGTCAAAGCTGTTGTGCCGATAATGGACACCTGCAGTGCTGCAATCAAATGGTGAGAAGATTCCGCTGGGTTTTTTGTTCTCTTGAATTCTGCTGTAAAAGGACAGCTGGATTACTGCTCCTACTAAATGATGCAAAATATTTATCAGGTCCCTGGAAATTTGCTCTAAAATTACTGAGTTTCTGTAAAAACGAATTGAATCAAATCTCTTCATTTATTTGTCATTAGAGAGATGTTACTTATAAATCAAATATCATCACAATAACTTATCTTGCTTTAATACTTGCACCTCTATCCCACTGTCTACAGATTAATCTCTTAATTTTTCACATATAAGAGTTTTTTTCTATAAATAAGCAAAAAACTTCTGGCATTACTCTTAATAATACTGCTAGTTTTATGTTTCATGAAAACATATCAAAGGAAGTGAATAAAGAAATAAGTTTCCTTACCAGTTATCTCACTATCACAGCTACATCCTTGTTACATCCGTTTCCTTCCTGCCCCTTTCTGGCCGCCGCCTCCTGCTAAATTTCTCGTAACAAGACACCAACCCTTTCACATCATTCTATACTTTCTCACTATCTGTCCAGCCTATATCAAATCTCGTGAACACCCTGTACTGTTCAATATTCTCGTTGTGTCTGTCTCCCCTAATCCAATTGTTTTCTCAGCTTCTGCAACATACGAGAATTTCTAGTGTGTAATTACTGTCACTGTGCACAGAAATGGTGATTCTCTAATCCAATCAAGCAGAAAATAAACCTTGGAACCAGTCTGCCACCCAAGGGACACAGTCTGGAAATGACAACAACATAGTCGGTCATATAACAAATCAATTTGGAGAATGTAGTGCACAAGTCTGCTCTTCAATTATCAGTCTATTACAGTAACTCAGCTCAAATATATAAGTATCTGTATTGTACTTAAATTTCCATTGTTTGAGGCCATGGAATTCAGACATTTCAGCACAATTTCAAACACAAGACATTGATTAACAAAACATTAATACAAACAATAAAAGACCTTTGCCTGCATTTTGAGGTAGGGGTTGAGGTAGGCTCCTCGAAATATTGAGACTACACATTGAGTCAGATTAAAAGCAAATTACTTGTAACCTCTTCATAATTCTTACTTCACAGGCAAAACAACAAAAACTTACATAATAAACATTTACACTGCTGTCTGCTTGATCTAAATTATTTTAATTTATCTTAAAATGCTCTTATTTTCAAATTTATTTCATTTGAATTTGCCAGAACTTGAACTGACAGAGCTATAAATCAAGCAGATCTTTCTTCACATTCACCATCTGCTGCCTGCCACTATCTGATTTAGAATGACAGTTCCTTAGAAATGCTACAAGAATCTTCTTAGATAATAGATTAAATATCAACTAATATATTGCAAATAAAAAGATCAAAACTGAAAACTGTCACTACAGCTCAGTGTGTTAACAGTTGTTTTTTTTTCATTTAATCATCATTAATAATATCAGTGATTATCATCATTACCATCATCAACTAAAAACAAGAACAACAGCTCTAGAATTATCATTATCATTTCATCTTTAATCATCATAATGAATACTGTTCTTGTTTTTATGATAATGATGTTCATGATGATAATTTAATGATAACAGTGATAGTAATTATCATCACTATCATTATCATTATTACCATCATTACTATCATGAGAAACTATCATTTTTATTAAGAATTTTTTCAATTCTCATTTCTGTGTCATTGTAAATTTTAAATGACTCATTAAAGAAAAATGATAACAAGATAAGGTCTTCCAAAAGAGTCATGCTGAAACAATTCTGATCTGCAAACCAATAAAATTTCTGCACCAAACCGAATTAAAAGAAGAAAATTTATTATTCCCATGTTCCAAATCGGAGACTAAACCTTCAGGGCTTAGTGACAGCAATTGTGCCTTGGTGCCAAATAATCAAATGTCAACATATTTTGAAAAGATCAAATGATAAAAGGTCATTAAGAAAAAAAAAGGTTTGTAACATCATAAATTTAATTTGTTGTTGGGTGTTGTTAGGAAAGAAGCATCTCCTTTGATTTTCAGGACCACCCTTAGTTCTTTCATCTACATGTTGTACAGCATCTATATGCAGTGATCTTGGTGCCAGCTATCTCAAAGACCAATATGTAATATTAGTGACAGAACAGGGGTTTAAACCTGTGGTTACCATGGTTTAAAAATCCAGTGACGCGTAGGCCCTCACTTCTTAGGATATTTCTCCCCAAGAAGAAAAACAAAAGCAAGGAATTTTAAGTAAAATGGTACATTCTCTTGAATCTGTCAGGAACAATATACCCCGCCCTGATAGCACCTGACAGATGGAAAAATAACATTCCCTATTCTTATATCTCACTCTCTGATAACAGTCTAATTATGTTGCCCCTACTGATGATGTATTGTAATTTACTCATCAAATTACAGAGCCAGTGTACCACCTTCTCACAGACATGAGCAAAATCTGCTATGAGAACATAATCTTTGACACTTTACACCTATCTTACCTAGGATATTCTGAAATAATTCATAGGTTCCTGCACAATTATACCACTGATAGTTCTGGCTTGCAACACTTGCTGCTATTGTAATATTATCTGGTAGTGTTTTCCTATGAAATAAGCTTCAGTGTACCCATCCTATCAAAGTTGTTTTGCTTGTTTTATTGAAAGTTTTATTGTTGACTTCAGCAAAGGAGTTACCTATACAGATGAGTGCATGTCTAACCTGGAAAAAAGCACAGCCGAGATGTTTTCTGGCAGGTGTGATCGTGATGCTCAGATTAGTTTGAACCAACCACCTCAGTACTTCACACTCTCATATTACATGTCTGTCTGTCTGTCTCTGAATGTGCCTCTAATATACATAATACCTGAATACTAATGCTATCTATCTATCTTGTTATACTGCCTCACACCTCTCACGAGTATTATGGGCAGGGTGCACACGGGTGTTAATAAAAGATAAAACTACTGCAAGATAGCTCCCACAGTCAAGAGAAAGAAGACGGTTAAAACTGTTAAAAATAGTAAAAGAATAAAAGGGTTAAAAACAACTGTTGTACGATTAATAATTGATTTGGGCCACTACCTGCTTGAATGATTCAAGATTAGGCAGAATCGCAATATGCGTGGGTAATCTATTCCACAGGACTGTGGTATGGGGGAAAAAAAGAGTACTTAAAGAAGTCCGAGTTTGCATGGGTTTGGCGGAGACTAAAGGGGTGCATATGTCTTGTTAACCTGTTTGGGACTTCTAGGTAACTGGGCAGGGAGATTGCTACAAGATTGTAGTATATTTTGTAAAACATAACCAATTTGGAGGCTTGACGCCTGTTCTCAAGGGTGCTCCATCCAAGGGTGTTCTGCAGGTCTGTCACACTGGTATCTCTGGAATAATCATTTTTTACCCATCTGATTGTGTGTCGCTGGACCATCTCCAGCTTGTGAATATTAACCTGGGTGTGTGGTGACCATACAGATGATGCATACTCTAGTTGTGGTCTGACTAATGTTTTGTAAGAGAGTGATTTGATATTTTCATGTTTTGTTTTGATGTTACGTTTGAGAAAGCCTAGTGTTCTGTTTGCATTTGTTGTTATTCTCGAGATGTGTGTATTCCAGCTGAGATCTTGGCTGATGTCTACACCAAGGTATTTTGCATCCTTAACCGGTGAGAGTGTTTGACCATGAAGCTTATATGGGAACTGGATAGGTTTTCTACTACGTGTGATATGGAGGACCTGGCATTTACTAGGGTTAAATTCCATGTCCCACAGTTTCTACCTTAGAGAGATCATTTTGTAACCTTTGACAATCCGAAAGGCAAGTAACTGCAAGGTAAACGGCAGTATCATCAGCAAAAAGCCGCACCTGGGAGGTAACCGTGTCAGGGAGATCATTTATATAGAGTAGGAACAACAGAGGTCCTAGGACAGAGCCCTAGGGGACCCCAGATGTAACAGGGACTTGATCAGACATGCAACCGTTAACCACTACTGACTGAGATCTACCTATTAAAAAGGACTGGATCCAAGACACAGTTTGACTGGAGACACCAAGCTCTTGGAGTTTAAGTAATAATTTGAGATGGTTGACTTTGTCGAAGGCTTTACTAAAATCAAGTAGGACAAGGTCGGTCTGTTTACCTGAGGAAAGGTTTTTGGATATTTCATCAACTAGCTCAATGAGCTGAGTCTCACAGGACCGTCTTTCACGGAACCCATGTTGCAGCTCATAGAGTATGTTGTGTTTTGAGAGATGTGTGGATAGGCTAGATGCAATTATGTGTTCTAGGAGTTTACATAGAATACAAGTTAGCGATATGGGTCTGTAGTTAGCAGGGTCACTAGTATCACCTTTTTTGAATAGTGGACGACATTTGCCTTCCTCCAATCGGATGGGAGTTGACCAGTGTTAAGGGATCTTTTAACGATTAGTGATACTATGTCAAGGATCTCATGGCGGAGCTCCTTCAAGACAATGGGCTTAATCATATTTATCCACTTTCAGGTTTTGGAGTAATTTCAGGACGCCGTTGGGGTCAATTTCAATGTTGGGCATTGTAGGGTATTTCCTTTTTCCTAGGGAAGTCCTGCAAAGCTGGGACAGAGACAAGGGAGAAACACCTGAAACACCTGAAAAAACAGACTGGAATTGTTTGTTCAGAATATTTGCTTGACCAAGATTTTCCGAGGTGATGTTACCATTTGTCTTTTAACGGTGCAATACCTTGGTTATCTTGTCTGGCATTTTTTATAAGTGAGTAGAGGCGCTTGGTATTGAATTTATTAGTGTTTGTGTTTTCTGAATGTTGAATGTCTAGTATGTTTTCAATATATGTCTCGTGTGATTTCTTAATTTTTTGCTGGATGAGGTGTTTTAATGCGCACTTAGTTTGGCTACTACTAACTGCTAAGTTGTTGTAAGAGTGTACATCCCTTTGATGGTGATTAGCTGTGACTCGCTGGGTTGATTCGATTTATGATCTGATAAATATTATTAAACTGCCAAAAACTTTTCAACCGATTTTTACCGTTGGTCGGCACCAATTTCAATCATCATGGCTGGAAATCGAGCTTCTTTGAATATGGGCTGGGGGGGGGGGGGGGGGGGGGGGGGGGGGGGGGGGGGGGGGGTGTGTTTTTTTTTTTTTTTTTTTTTTTTTTTTTTTTTTTTTTTTTTTTTTTTTTTTTTTTTTTTTTTTTTTTTTTTTTTTTTTTTTTAAAAAAAAAAAAAAAAAAAAAATTTTTTTTTTTTTTTTTTTTTTTTTTTTTAAAAAAAAAAAAAAAAAAAAAAAAAAAATTTTTTTTTTTTTTTTTTTTTTTTTTTTTTTTTTTTTTTTTAAAAAAAAAAAAAAAAAAAAAAAAAAAATTAAAAAAAAAATTTTTTTTTTTTTTTTTTTTAAAAAAAAAAATTTTAATAAAAATTTTTTTTTTTTTTTTTTTTTGGGAAAAAAAAAGGGGGGGGGTGCTTTTTTTTTCTTTATTTTAATTACGGGCCTGGGTTCTCTCACATCACAAAATAGCAAGGTGTGCCAGTTATGAAATGTCAGATAGATCTGTACTAGAGGACGACAAATTAATTTGGATTAATTTAAACACTTTCAAACTTACCTTTACCTGTATACAACTTGTCACCTGTTCAAATGAATGAGTCACGCTGTCCAAAAATGCGGGACGTCTCTGGAAAACCCTAGAAAGAAAGATCAATAAATGTAAACTTTTGTTTGTATTAGATAAGGAAGGACGAGTTGACTCCCTTGGAATACCGGTTGTCACCCCGATGTTTGAATTTGCAGTCTTGTCACTTTACAAAAGCTTTTTTATATCAAATATGATTTTTTTACCTCAAAGTGGTTCATGAATGTGATCATGTCTTCATTAACATACATGTATATAAAATTCAGTCGGTTGAATGTGACCAGTATCTGGTAGAAGTAAATCCCATGAATTGCACGTGTAAATCGTGCTTAATTTCATGTTATGCTCTCCTGCGTGCAGTGTCCGAGACACTCAAATTGAAAATGTGCACCTTCCTTGCAACCGAGTGCTGTAAAGTATAGATCTTATGTATTTGTATTTATTTGTAAGTCTGCTGTTATTTACCAGTCGTTAAAAATTCTAATCACAGCACCGAAAGAAAATCCACTGATGATTTAAAAAAAGAAAAATTCGAAAAGCGTACTTTGGATGTCGGAACCGAGTCTTTAGATTTATTTTTTTACATTAGAAAATTCTAACGTATACTAGAACATGGTCTTCTTATCAGTTACAGAAACTGGTCAAGGTCTAGCCTCAATATTTCGACTGCAAGACACCCATTTTACAAACTGACATTACACATTGTCTTTACGAAGGGCGACCGTCGTGTATAGCAACAAGCTCAGGCGCACAATTAGTGGCTAGTCAATGTCTCAATTTCCCTAGCATATATAGATTGGTCAAGGCCTACACATACTTAGCATACTTTCTGATCATAGTCTGCTCATCCTTAGCATACATCCTGATCAAAAGCATAAACACTGTTTATAATCTGCACATGCACACTGATAAAAGTCTACACATCCTTAACATGCATGCTGATCATAGTCTACACATCCTTAACATGCTGATCATAGTCTGCACTTCCTTAACATGCTGATCATAGTCTACACATCCTTAACATGCTGATCATAGTCTACACAACCTTAACATGCTGATCATAGTCTGCACTTTCTAAACATGCATGCTGATCATAGTCTACACATCCTTAACATGCTGATCATAGTCTACACATCCTAAACATGCACACTGATCATAGTCTCCACATCCTTAACATGCACACTGATCATAGTCTCCACATCCTTAACATGCTGATCATAGTCTACACATCCTTAATATGCATGCTGATCATAGTCTACACATCCTTAACATGTATGCTGACCATAGTCTGCACTTCCTTAACATGCATGCTGATCATAGTCTGCACTTCCTTAACATGCACACTGATCATAGTCTACACATTCTAAGCATGCATGTTGATCATAGTCTGCATGTCCTTAACATGCATGCTGATCATAGTCTGCACATCCTTGACACGGTGATCATAGTCTACACATCCTTAACATACATGCTGATCATAGTCTGCACATCCTTAACATGCATGCTGATCATAGTCTGCACATCCTTAGCATGCATGCTGATCATAGTCTACACATTCTAAGCATGCATGTTGATTATAGTCTGCACATCCTTAACATGCATGCTGATCATAGTCTGCACTTCCTTAACATGCATGCTGATCATAGTCTGCACATCCTTAACATGCATGCTGATCAAAGTCTGCACTTCCTTAACATGCACGCTGATCATAGTCTACACATCCTTAAATTGCATGCTGATCATAGTGTGCACATCCTTAACATGCTGATCATAGTCTGCACATCCTTAACATGCACGCTTATCATAGTCTGCACATCCTTAAAATGCTGATTATAGTCTGCATATCCTTAACATGCACACTGATCATAGTCTGCACATCCTAAACATGCTGATTATAGTCTGCATATCCTTAACATGCACACTGATCATAGTCTGCACATCCTTAACATGCACACTGATCATAGTCTGCACATCCTTAACAAGCACACTAATCATAGTCTGCACATCCTTAACATGCTGATTATAGTCTACTCATCCTTAACATGCTGATCATAGTCTGCACTTTCTTAACATGCATGCTGATCATAGTCTACACATCCTTAACATGCATGCTGATCATAGTCTGCACTTCCTTAACATGCATGCTGATCATAGTCTGCACTTCCTTAACATGCACACTGATCATAGTCTACACATTCTAAGCATGCATGTTGATCATAGTCTGCACGTCCTTAACATGCATGCTGATCATAGTCTGCACATCCTTGACACGGTGATCATAGTCTACACATCCTTAACATGCATGCTGATCATAGTCTGCACATCCTTAACATGCATGCTGATCATAGTCTGCACATCCTTAGCATGCATGCTGATCATAGTCTACACATTCTAAGCATGCATGTTGATTATAGTCTGCACATCCTTAACATGCATGCTGATCATAGTCTGCACTTCCTTAACATGCATGCTGATCATAGTCTGCACATCCTTAACATGCATGCTGATCAAAGTCTGCACTTCCTTAACATGCACACTGATCATAGTCTACACATCCTTAACATGCATGCTGATCATAGTGTGCACATCCTTAACATGCTGATTATAGTCTGCATATCCTTAACATGCACACTGATCATAGTCTGCACATCCTTAACATGCTGATTATAGTCTGCATATCCTTAACATGCACACTGATCATAGTCTACACATCCTTAACATGCACACTGATCATAGTCTGCACATCCTTAACATGCTGATTATAGTCTGCACATCCTTAACATGCTGATTATAGTCTGCATATCCTTAACATGCACACTGATCATAGTCTGCACATCCTTAACATGCTGATTATAGTCTGCATATCCTTAACATGCACACTGATCATAGTCTGCACATCCTAAGCATGCACACTGATAAGAGTCTTCACATCCTTAGCATTGTCTGCATATCCTTAGCATGCATGTTGATCATAGTCTGCACATCCTTAGCATGCATGCTGTTCATAGTGTGCACATGCTTAAAATACATGTTGCTCATAGTTTGCACATGCTTAGCATGCATGCTGATCGTATTCTGCACATCTTAAGAATGCACTCTGATCAAAGTCATCACATCCTTAGCATGCACACTGATCAAAATCTGCACATCCTAAGCATAGTCTGCACATCCTTAGAATGCAAGCTTATTATGGTCTGAACATCTTTAGCATGCACACTAGACATAGTCTGCACTTCCATAATTTGCATGCTGACCAAAGTTTGCAAATCCTTAGTATGCATGCTGTCCATAGTCTCCACTTCCTAAGCATGCATGCTGATCATAGTCTGCACATTCTTAACATGCATGCTGATCATAGTCTGCACATCCTTAACATGCACACTGAGCATAGTCTGCACATTCTTAGCATGCATGCTGATCATAGTCTGCACATTCTTAGCATGCATGCTGATCATAGTCTGCACACCTTTAACATGCTGATCATATCTGCACATCCTTAACATGCACACTGATCATAGTCTGCACATTCTTAGCATGCATGCTGATCATAGTCTGCACATTCTTAGCATGCATGCTGATCATAGTCTGCACACCTTTAACATGCTGATCATATCTGTACATTCTTAACATGCTGATCATAGGAATGCACAGATCATTAACATGCATACTGATCATAGTCTGCACATCCTTATAATGCATGCTGATCATAGTCTGCACATCCTCAGCATGCACACTGATCATAGTCTGCACATCCTTAGCATTTGCACCTATCATAGTCTGCACATCCTTAGCATGCATGCTGATCATAGTCTGCACATCCTTAGCATGCATGCTGATCATAGTCTGCACATTCTTAGCATGCATGCTGATCATAGTCTGCACACCTTTAACATGCTGATCATATCTGCACATCCTTAACATGCACACTGATCATAGTCTGCACATTCTTAGCATGCATGCTGATCATAGTCTGCACATTCTTAGCATGCATGCTGATCATAGTCTGCACAGTCTTAGCATGCATGCTGATCATAGTCTGCACATCTTTATTATGCATGCTGATCATAGTCTGCACATCCTTAACATGCATTCTGATCATAGTCTGCACACCTTTAACATGCTGATCATATCTGCACATCCTTAACATGCACACTGATCATAGTCTGCACATTCTTAGCATGCATGCTGATCATAGTCTGCACATTCTTAGCATGCATGCTGATCATAGTCTGCACACCTTTAACATGCTGATCATATCTGCACATTCTTAACATGCTGATCATAGGAATGCACAGATCATTAACATGCATACTGATCATAGTCTGCACATCCTTATAATGCATGCTGATCATAGTCTGCACATCCTCAGCATGCACACTGATCATAGTCTGCACATCCTCAGCATGCACACCTTTCATAGTCTGCACATCCTAAGCATGCACACTGATCATAGTCTGCACATCCTTAGCATAGTCTGCATATCCTTAGCATGCATGTTGATCATAGTCTGCACATCCTTAGCATGCATGCTGTTTTATAGTGTGCACATGCTTAAAATACATGTTGCTCATAGTCTGCACATGCTTAGCATGCATGCTGATCGTATTCTGCACATCTTGAGAATGCACTCTGATCATAGTCCGCACATCCTTAGCATGCACACTGATCAAAATCTGCACATCCTTAGCATAGTCTGCACATCCTTAGAATGCAAGCATATTATGGTCTGCACATCCTTAGCATGCATACTAGACATAGTCTGCACTTCCTAGTTTGCATGCTGACCATGGTGTGCAAATCCTTAGTATGCATGCTGACCATAGTCTCCACTTCCTAAGCATGCATGCTGATCATAGTGTGCACATATTTAGCATGCACACTTGTCATTGTCTGCACATCCTTATCATGAATGCTGACCACATCCTTAGCATGCACACTTATAATTGTCTCTGCATCCTTGGTATGCATGCTGACCATAGTCTCCTAATCCTAAACATGCACATTGACCATAATCTTCGCATCCTTAGATTCCACACTAGCCATAGTCTGCACATCCTAAGTTTGCATTCTGACCATAGTCTGCACGTCCTTGGAAAGCACACTAGCCATAGTCTGCACATCCTGAGTTTGCATGCTGACCATAGTCTGCACATCCTTAGAATGCACACTAGCCATAGTCTGCTCATCCTTGGTTGCATGCTGACCATAGTGTGCACATCTTAAGCATGCACACTAGTAATAGTCTGCACATCCTTGGAATGCACACTAGTCATAGCCACCTATCCTTAGTATCAATGCTGACCATAGTCTTCGCATCCTAAGAATGCATGCTGACCATAGTCTAAGCATCCTTAGCATGCATGTTGACCATAGTCTTCGCATCCTAAGAATGCATGCTGACCATAGTCTAAGCATCCTTAGCATGCATGTTGACCATAGTCTCCGCATCCTTAGAATGCATGCTGACCATAGTCTCCTCATCCTTAGAATGCACACTAGCCATAGTCTCTACATCCTTAATATGCATACTGACCATAGTGTGCACATCCTTAGAATGCATGCTGACCATAGTCTCTACATCCTTAGCATGCATGCTGACCATAGTCTGCTCATCCTTAGAATGCATGCTGACCATAGTTTGCTCATCCTTAAAATGCATGTTGACTATAGTCTAAGCATCCTTAGAATGCATGTTGACCATAGTCTGCTCATCCTTAGCATGCATGCTGACCATAGTTGCACATCCTTAGTTTGCACGCTGACCATAGTCTCCACATCATTAGCATGCATGCTGACCATAGTCTCTACATCCTTAATATGCATACTGACCATAGTGTGCACATCCTTAGAATGCATGCTGACCAGTCTCTACATCCTTAGCATGCATGCTGACCATAGTCTGCTGATCCTTAGAATGCATGCTGACCATAGTGTGCACATCCTTAGAATGCATGCTGACCATAGTGTGCACATCCTTAGCATGCATGCTGACCATAGTGTGCACATCCTTAGCATGCATGCTGACCATAGTCTCCACATCCTTAGAATGCATGCTGACCATAGTCTGTCCATCCTTAGCATGCATGCTGACCATAGTCTCCACATCCTTAGCATGCATGCTGACCATAGTCTCCACATCCTTAGCATGCATGCTGACCATAATGTGCACATCCTTAGAATGCATGATGACCATAGTCTCCACATCCTTAGCATGCATGCTGACCATAATGTGCACATCCTTAGAATGCATGATGACCATAGTCTCCTCATCCTTAGAATGCATGCTGACCATAGTCTGCTCATCCTTAGAATGCATGTTGACCATACTCTGCTCATCCTTAGAATGCATGCTGACCATAGTCTGCTCATCCTTAGAATGCATGCTGACTATAGTCTGCTCACCCTTAGAATGCATGCTGATCACAGTCAGTCCATCACAAGGATATAGACTGATCATGATGTTGGTAAGTCATGATGTAGAAAATAAAAAATACATTAGTACAAGGTGACAAAATAAAACAAAAATACATAATGGAACAATTCACTTTATTTGTAATCTCTTGACATCTCAATTCCATCCACAATATACACAATCAAGCCAGTGAAGTGGAACTTGATAACAAAACGAACAACTTGGATTTTGTTTTACTGTCCTTTATAGAATCAGGTTCAATGACTTTAAACTATTTGTATGCTCTGTTAAGATTGAGTGCACTATTTCTACAACCATACATAAAAAAGAAGTTAATTTCAAAATCAACTTGAATTTTGAATGTTCACAAAAAACTTACCAAACTCATTTTTATATAAATATAAATTACTTTTTATTTATTTCTCTTCATTTTTAGCCTAAATCTTAATCAAGCATGAAAACAGTTTTAAATCACATGGCCAGATTTAGGATGACTAGCTCACACAGGACAGCAATTAACTACCTCAAAAGAATACTTCTCTCTATTGGTACTTCAATATGAAAGACATAAAAATGGAAATATCACATCAATTTGAAAAAAATATAAATGTCATTGCACCAGTAGTTGATTTCAGTATTAAAGGTCCATTACTAACGCTAAATCGAATTTTCTTTTAAATCTGGAATTGTAACAGGGAAATACAATTTGAAACTGGCTTCTAAAACTTTACAGTAGCCGTGAAGTATTTCTCTGTTAGAAATACTGCTGCAGAAAAATGAGTGAATGTTTGCATGTTTCCTTAGATTGACCTGGGTGGTCTTTTTGTCCTACTTTCGCTTTATTGAATGTTGTAAACAGTCAGAGATATACTTTGCACATCACTGGAAGTAAAGTTCTTCAATTATAATTCATAATAGGCATACTTATTTATGTACAACCTATTTACAGCCTCTCTATGGAAGATTTCTGGAAAATTACAAAGATATTTGAAAGTGGGAAAACCTACTTTCGTTTTTGAAAAGGCAAAATACAATTTATTAATTATTTTGTTAAACTCAAATTTTCAACACAGTATGGTCACATTCAATGCAGTATGTCATAGTTTTCCTTTTGAGAAGACACCTGTTACAATCCCAGATTTAAAAGAATATTCGATTTGGTGTTAGTAATGGACCATTAAGAATATATCGCTGTCCGTCTCTGTGGTCGAAAAATTAGAGTCATAGACACTGTAACCTCTTATAGACTTTGGTCATGGGTCCAGGCACTGCCACCGACCATGTCTCTATGTGAGAAAGCTGGCAAAAACCTATACCTACACATACTTTTATACCAAGTAGGTTATAATTATTATTATAAAATCATTTACTTTTGGCCAGCAAACTTACATTGGTGTTGTTAAAATTCAGCACCAATTAGTGAAAGTGCTTATTAACACTTTAATTCTGATTGGTAAACAGCGATCACTTCTATATGCTTTAAGCATAGCAATATTCTAGGACTTTTAATTTTCCATACATAAATTTGCTGACAAATATTCACCATTAATGATGCAAAAATCTAAAGCACGTAAATATTTTCTTTGCAAACATTACTGAATACTGACAATTGGTATGTTCCTGTGCACATCTATGGGTTATACAGATGACTAAGTTTGCAATGAACAGAGTCTGTACATTTCTGTATTTACATCAGCTTCACAGGAATAAATGCATGAGTAACTTTAGCGCCCTTTTAACAACAAAAACATCTGCCTTTTACAATCTCAATCCTTCAGTGAACACCTCTTTTAGTTAATGACACTAGCACATCTAAATAGTACAACAGTTACTGTACAAGTTTGATGACAATAATTCTAGAAAGCTTCATTGAAGTTACGGTCTACTTCATGAAATACAACCCATAATGAACCCAATTCAGTTTCTCAAAAATTACAAAGTCCGACATTTCTCGCACAATTTCTTCAAAGTCTTATTTTCCATTCTTTGGAACGTCAATGGCACGCACGTGAAATGTTGAATTGCACAGTATTTTCCCCAATCTGTAAATTAGCCAGATCCTTTTGTGTTGACTGGTTCAGTCTAGGGATGGTTTGTTAGCACCTTGCACAGCAAGACGATCAGCGTTCTCATTCCCTTCATGCCCTTGGTGACCTCGTACATGAACCTGCATGGAAAATATATTAAGTGAACATAACAACTTTTATCTAGATCATATTTTTAAGGAAAGATTGGCGTTTCTACTATTCCCATGTAATAAAGGCAGGCACATACACCCAGAAAAACTGACACGATTAACACATTGCACAATTGTTTCAAAATCATTTTTATAAGCAGTTCCAGAACTCTGATATTTGGCTTAATAACATCGAAAATAATTAGGTCATCGAGACGTCTTTTAGTAACAATTCACCCACATATGAATTTGGCTATAAGCCTTAACTTCATTTTGTAATTGAGCAGAAAGGTTTTTCAACAAGTCAGTCCTTGTGCATTGACCCATCCACCCAAAATCAGCAGGTGTAATCTAGTAGTAACTTCTCTACAACTTTTTAGCACCTAGCGCTCAAGTATTCTCTAAATATTAACAGAAAATTATCAAAATATTCAAGTTCATTTTACCTAAGACCCTTAATTTGGCCTCTAATCCTACTATGTTAAAGAACACAAAACGCAAAAAATTCATTCACATCAGAATCATTTATAAATATTCCAGGTCACCTTTTACTTAGTGAAAACCTGGATAAACATTTTACAGGGGTCATCTATTGGCGATAATGACCCTCACGAACAAGTTTCAGAACCTGGGTGTTTTCATGTTACTAATATATTATTGAGACAGAAAGCACAGAATAACAACAAGTCAAGGGATACATTACAATCAGACAGAAGATTCCCTCACAATGATCAAGAGTACTGGTAAAACACTGAATGTTTCTCCTAGTTATCTTGTATGTAAATTTACCAACACATGTGGTTCAAGTTTGTATCCTAACTTTAAGAAAAGAAATATACATGTACCCAATTTATTTTCACCCCGTCCATCTCTTCAAGGAGTGCTTCAAAATCATCACGATTAATTACAGGATTTCCAGTAGATGTTTTCCAACCTTTCCTCTGCCAGCCAGGTAACCATTTCGTCATTGCTTAAATAAAGGTACATGTATATACATTTTTATTTATCATCAGAGACTTAAATAAACGTTGGTGTGCGATAAAAGATTTAGCAGACAATCATAAAGTGCTTACCTAAATGCTTGAAACTAAATGAGAACCATAAATTTAAAAAACTGATATGTTTACATGTCAACCAATTTGTTTTCAATTACTTTTCCACTAGGTCTATTAAATTAAATTCCCTATGCATTAACTATAAATCTGCCTTTAATACCCTAAAAGGGGAGTCAAAGCTATCTGAATAGACAGGTAGATTTCATAAGTGCAGAAATACTATCAGATTCAAAATGTTTTGGCAAAATACTTACAGTTGATAAGGAACATGCTGTCAGTTTTCACTGTTAGCTCCTCAAATCCACTCTGTCTTGCTTGATTCACAGCTTTAACTACAGCCTATATATAGAAAATAAAGTCCATGCATTATAAGCAATACATCACATTCCTGTGATTGGCTTTTCCTAAAAGGTAAAAAATTTAACATGATGAAAGTAGCCAGTAGGTTATTACCCACAAGTTACATAAAGCACCCCATTGTGATATTAACAACAGCTTTTTGCCTTATTTTTGAAAGCTATGAAAACTGGCCAATGCATGTTAATTAAAGCCTAAATATGCAACTCTAGCAAAAAAGATAAATGCCTCTATGCTACAGTAGGTGAAATTACTTAATGCCTAGATCCTGTTGCATACAGGGATGGGTACCATTATTTAAACAAGAGCTGTCAGTAGGACAGCGTGCTCGACTTTTTTAGTGCTTGCCAATAAAACAAAACTTTGACAGTTAATAGCACACAAGACTTCAACTAGGAATTTATAAGTACAAATCAAGAAGAGTTATCTTCTTTTGCTTACAGATAGGTCTTACGATGGTACGTAAGTACTCCAACTTTCAAAGTAATATCTCTATTGGTTAAGTTAACAAGTGGAAATTTTAACTGAGTTTCTAAGTCAAAAAGGGCCATAATTCAAATAAAATCCTTGACAGAATTACCTTCTCCTCCCCATGTTTGGGAATCATGATGGTAAACAAGTATTCCAACTTTCAAATTAATATCTCAAACAGTTCAGTCAAAAAGTGGACTGGTACGAAAAACTTAACCAAGATTCTAAGTTGATAAAAGGCCTTAATTTTTAAAACAAATCCCTGACAGAGTTACCTTCTCTTGCGTACAGATGGGGGTAATGATGTGAAATAGCATTAAAAGTTTCAAAGCAATATCTCAAAGGGTTAAGGTAATAAGTGGATTTTACCCATATTCAATGTATTTTCTAAGTCAAAAAGGGGCATAATTCTGTCAAAAACCTTGACAGAGTTATGTCCTCTTGTCTGTTGATGAAGGTTGTGATGGTAAACAAGTACGGTTAGTTTCAAAGCAATACCTCCAGTGGTTTTGAAATAAAGTGAGGTGGTACGAAAAACTTAACCAAGCTCAATACACTTTCTAAGTCAAAAAAGGGCCATAATTCTGTCAAAAACCTTGACAGAGTTATGTACTCTTGTCTGTAGATGGAGGTTATGATGGTAAACAAGTATGGTAAGTTTCAAAGCCATACCTCTAATACTTTTGAAATAAAGTGGGGTGGTACGAAAAACTTAACCAAGGTGTGACGCCAACGCCGACGCCGGGGCGAGTAGGATAGCTCCCCTTTTCATAGAAAAGTCGAGCTAAAAAGTAATTAATTATGAAATAACATCCATTCCAGCGGTGTTAGTCGTTTAATAAACAATGATTTGGAGTACTGATATGCAGTAATTAGCAACGAAAGCCGAAGGCACATGAATAGAGTGAGCAGCCTACAGTCATTTTCATGCACTAGTTTGGCTAATTTGTGTATTTTAATCCAGCATTCCTATTAGTATCTAAACTGAAAGGAAGATATGTCTGATTTTGATATCAGGCAACAAACACTTCAAAACTTTACCCTACACACATTAAAACCAGTACAACAAGGTAAAATCCCAGTACATTTCAGCTGCCAGCTATGGTTTTACTTTTCATTTTAGACATGTATTAAGAACACATCTGACTGTTGTGGCTTACATGAATCTCTGCTCTGTTGTTTGTCTGTCGTCCTGGTAACCGCTCACTTGTGTTCCTGGTGAATAAAAGAAGACTGAAATTTTAACTTCCCTTTCACACCACTGATATCTGTTACAATTGTGGGAATTATTATCTTAGGATTATGAACAGACGGAACAGTTTCGATTGAATGTAGTTTGACTCCTACCATGCTGGCAGTAAGTGATTCTGGGTTTGTGACCAGTGCAGATCATGATCTTAAGATTCCTGAAGTCTGATTATAATCTTCTTAATTTGCTTTTAAGTCTTAGTGAGCAACACTATGAACAATTACTGGTTCAGTCAAACCTAAAAGTTTGAGAAATTTAGCAGTGTATTTCCATAAATTATTTCTCTTAGAGCAAATTATATCATAAAAACTTAATTCCTATTCACAATCAAACAGACCTAGGTTCAATCCCTGGTCAAGCCATTCAAGGCGGGTCCTTCAACAAGACATCTAATGCAACACACGCCTCAGTCTGGGTATTAATTATACAAGCTACTGGCTCTAGCTCTTATATGTGTGAGGCTTGATGACTGGCAGTGCTTCAAGAGGAATTAATTAAAGTTACCAGAACATAATTCGCAATCAAGCACAAAAATTGACATAAAATTAAGTTTACATCGAAAGACGCAAATGATTGTGTACATTAGTGTACATGTAACATTTCTTAACTGCTGTCTATAATATATTTACATAGGATGATCTGGTCCCCAGTAGACTCCTATACCAGCCCTTGCTCCGCCCTGACCGTTGTTACAACAGGCTCCATCTGTATACACAACTGGTGCTCCTCCACTGGATTCTGTACCTGTAGACAAAGAAGCCAATCAACAGTTATGCTTCTTACATTCTGCAATATTTCTAAATGTCTTCAATCACTGTGAATTTCAATAATTGCCAACAAATAGTAGGCTATCTACTCTTGATCCATAAGAGAAAAGGTAATGAAGGGAGATAATTCAAAAATATAATTTTGAGTTACAGTTCTTGCTATGTTAAAAGATCGTGACACAATCTACAGAACATGTGTACCAAATTTCACTTATATATCATTACCTGTTCTTGAAATTCTGAACTCTTGTGTAATGTGAGACAACACAGAACACAATGTGAGAAGGTGTTTTAATTTTGGTATGACCCCTAATTCACAACATTCTGGTATGACCCCTAATTCACAACACTCTGGTATGACCCCTAATTCACAATATTCTTGTATGACCCCTAATTCACAAAATGATGCAGGGGTTTACCCTATTGATCAACATTATGAGTCATGCATTCTGCATAAAATGTTAAATGAATTTGCAGGTAACTGATCAAGTGATGTTGCTCCGATAAAGGAAAAATCCATCTATATACATGTAGTTTACCACACCAATGCATCCCCTCTACAAACAACTACCCTGTACATTTAACTAATTCAAAACAGATATTTACATTTACCTATCCACTATACATGCTATACATTATGTTCAAAATCTGTATTTCTATAAACTGTGTAAATCTTGTTAATCATTACATACTATTAGAATGTGCAGCTGTATGAATCTGTCGCGCTTCATCCAGATCTATTAGTTGTGCTGTTCTGTTCTGTTTCCAGCTGGCACTACTGGCGGTCTTCCCACTACGCTGGTAAGGTTTACTCTTGTGGCATGTATGTTTCACAGGACTTGACTTGCTTTGGTGGTTTGCTGAAGGAATTTATAATTGAAATTTTTATTTCACTATATTTGTTTCCTTAAAGTAAAACTGTACTTATTTTCTATAAATAAAATTTTGTCCCTTTATTTTTTTGTTGCATTTTACAACTGTAAAATTACAAAAAATATAGGAAAGAATGTCAACCATGGGGGAGGGGAGGGCGGGAGGGATGGATGAAACAGACCGAGAGGACAGTTAAGCCGGGGGGGATGGATGAAACAGACCGAGAGGACAGTTAAGCCCATCTAACTAGATTACAGTTATTCTTTGAATAATGCATGAAATGTACTGCTTACGTCAAAAGTTCTTCAAATTTATGAAGAATTCACAATAATTATTCTTTCCTCACTCAAAATGTATGTGTACATGTATATTATCTAACTTTTATAAAGATGCCAAAATATACATGTCGTATTTGAACTGACAAAGCACCCACCTTCGCTTTTTAGCTGGTTAAGCTCTGCCTTTGTTTTCAGTAATTTATTCTCAGTTTCTTTCAACTTCAGTTGCTCCTTTAAATATTCAATTTCTTTTTCCGCAATTTTAAGTTTGACAGCCGATGACAAATTGTTTGATGTCTCTTGTCTGACATTTTGGTATCCATTACCCAAGTTTTTTGATGATGCTGTCTTGTAAGTGTGCGAGTTTGATAAGGTAGAATGACTGCTGGAGGCTTTGTTGACTGGAACACTGTTTGAATGGTAATTCACTTCATCTTTAAAAAGAAAGTTTTGCTTTGGTATTCTTTGCTTTTGAAAATAAAAATACACGCAGTCTGGATAAAACGAAGAAAAAATAAAACTTTAATGTTTTGTGGCACAGTGGTAGTGTTGCCTCAGGATCAGAGGGTCATCGGTTCAATCTTTTCCAGTGCCATGAAGTGGTAGTGCCCCTATGCAAGACAGTATAATTCCAAAATGCCCTTCTCTCTGAGAGGTTGACTCCATCACAAGCTTGTCTCGACAAAATTTAATATAAGTTGTAAGAACATGTTTCACAATCAAGAATAAATTAATTAGATCTAATATACAATAAACTATTTCAGCAAAGTGCCACAGGCTCAGGGTTCAAATTTAGCTTTTTTTCTACTAGCTAAAATTAGCTAGTGGTTTTTTAGTTCACTAGCTAAATAAACAAGAGGGCCATGATGGCCGTTTATCGCTCACCCGAGTACAACTGCTTTTAACAAAGTTGCTAGAAATCATCGAAACAACCTTTCTGACAAATTTCCAGGATATTTGGGCTGAAAATGTTACCTCTAGAGTGTTAACAAGGTTTATCCATATTTGGGCTCTGTGACCTAGTTTTTCAAGACCCAAGAGACCCATATTCGAACTTGACCTAGAAATCATAGGAAACAACCTTTCTGACAAATTTCCAGGATATTTGGGCTGAAAATGTAACCTCTAGAGTATTAACAAGGCTTTTCCATATTTGGGCTCGTGACCTAGTTTTTGACCCCAGATGACCCGTATTGAAACTTGAGCTAGAAATCATCGGAAACAACCTTTCTGACAAATTTCCAGGATATTTGGGCTGAAAATGTTACCTCTAGAGTGTTAACAAGGTTTTTCCACATTTGGGCTCGTGACCTAGTTTTTCCCCAGACCCCAGATGACCCATATTGCGAACTTGCTAGAAATCATCGAAACAACCTTTCTGACAAATTTCCAGGATATTTGGGCTGAAAATGGTACCTCTAGAGTGTTAACAAGGTTTTTCCACATTTGGGCTCTGTGACCTAGTTTTTGACCCCAGATGACCCATATTCGAACTTGAGCTAGAAATCATCGAAACAACCTTTCTGACAAATTTCCAGAATATTTGGGCTGAAAATGGTACCTCTAGAGTGTTAACAAGGTTTTTCCACATTTGGGCTCTGTGACCTAGTTTTTGACCCCAGATGACCCATATTCGAACTTATGCTAGAAATCATAGAAACAATCTTTCTGACAAATTTCCAGCATATTTGGGCTGAAAATGTTACCTCTAGAGTGTTAACAAGGTTTTTCCACATTTGGGCTGTGTGACCTAGTTTTTGACCCCAGGTGACCCATATTAAAACTTGAGCTAGAAATCAACCAAACAACCTTTCTGACAAATTGCCAGGATATTTGGACTGAAACAGTAGCCTCTAGAGTGTTAACAAGATTTTTCTATTTTTGGGTCATGTGACCTAGTTTTTCATCCGAGATGACCCATATTCGAACTCGTCCGAGTAATTACTGGGACAAACATCCTGACCAAGTTTCGTGACAATTGAGGCAAAAATGTGACCACTAGAGTGTTAATGAACTAAATGTGGACGGACGACGGACAATCATCGATCCTAATAGCTCACCCTGAGCCAGCTCAGGTGAGCTAAAAAGCTACTAGCTAAAATCAAACAACGATTTTTATTAACTTTAAACATGCCAAATGATCGACTATGGAAACGGCGATCTATTTTTAGGACTGTTATCGACCCAGATACGACTGAAACAACATTTTCATGAATATTTTTAACTTTGTTTATTAACAGTCAGATTTTTCTCGTAAATTATGACATTTAAATGATTTGGCTGGTATTTTACTGACTCGCTAAAAGATGCGAGTTCGTTTTATAGCCACTCGCTATTCTAAATTTCCACTCGATTTTAGCGAGTATGCGTGTCTAAATTTGAACCCTGAGGCTTTACCACAAGCTTTCAACAGCAAGGCACACTCTTTACTTAAATGCTCCAAAGAAATTAATTATGTGTACTGGAGTGGTATGTCAAACTAAGTGAAAGTCAAACTGCAATTTTTGAACTTGGTATGCTGGTTGTATAAGTGAACAGTTCTAACACTCTGTGACTGTCCTAAACAGGTTTGTGCTCGATTAAGTTGATGCTCAATTTACTATCTCATTCATTCATTCATTAGAAAGAATAACTTGACTATGTTATAACATATTTAACTCGGGAGATCTATAATCTGTGTTCAAATGTTTACTAAAATATTACAGTATAAATGTTACTTGACTGAACTTGGTTCCTGTACTATCAAATTTAAATCTGGATGAGCTATTTTATTTCAAATAAAAGAGACTATCCAGGGAGAACATACAGATACAATCATGTACATAATTTTTAATATGCTTCTTTAATTTTTATTTTATACATAGTTTATAAACCTAATTCACATTAACAAAACTGCTTTAACTTTGTAAATCTTATATACCGGTATGTCTTGTTACTGTACTCAAATGTTAAAATTTTCTCTCCGATAGCAAATTAATGTGACGCCAGGTATCACTCAAGAGATTTCAATACTAACCAAAACTGGACTTTACCAACAACAAACAAAAATGCACTCGGAAAACGCTTGAATGGATTCTTTAGAAACAATACTCCGACATCACAGGGGCAAGGTTACCACATCACTGGCGTCATGTTAATAACACGCTCCCCCTATAGATGAATTACAGCAGTATGTCATAATTCTAGTTCGATGATGGCTTGTTATAAAACAGCAGTGAGTAGGCTTGTAATACCTTTATCATAAGGAACGTTGTTATCATATCCATCAACAAAAGCAATGGCCTCTTGCTGTGTATTAAACTTCTTGTATCGGGGTTTATTAAATTTGTCTACTTGTTGTTTACATTCATCCCTGAAAATAGAAAAAGGTTTTGAATAAGAAACTTCATAGATTATAATGATTGTAAAGACAATCCTGTAAATGACTGCGAAACAAATTCTGATACAATTCATGACTGGAGAGAAGCGGAAGAAATTCATAGTTGGTTCAGACAATGTTGTAAAGTAACTTACATTCACCTTAATGATGGGACGTGATAATGAATACCATGATCAGATTTCATGTCCATTGAAGAAAAAAACAACACATAGCTAAGTTTGAGCTCAGAAGATGATAACCTTATCTTTCATCTACGAGTCATCAACAGGGTTTGGGTGAGCAACGTCATTACAAATCCTAACATAGAGAACATACTTGCCAAAAAAGGGTTGGAGTTATATTGTGAGATTTACCAAAAAAATGTGATTTATGACAAAATGCCTTGGTAAGAAGCTTTAGCAGGAAGGCATACATGTACATGTCTAAAGACATTTTGATCATTTAAATTTTCGCAATACACACTAATCTAAAGTTAAGTTTACTATCCTCGTAGTAATGTTCAAGTAAATGCTTAAATCTGCTCATATTTACACATAGCTTCTGGAAAAGTATGCTTAGTATAATTTTCCACTGGGCATTACCTAAGATGATATTGACAACACAAACTTGTGTCAACACTTCAGTTTTGTCACATTATCCACAGGAAGTTGCAACACAATACCTTTTCTCTAATTCACAATTATCGGTATCATGTGTCCCAGGATTGAATGTGTATATTACTTATTATAGATGGGACGTAGGTTGCTAGTTTTGAGTTTTGTAGGATTTTTAGCAATTTAAGCTTAACAAGAGGTTTTGATGTTTTTGCGAGTATCGCCAGGGCTCTGGAGTTAAGGTCACCATAAATCCCAGTGAATCCTGGGAAAATGGCATGCATCAGAATGAGAGTGGTGTTATTCAAGTTGAGAGAAGTTAAGATTATTTGACGTCCTCAATATATCAATATCACAAGATATTTTCATGTTAGATCAGAATCTCACAATAACATCTTAGAAGAAGACCTATTGACATGTACAAGAGAACTCCATCCTATCCTCGAAGTACCAGTTTCAGTGACCCTAAGAATACTTCAGGCAGAATCATCAATTTTTTAAGAAGACCTATTCTCTTTATGTATTACTATTGTGCTATGTGTCCTCTATCTGTGTGATAGTAATATTCCAACAAAATAACATAGTGCTGTTTATCACAAGCACCCCTTTTTTGCATTACAGATACTCAGCCGTACCTATTTCAGTGACCCCTACTTCATTTGTAAACAAGTGACAATTGCTGATAATTGGCATTTGCTTAAAGTTCACTTTCAAAAACTGAACAAAAATTAATTATTAACCAGAGTGAGCCTTGTTTATGAGATACAGAGCACATACTTTTTAACAGTTAAACCGAATATAAAAACTATGAAGCATGAGGGGTGGGGTCCATAATTATGTTGGGCAAAAGAATGATTTTTTATATAAAATTTAATGATAGTGTGTTGTATTATGCAACAAAAATCTCTTTATCATATGTCACCTCATCTCAATAATATCAGATCTGAAAGTTTGGCACCACTCCTCAGACCGGCCATTTTACCATATAAAAGCTGTAAGCAGATTTTATATACTGTTTAAACTTGTATTTATAGGCCTTAATTGTGTCAGTTAAATCCAAACAGAGATAAAACAATGGTTTCTACTGGCCATTTTGAGGGTTTTCCATTTCATAATAACTGTTGATAATCCATGAATTATTTCACACTTCCTCATGTACTGTCATTGTTCAAATGTACATTAAACTGTTAAAAGTCTATCTGGAACTACACTGTAAACATGTGAATTCAATGAATAAACACCTCAGTCCCTTTTCATCAACTAATATGAGTAAATGGTATTAAAACCCAGGTATAAATTGTGTATGCTATTATTGAACTTGGAACATTTGGATAGTAAAATGATTATGAGGCTGACCCCAATTTTTGTTAAGTCTTGCTTTAAAAGCATTTAGGTGGGTACTTTGACTACATGTTCAGGAGCTTATTCCTAATGATTCACCCCCAAACTCTAGATGACTGACCCCCAAAATCCTATTATTAAATATGTTTTTTTTAGCGCTTTATTTAAAAATCTTCTGGTGAATTACCTAAACTAGGTCTATTCAAAAGCACAGAAACTAAATAGTTAATTTTTGTCATATGTTTTCTAAATTATTGATAACTTTTTTATAACAAGTCCAAACCTGTATTTTATCCTATCTTATTTCTTCAATAGTATGTAATCCCAGGATTATTTTAACCTAGTGATGATACATTAGACTTCTAAATATTCTCCAAAGTTCTATTTGATTAAAGTAACTTTGATTGAAAAGCCCTTATGGCTTTTTTATCATAGGTGACCAGATTACAATAGAACTCCATACTCTAGATGGGGTCTTACTAGGGCTTTATACAGTTGAAGGAAATGTCCTTGTCAGTTTGTAAATGTTTTAGAGATTAAACGACTAGGTTCCTATTAGCTATCCTGATTTTTGATTGGGTATGTTCACTAAATTTTAAATTGCTATCAAATAGGATTCCTAGATCTTTTTCGGAAGTGGCTCTTGAAGTTCATAAAATAATTAACAAACAAGGTCCGGTATAATTTCATGACTTAGTAACAATAAAAGACAACAATTATAATTTTAGGTACACTCGAATACAGCAAAACTTCCACAGGTAAAAACATCGAACTATGGTAGCAGATCTTTCCGTTCCAGTGCTCCAAAACTATTGAATTCGCTTCCTCAACATTTTAGAGATAGAACTAATTTCTCTTACTTCAGAAGCTTAATTGATGAATAGGATGGGGAGGTCTGCTCCTGTTCTTTTTGTTCTTAAACACATGACAGTAATAGTCTATAATTTGAGTTGCAGCCTAATTTCAAGATTCAGTTCTGTCCGCCTTCAGTTAATTTTTTTTATTTAATTATTATTTTGTATAAGTTCATTGCATTACTTTGCTTGCAATCAGTTTGCCTTTGCTTTTGTTTATTATGTCATTCCCAGGTGATTCCTACCTGCATGCACTATGCCTGTAATGATTTTTATTGTGAGAAAGTTGCTGATCAGTTCTTCCCAAATCTGATTTAGAGAGATAAAGGGCAAGGGCTCTGGCTTATCACTATTCCTACAAGTGCATGAATGTATAAATGAAGACTCAAGCATATGGAATATACGCTCTCTTCATGTAGTAAACAATTCTGAAAAATGGTAACGTCAGCATGCTGGTAAACTATCCAAAATAGTGATGTAACCGAAACAAGAATAGTAAGAATAATCTTATACTATTTATCATACATTACTAGCGATATCTAGCAAGCAAACATATATGTACCATGATCCATACACCCCTGGAATTCTTCCTGTCCTTACAGCATAAAATGGCATTGCATAAGTTCTTAGAGAAACCCTCGAATGCTGAATAAAACTGAAAACAACTTGCCGGACAGTAAACATTTCAGACTGGTTCTCAGTGGTGCTTCTAAAAGCCGGTCTCCGACTTCGGTCTTCAATGGCTACCAGCATGTCAGTCCGGTGGGTATATTTAAATATTTATCAATTATGGGTGATGCGTTGGTCTAGTGGTAAACGCTCTGGACTACCAGTCCGGAAGTCTCCGGTTCGAATCCCGGCAGGGGCACTGAAAATTTGATTTTCTCGTTTTTGAACAATAACACACCACTTTGAGACCGACCGACCGTCAGAACGGAATTTAAACACGTTGTACCAGTCTAGTTTTACTACCTACTTCCTTTTCCGGTAATCGCCAAATACAGAAGGTACGGATACTTTTATCCCGTTTCTAAATCCGCCTCAAGCAGACGAACAAGCCGTTCTTTATATGCAATTTTGTGTTAACGACAAGTCCTTGAAATGTTGACGTATTAATATACTATCTGGCATAGCGATGACACCGTTTTAACTTAATAAAACGCCACTTAATATGCCTTCATGTTTCAAAAATGTTCAATTTGTTTTATTGGTATGAAACGCGCACCTGGTATTCATTAAACTTCTTTGGTGCGACAGCTTACTGAAAATTTTGCTCGACAGGTTTTTAAGATATAAGCGGAAATCATTTTATATTGTGTCATTAGAACTGTTGATATGACATAGCCTTCCAAAACCTAGGGTTATCCTGTTTTCTCGTATTCTCAAGGGGCTAAGCGTGTAAATTTGTTACCTATAAAACAGTTCAAAGTTTAGCAACATCATCAACATGTTATGTGATAGAAATAATACTGGTCTTTCAATTAGGGTCGTCAAAAATTGCATGATTGTTCTCCTCAAGCTGTTAAGTAAATTTGCTACAGTATCTGAGGTGGATGGTAGTGTTTTCATCGACCTCCCGTTTCGTCACCAAGAGTTTTGTGTACAAAAGAGGTTGTGGTTTCGTCACTCTTATTTAATTGTATATTTAATTGTTATTTGACATAAATGGGATCAAACAAACCAATTAACGTTGTCGTTACATGTAATTATAGGATGTATTGGGGTACTATGAACACCTTTTTTCATCCAAATGAAGTAATTAGTTGACTATTGTTAGTCATATAAATCAATTTGAATATAAGAATGGATTGGATTAAGGGAGTATTATTGTCAAAATACACAAAACAAGTTATAGTTATAAAACTTTTATTCAGAAAATGACAAAGATAACATACTAATCGAACTATACATAACAAAGACACACTACAGGAATGATGGACACGGACACAAATAAAAAAATATACATTCAAAATATTTACTCAAATCAGATACGTTTTTTAATCAAATTTTGTGCAGTGAATGGTATTCTCATTTAACTGTGTGAACTAAGTAGGTGTGAAATCCTATTGTTATATTTATCTTATACAGAACCTTGGTGACGAACTGGCATCATAAATCCTTAGTGACGAAACGGGAGGTCGACGAAACCACTGTAATTCTCTGAGGTCACCCTCGTATTCAGAAATGAGAAGAAACTCTCGTATTCTGAAGTATTAATGTTCAACTCTCGGGCATTGCCACATTTTAGAATCTGAAAACTTAACAAATGCCAAGGTGCATAGCTTTATATGTTACAAATAACATGAAATTGATAATTATAGACATCAGAATAAAGCAATATGGGCACTTTTACTAAGGAAATTTCAGCATTTTCAGTTAAATTTGCATGCTCTGTTATTCTGGTAAGGATTCCATATAGGAATGATCCAAAACGAAAGTCTCGCCTGAAAAATAAAAAGTAGTGGTATTAAGAGTTTTTGGAATCCAGAACTAATTATTAAAGTGACATTATGCGCATATTACTGCACAAAGTGTATTTTTGGTGACAGTTTTATAAAAGCAATTTTTGGTTGCTGTGCATTTAAATGTGTTAAATTAATGATTATGCCGCATTAGTATTTGAAGTTGGTGCTTTAGATATAAAAAAACGGACTGATAAAATGATAGTTGAATGTGTCGTTGTTGATGTTGGTAGAGATTTCGGCAGTGGAAGGGAAGCAACTCCTGCATGCAGTTGTTCTTTTCTTAAATTGACTCTCCCAGTCAAATAAGAAAATCAATATTTTGAAAGTTATTTTTTCATACAGGTAGCGGGAAGAGTTTGGTGTATTGGGTTAAAAGTTATTATTTCCTCTACACTTTTGTATACACACCATTTTCAGCTGGATTTTTACTTGAAAGAAATGCGCATAATGTCACTTTAAGGGGACAGTGTTCCTTAAATAAATGGGACATTGTTTCTTACATGGAGATTAAGGCAAAACAATATTTTTCAACATTGCAAATTTTTACATTTAACCATCTAAAATTGTCATGTTGTAGATGTACTCGGCGAGAGCTAAGATCATTAAACCTCCGGGTGAGAAGCCAGATGAGTTTGAGTCCTCAATATCACAGGTATGAAGGAGTACTTACAAACTATGTTTGGTTTGCTATTATAGTCCTGCCATAATATTTTAATACAGTAGCATCTACAGCAATCACTGATAGTGTTTCATACCTTTACCAATGTGTCATGGCTAAACAACAACACGTAGATAAGTTCAAAAAAAAAAAAAAATAAAAAACTGGTCAAAAATGGCATGGAATCATAATCCCTTCAATGGATTTTACAAGTGGAAAAGCATATATTGAAAGAAAAAAAATTACTTATGTTTTATTTGTCTCAAGTTTTACTTTACTAAGTGAATGATTGAAAAAATTGTACAATCCATTGAGGGGATTGTGGCTACTATGCCATTTTTTGTTAAAAGGGGATTTTCAGTGTCTCCCGTAAAATTCGGCTACAGTAAAGCAGGAAATTGAAAATTTAGATTTTTACTACAGTGGTTATGGAAAATTGCAAAGTTTTTGCCACCAGTGTGAATGTTGTAGTGGTAATTGACAAACCTTGACCTAGGTTAAGTTAGATGTGTGTATTGAAACAAGTGACAGACTATTAGATTTCACAGTTTTACAAGCTAATTGTAACCAAGGTAACATAGGTTCCATACAAATATTTAATTAAGGATACAATGAAACTTACTTTAGACTTTTAGATACAGTCTTGAAGTTGAACCAATGAGATACATTGTAGAACAAATTAAAGTTTCTTTCACTCGCTTTCTGTTTTAGGCTCTCTTGGAGCTGGAGATGAACAGTGACCTGAAGGCTCAGTTAAGAGAGCTTTACATCACTGCTGCTAAGGTAAGTACAAAACTAAATCTGGGCATTTTTCCAAATTTGGGAGGACTACCCTAGCCCTTCAATTTGGAGAAAGTACATGTGATAATTAGCTGAAAGGGACACTAAAATCCTGGTTTAAAATCGGTGGGGAAACTGCATGATAAAAAAATATTTAGTTGGGGAAGATGCCCTATACAGTAGGAGGTAAAATGCACCCTAAAATGGTGCCTTGTCTGTGTAACATTTGGTTTTGCTACCTAATTACTTTTACAGCTGGGTATAATAGATTAGTTCTTAATGATATTAAACACCAACTGCTAGTGATAATAAGCATATGATAATGTGGAACATCAGCGTTGGAGTCGTCTGTGACCATTTATTATGGATGCAAATCAGCATGCAAAATTGTATAATTTTATTTGTGTACAATCTGTTACTTATCTGTGACAGGACAGCTTTAGTTATATTATAAAACTTGAAAATAGGGTGTACAAGTGTTTCCCAAACATACACTGGTTTTTCACCTTGATGTTCAAATATTGGTGTTGTTTCAGGAGATTGATGTAGCTGGTAAGAAGGCCATCATTATCTTTGTGCCAGTACCTCAGTTGAAGAGCTACCAGAAGATCCAGACACGTCTGGTCAGAGAACTTGAGAAGAAGTTCAGTGGAAAACATGTTGTCTTCATTGCACAGGTTTGTAGTAAATGATATAAGTTACAATAATGTACTGACAATAAAAATGTATTTAAAGCCATTGCCTTGTAAATTACTTGCAACCATTCACGATTTGTGTAAACTGACTGGTCCGTTTTTAACCAGTCAGTAATTGGATCTGGCTTAATCTGCTCTCTTCTGGTTCAAGGTACCAATGTGTCATTATGGAAAGTGTGATAAAGACTTTCTTCTGTAGCAAAAGATGTGGCTTTATACACAGTTGAGTTTTAACAAAATTTATAGTTTGCTAAATGATTGCAAGTAAAAACAACAATGGAATCTGGAGTGTAAAGAGGTGGGAAAATTAAAGTCCTTTGTAATGGTATGTAGAGTATGAGTCTTGTGAAATTACTATACAAAAGAGTCTAGTGAAAATCCTTTACGAAAGACTTTAAAAAGTCTTGCACCATGGTAATATCACTAAGATACTGTCCTTAAGTAATTTGGTGTTATTTTCAAACACCTATAATGATATTGTAACTTGTTGATTTTCATAAAGATAAAAGGAAATGAAGAGCATACAACTAATAGAGAAGTTCAAATGTAGGGAACATTTGATTGACTTGGTTATTGTTGGTAGTGCAGCAGGACAACAAAAACAATTGTATGAATTACTGAACAGTGATTTTAGTAGTGTATTAAATAATTATTTCAGAGGCGAATTTTGCCAAAACCAACACGAAAAACAAAAAAGAAGCAGAAGCAAAAGAGACCAAGAAGGTAAGACAAAGAGAGATGAATGTCTTTTATTTCCTGTAATCTGCCTGGACTTGTGTTACCAGAAAAGAAGTTTGTTCATCCAAATGTTAGTAAGCCTGTTTACGAGTCAAAACATTTAGAGTAGTATCATCAGCCTAGTAACTGGTATGATCCTTCTGGTCCATATGTGTGAAGGTTGTTTCAAGTTAAAATATATCGAGTAAACTTGCTTGTGGAGAAAAAAGCTAGGCCTGAGCCTCTGACTGAGATAGGCCAAAAGACTTGCTCTTTGTGTCGATTTTAGCAGATGGTATTAATTATTTACATGAAACCTCGGTCTTTGATATACTTACTGGCACTGGTATGAAAGTTTGTGCTATGAATATATAGAAGATAATACAAGAGGGGTTGCTGAATATTGAAGTTACAGTGTCTAAAACAAGGCTGAAGTTGTATGCCAGATTATTCTTTCAAAATTGATATTCCCTTTGTTTTTATAACAGGCAATGTTAATTTGACCAGTGTCACTTGAAACTATATCAATTAAGAGTCTTTTTATACTAGGTAAAAAAAACATAACACAATGTTACTGTACTTGCAGGTCGTAAAAATATGTGATAAAGTATTGTTTGTGAATAATGTTTCTTGTAACAGCTGAACATGTGAACTAACACCTGGTAATGAAGGTACTGTAACTTTAAAGAAGCTGCTTATTCTTTTTACAGCCGCACATTGACATCTGTACATGAATCAATTCTGGACGACTTGTGTTTCCCATCAGAAATAGTTGGCAAACGTATCCGAATTAAGTTGGACGGTTCACGGCTTATCAAGGTTCATCTGGAGAAAACACAACAAACAAACATTGAGCACAAGGTATGTTCCTATTGTCACAGGAATCTGTTATTGAGCATGGCCAGTGTAATTGAGAAAAGCAACATAATTTGCATGCACAATTTAGATGTATAACTGAATTTAATCTTGTGTCAATCTTGTCAAACAATTAAAAAGATACACTGCGACCTCGTTATAACGCGGATCGTTATAACGCGACCGGTATAATGTTGGGTCTTGGCTCCCAAAAGCTGAACATGTAAAATTTTTCTATCAAAAAGCCTTGTCCTATACAAACGGTAATGTAACTTAAAAACAATATGCATTTTAATTTCTTTTCACTAACCGTTATCAACGTCTATTACAAAAGTGCTAAAACAATTCCGGCTTACTGGTATTTTTTCACGGGTCCGTTATTCACAAGCTACCCTGTTTGTTAGACAATAACTTCAATCGTGTGAATTAATATTTGTTTGCGACTTGATTGCAGGCTTACCTAACTTAAAAAATCAATGTACAAAACTATTGTTTGTTTTAAAAAAAAGTACATTCACTTTGGCCAACATTTTTGAAAATGAAGTACTTTCGTTTTCAATCAAGGTTTATGTATCCTATATGTTAATTTCAGGATTAATTACTATTTATTTTAATAGAATCGTTATTTTCTACAATTAACCACTGATTTCATAAAAACATGATGTAAAATGAATATGCTTTAATTTAATTAGGTGGGTGGGGGGGCGGTTATGCACAATTTACCGATGTATAACCGAGTTATAAAAAGTCTTGTAGCGGTCAGATCAGTTGTCAAGCAAGCTTAAAAGGGATTGTATGCATTAATTAATATACAAGGTATGGAAGATACCACACTAGTATACAAGCAAGTACCTGTCGTTCAAGGGTCATTGTAACGAAAGCTGGAATATGATGAACAATCCTTGACAAGCATATAACTGATCAATTGTGCTGATTATTTGTTCTGATCTCAGTCAAGTTATTCGGTACAGTTTCTTCATTCAAAACCTGACGATGACTTGCTTCTTGGTTGTTCATTTAAATGGAACCAAGTTGTTCAGTAATGGTTACCACTGCATCAAACTTGGGGTGCAAAAACTGATACTTTAACTATATGCTTGTAAACAAAGTTTTGGGAAGTAGGCTGTAGTTTGGTTCATGCAGTCAGTCGGTCTTACAGTTTTGGAGTGATTCCGATGAGTGTTCACATCACAAGCTTGGTACTTGAGTCCTGACATGGCAGGGTTAAGGTCTGTGGACTTGACAACTTCGATCATTGTCTAAACCATATGGAGAGGATTATCAGTTTTACTTAGCTATACTTACTGTCCACAAAAGGAAAGAAAACATGAAAAGAACTGAAATGATGAACATTTTAAGACAAGCATATGACTGATGTACATTGCTGATTTTATGTTCTGATCAGCTGTAGGCGTTGAAACTACAACCATCAACCATTGACTTGCAGAGTTGCTGCAACTTAGACTTAGATGGAAGTACAGAATTTCTCCAAAATACATTTGTGTGATCAGTGAGTTTCAAGTTCAGAATGGTTTCCATATTTAGAGACCAAACTTTCAGAATGGTCACCTGGATTAAGCACCTTTTGTCTACGATAAAACCGGATTACTGTCCACCAAAGAAAACATGAAAAGAACTGAAATGATGAACATTTTAAGACAAGCATATGACTGATGAACATTGCTGATTTTATGTTCTGATCAGCTATAGTCTTTAAAACTACAACTAACCATTGACTTGCAGAGTAACTGTAACTTTGACTTTAGATAAAATATAGAATTCCTCCTAGTACATGTAATGTGTGATCAGTCAGTTTCAAGTTCAGAATGGTTTCCAAATGTGTGTAAAATTAATTACTACTAAGATAAAGTTTTCAGAATGGTCCCCAGGATTAAACGCTCGATTGTCTTAAATGGCTATAGTCATAATTGCAATCAGTTGTAAAACAGATTTACCTATAATGATAAGCAACTTTCTTTAAGAAGCCAATTTTGTTGTATATTTCTGGAAGCTTGGAACAGATTGTGATGTAGATACATCTGCTGCATTTCAATAGTAGGTACTGTTAATACATTGAGATGATGAACAAACAATGACAAGCATATATCTGACAACCTGTGTTGATCATTTGTTCTGATCGATAGAACTTGACATCTTCGGTAAAACAAGGTCTTTAATGTGGCACATTTACCTTCACTGACTGATCTTAACCACTGGAAATGTGAGGAATATATTACAAGTTGTAGAACCAGTAATAACTCAGATGGATTTTAACACATCAAATAGTGAGCATTTAAAATCAAATGAGAGTTTTATGTTTGTATACGTAAATTGACATGAAACTTACCTTGCCCCTGTTTTGATGTACATGTACATGTAACAAAAGAATAATTATATAAATTTCAAATGTTTTCCATAAACATTTATTTGTCAGTGGTGAAGACCAATTTCGAGTTGCACAGTATGTGTCGTAGTAAGTTGAAGCATTGTTCTTAATGTCATACGAAGCTGACTATATGTGATGCAAAGTAGAAAATAACCCAAATTCTGAAAATAATTTACTAAGGTGTGTTTTGATAGGGATTGTAATATTTCAAAAAAGTTTTAAAACTTATCTTTATGATGATAAGAAACTGATCAATTATATGACTTAAAAGTTTTACAAGTATGTCTGCTTTGTTAAGAGGGTATCAATTTTGTTGCTGCAAAAGTCTGTTGTGAACACAGATTAAGGGTCATCAGCATGCCTGCAGTGCTGGTAGAATTGTTGTTGCCTTAAATTTAGGTTGTAATACATGTATAAGTTTGCAGTAAGAGGCAAGGAGGATTCTGATGAGCATTTAAGTGATGAATATTCCTGACAAGCATATGACTGATGCATATTGATGTAGATTTATTCTGATAATGCTTTCTCTAAGATGTTCAGACATTCTATTTAAAACCGATTAATATCTGGTGATAATAGGGGAGATCAAGACAATATGAAATTTTTGCAAGTAGTGAATATTTAATTATTATCAATTCTTCATTTTATAAATATAATGCAAGTACATGTATTTTTAGAAGGAAAAACACAAATTTCAGGACTTGATTGCACAATCGTGTTAACAGCCAGGTTTTACTTATTTGGTTAAACTGGCATAGCAACAATATGTTTCAAGACCTTGGTAGTCATATTGTGATAGAACATCTATCTGTTCAGTGAAGTATCATTTTAAAGGGTGAACTCGATGCCATGTATAGTGCCTCTCAAGAAATGAATTTTCATTACTGGTAAGCATTTGTTGTAACATCTAAAAATTGAATCAGACAAGTTATTTCCTCTTTCTTCTTTTTCAGTTGGACACATTCACAGCTGTGTACAAGAAACTTACAGGAAAAGACGTTAATTTTGAATTTCCGGAATAGATGCTTCATTGTTTGTAACATACAAAATAAATTAAGTGGCGAAGAAATGCTGTGTTGATACAAATTTCAAAAAGTCCGTGTGTTTGTGCACAAAACATGTAGTGGTACTGTTCCTGTATTATATTATTGGCTCATCTGACACAAAGTGCCAGGGTGAGCTATTGGGACTGCTCACTGTATGTCGTACGTCGCCTGTCTGTCCACCATTTGCTTCAAAGACTTCTGCTCTGAAACCGCTGGGCCAGTGTTGATGAAACTTGGCAGGGATGTACCTTGCATGAAGCTATATCAAAGCTGCTCAATATAGTCCATTCCATGCTTTTAAAACTCGTGTTGCTTTTACAACAAATAGGAAAAACTTTAAAAATCTCTGAAACAACAAGGTCTATAGCTTAGATATTTAATATGTAGCGTTGCATAGAGGACCTCTACCAAGATTGTTAAAAAAATCATCTTAAGCTAAACTTCACAAGATTGTTCCTTGAATAGTAGCTATCAAAATTGCTCAACGGGGTTTGCTCCACTACGTTAAATGGCAGGCTAGCAATGTTGTAAGAAGAAAAACCTTGAAAATGACATCTTTAAGCATTGGGTTAGTTTCAACCAAACTTCACAGGAATGTCTCTTTTGCAGTCTTCTACCAAAATTGCTCAAACCATTCTCCTGTTGCACAAAATGGTAACAACATGTTTTTATCCACTGACCCACTTTCAACCAAACTACACAGGATTACTACTTAAATGGTTCTCTACCAAAATTAAATGCCATCTCTATCGTAACCACTTTCAACCAACTTCACGATTGTTGCGAAGATGTTCCTCTTTCAATAGATTTCTGCAGTGCACAATTCAGAAATTGTTTAGGACTATAGGGTTGTACATTTTAAGTAACTTCACACAGTTGTTGCTCTTGATTCACGAGTGTGCCCTGCATAACATCCTGTGAGCTACCTTGAAGGGAAAGTTTACACTTTAAAACTCTAGGTAAATGTTCACCTCATTCATTCCTTCCAATGTTCCTATTTGTGACAGGATACAGCTGTCTTTTAGATTGCCTTGTGATCTTAAATTGTGACCTGAACATCAGCAAACCTGTCAAGGTTTGAGAACCAAGTACATAGAGATTGCACAAGGCCTACCAGTATTGCAGACAAAATGGCACTACATTGCTCAACTAAGTCTTCACGGACATTTGCAACACATAATGAGATCTCCAACACACACAGCTGTGTATGTGAATTTCTGTAAATGAAATGACAAATGAGATGTATTACAAACGAGCAAATTTGTTGAATTTGGATCTCCACTGTATAACAAGGTTCGCACTGGCCTTGAAAAGTCCTTGGAATTAGATGCCAAGTCCTTGAATTCTGTGCTTGGAAAAGTACTTGAATTTTGAAAAAAAACTAGTGAATTTCATAGTCATTGAATTGGTTTGTTCCGCGTAAAAATGTCCAAAATAATAGTATCACGCCTTAAAATGACGAGAAAGTGGTCTGTATCAGTCCATCGAACCTGCCGACGTGTGATGTATCGATTACATACCGGAATTTAAACACGCTTCTGGAGTGATTTCCCTTTACTAAAAGTCAATGTCACAGCAGAATTTGTGAAAATGAACCGAAATAAGTGCATTTTCTCATCGGCATGGCTCAAGAATGATAGTTACAAAGTATGGTTAAAGGATTTTAACACATGCAGTCGGATTTTGTGGATCATTTTAGTCCTTGAAAATGAGAAAAAAGTCCTTGAAAAGTACTTGAATTTTTTCTTGGAACTTCTGTATGAACCATGATAGAGCCATATTTCTGAAAAGATGAAAATTAAAAAAAGAACCGAGAAGGTATGGACCTGAAATAGTGGGGCTCCAACTCACAACCCGAGGGATGAGCAACAAACATCTTGACCTCCACATAACCGCTCCACCTAAACAACTGATTTTAAAGAACATTTATCCAAGTCTCTACATTGTTTAAAGGTTATATAGGGAAAACAGCCCCTACCAACTAGGTACCTAAGGTTAAGTTCAATAAATGCCCATTAGATGATTACTTGCACAGTAAATTCTGTATATAACATTTCTTGAAAGATGGAACTTCTGGACCCAATGATATGGCTCTGGACCGACAAATATCCTCTCCATCTTTGGAGGGGGAAAATAACTGTGTTCAATCGGGGTCCTGCTGTCGGTCTCCAAGAAGAATGTTTACAAGGATAATCTGATCTGGTGAACGATTTTTGACTCCTTGTTACCCAGTTTCCTACTTTTCCCTAGACATTATTGCAACAGCAGTCAGACCTCCTTTTTATGATGACTTTATTCAAAATGTTACCTCTAAAAAGGTTTACATGTTTTTTGATTGTGGGTCAGTTCCAAACTATACCTAAATTTTACAAAAACATAAACAAGTTGATGCAATAGGAAGTCCCCAACCAGTTTAGAGCAATCTATAAAGACAGGTGTACACATTTTGGGTATGGTAAGGGTAAACAATGCTATTGAACCGTGTCTGCACCTAAAGCACAAGGTAATACAATGAGAATGCAAAGGAGAATGTGTACATGTTTGTCAATTTATTTTTGTTAATGTGTAGGTAGGCAATAAAGATACAGCTATATAAAACCATTGACCTTTGGAGGTGGTGGCTGGGTGTTATATGTGACACATCCTTATGGTTCGGGTAACAAGAGGGCCAAGATTGCCCTATATCGCTCACCTTGGTACAAGTCCACTAAGTCTTGCCTGGTGGAAGATCACTAGATAATTTTGTATACAATAGTTTTTCCTATATACGTCTTTGTAAAACAAGTGACCCCCCCCCGGGCAAGGTCAATTTTGACCCCAGGGGCATAATTTGAACAAACTTTGAAGAGATCTACTAGGCAATGCTACATGCCAAATATCTAAGCTCTAGGCCTTGTGGTTACAGAGAAGAAGATTTTTAAAGTTTTTCCTATATAAGCCTATGCAAAACTAAGTGACCACCCCCGTGGGGTCAATTTTGACCCGGTGGTCATAATTTGAACAATCTTACTAGAGGTCCACTAGAAAATGCTACATGCCAAATATCTAAGGTCTAGGCCTTGTGGTTTCAGAGAAGACGATTTTTAAAGTTTTTCCTATATAAAGCATATGCAAAACTAAGTGACCATCCGCGCGGAGTCAATTTTGACCCTGGGGTCACAATTTGAACAATTTTGGTAGAGATCTACTAGGCAATGCTACATGCCAAATATCTAAGCTCTAAGCCTTGTGGTTTCAGAGAAGAAGATTTTTAAAGTTTTTCCTGTACAAGAGGGCCAAGATGGCCCTATATCGCTCACCTTGGTACAAGTCCACTTGCCTAGTGGAAGATCACTAGATAATGTTATATACCAAATAGGTTTTCCTATATACACCTTTGTAAAACAAGTGACCCCCCCCCCCCCTGGGCAAAGTCAATTTTGTCCCCAGGGGCATAATTTGAACAAACTTTGAAGAGGTCTACTAGGCAATGCTACATGCCAAATCTATACTTTTTCCTATATAAGCCTATTTTAAACTCAGTGACCCCCCATGTGGGGTCAATTTTGACCCGTGGGTAATAATTTGAACAATCTTGGTAGAGGTCCACTAGCCAATGCTACATGCCAAATATCTAAGCTCTAGGCCTTGTGGTTTTTAGGAAGAAGATTTTTAAAGTTTTTCCTAAATATGCCTACGCAAAACTAAGTGACCCCCCGTGCGGGGTCAATTTTGATCTGGGGGTCATAATTTGAACAATCTTGGTAGAGGTCCACTAGCCAATGCCACATGCTAAATATCTTAGCTCCAGGCCTTGTGGTTTCAGAGAAGAAGATTTTTAAAGTTTTTCCTATATATGCCTATGCAAAAACTAAGGGCCCACCCGTGCGGGGTCAATTTTGACCCGGGGGTCATAATTTGAACAATCTTGGTAGAGGTCCACTAGACAATGCTACATGCCAAATATCTAAGCTCTAGGCCTTGTGGTTTCAGAGGAGAAGATTTTTAAAGATTTTCCTATTTGTTGCCATAGCAACCAGAGTTCTGCATGGAATGGAATTCTTTGAACAATTTTGGTAGAGCTTCATGCAAGGAACATTCCTGCATAGTTTTATCAACATTGGCCTACAGGTTTTAGAGGAGATGTCATTTGAATCAAAATGTTGACGGACGACGGACAATCATCGATCAGAAAAGCTCACCCTACCGTAGCCAGGTGAGCTAATAAAGCCTATGCAAAACTAAGTGACCACCAGCGCGGGGTCAATTTTGACCCGGGGGTCATACTTTGAACAATCTTGTTAGAGGTCCACTAGACAATACTACATGCCAAATATCTAAGGTCTAGGCCTTGTGGTTTCAGAGAAGAAGATTTTAAAAGTTTTTCCTATATAAGCCTATGCAAAACTAAGTGACCACCAGTACAGAGTCAATTTTGACCCGGGGCTCATAATTTGAACAATCTTGGTAGAGGTCCACTAGAAAATGCTACATGCCAAATATCTAAGGTCTAGGCCTTGTGGTTTCAGAGAAGAAGATTTTTAATGTTTTCCCTATATAAAGCTTATGCAAAACTAAGTGACCACCCGCGCGGGGTCAATTTTGACCCGGGGGTCATATTTTGAACAATCTTGTTAGAGGTCCACTAGACAATGCTACATGCCAAATATCTAAGCTCTAGGCCTTGTGGTTTCAGAGAAGAAGATTTTTAAAGTTTTCCCTATTTGTTGCCATAGCTACCAGAGTTCTGCATGGAATGGAATTCTTTGAACAATTTTGGTAGAGCTTCATGCAAGGAACATTCCTGCATAGTTTTATCAACATTGGCCTAGTGGTTTCAGAGGAGATGTCATTTGAATCAAAATGTTGACGGACGACGGACAATCATCAATTAGAAAAGCTCATCCAGAGCTAATAATTGTGGTACTCCAGTCCATGCATGTACAAGGTATAGGACAGGAAATATTGCAATATAACACTGTGAAATGGTTTAAGCCCAAAGAGTGACCTTGACCTTTGGAGAAGGTGGCTGCTTGTTGTGCCTGACACACCCTCATCACATGGGTAACAATTGTGTTAAGTATATTGAAATTGGTTCATGTACTAAAACAATACAGAGAATACGTGAAATGATGCAATATAACAGAACTTGTAGAGTTTGAGCCTTTAACTTCTAAGTATAACCTTGACCTGGAGAGCAGGTGACTGGGTGTTGTTCACGACACACTCTTTAGGTATTGGTAACAATCATGTGCAGCTATATCAAATTCGGTTCTTGCATGTAGAAGATTCTTGGGGTATGACTAACCATTGACTGAAGTGATAAAAAACTTGGTCCATGCATGTGGAAGATACTGACTGGAAACAAAATTGTGGATGGATGGTCACAACAGGGCAAATCTTTAGTCCCCAAACCAGACATGTGACCAGTAGGGACTTACAAGTACTCTGATCTTGTTTCATTAAGATCGGATTGAAAGTGTGGACTACAATGTATACATGATTTTCTAAGTTTTAACCTAAGTGTCCTAATTTTCAACCCTTTATGACATCTTGCATGCCTAGTAACATTAGAAAACTCTGTTGGAATAAGAAAATAATGTGTAATAATATTTTAACTAGATGGGTGTTCAGTAGAACACTTGTGTCGCCCTCTTATGCTTTGTCAGAATAACCAACAATTTTGTGACAAAATCTAAGTGTAAAAAGGGGCATAACTCTGTCAAATATGACCTTGACCAACAAACTTTGGCGGCATCATGACCCTTATGTCATAAGCAATACAATTTGAAAGTTTGATGAAGAAATCTTAAGAAATGGCAAAGTTATAGCCAACATTAAGTTTTCATGACAAAATCTAAGTACAAAAAGGGGCATAACTCTGTCAAATAAGACCTTGACCTACAAAATTTGGCGGCATCACAACCCTTTTGACATAAGCAATACAATTTGAAAGTTTGATAAAGAAATCTTAAGAAATGGCAAAGTAATAGAAAAAATCTAAGTATAAAAAGGGGCGTAGCTCTGTCAAATATGACCTTGACCTACACAATTTGGCGGCATCACAACCCTTATGTCATAAGCAATACAATTTGAAAGTTTGATGAAGAAATCTTAAGAAATGGCAAAGTTATAGCCAACGTTAAGTTTTCGTGACAAAATCTAAGTACAAAAAGGGGCATAACTCTGTCAAATATGACCTTGACCTACAAAATTTGGTGGCATCATGACCCTATTGTCATAAGCAATACAATTGTGAAGTTTGATGAAGAAATCTTAAGAAATGGCAAAGTTATAGCCAACGTTAAGTTTGTGTGACGGACGGACAAACAAAGCGATCCCTATGTACAGCCTTTTCTCCGAAAGGGCGACACAAAAACATGATTTAAATGTAGCTAGCATAAATATAATTTGTAACATTGGCTTGATCATAAGCCATCATTTATAATACATTTTGTATGTATAACAAAAGTAAGACATTCCAATATCTCTGTTGTAACTTGTGGTTTGATACAGTACAAAGCACATTTACAATGCAATATGCTTAGAGCACGTGCACTGCTCAAATTCAAAACACATGTCAAACAACCTCTTCAATTACACATATGTGTTGCATTAAACCATCGCAAGTTAAATCAAGGGTTTCTATGCTAAAATTCAAACTTTAAGAATGTCACTCATTATGCACAAAGTGAGTTATACTCATTATCACATGATTGTTATACATTGACACTTTAACTGAATTAAAAATTTCTGTATACTTTTTGATGTCATTTTACTGTTTAATCAAAACGAAATCAGCTTTCTTCAAAATCCGTACTTATCAACACAATTCCTCACAATTATCTGTTCAAGACTTGTCAACAGGGTCATTTTGTTCAGTTACTGGTAATTCTGGAACTGAATCCAAAGGGCTTGTTTCATTCTGGTATGCAGAGTCCATATTTGGCACATTTATGTCACCACCAAACCCAGACTGTGCTTGGTTTTCAAAGTTTACAGCACTTGGTGACTGCATTAAACTCTGACCAGTTGGATGTCCATTAGTGTTACTTGAACTGACAGGCAGGGGTCCAGTCTGTGAAGTTAATTCATTTGGAACTTCTCTGTTTTGTTCCTCAAATGTTGCTAGTTCATTTGGAACAGGATAATTTGAGACTTTTGTCCCTCTCCTTTTACCCAAGACTTTAACATAATTCGCAGGTATGATTCCAACTGTTTTTCCATCAACACTGGCTAATAACCAGCCTTTCATACGAGGTTGAAGCTCTGAAATGAAGAAAAAGCACAATTAGAACATTGAACATTAGAGTATGTCAAAACACAGGGGTCTGGCAAGTGGCCAAGACCAAAAAAATAATCGTACAGTTATATGCCATATGTCTACATTGTATAGCATATAACTGTACATGTTTTTTATCCTGGCCAATCACCAAACGCCTGTGTGTCAAACCAATAATAAATTGACTTGCTGCAAGTCAAGAAACAGCCATGCCTATGTTTATGTTGGAGATAAAGAAATGGCCCACTAAAATTCTATGCATGTCAACACCTAAATTATCCATTTTTTGTGTTTAACTTTTTGATTGGCGTAAGCAAACAGATCACTAGTGTCATGACAACCTTGCAATGGATAGCATAACAGTATAACTCTAGATCATACTGCACAGAAACTGTTTACAATGACCTGTTGTTTACTTTAGCACAGCAGTGCTCATTGATAACTTGAAGTTATATTACCCTTCAAAATGGTCATAATGATATATGGTCAAGAATGAGACTGAAAGCACAATAAATGCTTTAACACACGTAACAACTGAGCTTTTAATACCAAGTTATTTCTCTTATTGATAGATATAAATTGAAATATACATAACAGAAAGACCAGATTTGTTATTCTTACCTCGGATAGTCAAAAAAGACTTCTGAAAGATGTTCTCTACATTCAGAGTCATTTTGGCACTGATCATCTTTCAATGAGAATAAATGATTGGTTTATGTCTTTCTTAAAATTATGATGTTCAGTTTGAAGGGTAATATCGCCTGAACAAGCAGTAAGCAACTTACCTTTAGGAGCCACATGAAGGTTTGCACCAGCTTGAAATGACAATTCATCTGTACCCTCTCCATTAAAATCATACAAGGCTTTTGCAACAAAGTGATCTTCTGTACCTGTAGCCCATCCCTGCTCAGCTGTAACAAAGAAAATCATAGATTCAATTCACAAGAGTCACATCATTCGAGTAGGATAAGACATAAGCTTGTTTTACCAGCAGCAAATAATGAAACAACTTGCGTACAGGGAACTTAAACAAAATTACAGTAACTGTTGTCAGTTCCTAAAACTTGATGGGACCTGTGTTATAAAGCCTGTCTGTGATGGAACATTGGAAATGGACGGCATCTTCATGCAACTTCATTTATCTTACAAAATAATTGGTTGTGTAAGGTTAGTGGAAAGACCGTTTATAAGGTTTAAATAATAGTTAAAAATACTTCTAAAACATAACGAAAACAGTATTTATTTTACTATGTACATTTTCCTATGTCTATCTATCTTCCATATAGTCAAACCCCTGCTGGGGACCTAGACTTGACGCGCGTCAACTGACAAGAATGTTAGTAAAAGAGCTGAAATAAAGAATATAAAAGTAATGGAAATGAGTATATTGTTAAAAACAGGTTAAAAATAGAGAAGGTATTTTAGGGAGACGTATGTTCAATCCGGCTTACAGCCAGACTGAACTCGGGGCCAGACAAGTTTATGATATCAGGTGGTAAAGCATTCCAGTGGACTATTGTTCTTGGGAAAAATGAATATTTATAGTAATCAGTTTTAGTTTGGACTTGTTGGAATGCATGGGGATGGGATGTTCTAGATGATCTTGTAAGAGGGATGATATATTTTGGGAAAGGGATAGCCACCTGGTCATGCAAGATGTTGTGAAACATGACCAGGCATTGGTCAATACGCCGAAGGTCAAGGCGCCTCCATTGAAGGGAAGTCAACATGTCAGTGACACTTGACATACGGCCAAAGTCATGTTTGACCCACCTAGCAGCCCTTCTCTGGACGGACTCTATCTGGTCAATGAGAGTTCCTGTGTAGGGGGACCAGACCGTGGAGCTGTACTCAAGCTGGGGCCTGACAAGTGTCTTGTATGCAGTTGACTTTAACCTTTCTGAATGAACTTTGATGTTTCGGCGTAGAAAACCAAGTGTTTGATTCGCCTTTGTTGTGATGTTGTTTATGTGTTTGTTCCATGTTAAATGTAGATCATTTGATATTGTAATGCCAAGGTATTTTGCAGATGGAACTGTTTCTAATGTGGTGTTATGTAGAAGGTATTGTGTTGGAATGACTGTTTTTCGTTTTGTGATTTGGATAACCTGGCATTTTGATGGATTAAATTGCATGTCCCATTTTGTCTCCCATTGTTCAAGTTGGTGTAAGTCATGTTGCAGTAAGCTAGAATGAGAAGCGACAGTCAGAGATAGATAGATGGCCGTGTCATCAGCAAATAGGCGGACTTTAGAGGATTGGACATGTTCAGGAAGGTCATTGATGTATATAAGAAATAAGAGAGGTCCGAGGACCGAGCCCTGGGGAACACCGGAGGAGACTGGTATGGAGCTGGATGTGGAGCCATTTACCACCACGGACTGTGACCTGTTATCAAGAATACCTTTGATCCATTTAAGAGTTAGACCCCTTATACCATAGAAATGCAGCTTATACAGAAGTTTTTCATGGTTGACCATATCAAAGGCCTTAGAGAAGTCAAGAAGGATTAAGTCTACTTGGCTTCTCTGATTTACTGACTGTAGGATATCATCTATAAGCATTAATAATTGGGATTGACATGACCTTTTTTCTCGGAAACCATGCTGCAATTCATAGAACAAGTTTGATCTAGTAAAGTGCTTTGTTATACTGGAGGAGACAATGTGTTCCAGGGTTTTACACAAGATACAAGTAAGAGAGACAGGGCGATAGTTGGCTGGGTCTGACTTGCTACCTTTTTTAAAGACAGGGGCGACATTTGCCATTTTCCAGATGTCTGGTAGAGTGCTGGACTGCAGTGATTTCTGGAAAAGTTTGGACACTATAGGGGCTAATTCTTTACTGGTATTTTTGAGCACAATGGGTCTAATTTGATCAGGTCCTGCAGCCTTATGGGGGTTGAGGTTTTTTAAAAGCTTCTCAACACCTTTTACAGAGATATCAATATCACGCATGGGGTTATGGGGGCTAAATGATGTGTGGGGAACCTCTCTACCTGTATCTGCCTGATCCTGTACCTTCATATCAGCAAGGAATTTAAGAGAAACAGGGGATTTAGAAGTGAAAACTGATTGAAATTGTTCATTTAGTACTGTTGCCTTGTCTTGATCTGATGTATACAGTTTATTGTGTTTTTTCAGTGAGTCAATGCCAAAAGAATCTTGTTTTGAGTGTTTTAATAGTGAATATAGCTTTTTGGTGTTTGGTCTGGTTTGTGTTTGTTCATGTTCTTGAGAGATGTTGTTGTTAATGTTTAGTATATCTTCTAAGTAATTTTGATAGGCTAACTTAGTTTCTTTTCTGCAGAGATGTTTAATGCTGAGATATTTTTCTCTAGATTTATTTGAGTTATGGCCCTTGTACTGCTTGTAGGCTTTGTCCCTTTTCCTATATAGACGTTTGAGGTTGACCTTGATCCAGGGGAGTTTATTTTTGGAGGATGACCATTTTGATGGGATGAAAGTATTGACCCCTTCCTCAATTGAGCTGGAGAGAGTTTGCCATAACTCTTCCACTGATTTGTTGGAATAACTTTTTGACCTGGCAAGAGAATCATGAAGGTTGGACATATGTAACCTAAGACCGTCCCAGTCTGCCTTATTATATAAGTGGATTTTACGTGGTTTTTGGAGCTTTATACGGGCGGAGGTATTTGTGTCGACCAGGACAGCATCGTGATCACCGATACCTGGGATTACGTTGGCTCTGTTTACAATGGAGGGGTTATTTGTCAGGAACAGATCTAAGATATGGTTTTCTCGGGTTGGGTCTTTGACTAATTGAGTAAGGTTATTATCAAAAAGTATGTTAATAAAATCTCTATAATGTGACTGAAGTTTGCAGTCTGGGGTTGGAGTAATATTTGACCAATCAAGTTTTGGCATGTTGAAGTCCCCGCCTACCCATACTGTTGCATTTGACTTGGTAGCCATGGATAGAGATTTATTGAACTCATCCAGGCTGTAGGGGTCATTTTCTTTGGGTTTGTAGTAAGAACCTACAAGCAGAGGTTTGACTCTTAGTGTAGTATGGTTTTATTCCTCAAACAGCACCTGATTTTGAGTTGTTAACACAGCCACACGAAAAAGTAATTGCACAGTTACACAAGTTTGTAAAACACACTGTTTCAGCTTACCAGGGTTTGCAAATGTTGTCCGCAGGAATTTCCAGATGAGCCAAGGTCCACCCATGATGATAGCAAAGAACATTATAACAGGCCAACTACTCTTGCCTCCTCCAGGAGACCTGGCTGCCGCATTCTGTGCAACTGTATCACCAGCCTCCACCCAAGCTTCTTCTGCGAAACCCTGAGGTCTGAGTCTCAAAAGTACAAGTAACTTTCTGTACAAGTACCTTAGTGTTCTAAATAAAGCAAAGGCTGAAAATATTTGAGCAAACTGAGTCCTCATTCTACTGAAATTGTCTGCAACTCCTATCACAGCTCTGAATGAATTATAAACTGCTTGAAATGTAGAGTCTAACATCATACTGACTGATGAGAATGCTCCAACTATACTTTCTATTGACTGAAAGGCTGGTCTTGAACTTTCCTCCGCCATGCGAGAGAAAGAATTGTATTCGTTATTTTGTTGTCCATAACCGTATCTGTTCATTCCATACCCTCCTCCACCATAGCTAGAATATCCACCGTACATCCCTGATCCATAACCACTATTATACATTCCACTGTAAGGACTGCTGTACATGCCTGAGCTATATGGGCTGCTGTAACCACCATAGCCTCCTGGACTGTAACTGGAATATCCACCAACCTGTGATGGTCGGCCTGGTATGGGCGGAGGGGCATCTCCACCTCCTATTGTTGGAGCAGCTGCAGACATTGATGATCCTAATCCAGATGTGGTAGGGGAGCTGAAAGAGATGTATAAAATATCAGTCGGCACATCTGCTTCTACTGTACTGTAGTCTATTGATTATATATATATATATATATATATATATATATATATATATATATATATATATAATTGTATATTGTATATTGTAAATATGTCAAGTTATATATTTGAGACTACGAATCAAATGGTTCATAATTATGCTGATGAGGACATCCTCTTAGTTGATTCAGGCTACATTGTACTTTTGTTTTGGGTTTAAATTTTTAAAGGAGCGTATTTTTGCATCTGGTTTTCATTAGATGACACTTAAAAGTTTTGGATCAGTCCCACTACTAAAGCTAAAACTTGACCAGAATAAAAATCACTTGTTATTTTTCTTGTCTACTTTAAATCCATGTTTTGATGAGGTATTCTCAGCTGCGCCATGATGCTGTGCTTAGTAGTTAACCAATCAGATTATTACTATATTGCATTAACTTCCTCATTCAGGAAAAGGTGAAAATTTGGTCTTTAAGGTAGCCACAATTTTACAAAAAATTCAACTTTATGGTTGTTAGCTAATGGGTAGGCAATTGTCTCCTTTCATTTTACTGCTTTTTTGAAGTTACCAGTACCTTGAAATGCCAAGCTGAGATTTTTTTGATTTTCATTTCATACCCAACATAATAATTACATTACAGTACACAATATTCTACCAGTATGCATCAATACACTGACAGTCCGAGACAACTCTTCAAAATGACAAATTGACAAAATTGATGTGCCAATTCATAGAAAATTAAATCAACAAATCAATCTACATATAATTTGCAATATAAACATCTTATATAAACTGAATATTGAATGCTACATCTTTGTCAGAGCTCTGATGAAACTGATAAATGACGGATCTAATTCTTCTGTTTTTCAACTGATCCTTTTTACTCTGATGATCATGAAGCGCCTGCTCTCCCAAAAGGACACCCTTGTATTGTGAATGTGATGTTGACAGTGGGGAAAGTTCTTTCATTCTACACCAAAGAGAATTTTAGCCTCTTTGGGAAAGACACCCTGGGAAGTTTGAGGAACTTTCAGGGCAATTTCCTGTTTTATTATTGCAGATATCTACCCATGCCCTTTCAAAAAAGAGATATTGTTTACAACTAGATTTGTGTGAGAACATACCACTATCATGCTATAACTAATTACTTGAATGATAATTTTTCCATTTAACAGGGATAACATTATGTTTTCCATACGCAAATCAAAATAGTTAGGTTTTCCAGCTGATATTCATTCAAAATACCTCGAGCATAGGTTCCCCCACTCTACATGTTTATATGTACATCAGACATGCTGAATGTTTGTTAGCCTAACATGAGATCTTGTCTGATATGATTACAGGAACTGACAAACTATACACAAACTTCAGATTATCAATCTTTTTGTACTGCATTGTAAAAATTATTGTTACAAGTTCAAAATTTAGAATGCAGAACATATATAGGTGCAAAACAAAATTATCTATCAATTTAATGTGAAGTATAAGTACCAGCAGGTTTCTTGAGAAGAAAAGGAAATAATGAAAGGTGATTGCACTTAACATTTGCCACAAGTGAGTACAACATTCATATTGAAACAGAAAATGAGAAATCAAAACAACAAAAACCCAAATTCTGACCCTGACTTTGTTAACCTCAAAAGACAAACAGATGCAATTCTACCACATGATCAACATAATGTAAGCATGTTCAACTAATGTGTAACACTGTACGTACGCTGACATAAATGTTGATTGAATACTGTCTTCGGTTTGTCTGTTAACACCAGGTTTTTCCCATGGTTTTGGTGGAGATGCCATTTCCACTGCTCTTTGACATTTCCGGTGTATTCTTGACTGGTATTCGTTCTGTAACCCTTAAGGTTGGGGATAAAAGCCTGACCAGACCAGACCAACGGAAACGGCCGATTTAATGTTAGGAACCGTACCGGAAATTTCCGTAAATATGGCTAAAACAATGACGACTGCTTATATTTTTATCATCATCTGTATAACGTTACTGTAGATAGTTTATTTAAACAATACTTCTTCACGGGTGGTGAACAAAAAATGTCACGTGACCACAAATGCAAACGTCGGTAGCAAATTTCGAGGAATTTACACCGATTCAGGTATATTTTTTCCCGATTTTTTTCGTTATACTGTAGAGTTGGTTAAAGAGACCTAGCGCAAAAAAGAATGCATAAAAATGTCTCTCTGCCGATGTACTGATCACCATACACATATGTAGGATTTTAAGAACACTTTGAAAACAATTTTATACAGAGATGCAAACATACGTAGCTAACTCATAAAATGTAAGTGATCGAGATCAAAAGCCATCAGTTTTTCACATTTATGTATTTCGATTGTCCATCAATGTTTCTAATGTGTTATAGGGCAATTGTTTGTGATTTATTTTATATAAAAAGTGGATTTCATTAAGAATTTCATATTTAGCAAACGCCTGTTGGCGTTTGCATGATGCAAACGTACGTAGGCTTACTCAAATGACGAATGCACTTAGGCCACGAATGTATCGTTTATTGAAAAACTGAAATATGCTTAATTGACGAAGTAAACTATAAGTCATCGACATTAAGATTGTCCTTGTCTTTTTCAGATGTCACTTGTTTGCCGCGTTTGTGGAAATGTGTTCAAAAGGACATGAGGGTTGAAAATTCATAAGGGCGACATAAAGGTGTAGGAATATATACTTCTGCGAGAAGCAATCTTTCAAAAGAGAGCATGACGCAGCACATGTCAAATAGAATAATGATTTTCAAATGTTTCTCATAGTCTCTATAACCAAATACGAGGACATTGGACATGTGCTAAGTAAAATAACTGTGATACTTTGTGTATGATTTTACATGCAATGTGATATTATCTATGTAATGTACAATGATGAGACTGAAATAAACAATTAAATCTAAAATCTGTCAGTGTATTTTGCATATTATTTGTTGTAATTACGTCAGGGTCTTCAAATTAAAATTCCCCGATAACATATATGAAACATGTATTATGACCAATCAAAATATAATCATTTATTCAATAAAAGATGGTCAAGTGGGAAATGCCAAATGAGATATCGTGTATTTGCCATGAAGGAGAAAATCTATCTGAAGGCCCACTTGGATGGTCACATCGGCGATAATATACAGGTGCCAAGACTGGAAAGTTTTATCGTTATAGTAGTAGCTTGTGCAGTACTTATCGCCAGTGTGACAATCCATGTGGGCCTTAGGATCGATTTTCCCCTTGACGGCAATCCACAGATATCATATGTGCAATTTGCCACTGGAGGTGTATATGAAAAGATTTGCATGAAATAAAACTTTAAAAACCCTGAACATACATTACAAACGCATTATCATCGAATCATCCTGGGAAAGCATTTGGCAACAATTTGATATATGATTATATTTTATTGGTTCATAATACATGTTTCATATAGTTATCAGGGAATTTTAATTTGAAGACCCCTGACGTAATTACAACAAATAATATGCAAAATACACTGACAGATTTTAGATTTAATTGTTTATTTCAGTCTCATCATTGTACATTACATAGATAATATCACATTGCATGTAAAATCATACACAAAGTATCACAGTTATTTTACATTAGCACATGTCCAATGTCACTCGTATTTGAGTTATAAGAGACTATGAGAAACATTTGAAAATCATTATTCTATTTTACATGTGCCGCGTCATGCTCTCTTTTGAAAAGAATTGCTTCTCGCAGAAAGTATATATTCCTACACCTTCATGTCGCCGCTTATGAATTTTCAACCCTCATGTCCTTTTGAACACGGCAAACAAGTGACATCTGAAAAAGACAAGGACAATCTTAATGTCGATGACTTATAGTTTACTTCGTCAAGTAAGCATATTTCAGTTTTTTATTAAACGATACATTCGTGGCCGAAGTGTGTTCGTCATTTGAGTAAGCCTACGTACGTTTGCATAATAAAAACGCCAACAGGCGTTTGCCAAATATGAAATTCTTAATGAAATCCACTTTTTATATAAAATAAATCGCAAACAATGGCCCTATAACACATTAGAAACATTGATGAACAATCGAAATACATAAATGTGAAAAACTGATGGCTTTTGATCTCGATCACTTACATTTTATGAGTTAGCTACGTATGTTTGCATCTCTGTATAAAATTGTTTTCCGGGCCCTTAAGGGTGTTTCTCTTGGTGCTCTGCCTTCTGCAAAGGCATTGAGTACATACGTTTTTTGGTTCTCAAGGTTTGCTTTTTATATATTTATACACGAGCATTTTTGTGTTTTACATACCATGCCTTTTGTTTCCATTGCGTGTGTTAGAGATTCACCTAGCAGGGATTACTTTTATTTACACTGTCCTGTGACTTTGGAACATGGTGGGGGTAAGAGTGAGGTTGGGTGCGCACCATAAACCGGTTTAAGCTCCCCAGTGGTGTTTTTGCCACTGACCGTTCCAAGGCGGTGCCCCACTGTGTTCCTTTAATTGTTCGTTTTGTCCTCGTGTGTTTGCTTTGTATGCTAGTGTGTGTTGGTAGTGTATATGTGTGTGTGTACATGATTGTGTGTGTGTGTCGTGTGTGTGTGTGTGCGTGTGCGTGTGCGTGTGCGTGTGTGTGTGTGTGTGTGTGTGTGTGTGTGTGTTGGTGGTGTGCACTTCTGGGTGCTGTGGGGCTCGTTTTGGGGAGGCTGCGTTTTTGGTACGTGGCATTCCCTGTTTTATATTATTTTTGTTTTTCGAAGTGTTCTCGCAAACCCTACATATGTGTATGGTGATCAATACATCGGCAGAGAGACAATTTTATGCATTCTTTATTGCGCTAGGTTTCTTTAACCAACTCTGAAGTATAACGAAAAAATCGGGAAAAAACATACCTGAGTCGGTGTTAATTCCTCGAAATTTGCTACCGACGTTTGCACTTGTGGTCACGTGACATTTTTTGTTCACCACCCGTGAAAATGGAAGGGTAAAAAATCGAAAGGCGAAATACAAGACTTGGTTAGGGAACATAGTTCAATATAAGGGAAACAACTCTTGCACAGAAATGTGTTTTTGTTTTCCTTGATTAATATTAACATTATGAATGACTTTGCTCCTATCATTTCATATTGACTGATACAAAAAAAAGAAGTTAAAAAGGAAACAAGGTCAGTAAGAGTGGTAGATGTCTACTAGACAATGCTACATGCCAAATATCTAAGCTCTGTGCCATCTGGTTCTTAAGATTAAAAACAGTTGTTCATTCTCCTTGCAATGGTAACCAGATTTCTGCATGGAATTGAATTCTTTGAACAACTTTGATAGAGCTTTATGCAAGGAACATCCCTGCTAAGTGTCATCAGGTTATATGTTTGTATTAACTAAGCAGTAAAATAAGCAATAACAAAACGTTGTTGAAAAGACCTGTACAGACGAAATTCCGAGCGTTGATTGGCTTATTCGGTGCAAGCATAATCTAAGTCCACTTTAGCTCATTCAACTTTACTTGCTCCTCGTGCATGTGCATGTTTCAAGAGATATTCAAACATTTTACATTTACCGCGTCTCATTCAAACGATATTTTCTACATGAACCTGGAAGTTAGAGACACATTACATATATACATGAACGTCTTGGCTGTTTAGTTGGAAATTAGTAGATTGAATTTGGAGTCGATGTCAATACCGGAACTGCTATCAACGCCAGAGGTTGTACACTGTGACCCTGTTCTATTAGCTCTAAAACACTTTACATACTTCTTTCTTTTGTATTAAAGACGCTTTTTAACGAAAAAGAGTTGCCAGAAAAGTACTCGGGGAATTTCCGTACTACGAATTTAGTATGATGGGCAAGGGGAGATAATATACTATGACTGTTACTTCTCACGAAGTTAAGCCCAAAAGGATAATTACATTTGTTCACAAAATAATATACGTTATTGGCATATCGCCATAACGGTCATTATTTATCGACTCCCGTAAAACTACACAACAAGTTCCAACAATCAAATATTTATTTTAGTAACTCTACTATTTAGTTCATAATTAAAAAAAACCCACTATATACTACCAACGCGTTTACAAATTTCCAAAAAACCGAGGCGTTAATGGGAATATGGAAGTATGTGGCCGCTGTTACCAACGGTGGCTAAAGTTTAACCGAATTGAAAATGCTACCGGTCTTGAAGTTCGATCCCGCCTGCCCGGGTCGTTTTATCAACATGTCGCAATCAAAGACAACTCTTCATTGCAGCTATCGTTCCACGACATTGTCCGACCGACCGTTTTATGAAAGGTGTCGCAGGCTCCATATCGCTGCAATGACGCAGACTTTGTCGGAGAACGTAATGCACGCGAGACACAGTCAAACCGGTTGGGGATTATTTGTTTCTTCCATGAGCACGAGGTTCAGATCGAAATATCCGTCACTGAGGGTAACTGTTTTGGCGGAGCGAGGCTCTGCTCGAATTCGGGGTGGAACATTTTTAATTTGTAACATCACCAATGGCGCATTGGAGTGTAATTAGCCCTTTGTTTATTTTGTGTATTCAGGGTGTCAACAATACACTAGTCCAATAAATATGCTAATGAACCGACTCATTTATATAACTTCGCACTGTAAAAAAGAAACACACAAAAAACATGGCGTAAAATGACATTTTTGTCAATGATAGATAGACCGTGAAGGGAATGAGATCGGCAATGAAGTAGGTTTCTATGGATTAACAACATGGTACATAAAGTTCAGGCCAGTTAACAGTAGTTTTGAAGTTGAGCTTGAACGGGAAATATTGACTGCTATCGATGAGTTTAACGCTAGGCACAGCCAATGTCCAGGTTCAACATAGTATCTGACTCTGGTGTAGGCGGAATGTGGATGTTGCGCATGACACACCTTCATCACATGGGTAACACTCCTGTGAAGTTATATTGAGATTTGTCCATGAGCTAAAAAGAAACATAGCAGACGGGAAGTAATTGCGATTTAAAACACTAACTTTCATAGCCCGAGGCGTTAAAAATGATCCTGACCCGGGGAGCAGTAGACTGAGTGTTGAATATGACACACCCTCATCACAATTGTGTAACGTTTCATCAAAATAGGTCCATGCATGTGGAAAATACAGACTGGAAACGATATTGCAGATGAATGGACTGACGGAACAGCGCAAACCTATAGTCGTCGTACCGGTCATATGACCGGTAGGGGACTAATAACAGCTACAAGAGAATGTGTATTTCTATCAACCAAATTTTTAACAAATCCCATTTTGCGATAGAAGATTAACTAAACGCGTAATAATTTTGTTTATCATTATTACGTTAATAAGATAACAACGTATTTTCATTCGTCATTGTTTTACTCATATTTATGGAAATTTACGGTACGGTCCGTAACCACTCTCTTACACTATAGGCTATCATTACATTCATGACAGTGAGTGTAAGGAACGGTAACTCTGCAAAGAAGATTGGCCCGTAACATTAAATCGGCTGTTTCCGTTGGTCTGGTTTTGTCAGGCCTTTATCCCAACCTTTCAAAAGCAGTGATACAGTCCAAAAATAGAAGCATCCCGAAATCGAGAAAGTGCGCTTTCGTAATTTCCTGTTTATGTTGTTCTTGACAATTATGACGCTTTTTTCAATTTAACCAATAATATAATTGCAAATATTGTATAAGATTAACCTGTTTTCTAATACACATACTTGTAAAATAGAGGCAAATTAAAAAATCATTTGAACCAACATATTGACGAATGATTTTTATGCAGACATTTCTTGAAATTGTCATTTTGACGCCTTAAACATGGGTACAGCGTCAAGTGTGCAACCAAAGCATGGTGTTTTGCCAAATCCTCGCATCCAGTATGCTGATCAAAGAAAGAAAAAAAGCAAGAAGGTATTATGATGATTCATTTATTGAGTTCTACTCACCATACTGGGATATTCCAGAATTTATCCGCACCCCCCCCACCCCATGGAATTTTAAAGGCACAATTTTTTTTTGGCCAAGGGGGTATTTTCAAGCACCTCCTCGTATGATGTGAATTAGATTTTCGTTTTTTTATTTAATAACATAATAGCGTACAGTTTTGTAAGACCAGTATCGAGGGTCAAATTACCATCCATCGCTATTAAAATGCGCAAGACAGAAATGCATGGACCATGTTCGCAGTAAAAACAAATGTTAATTATGCATAAAAGTTTTAATTTCACAGTTTTATAGAAAATTTCATCAGCTTTCCAATTATATCATTTTTGTTTTTTAAATTTGGTATTTAAATGACAAAATGACGGGCAGTTTTGCATACAACTATCAGGCAAAATACCAGTTAACTTGCTCGGCGTGATAAATACACGGTGTGATAAACATTTCCAGGTAAAAATCGAGACAAGATTATCAGTACAATAAGACATTTATAGAGCGCGTTTCTAGATCATAATATTTGAAAGACCTTGCTAAAAGAAATTAGTATAAACTAAAAGTAGAAATCTCTGCACACAATTGAAAAGTTGTCAAATGTTTAATATTGAAAATTTATTCATTTTAGCAGTATCTAAGCAGTTTTTATTAGTTGTAACATATGTATAGTCATTTGATGAAAGGTTTTATGGCTCATTTTCATTAAAGGCACAGACAAGGGTCAAAATGAACAAACCTTCATTATTTACTGATTGATATGCCCTTGTCAGGTAATCTGTTTCATATGACCTGTAGGGTCCCCTTACAGATACAGTCATGTGTCTGAAAAAAAAAGAGAAAAATAACTTAAGTTTTGGGATAAGATTTATCAAGTGTAATCGAATTAAAATCCAATTTGGAAAATGAAAAACAAGCAGTCATTTTTAGCTCACCTGGCACAAAATGCCAGAGTGAGCTATTAGGATAGCATTCCGTTTGTCGTCTGTAAGTCTGTCTGACCCCCAGGTCAAAATTGACCCCTCCAGGGGGTCACTTGATTTTACATAAGCTTATACAGGAAAAACTTTAAAAAATTTCTTCTGAAACAACAGGACCTAGAGCTTAGATATTTAGCATGTAGCATTTCCTAGTAGACTTCTTCAAAGTTTGTTCAAATCATACCCCTGTGGTCAATATTGGTCCCACCAAGGGGGTCACTTGCTTTACAAAGAAGTATATTGGAAAACCTATTTGGTATGTAACATAGTCTTGTGGTCTTCCATCTACTTTGTTCAAATCATGCCTCTTGAGTCAAAATTAACCACACCCATTAGGCAAGTGGACTTGTATTCAGGTGAGGGATATAGGGCCATCATGGCCTTCTTGTTATTGAATTTGTGTTAGGAGGAAATTTGGGACCTGGCAAATATCCATTTCAGCAAACGTGAATGTAAAAAAGTTTGATTTTTTTTACTTTTCAAGATAAAATGATATGATAATGAATGGGAAAATTTATGAATAACATTTTTATCTCCATATCATCTGGGATGGCAAGATTGACAGTTGTAGCAGTCACTGTAAACAAAAAGTGTATGCGCAGACACCTGTGCCCAGGTTACGGTAAATAATGTAAAGTCTAAAACATTTCCAGGCTCTATCGAATCAAGGTTGTAATCGAAAATTAGAGGGAAGAGGATAATTGCTTGCCCACAGCTACTGGTGAACATGTAATATTTCTGAAAAATAATATAATTATTTAAACATAAAATGTAAAAGTAAATGCTAGAATAAACATTCTATTAATATGACTTATGATTTTGTCTGTGTTAAGAAGAGCCAAAAAATTTGGTTTTATTATGCCATCACGTTTTTGACGCATGGGCTGATATGACGTTAAGAATAACATCATATTGTGCTGTATGCGTTAAATAAATAAATAAGTGTGGAAAATAATCCATAATCACTTGATGACTTTTGTAACACTTAGAAGTTTTGCAATTTTCCACAGTAAAGTTGAGGTAATTATCACAAATAATTCAGTCAGTGACATATGAGATAATTAGCAATGAAAAACTATTAAAAGACTAAGGTGATATGAAAGTGGTCTCTGCTGAATACATTCAACTTAATACTAGTAGGCAGTAGTAATACAGGACTTAACCTACAAAAGAATGACAATTTAAAAATGTTATATAACATCCTTCAGAAGATTGACAGTGTCACTGAATAAGGATGAGTGAATGGCTTGACCACTGAGACAATAAACATTTCTTTATACTAAGATAGTTGTTGAAGGTTTTGAATCATCGTGATCTGCAAACATTCTTTCTTGTCAGAAATTATTAATATAGATTATTTACTATTTTACTATTATTTTCTTCAGGATTTTCAGATTGGAGCTCCAGTTTTGATAGACTTGAAACATGGATCCATACGTTATCGTTATAGTGACAATGCAGAAGAAAACCCCAAAAAGAAAGAAAAACCTTTTGAAGGGGATGCTACACAGAAAAAGGGTCACTACTTTTACCATCCCCGCTTGAATGACTTTAGTTCAAGTATGATTTGTTTTTTTTATCCTAACTTTCTATCAAAAGCAATACATTTTTAATCAAATAAATGTGTATAAACTGTATGATACATGTATGATATTATTTTGTTACATAAAGTTGGAAAACAGTAGAAAAATGAAAAATTTGATAGATTAGATTCCGATGTTGAAAATAGCTCGAGTAATTAAAGTCGATCTAGTTTGAAATGTAACATATAAGTTTGATTTTGTTGAATTTTGTTCTCCATTTTATCAATACTTACTGTTCTAGATTAGATCTAAAGTTTGTGTGGAAAGATGACTTTGCTTTATTTTTGCTAATACTAAGGGGTTCTGAGGTAAGGCTTTTTACATGTGTATGAAATTACTACATTTTGGTGGTCCAGTTTTTGTATGATATCTATTGCAGAGGCTTCAGCTGACAGGGAAGACCCACAGAAGTTCTTGTATGTTGTTAAAGGCCCAACTAGTGCAAAAGAAAAAAAGGTGTTTTATGTATATGGACGGAGTTTAGATGCTAAAGATGGAAAACTAACCAGACCGATGGCTACTAAAGCAATGGAGCCGGACCCCACCTGGCCCCAGAGGCAGAATCCTAATGATGTCTACTATAACCTTACATTTATCAGACAAGGTGAATCATGTCTGAAGCCAATATCTTTATATTTCTGGCATTTACTACGTTTACTGATTTTATTAGCAGATAATGATGTAACTTGGCTGCAGAAGAACAAACCTTCTCATTTACACCGTTTTATTACATAGATGTATTGTCTTTGGTAATATAAAGAAATTTAAGGAAGAAAAATCATATGTTATATAAGTGACTAGCTGCTTTCAATTAGCAAGATCTCTGCTGGTGCTAAGATGACCCCAGTGTTGTTCACAAGCACAATATGTTTTTGTTTAACACAAACATCTTTCCTGTCAAGCATCTCATATGTTAGAGAAGGTATTTCGTATCAACATGAAAATAATTCTACATATTAAAATGTATTGTGCTATATTGTAAGTATAGGTTTCTGCACTGAACCAAATACCGCGAAACCATGGACTTTCATTTTGACATAGGATGTACACTAGTTTTCATGGAATTTGTGGATGGATCAATTGGCGAATATAAGATCACAGCAAAAAACTGTTGTATATTACCATTTTTTTTATAAAAACACGGAATCTATGAGTTTATATAGCCATGAAATGCCCACAAATTTAGATGCATTAACGTTATTTGAATGTTCTTGGTTTTACCATTCAGCTCCTGCAGAAGACCCCATACCAGGGATTCCTAACAGACACCAGATGCAGTATGTAAACCATTTATGATATTTTCACACTGTCATTGATGAATAAAAATACTTGAATTGACTTAGTTAGGACTGAATCATTTATTATTCATACAGTTGCACAATGTAAAGTTAAACACAAGATACTGTGTGCTTTCAACTAAGGACTAAATAATGTCGATTCTTTTCCATTTTTTTTTCAAAGAGCAAATTACATTGTTAACTCTTTTTTTTGCACTAAAATTAACATTTATGAGTAAAAAATAGATACGTTAAACATTTAAAAAAAGTTTTAGTTTGAATTTTTTGTTACCTCCCTTTACCTAATTTTTACTCAAGCTATATACCAAAGTTGTCACAAATAGCAAATTATGTAGCAAGTTGTTACAGTTACTTGCTGCTCATTAGAATGTATTAGCAACTCCACATGCAAAGAGATAATTTTACTATGACTACAACGAAATCATTCTTCGACTGTGATCTGCAATTGAAGAAAATATTTCAATTTTCTTTAATTCTTTTGACTCTTTGTTTGTCTGCTTACAGGAGTTACTTAGTAGTAAGTGGATTTAAGACATGAAATATGTATAAATGTGTAACATGTTTATGCTATTATAAGTATAACTGAAAAAAAACCCACAACAAATCATGATATATGTATATGTCTGTTATTGTCACCAGATAGGCCTATCACATTAGTACAACCATTAGGAAGCACTTTTTGGGGGAGGCAGGCAGTGAGGATTATGCTGCCTTGAAAAGATTCTGTCAGGCAATAATTTCAAACAGCAGAACTATTTTCTGGAAGGATTACTGTATCTTGTTCCAACAGAATCAGCTTACCGTCCATCTTTGGTTTCAGCTTACATAATGCCCTACTATAGTTAGTATTTTCCTGTTCTTTTAGAGTTCAGGCAACATAAGCTCTGGGCCAGTAAACAGCAATTTATCAAAACTCATTTCTTGCCATATAAATTTATAGTATTATTTCTGACCATATACTGGTAAGCAGGTTCTGCAGGGTTACTTATCATTACAGTTTACATTCTACAACAGACTCTTGTTCAAATGGACACAATTTTTATAACAGTTATATGCCATGTTTTTGAATCTGCCAACATAAGCACTGTGATAGTTATTAATTTTGTAAAAACAGGTTTCTAGCCGGACATGTACTGTTGATGTTAGAAATTGCTTGCTACAGCTGTTAGTTAGTTCTTGTCATACATTGGTTCAAGCAGCATCCATAGTGTTGTAGCAGTTCATCATTTTGCCCATATTGAAGATAGAGGGGTACATTGGCTTGCATTGGCATGTTTGTCGGTGGGTAGGTCCATTGGTCTGTCTGTAGACCAAACCTTGTCCAGTCAAAAATGAGAAAATGATTTGGCCTATGTTACTCAAACTTTGTAGGTTGGTTGGTCATGACTTGAAGATGACCCCTATTGATTTTGAGGTCAAGTTGAAAGTGACCTTTAACACAAAAAAAAACATGTCGGATCAGTAACTAGAAAACACTTTGGCCAAGTGTCCTTAAAATTGGTAGGTTGGTTGTTGGTCATGACTATTAGATGACCACAATTTATTTTGAAGCCAGAAGTTCAAGGTCACAGTGGCCTTAATTGCAAAACAATTAACTGGCTTCTGTCAGGGGGCATACATAATTTTCAAACATCTCATGTTACATGTTTTTGTAATGAGGCTTTAAAGCATAAAATTTATACTGTTATAGTTTGTTGTTGCATTCTAATAGCTTTGGTACTGTTACGATTATATTTTGCTTAAATTGATTCTAGCAGAGTAAGCTGTGTAGCAGTTAGTACAAATGTTATAGATTTTTTAGTAGTTATGTTACTTTAAGTGATTTTCTCTCTCATCCAGTTTACACCTTGTACATTTGTGACCACTGGTTACAAAGAAGTCCTGCAGATTTTTTAATTGCATGTCTAGCACTGTTCATGTTTACTATCAGGAATTGCACATAAACTTGTACCAAATGTACCCTTTGCACCAGGTACATGACCATTATGTATTGACATGTATCTAAGTTGAACTGAAGGCAGTTGACTTTACCACTGTAAATTTCATTATGTGTATTGTAACAGAAACACTGGAGGTTTTAGCTGGTATTCTGTAATTTTTAGCTCGACTTTTCTATGAAAAGGGGAGCTATCCTACTCCCGGCGTGCTGGCTCTGCGTCGGGCCGGCGTTAGGGTCACACCTTGGTTAAGTTTTTCGTACCACCCCACTTTATTTCAAAAGTATTAGAGGTATGGCTTTGAAACTTACCATACTTGTTTACCATCATAACCTCCATCTACAGACAAGAGTACATAACTCTGTCAAGATTTTTGACAGAATTATGGCCCTTTTTTGACTTAGAAAGTGTATTGAGCTTGGTTAAGTTTTTCGTACCACCTCACTTTATTTCAAAACCATTGGAGGTATTGCTTTGAAACTAACCATACTTGTTTACCATCATGACCTTCATCAACAGACAAGAGTACATATTTCTGTCAAGATTTTTGACAGAATTATGCCCCCTTTTTACTTAGAAAATACATTGAATATGGGTAAAATCCACTTATTGCCTAACCCTTTGAGATATTGCTTTGAAACTTTGAATGCTTGTTTACATCATTACCCCCATCTGTAGGCAAGAGAAGGTAACTCTGTCAGGGATTTGTTTTAAAAATTAAGGCCCTTTATCAACTTAGAATCTTGGTTAAGTTTTCGTACCAGTCCACTTTTTGACTAAACTGTTCGAGGTATTACTTTGAAAGTTGGAATACTTGTTTACCATCATGATCCCAAAACATGGGCAGGAGAAGGTAATTCTGTCAAGGATTTTATATGAATTATGGCCCTTTTTGACTTAGAAACTCGGGTCCACTTGTTGACTTAACCATTTGAGATATTACTTTGAAAGTTAGAGTACTTATGAACCATCATGAGACCTATCTGTAAGCAAGAGAATATAACTCTGTGAAAATGGTTCTTGATTTGTACTTAGAAATTCTTAGTTAAAGTAGTTAAAGTCTTGTGTGCCCTTAACTGTCAAAGTTTTGTTTTATTGGCAAGCACTAAAAAAGTCGAGCGCGCTGTCCTACTGACAGCTCTTGTTTAGATCAGTAGTGAATGAATTAAGGTAGAATTTGACATGCACAGTTTGCAATGTAACAAACATACATGGTGGCATCACTCATACAAGTTTTAATAGTAATTTTGTATGCATTACCTCTCTTTATTCAGCATTTCATAATCTCTTATGGCATTTTGCTTTAAATTCAAATACAGTCACTTATCATAAAACATGAAAGATTTTCTTATTATACCCCCAAAACGAAGTTTAGGGGTATATAGGAGTCACCCGGTGGTCGGTCGGTCGGTTGGTCGGTCGGTCAGGTGGTCTGTTGCATTTTCCTTGTCCGGGGCATAACTTGAAAACTACTAGTTGGAATTCAATACAACTTCATACAATGGTCAAGCACATTGAGAGGAAGTGCAGTGCACAAGAACTATAACTCCATCTTGACTAATTACAGAGTTATTGCCCTTTGTTACTTTTCCTTGTCCGGAGCATAACTTGAAAACTACTAGTTGGAATTCAATACAACTTCATACAATGGTCAAGCACATTGGAGAGGAAGTGCAGTGCACAAGAACCATAACTCCATCTTGACTAATTACAGAGTTATTGCCCTTTGTTACTTTTCCTTGTCCGGAGCATAACTTGAAATCAACTAGTTGGAATTCAATACAACTTCATACAATGATCAAGCACACTCAGAGGAAGTGCAGTGTACAAGAACTATAACTCTATCTTGAGTATTTACTGAGCTATTGCCCTTTGTTAGTTTTCCTTGTCCAAACATAACTTGAAAACTACTGGTTGGAATTCAATACAACTTCATACAATGGTCAAGCACATTGAGAGGAAGTGCAGTGCACAAGAACTATAACTCCATCTTGACTAATTACAGAGTTATTGCCCTTTGTTACTTTTCCTTGTCCGGCATAACTTGAAAACTACTAGTTGGAATTCAATACAACTTCATACAATGATCAAGCACACTCAGAGGAAGTGCAGTGTACAAGAACTATAACTCTATCTTGAGTATTTACTGAGTTATTGCCCTTTGTTAGTTTTCCTTGTCCAAAGCATAACTTGAAAACTGCTAGTTGGAATTCAGTACAACCTCATACAATGGTCAAGTACATTTAGAGGAAGTGCAGTGCACAGGAACCATAACTCCATCTTGACTCATTACAGAGTTATTACCCTTTGTTACTTTTCCTTGTCCGGAGCATAACTTGAAAACTTCTGGTTGGAATTCAATACAACTTCATACAATGGTCAAGCACAGTGAGAGGGAGTGCAGTGCACAGGAACCATAACTCTATCTTGACTAATTACAGGGTTATTGCCCTTTGTTACTTTTCCCTGTCTGGAGCATTTTTCAAAAACTACAAGTTGGAATTCAATACAACTTCATACAATGGTCAAGCACAATGAGAGGAACTGCTAAGAACAATATCTCTTTTTAGTTTGTTTGCAAGGTATTATGTTACTACAAACTTCTTCAGTTTATAAAGCAATCCTTTTGGGGGTATTAATCACATTTAGTGATAGCTCTAGTTAATTGATTTGATATAATGATTCACTTTGTAGATTTGCATTAAACCAGACAGACACTGTGAGTGAGTTGAAGAAAAAAATTGCCTACACGATCATTAAATCGGCATCGAACATACATGTGTGTTACAAGTACAACACGCTGGCGTAAGTATTTCCTCACAGACCTGATTATGCAAAACTCAGACTTAACTCTTATTCTGCTAGTGACAAGTCACTATGGGTTTGCACTTAGTGCAGACCATGATCAGTTTTGTGTCAGAATACTATATTTCATTTACATTCCAGAATCCTACAAACTTCTATACAACACTTACCAATATGAATATACTAACATGCATTTTTGTAATGTAGATCACTGTATACGAACTTCTTGTACATGTCATTACTTTTTCAGCATATACTGAAAATTGAAAAAAAGATTTCATAGCAAAATTAAACAAAATATACTGATAGTAATATTTTATATTTGACATGCAGTAAGTAAATACGGCAAAATTACCAGAGCATATACATTTCCATTACTGTATGCAAAGTTGCATTTTAATAGAACTGTACTTAAAGAATGAAACCCAAATTGTAATCAAAACATGTTTAATTTGAAATGAGTAACTTACATTGCAACTTCATTAATTTCTAAACATAGTGTTGATGAAACAGTCGCAGCTCCATTACATAAAGTTTCCTATAAATAAAGATATACAATGTGGTTATTCTAAAGATATGATAGGGAAGGTGAATAAACAACATGTCTATTTATTTAGCATGCTTTCATTGAATAAGTACAGTGTTTGTCATCATTTTGTTTATGATTCAGAAATAATTTGCTTTATTGTATTTAACACACTAGAAATTTTGCCTTTTAAATTACTTCAGAGCTATCAGCTTGCACATCTATAGAATCTAATCATGATCTACTAGTAAACTATTCGCTATTCCATCCGGCACTCCTTTGTGAAATTAATGGGACTGTTTAAACAGAAGGATAAGTCCAAAAGCGTGGGAAATAAAATACATATCCCAGTAAACTATAGTTTGTCGCTTTGTTATTGTTCTTAGATAACCATAACATACAGCCAAACCTCAAAATTTTTTTTTACAAAAGATCTATATATTTTTAAGTGTTTTTAGAACAAAAAAGGCACAATGAAAAAAAAATGTGAAAGACCAACCATAATATTTTTACAGGAAGACTAGAAACACAAGAAATTGTGTGTTTTTTTGCCTAATGTAAGCTTTTTTTAATCTTCAGTAACTTTAATGGCCATGGAATTTTAGATTACAACAGTAGATAGTATTTTAACTTTCTACACATGTTGGACAGTTTTTGTGCAGCTGTTATGAATTTCACTCTAACAAACAATTTATGCCCATGTTTGTACTTAGACTCCAAGGCTTTTAACATTTGGTTTGCTGAGAGCCTGCATCTGTTCTGTAACATGTTTTGATGCAATATTAACCCTGACCCTGCTAAATACCAAAATTGGAATGATTCATCTTTCAGTATGGACAGTACCATTAATTGTTCATAGGGGTGCTCAGTGAAAATATCTTGATTTAATAGCAGTCAACTGAGATCATGATCAGACACTATCGTCTTCACCTTACATTCTGATTCCTTATGGAAGTCTTTATATAAGGTTATCTTTTACTTACCATATTTAGCACTTTGTCTCTTGACTTTTGTTATCAATGAACAACTCGACAACGTAAAGGTTCACCTTTTCATGACATATTGCCATCAGTGACTTTGGTAGATTTCACGTGACTTCGGTACATTACTCACGTGGATCGCACTGGCTCCTATATCTAGACATGCGTGAGAAAATGGCTTCTATTATGCAAAGCTATGTCATCCAATGGTTTTAGCTCACCTGGCTTTGCCAGGGTGAGCTTTAGAATGGATGATTGTCCGTCTGTTCGTTGTCCATCAACATTTTGCTTCAAATGAAATCGCCTCTGAAACCACTAGGTCAATGTTGATGAAACTTTACAGGGATGTTCTTTGCATAAAGCTCTACAAAAATTGTTCAAAGAATTCCATTTAGAACTCTGGTTGCTATGGCAAAAAATAAGAAATACTTTAAAAATCTTCTTGTCTGAAACCACAATGCCTAGAGCTTAGATATTTGGCATGTAGCATTGTCTGATGGACCTCTACCAAGATTTTTCAAATTTTGAGCCCCAAGTCAAAATTGACCCCACCCTGAGGGGGGGGGGCACTTGGTTTAACATAGGATTATATAGGATTTAAAAAAAATTGTCTTCTCTAAAACCACAGGGCCTAAGGCTTAGATATTTAGCATATGTACTATAACCTAGTAGACCTCTTCAAAGTTTGTTCAAATTATGCCCCTGGGGTCAATACTGGCCCTGCCCAGGGGTCACTTGTTTTACAAAGACATATATAGGAAAACCTTTAAAAATCTTCTCCTACAAAAACACATTGTTTAGATCCTAGATATTTAGTGTGTAACACTGTCTAGTGGACCTCTTCAAAGTGAGTTCAAATCATGCCCCTAGGGTCATAATCTACTATGCCCAGGGGGTCGTTTGGTATAGGAAAAAAAATTTGCTTTTCTACAAATTTAAGGCCTAGAGTTTAGATATTTGGAATTTAACATTGTCTTGTGGTCTTCCACTTACTTTGTTCAAATCATGCTTCTGGGGTCAAAACTGGCCACATCCCCCAGGCAAGTGCACTTTTACTCAGGTGGGCAATATTGGGCCATGATGGCTTTCTTGTTCTTTAATGCCATTGAAACTTCTCTTGTCTTATATTATGTTCTGTTACACTAGATACATGTACCATATATATTAAAGGTTTTGTTTCTGTGCTATTTGATTATAAAGGCACACTGTATTTGGCTATATGGGAGTTACTTTGTCCCATTCTCTTTTTAGCTCACCTGAACATAAAGTGGTCATGGTGAGCTTTTAGGATTGTTGAATGCCTGGCATCCAGCTGTCATCCATCTGGCAACCGTCCATTGTTCACATGTGTTTCAAATGCAACTCCTATGAAACCACTTGGGCAATGTTGATGACACATGGCAGAAATTTTCCTTGCATGAAGCTCTACCTAAATTGTTCAAAGAATTCCATTCCATGTAGAACTCTGGTTGCTATGAGAACAAATAGGAAAACCTTTAAAAACCTTCTTCTCTAAAACTGCAAGGCCCAGAGCTTGTCTTTATATAGTGTTATAGGAGAAACCTAGCTTCCAATGAGTTCCTTTAGTAATCACTTTCTTACCAAGCAACCAATGACTTCCTTAGCAACTAGTGACTTTTTTAGCAATCAGTGCGACTTCCCCTTGGAACAAGTGACTTCCTAACCAACCAGTGACTTCCTCTAGCAACCAGTGACTTCCTTAGCTAAACGCACTGGTACTCAGGCGAATGATATAGGGCTATCATTGTCCTCTTGTATACCTTTAGGAAAGCTTAGTATGCATTTACCCCCAATAAGGTTTGAGTTATATAGAATTGGCTTTGTCCTATCCTTTCCCATCTGGACACATCTTACACTTTGTAAGGAATGAGTTATTGTTATTTTGTAACCAAACTTAGTATGAAGCTAGCACATTTGGGAAATAGTCTGCAACTGTTAGGATTGCAACCCTGAGTAGAATACTAGTCCATGAATATGATAACTGTGGCATGTCAATTCTTTCGTAACAGTACGCATTATGTGCTTGACCAGACTGACATGCTGGTGTATACAGCTGTTAAGTATGTGATGTCATAATAATACTGAGTTGATGTGTTTCTATGGTACCAAGGAAAACAGTCTTGGGGTGGTTCCTTTTATTTGAGGCCAATATACTACAGTGTTTCATGCACAAGATCATATTTAACCTTTTACTTTCTGAATTTGACTTTGTGGTTATTTTCACATTTTTTTGTTATTGGACAATTTTTTTTCTTTATCCTGGCAATATATAGCATAGATTGTATCATGAAAATCTTTCACTCTATTTGAAATAGCAATTTTTGCTGTCTGCACATAACATGATTTCAAGGTCTTGACTTGCTAATTTTCTGCGTTGGCAATAAATTAAGGTTTGACTTAAAATCAGTCAGTCATGCTAATACAATAAATACAGTAACATATTATGGTAAATGCATGTGCATCGGTAGATTTATGGGCATTTTATCCTTTAATGTAACATTCCGATTATGCACATGTTACTACAATTTTCTGCATCAACTGTTATCATTTTTGTGCTAAGATGACATTCTTTTATCAAAGTTTAAAAACAGCAGATAAAGGTTTTAGTAGTAAGGAGCATAAGGTAGCATTAAAAAGCCATGGGTTTGAATCTTTAGCTGACAGACTGTAAGCCTTTAAGTTGAATACAACCTCAGCATAAATTTTGGAATATGGTTGTTCTGTCATTCATAAAATGTGATACTTTTTGTAATTGCTCTGTTCAATTAAGTTTTGATTGTTTTTTTTGCTCTATTCAAGATACCGTGTTCTGTAGCTATAGCTCTATTGGATATATATATGGCAGATTGTTCTATGGATCTTGTTACTTCATTGTGATAGTTATGCTGTACTCTTCAGTGGTGCTTCTATTGCTTTGTTTAATAAAGTATGATTGTTCTGTGATTACTAGGAAACTATGTTGTTGTTAAAAACATTTTATTCTGAGAACCTTTGATATTTCTTTAATATCATGAAAAGAATGCTGTCCAGAGTCACAAGACAAACTTCTGTTTGTTTATTCTGCTCTTAAAATTAAAGTTTGCTCAATTCAAGATACATGAATGTGCTCCAAGAGCAATAATAGTCGTATTTATAATTCAAACTTGATACATTGTACAAGCTGAGAGCATTATGTTACATAATGGCTAAACCTGCTGCTATTTTACACAATGAACAATCAATAAAACATTGTTGAAAAAAGCATTTAAGAACAAGCATGTTAGATAACCTACATTTTCATAATGTTTTATAGCATGAACTGGCTGTTTACTCAACTTCATCTTTTTGTAACTTCATCATGTTCTATATTTTGCACTAGTTCCCATGTGTTTTGAAATAACATTCCTGGCATCAACCATGCAATCTTTACAGCTGGCCAACTTTTAAAATTATACACCATAGCTTTTATTGATCAGATTTTATTTGTAAATGTTTTTAAGCCGGTTTTTGTATACATGGTCTGCACATGATAGAAAATTTTCATGGTCATTCAAAGAGCAAGATCAGTTTGACATTTGAACCAATCGGATAAATAAGAACATTTATTTCTTAAGAGAGTTTGGGACTGAAATACTTTTTTTGTTGGTTTTAGGTGGTTTTTAAACTTTATGCTGACACGTTTCCAATCCATGCTCTTTGTGATACAAATAAGAAACTTTCGCTAAGTTTAAAGAGCAGCCATCTTTTCCTATGATACCTTGTAGAACTAACATACTAGACTAATATACGACAACGTAAGTACATACAAAATGAATGGGTGTAGTTGGAGGTGTACCTGGACAGATTTGTTTATGCCAGAGCCGAGCAGAATTAATTTGGCATTTTATTTGACACTTTATACTTTCTAAATAATAATGAAAATAAGCATTTAAGGTTGTTTCACCAATAAACATGTATTCATGTATAGGTAGTCCATAACCCATCACACATCAGTTTTTTTTTTCATATTTTGAACTCTTTTTTTTTGTTATTTTTGCCGATGAATTATACACATTGGTGCATGTGCATCATGAAATGCACCTGCTTGTCTGGTAGTATGTATCACACTTCTGGGCCATATGTCTGGTAGTATGTATCACACTTCTGGGCCATATGTCTGGTAGTATGTATCACACTTCTGGGGCATATGTCTGGTAGTATGTATCACACTTCTGGGCCATATGTCTGGTAGTATGTATCACACTTCTGGGGCATATGTCTGGTAGTATGTATCACACTTCTGGGCCATATGTCTGGTAGTATGTATCACACTTCTGGGGCATATGTCGTTTTGGAGTGACAGCCCTTGTTATTTTATATTTTCAGTTGTGAGAAAGTGATTGCTGAGTTGTTGGGAGAAGATAATCAACCAGAAGTATTTGGGGTCAATGTCACTCTAATGGACCATTAAACATATGAGAATCAACCAGAAGTATTTGGAGTCAATGTCACTCTAATGGACCATTAAACATATAAGAATCAACCAGAAGTATTTGGAGTCAATGTTACTCTAATGAAACATTAAATATGGGAGAATTGACCAGAAGTATTTGGAGTCAATGTTACTCTAATGAAACATTAAATATGGGAGAATTGACCAGAAGTATTTGGAGTCAATGTTACTCTAATGAACCATTAAATATGGGAGAATTGACCAGAAGTATTTGGAGTCAATGTTACTCTAATGAAACATTAAATATGGGAGAATTGACCAAAAGTATTTGGAGTCAATGTCACTCTAATGGACCATTAAATACAAGATATGTCCCTCTAGTATAGAATTTCGACATTTAAAAATAACAGTTTAAGTCTATGAATAATTTGATGAGAAAACAAGCATTTGGTTGGTATCTACTATATTAACCTTTCAATACACAAATTGCTTTGATTATAACTGTGATTTGTCTTCTAGAACTGACATGTTTTAGAATATGTAGTAGAGGTATAACTCGACACTTGTACTTCCTTGCCATTGAGCTTGATTTTGTGGTGATGTGGTAGAGTGTCCGCTTGACCTCTGCTCAGGGTGAGGGAATTTTCTTGGTTACAAATGCCATGTGATCTACACAATGTTTGTATTGTATGTTTTGTAAAGTAATTTGTTTTTACTTATTTCTTTGTTAGATGATTTTTTCTAAGTTTTCATATATTTTATACAAAATAACATTTTTACATGCGTGCTACGTATAACGGTTGTTGCTGCTCTTTAAAGTGATATTACTGTTCAAAGTGACCATCATAATATTAAGAAAGACATTTATTTGCTACCATCTAGTCACTTTGAAGGGTAATGTAACTTCAAATTTCAATCAGCACTGTTACTTTCTGAAGCGTTTAGCCATACATGTATAATATGCATCATAGTAAAAATCTATGCAACACCTTATGCAGGGGCGGATCCAGGATTTGGTCTTAGGGGGGGCGTAACTTTTTTGCCCTTTGTTGGTTCTGCTCAAGCCTTATAAGACGGCAATTATGACTGTGTTTTATTCTCTGTTTTTAAGTAATCGAACACCAAATATAGGTGGAGCGGGCGAGTGTAGAATAAACATGTATAATTGAATGGCAATGAACAATGTCAGGGCCGTAGCCAGAGGTTAAAAAATAGGGAGGCACTTTCTAGGGGGGTACGGGGGTGCCATTTTGTGCATTTTCTTGCATTTCAAACATGTTTTTGATACTTTCAAGATACCAATTCCGGAAATAGAAAATATAAATTTATACACAGATATTTATGTAAGGTTGGGGAATTTTTAATAACCCCCCCCTAGTGTTATGCTCATGTAAAGTGATTTCTAATTGCTGGTTGATGGTTTCTGCCAAATATAAATGTGAAAGTAATAGCGACGCCCCATACTGTAGGATCAAAGTTTTTAAGCAAGCAGTTCTTAATTTACAAAGAAAGATATCATATACTTTGGCGGAAATAACCTTTATTTGTATAAAAAACTTTCCTAAGTTTGCCTTTTAAATCGGTAAGTACACATTAGAAATATACTGCAGTAATTTTTTTCAATGATATTGCAAAAAATAAGAAAGGCTTCCTGGCAATTCTTTTTCACGATTGAAGAAATGACTTGAATATAAAAGAAAGTACATATGTCAACATTTTATTAGAGTGAATAGAACATGGTTCTATCATTATCCTATCAATAAATCTATTTGACTACATCGGTAAATTCAAAGTGATCCTGGGACTTTAAGGCTGCCTAGGCTTTTCCCATATGACTACCTAATGAATGAAATGTTTTGATATTACATGTATTTAGATCTGTTACCATATAATTTTTAAAACAGAAGACAGTATAATTCGTAACAACTGATTATATAGAACTTCTTGTTTGTATGTTGTGCGATCGGCTGTAAGGAAGCTATACTCTGTTAACATTGGACCAATTGAAAAATCAATCGATCCAAAAATAGAAAAAAAACAATGTATCTCTGAAAATATTTTTGTTTCACTTGTTTGCCAGTGTATGGGTAGCTATGCACCTGAAAGATGTAGGGAAAGAATTTAAGGCCTTAGACATGATAATTGCAGTTGAGACGTAATTTGCGGGCATCTGCACCGACTTGAAAATTGTTATCACCTTTCTTTATTGTTGTTGTTTAATTTGGAATGTGAATGTTTTTGTATTCAAGGTATTTGCTTACAAACAAATAAAATTGTTTAGCACAGGAGAATAGGAGAAATGTAAAAAAGTTAAACTTTATAATGTAGAACTTTGTTAAGTAAGAATGTCATCTGGACGGATCATCTGGATCACTATTGTAATGTTTAAAGAAATCTGGATTGATGGAAGAGCTGTTTTAATTTCCATCATGATACTTGTGGCTGATTTGAACTTCTAGTGATTGTAAAAGGTTCGAAAAGCAAGGTCAATTAGAATAGCCGCAAGTATTTTATGTACCTCTCTGGACTCACACTGTGTGCTTGTTTGTTTTTTTATGTTCATCTCATAATTTATTCCTTTAGAACTGGTGTCTCAGTCATAACTGTATATTACTGTTTATTGCATTTCAATATCACTTCACACAATTGTAGATGATCATGAGATGGCGTGTTGCACATAACATACTGTTCGTTAGCTCAAAGGTCAAGGTCGCAGTCAGAGCCTAAGTATGGATTAAACAGCAAAGGTTCTTGTTTCAGCCTTAATCTTATTACCTTATATGGGATTTCAATAAAATTACGCATAATGTTGTGACTTAACTTAAAGGTCAAGGTTATACTACACTGACAGAACCCTATTTAGGGGACAAGTGTCACAGTGACACCAAATGTTGACTTGATACATTGTTAATAGATTGTGAGTTGTTGCAACTAACCATTTTAGCTCTTGAGACACCGCCCATGATCTGACCAATAAATGGATAGGTTATAGGTCTATATTACAGGAACAAATAAATTTATTACAAAGGCACCACAATAAGTTTGTTTATTCCTGGAATATGGATATATTACATGCTTACAGTTTGTCCCACTTGCAGACATTTTTGCATTGAAATATATAGAGATTTAGGATAGATTAACTGTGTGATGTCACAGTCCTATTTATAAAAGTTAGTTGAATAATTATTTTCATAATTTTGCAGATACTTTGTCAATAATTTGGAAAATAAATTTAGCTTTCATGAATGAAATCGAAGCATTGAATTGGATAAGAAAGTAGGGCAAACTGTAAGTGGGATTTTGTCTTTTATCTATTTATTAATAACCCGAATTGGTCACAAACTTTGAGGTTATTTTAAGTTAAAGTGATATAGATACATTGTATATGTTATAGGTAACAGGATTAAACAAATTTATTGCATATCAAGTTCTGGAGTGGAAAGTAGCTCACAATCCTACCTATTGGAAAAACAAGTGAAGAAATAATTATTTTCATGTAGCAAATACTGAGTCAATATTGGAATATGAATCTAGTTTCTTTTGAATGAAATGTGAGCATTTGATTGGATTGGAAAGTAGGGCAAACTGTTAAGTTTAGGTCATTTTTCAGTATAATGATAAACCAGCGTTTTTAAACTGCGTGGGTTAAGGCAAAAACAAAACTCTTTATGTAATTCAATTATCAGTAGCCTTATATAGTTACCTAGCAGAAGATAGTTAGCTTACTCACTTGCCCTTTGACACTCTGCGCCTATATAGGTGAAAGACTTTAATAGAATTAACACTTACAGTCACATGTAATCACAGAATTGTTTTGTATTGTAGAAAACATGAAATATTTTTATATGTAACTTTTGCATTTACTAATTTTGATATTAAAAGCGAGCTGGTCTCTCAGTAGTAGAATTAAAATTGGAAATATATTTGCCTTAGTGTTTCTATTATTATTGCAGAAAAGTAAAAGAAAAACAATTTACTGTAAATTGTGTAATTTTCGTGTGAAAATGATTTAGCAATTTGTAAGTGGACACACTTTGTCACAAATTTAAATTCATGAAAGGGGAATTCTCTTATATAAATCTATGTAAAATGAATCGTTCACAAGATTTTTTAATTGGCAAAGTGGGAAATTCCTCGAAAATTAAATTGGTGCGAATATTACCCAATTTACAGTAAATAATGAAGCAATATGGTTAGCTCACCTAAGGGCAAAGCTTAATGTGAGCTATTGTATTGTGATCATCTGATGTCCGCAGTCTGCCTCTCCACATTTACGTTACTTGTGAACATTTTTTAAGGCCACCTATAGTCAATCATCATAGAATATTGTCTAAATGATCTCTAGATGGAATTTGAAAACTGTGTCACATTGATCCAAAAATCACTAGGTCAAATAAAAGTGTGAATTCAGATCAAATTGGTTGAAAATATATCCTCATGCAAAGCATCAAAGAAAATCTTCATGTACATGCTATTGGCCACATTTTATTTCCCAACCATTAGACAAATGGTCAGAATGATTGTGTTCTTTGAATCTGGGTTATGTGGCATCAAAAAATAGATCACCATATCAGACAAATAAGAGAATTACATTGTGATACAACATACATTACTCTTGGTGTCACATTTTATACAAGCACCCTATCATTTTATAAAATTTGTCAGAATATAAGCTTAAATGATCTCTAAATTAGTAGATCTATTGACAGTGACGTTGACCTTCATTATCATGTTTGCAATAATGAAAGAGGTCTGTACTGTCATCTGGTATCAAACTTAATATCAACTGGAAATAGAGATTGTTTTGTCAAAAACATCCCCCCCCCACACACACACACAAACACTCCAATGCCATATAGAACTCCACAATATCATCTAGGGTATAAATTGAAATGTTTGAAAACTTGTACATATGGCAGAAAGTAGGTCAAAAGGTCAAAGTCATGGTCAATATATAGCAATTGCATACGTGCAGTTTGGTTGGTACCGCAGAAATAGCGCCAACTTAGTAAAATTTGATAAATCAAGGACAACAACTCTACTTCATATCAATAAACTGGAACAGACTGATGATATGCAAAAGTAGACAGAGTACTCATCAGTCGTGTGTAGTTTGGTTTAAATGCATTGAGTCATCATAAAATTTAATAAATAATTCAACGGCAATAACTCCACTTAAAGTGATTTAGCTAGATCATGTCAATGATATGCAAAGGTAGATATTGTTCTGATCATTTGTCTGGTTTGATTGAAACGCTAGGAGTGGTATAGGAGTAATAGCACAGACATTAGACAAATCAAGGGGCATAACTCCACCTAAACTAACTGAATTGGAAAATATGTCAACTTTGGTTGAAATCCACCCAGCTGTGTAAGAAGCGTTACACTTACAGACTTTGTGACATAGATCTTCTATACAGACGGACGGACGGATGGACAACATCATCCCAGGAGTCACTTGCTTTTATAAAGTCTTATATACCATAGGGAAAACTTTAAAAAAAGTCTTGTCCGAAACTACAAGGCCCACAGCTTAGCTATATTTGAAACGTCATCCTTGCAAAATTTAACAACCTCAGTTGAAAAGTCTTAGTGCTTATTTAATAACACTAACTTGTTCGTTCTATGTTCTTAATGACTCATGTCTCCGTTTTTTCATTTCCAATCAAACTTAATAAATTCTCTGCAATTTTTTTCACTTTCACGTGCTCTGACGTTACAAAACACTCCCCCATTGTGATTGCGCAAGCAGTCTTGCAGTACGTAAAGGCGTAATTAAACTGGAATAATTGATATCTGGAGAACTTCCTAAACTAAAGGGGAAATATGAACTTGATGTTCTCAATGTTCTGTAATATGACCCTTGCTTACATAAGTCACGAAAAGTTTAGACTCTACCGAGTTGACGAAAACATGCACGTTTGGTCTATTTTTAACTCTTCCCCATATGGCTAATATTCTGGTGAAAGTCGTGGTTGCAATCATAAATAAGGGACCGGAAACAACGTAGTGGTCGCATGTTCGTAACTCATTGGGTCACCAAGGCACTTGCACGGACATCGACGAGGTTTTTGAAGACTATCACAGTCCATCACAAAATAACGCAAACATACACTATTAATATAATGCTCGTTTGTCCTTCACCGACAATACAGTTTTCAAATATTTATCTTATTAAACGTGACCCAGCCATTATCGGTCAAACAAATGGACAAACAGTTTAAAAACTAAGGTGTAAGTAGGCCAAACTGACCTCGGTCAGTCTTTGTAACGGTGTGATTCCTTTAATAGGACAAGTTTTAGCATACAGAGAATTCCTTTTACGGCATATCAAATGACAAATTATTTTTATGGGTGCAATATGGAATTTTTTCCGTTCGTATTCCCAACCCCCAATGATTACTTCTTTTTGTAGCCACCAGCCCTTGATCGAAAGAAAAAAGTCTGAGATGCCTAATACTAAGATGGTTATCAAGACGGCTACAACGCCAAGAAACCCATTCCCATAGATATTGGGTCCCCATCGTCAACAAGGAAGAACGGCCGCCAGACTTGCGTCAATGTACACACTGACGGCTATAAGGAAGTAACACACTGTGAAACAGGTCCTATTGAACCGAATACCTGATGGAAAAAGTTTGTAACAAATTACAGCAGTGTACATGTGTAACGCTACACACAAAATACATGTGCAGACGATGGCACGCGTACATTGCGTGACATACCTGGGTCAAACTAGCCTAGCTGGGTCAAACTGACTGTCACAATTTAATATACTAAATATATCTGTATTACAAAGTCTTGTCACGCAGTTGCATCAGAACTTGTGACATGGATTCCATATTTTTATGGCGGGCATTTCAATATGGGATACACACTCTTGAGGACTTACATCATTGTTTGGATTACATCTTGCAAAATGAGGGCAGTTGTATTCAACCAAAGTAATTACCGGTAAGTTACCGAAATTATGGTAAAAAATGATGGAATAAAGGAATACATTCTACTACAGAGTGCCGATATAATCGATGTAAGTATGTTTATATATACAAGTTGTATGCGGTTATTTTACAGGCTACTGTCGGATAGAAAATAATTGATCATAGACAGATCAGGTTGTCTAGAGGTCACTTGCTAGGGAAAGCCTGCTACAAATTATTATGTGGCCCGAGTTGTTATATCGTGGCCTTAAGTGTAAAGTTAATTGTTATTACAAGTACGCCTTGGCCTCGAGTTATTATGCTCGAGTTATTATGCCTTGGCCTGGAATCTCGAGTTATGTCTGGGCCTGAAATCTCGAAATATTATGTCTTGGCACGTGATCTCGAGTTATTATGTCGTGATTACGACTATGCGACTTAAATCATTGGTGGCAACAACTTGGTAATTCGCAGCCACGAAATATTCACTTGTGTTCACGACTTATTTTTCCGTCTCATGCCACCTCCATATCACCAGAATTATTCTTAATTTGTTCAGTCTGTTTCTCTTAATCGTGGTAGTAATCTGTGTAAAGTGAAATATTACAGATGGAAAACTAAACCTATTGCAATATATTACTTTTATAGTATTCAGGTACGGAGAACTTACCAGATTCCTGATTGTTGAAGCACTGGTATGGAGCAACGTCAGCGTTGGTGTTGTGTATAAGGTGAGTTCAGAAAGAAATACGCTATAGCAAGAAAAGAAGCACGATTGCATTATAGGCCAAATATAAACTAGAGGACCATAACCTTGTGTCAAACTCATTCGCCCGCGTTCCATTGCAGACTCCCTGCTAAATTCAACAACACTGGCATGCCGTGTTTTAAAATACCAAAGTCAATTTTTAATAACGATGAAAGTCACTTCACTACATCTAGCAAGATTTTTTTCTGTTTTTTTTTTTTCACCACATACTTATTACTAGACTTGCATCAGTCGTTAGAGTCATTACTCATGTCTTTTCTTGACATTTTACAACATCTTCACAATTTCTCCTCCCCTTGACTCTAACTTGTTGAGATGAGCTTTGATTGAGACAAATTTTGATAGAGATATTTTTCATAAAAGAAAAAAGACTTCAAGAGAAAAAAGACCTCTCAATCTCAACAGACTTTTATAAGTCTAACTTATTACATATAATGCATGGAAATGACAACCCTAAGCTGTCCATGTTTTAATCAATCAAAGGTGCAGTCTGTAGCTATCAATATTGTAGTCTCAATAGAAGATCAAATACGAACTATTCCTGTAAAAAGAAATACAAAACTGACCAATGGCAGTTCGAGTACATTCAAATCCCAGCAACTTTCAAATTCAATCGCGGACGCATGATGCGAACTCACTACAGTTAATGCTACCGGCACACCATAATCATTCTATAAGCTCTGTCGTTTTGTGGTTTCAGGCGAGATTAAAAAAAAACGTTATCTCGATTGCTTGAAATTCTTAGAATAAAACTTCAGTAGAAGACCATTAACGGAATATCCATATGAGGTTTCGTCACTGATTTTCAGAGGGCATGTTGTTTGACGAAAATGGTTGATCGACGGACGGATGACGTCCGACGGACAAAAAAAACCCCAGAAGATCCTCGAGTTGTCAAAATAGGTCAGCCCGAGTGCAAGGTGTTTTCCTCTAATCTACTGATCTGCACAATTTAAAAGACCGATGGAGACATTCACATTTTCATGATTTCATGACTATGGAGTTTTCGAGTTCACGATTTCAACTTTATCATGAATTCACGAGTTGAAGTTCGCAATTTCGTGATTTTAGCTTCATTACGGAATTCGCAACTTCAAGTTCATCAATCATGAATTCATGTTTTCTTTCAACTTCATGAATTAGCGAATTATATATGAAGGTGAAGTAGAAAACATGAATTCGTTAATTAAGCTGAAATCGGAAACTTCACAGTCAAGATACAATGTATCACAAAGTGTGAATGTCCCCACAGGTCTTCCGTATTATGCATAATCAATTGATAAAAAGAACCTTTGCATGAGTTGAATCAGTGTACTGTATGTGTTCACATGAAACAGTGTATTGTTAGTGTTCAGATGAAACAGTTTACTGTATGTGTTCACATGAAACAGTGTACTGCATTTGTTCACATGAAACAGTATACTGTATTTTGTTCACATGAAACAGTGTACTCTATGTATTAACATGAAATAGTGCACTGTATGTGTTCACATGAAACAGTGTACTCTATGTGCTCAAATGAAACAGTGTACTGTATGCGCTCACATGTAACAATGTACTGTATGTGTTCACATGAAACAGTGTACTGTATATGCTAACATGAAACAGTGTACTGTATGTGTTTACATGAAACAGTGTACTCTATGTGTTCACATGAAACAGTGTACTGTATGTGCTCACATGAAACAGTGTACTGTATGTGCTCACATGTAACAATGCACTGTATGTGTTCACATGAAACAGTGTACTGTATGTGTTCACATGAAACAGTGTACTGTATGTGTTCACATGAAACAGTGTACTGTATGTGTTCACACGAAACAGTGTACTCTATGTGTTCACATGAAGCAGTGTACTGTATGTGCTCACATGAAACAGTGTGCTGTATGTGTTCACATGAAACAGTGTACTCTATGTGTTCACATGAAACAGTGTACTCTATGTGTTCACATGAAACAGTGTACTCTATGTGTTCACATGAAGCAGTGTACTGTATGTGCTCACATGAAACAGTGTGCTGTATGTGTTCACATGAAACAGTGTACTCTATGTGTTCACATGAAACAGTGTACTCTATGTGTTCACATGAAACAGTGTACTCTATGTGTTCACATGAAGCAGTGTACTGTATGTGCTCACATGAAACAGTGTGCTGTCTGTGTTCACATGCAACAACGTCCTGTATGAGTTCACATGAAATAGTGTTCTGTGTATTTTCACGTGAAATAATGAACTGTACGTGTTCACATGAAACAGTGTTCTATATGTGTTCAAAATTGTATATTTTTGATATTTTATGCAATTACAGGTGCAAACTGTACATTCTTTATAGCCGTCTTATTATTTGTTTATTTTTTGACCTAGTCGATACACCTTGTTAAAGTTGAACATATGGTTCCCCTGCATGAGTTGTTCTAATATTTCACCCTTCATATTGACAGTGTTCTGAAAATTGTTCTTATTAACCAACTTTGTCGGTCAAAGAAAACGAGTCAGTTAGATTAGCGGATTTGATGATATGTTAGAAAAGCATGAATCTCGCCTTTTGTTTGTACTGAATTCTGTTCTCAAAACATCATACTTAAAAATATCTGGAATTTTTTACTAAACGAAAGTAAAATTTGCCACATCACTCCTATCTGGGAATACCGATATATGATTCAAAAACTTGACTTATATAAGCAGGGTTTTATACTAGCACTGTAACCAGGATATATCTGAATAGAAACCGTACCATACATCTAAGGGTTCAAGCATAAGGTAGCGCTTGGGTTTAGCTGAAGATTTCTAGATCTACTTCAGTAGTTTATAGCTTCCTAAGTTATAATGTTCAGAAAGTATGTTCAACTTATAGTTTTGAAAAGGCCTTCAGAGAAAAAAATAGCTGATGCGAATAGCTTCTAAAATTGATGATTCTTACTGTTGTTGTTGTTGTGTGGTGTTGTTGTTTTATTGTTTTCTTTTGAGGGGAGGGGGAGGAGAGGGGGAGGAGAGGGGTCAAAATCACAGTGATCTTTGCTATCTTTTCCTTGATAACACTCAAACAGATCTTTGCAAAACATATCCAGAACAGCTCAGTTAGTCCAATAGGGGCGATACTCGCCCTTATGGGCCTCTTTTGTTTAGAGATTAAAATAAACCTCCAAATATGTATGGGTATACAGTAAGCTCCGGATATAACGAACTCCTTGGGACCTTTTAAATTTATTCCTTATATCCGGCGTAAGTTATATCCATATAGTATTTTCATTGTGTAAGAAGGGATAAAATCCTTCCCAGGAAATAATTATGTTCCTTATATCCAAAAGTCTCTATATCCGGTGTCGTTATATACGTAGTTCACTGCACTTGCTAAGCACAATAAAATGTCTGAATGTTAAAATCCGTTACGGCACTGACCCTATTTTTGTGTTGTTTTAAGGTTTAACGCCCGAAACCGCATTTCAGTTGCTGTTTCCCTACGCATCATTCAGTTACAAGTCAGTTACAGTGCTTTCAAATCGACCACACAGGAGTCTGCAAATCCGTTGTACCGTAGCGGCTTCAATAATCATCACCATGTCACGTTAGAACGATATCTACTAATCTATTGTGGAAAAAGTAGAAGTGTTCTCACAAAAGTTTTATAAATTGATTTGATTTACACATTGTATCAATCGAGAAAATGAAATACATTTTATACATATACTTTCGTCTCAAGACGATAAGTTACTAGTAATTAGCGAGGAACTATTGCTCACTTGTTAGAAACCAACGTGATGCTCCCTTGCACACAAAATGTTGGATTCCATCGCAAACTTAAACTATACAAGATAGTCTACAAAAGAGTATTTGTTTGGACGGCTCTCTTTTAGTACGAGAGCAAACTCCTCACATCGATTTGGTTCTCAAAAACGGGAACTTTGCCATGGCTTTGTTTTAAAAGTCACCTGTATTTTCTCGATGACCTTGGCTCTATATATTTTTAACACTTTCTTTGAGCAACTATAGTCTTTGGAAAACCCTATATCTTAAAGTGAGATTGCATTTTATTTCTCAACCTCCTCACAGCGATTTGATTGGATTAACTCCACTGTATATTGTAAGGGGAAGTTTATTTCTATAAGGATGGAAGATCAGATGCTACCTTTTTTGCAGTGTGTATTAAAATTGGTCTTATTATTCATTATTGAAATGGTCTTATTATATATGAATTTGATTATTTGGTACCGAAATCTGTGGTGTTGATATCGAGAGTTGTTGTGAGAGTGGTCTTGATAGCGGAGTTCCACCGTATCTTGTCATCACAGTGTATGTCTACTTTACATATACTTTGAAAAAAAAAAATTTATGTCCCATTGTTAGATGACAAATGTTACGGCTTAGCAACAAGTTCGAGTCTAGGTCAAGTTGTTCACAGTAAGTTTAAACAGTATAATTACAATTCATAATGTTTGCTTATAAATACATTCAGACATAGCAGTAGTATACTTGGTATCTTTCCATAGTATCTTTCCATTTGACCTCATAAAAGTGCATCAAGACCTAGGAAAGCCATTCATACTGGTCGGATACAATAACACTGAACAGAGAAATTCTGCTAGTTCTAAAAATGAACCCAGGGCTCTTGTTAAATCCAAGGCCAGCCACCCAACAGTGTTATTTGACACGTGACAATATTTATTTACCGTTTCTAGTTCTTCTGATCACACCCTCTACCTTTTCAACCAATGAGAGAAATGGAGTCCAGGAGGTGTGTCAGATTGCACTATTGGTATAAAAGTAGGAAGTATCGATTGAAATTCACTCATTGACAGGAATATTCTGCAAAGACTGGTATGTGGAATTATATTTCATTTAAATCTCTAAATTTTGCCTACAATCGTTCGATAAACAACTTTAAATCTATAATCTATTAGTTCAACTAATATCTTAAATACTGGTTACGTAACTTCTTAAAATCGATTAGTTGTACACATAGATGTTATTATTTCTCACGGTTGTTTGTTCGCAGAATATGAATATGGAAGCATTGTAATTCAGTCGGCCACCGTGCCGCTGTAGCGCAGTGATAGCGTGTTTGCCACTGGATCGTGGGTCCATGATTAGTTCGATCCCATGCACCCTGCAGTGCCGTAGTGGTGGTGTCGTTAGGCAAGGCACAGCTAATTCCATATTGCCCCTCTGCAAGGTTGATTCCATCTTGGGGATTACTGTAATCATAATAGCCTTGTTATATTATTAATATCGAGGCATTATAGTATAAACTGTAAATATCTTTTATTTTATACGATGCGGGTAGGTTGAATTTATTTAATGTCAACTCCGTATTATTTTTTACAAAACACGTCGTTTTTTACGACCCCTTGGCTAAATGATTCTGCGAAAATTAATTTTCGGAAATCAAGAAAACGCGATAATAAATATTCGCGAATATGCCGACCTTCGCCAAAACGCGAAAAATTTGTCTCCGCAAATGTAAATTGGGTTACAGTAACCTAATTTGCTGTGGTATGATACCATTTACTGAGGCTAAGATGACCACTACATGACCTCGACTTCTACAAATTATCTGTATGTTCATACTATAGTAATAGTTCTATGACAAGTTGTGAAATCTGACACCAAACTCCAATTACTAAGCAAGGCATCTCGGATGGAGCTGTATATTAATGGAAAACTACTGTAACCAGTCTCTTAGTAACCGCCAAAATGATTATTTTGAAACAGTCCGCATGATTTGCGTATAATTGTATACATAAGGGAGGCAATTCTTATTACTATTGTGTGCGTTTTAAGCTCACCTGGCACAAAGTGCAAGAGTGAGCTCATGTGGCAGAAAAAGTGTCACAGCCAGGGCCAATACACGCCACAAATTTACTATAGGTTTGTATAGGAGCGCTGTCATTAACTCACGATAACATTTTAACTAATCAAGTTATTTTAAAATCACAAACGGGATGATAAAATATAACATTTCCCCTTTTAATGAATATTTTTTTATTTTTCTGAGACTTTATTTGTTTGGTCTTTTTTTAACTTAAAAAATCTACCCGTCGTTTTACTATATAATATATAGTAAAACGCCCAAAATGTCACAATTTTAAGTGAAAATTTTGCAGCTTATCTTCAATTTGTTCAAAAACTATAACACTTATTTTAGAATCACAAACGGGATTGAATAAAACAATCATTCTCAATTTAAGTGATATATTTTATATAAAAATAAAGAAAGAAGAGAATGGTCTTTTTTTAAGGTTTTGTTTAACAGGTATATAATTTCATTTTTACGGTCGGAGCTCGGTTGCTTCCGTAATGCTGGCCGAACACTTCCGAATGATTGATCTAACTGCTTCAGGCCATCGATAAGTTTTATGGCCGGACATTATGTAACATTTACCATGATCTTTAAAACGTTGTATATTGGGTTTTGTTTTACACTAAAATGCAAACCGGGTTAGAATCTTCCGTTTTTTGTTCATAAAAAGGCAAAACCTTTCATTGTAACCGGATATACATGATATCGTCTTTATAGCGAGGATCCATGAAATTTTCAATAATATTATTTAGCTTTTTATGTTAATTTGTTACACATAAAAGATTCACTATGCATGCATTTTTATTTCGAAACACTTGCACGGGTACTTTATATTTTGTTTTACATTTCAGAAATGTAAAACAAAATATAAAGTACCCGTGCAATTCTCTTTGTCTCGAGTGAAAGGCAAGAATTCGCTCCGCTGAAATTGGTTTCATTTTATAGGTGTCAACATAAGAGTTTCTTCCAGACCAAAGCTAGTTTTCATAATACACAGGTCAAAACCAGGTGGTCTTATTACTCGTATCTTTTGTCTTTCATTTCTTCCCGAAGAAATAAGCTGATTATTACATTAACAAAAAGAGAAGAAAAAAGAAACACGCCAGGTTTGATCTGTGTGCAGAGTATTAAATGATAAAATCTGTAAAATGTAACAGGTATTATTCTACTGCAGAAATGAAAAAGTTTTTGTCCTAAAATAAATCCTTATTTCTTCTAAAATGTTAATTATATTTTCAAGCCATGTGATGAAAAATCACATACTTTTTAAGGCATTCAACATCAAGCGTTTACTAGAGTATGTAAAATCTATTTGATATTCTGAAAGGAAACTGTTCTATTTCTCAAATTAAAAAAGCCTACCGAAATCAAATGTCAGTCTTTATCAGATCAGGAATAACACTGATTAGGAATTTAAGATCGCAAAATAAAACAAGTTGACGTACTATTTACCGGGGACATGTAGGTCCATCTATTTACGTTTCTAAAGCACACCATACTTTTGCAACAGACTTGCCGTGTGCGTCTGTACTAGAAAATAACAGGTCTACAATTTTAAACAATTCTCACGAGCAAACGTTACGCACGTGTAAAGGGATTAGCCGATTATGAAAAATCAAGTACACACTAGATTCATTCTCATTATTATGTCAAAATTCATGATTTTGTAGCTTTTGGACTATTCTGTGACTATTTTTATGACTGATGATGTGACTGTAATGAAATAGTGCTCACTAGTTAAAACATTACTATTATTATTATTATTAATCGCAAGTAATGTGAATGATAATGCTGAATTTTCTTTATCTTCTGGTAGAAATGATAAAAATTAAAACATAAGATTTTCACAAAAGTTACGCGTCAAGTTCAATATCTCCCTTAGGCAATATTCCAGTACAATCGATAATCAATGATTTATGACCCTGACCGTTATTTACGGATATTACCGAACCGTAGTTGTTTCCGTAAACTCCTAATCCCCAAAACTTATCGATTGCCTGCTGATATACGCTTGACACTTTTTCTGCCGTATGATTAGGATCGCTCACCGTCCGGCGTCCGTCGCACGTCGTCCGGCGTCCGTTAACATTTACCTTCAAATGACATCTCCTCCGAAACCACTTTGCCAATGACAATGTAACTTGGCAGGGATGTTCCTTGCATGAAGCTCTTTCATAGTTGTTCAAATAATTCCATTCCATGCAGAACTCTGGTATCTATGGCAACGGAAAGGAAAAACTTTTAAAAAATCTTCTTCTCAAGAACAGGAAGGCATAGATCTTAGATATTTGGCATGTGGCATTACCTAGTGGACCTCTACCAAGATTGTTCAAATAATGACCCAGAGTCAAAATTGCATATATATTACCCTGCACGGGGGTCACTTGTTTTTACATAGGCTTAAGAAGGAAACTTTAAAAAATCTTCTTCTCTGAAATCACAAAGCATAGAGCTTAGATATTTAGCATGTGACATTTCCTATTGGACCTCTACCAAGATTGTTCAAATTATGACCCCCGGGTCAAAATTGACCCTGCCAGGGGGTCACTTGTTTTACATAGGCTAACGTCGGAAAAAAACTTTAAAAATCTCTGAAACTCTGAGGCCTAGAGCTTAGATATTTAGCATGTGGCATTGCCTAGTAGACCTCTACTAAGACTGTTCAAATTATGACACCCAGCTCAAAATTGACCCTGCCCGATTGTCTCTTGATTTTACATAGGCTTATATAGGAAAAACTTTTAAAATCTTAATTTCTGAAACCACAAGGCCTAAGGCTTAGATATTTGACACATATCATTGTGTAATCGACCTCTACGAATTATCTTAAAATCATGTTCCCCAGGTCAAAATTGACCCTTTCTGCTATTGATGACCTTGTATTATAGCCAATGGTAACCAAGTGAGCGATATAGGGCCATCTTGGCCCTCCTGTTAACAAAATAACTTTCCTTTGAATACTTGTGTCAATGTTAGTATCAGAGAACTAGATTGGTGAACGGGATGCATCTCTGTCTACTTGACATACCATGTTCCCGTTTTCTTAAATTTCAGTACGTCGTAGTCTGAAGCACCTACTTTTACAGTCATGTTGTGGAAGGCTCTTACGGGAGATTTGACATTCAAGTCACTTACGCCACCAGACCTAACCTCTTGCACCAGAGAGTAAGCAATTTTGTTCAAGTCAACATTGTAAGATATGCGGGTTTTACACACATACCTTGAAATGTCGAAATTATGGAAGCACTATACAAGTGCCGTAGTTTTGAGAATTCCTGAAAGACAACGCCTTACAGGAACCCGCATACAGCGTACATTTTATGCTTCCCGGTGGGAGAGCGTATATTGTTGCCGCTTTGTATGTGCCTAGCTCCGACTTTCTGTCCGTACATCTTTTTTTCCCGTCTCAAACTGTTGCCCTGAAAACATGACTGTTGAACTATTGAGGGTATTTTCACGAAACTTACATAACAACAGAGAACATTGTGAGGAAACCACAACACTGCCTTGTCTGGCATTTAAATTGCCTAGAGCATTTAAATTGTTTCAATTTCGTAAAGAAATAATTCAAAAATTACCTAACTGCACACAGACACATAGGACCTTGTGAGCAAGTGCAGTGTTTAAGAACAATAACTCTATGCTTCACCATTTTAATCTCCCTTTATCAGTATTACCATCAGAAGTTATGCTTTTTCCGAAGTGTACCTCGAAAACAATTCAAGGGATTGACTAGATACGAACTGCGTTGACGAAAAACCGTAACTCTACCTTGCTAATTTTTTTATCATCTCAAATTATATTGTCCTGAAAATAACTCGAAAACCTTTCAACTGATAGCCGATATTTCACACAGTATTGAGATCATTGGGAGAAATGCAGAACAAAGAAACCTAATTCTGCTTACCCATGTTTGAATTATCAACCTTTATCGTAATAAATTGTGCATGTCCAGTGATATAGGGCATTTTTCAAGAACCAGCGTTGAAAGTGCAAATACAGTGATACAATGTTAACTGTGCGGATACCTGCATTGTCACCATGAAGGGTAAATATGCGTGTCTATGACCAGAGTTATGGCCCTTGAACCGAGACAGTTTTGTGTACTATCCAAACGGTGATATGGGGGTATTTTGATTTCAAACCTTTATAGTTTTTCATTAGCTCATCTGGCTATGCCAGGGTAAGCTTTTCTAATGGATGATTGTTCGTCGTCCGTCAACAATTTTATTCAAACGACATCTCCTCTGAAACCACTAGGGCAGTTTTGATGAAACTATGAAGGGATGTTCCTTGCATGAAGCTTTACCAAAATTGTTCAAAGAATATTCCATTCCATGCAGAACTCTGGTTGATATGGCAAAAAATAGGAAAAGCTTTAAAAATCTTCTTTATGAAACCACATGGCCTAAAGCTAAGATATTTAGCATGTAGCATGTAGCATTGACTAGTGGACCTCTACCAAGATTGTTCAAATCATGACTCCAGGGTCAAAATTGACTCCGCCCGGGGGTTACTTGGTTTTACATAGGCTATATATGAAAAACTTTTAAATCTACTTCTCTGAAACCACAAGGCATAGAGCTTAGATATTTGGCATGTAGCATTGTCTAGTGAACCTATACCAAGATTGTTCAAATTATGAGCCTCGGGTCAAAATTGACCCCGCCCGTGGGTCACTTGGTTTTACATAGGCTTATATAGGAACAACTTTAAAAATCTTAGGCATGTAACATTGCTTAGTGGATCTCTACCAAGTTTGTGCAAATCATGACCCCCGGGTCAAAACTGACCCAGCCCGGGGGTCACTTGATTTTACATAGGAAAAACTTTAAAAGTCTTCTTCTCTGAAACCACAAGGCCTAGAACTTAGATAATTATTTAGCATGTATCATTGCCGTGTGAACCTTTACAAAGATTGTTGAAATCATGACCCCAGGATTAAAATAACCCTTCCCGGGTGGGGGTCACTTGATTTCGCATAGGCTTATATAGTGAAAACTTAAAGAAACCACAAGGCCCACAGGCAGAGCTTAGATATTTGGAATGTTACTAAGCATTGTGTAGTGGACCTCTACGAATTATGTTAAAATCATGACCCCTTGTATCATTGGCAATTGATATACAGGTGAGCTATATATGGCCATCGTGGCCCTCTTGTTAAATAAACCACATCGATTCTTGAACACTACGAGGTTCTTTCAGACACAGTAGTATGTTGTTTGTCATTTTATTTCAGACAAATAAGAGAGTATTTTGAAAACAGCTACAATCTCAACGAAAGTCTCTTCACCGCACTGAATGGTAAGTGAAAAATTATACACAAAAGCTGTGAGGTAATTGAACAATGACACCTGTACATGAAAGCAGAAAGCAAAAAAAGCGTTTTCTTCTTATATTTTTAAACTTGATACTAAAAACAAGGTTTTATAGGAACTGTGGCGATGAGAAATAGAAGTCACGCGCGACACACGCGTATTCCTATCTTCATTTTAAAAAGATGGCTGCGGTGATGGTAAATGGACATTTTAATTCTTTATCTATGAAATTGTTAACCTTTGCTGTACTTTCACAGTAGACTTGTCCATACATTTCCGACTGGACTGGCCTGGCTTATCACCATAAGGGGAACCGAATGAAAACTTATTGTCTGACCTCTTGGTAATGGATAATCAAATCTTACTCTACACTAGACATAAAATTTAAATTACATACTTTTACTGCTGCAGACGACTCTGTGTTTTACAAGTGCCCGGATCGTCTGCGACTTCCGCTTATCTTCTACTATGCTCACACCGCAGTGGTCTATGTCAACAAACTCATTCTTGCTGGACTCCTCAAGGTATGTCGAGATCTACTGACTTTACTTTCATAAATAGACCCTCACACACAACATTCGTTTTTCATTTTGAGCCTACTGTTGTTGTTGTTGGGTATTTCTGGTCTGCACACGTGTATATGATATGTTATATAGTATAAGCTATGTATACTCAGTATATACAATGATATCTTATAAGTCTTATAATATCTTATAACAGCATTTTTTCTCCAAATCTTAACTTTCATCAATTCGCGGAACGACTGAACTAACGCTTGATTTCTTCAGGAGCGGGTCAACTTCGAGTTCGAGAAGATATTTGAGACGGGTGTGGATGAAATGTCCTGGGATGACACGGTAAGACAAGAAATAGATATGTACAAATGTATGAAAATTAATTACAAATAAACGACTTCAATAAATTATTTAGAACGTAGATGAATTAGAAGAGCATATATAATTGCATTGCTAAAATATAACTAGAAATGTGTCCGTACAACACAGATGCCCCAGAAACAGAAGTGTGTCGTTTACTTGCAATATAATTCAGTCACACATATTTATCTTTAGCATACAATCTTTTAATTATGGTTGCAATGGTGCACACAATTATCTCTGCTCTGCGAATATAATTGCTTAATAAATAAATGTCCATCAAATGGACATGTAGCATGAAACTGATCTTTAACAGGAGATGGGGCTACAAGTCCCCTGTAACCGTAAGTCACAGTGTCCAAAAATATGTGAAAAGTAACCAGAAAATGAAATTGACCTGTTCATTTAGTATTATTTTTTAATATATGTACATTCGTGGCAAACATGACTGAAATCCATCCAACATTTCATGAGATAACAATCGGAAACCTAAATTTCACAGAAATATGTGTTGAAAATGGGCCGTATGGCATAATTTATATAAAAAGTTGCTGGATTGTAACTAAAATCGAACTTTATCTGTATTTTATATAGTGATATATTTCTGCATAAACTACCGGTAAGCCAGATAATTATCATGAAGAGTTTGACACATTATGTCGAAATATTTCAGTTAACAGCCATTTTGCGTTACTACTCTGTCGTTACTAATAAAAGTTTCCTTGAAAAGAAAAAACGTTTTTGGTGAAAAGTAGCAATGTTTTCGGGAAAACTGTTTTTGCATACATAAAATGTCCATTTTTTACTTTTCTTGATTGTATTATATTTCTGTTCAAAAAATACCTAAAGGTAAGAATAAATCTGTTTATAATACATGTATTCTGTTTATATTTATCTGAAACGTAATTATATCTCGGTCAGTCATTTATTATTGTAGGCAATTAAAATTCAATTCAATTCAAAAATCTTTATTACACTCATTTCATGTTTTACATGAATAAATGAAGTTACATATACAATACAGTATATGAGGCTCATAGTGATCCAGAAAATGTGCATATTGGTGTTACACTGTAGTACAAATGTTTAACACAACGAAAATGTCGTAATTTCACATCGTAATTTCACTAATTTGTATCAGTAACCAAAATATGCCGGAGATTCAGCATCGTGGTAACGTAATAATATGACAATATATTAGAATCATGTTTGATTGAGACAAAACATGTCATATTAGTATAGCACTATAGTATAAACAAAGTTTAGTTGCCATACAGTAAAGTCTGTTTAACAAAGGTATTATGTAACTAGTAGTGGGCACTATCGTGATATTTTCCCTTTTAAATGAAATTAACAAAAGCTTTTCGCGAAAAAAAATATTTTTCATGATAAGTTTTCTTCTTTTCAAGATAATTTTGGAATTAAGTGAGATATTTTGTTGGTTATGATTTGCAGAGATATGCCACCATAATTTTATGATCATAAACCTACACTTACAATCTGAATCAAACATGTAACCTTTCAAAAGTCACCATTTTGCTGAAAATTAGGTAAAAAAGAGGCCATACCAGAAATGGCTGGCCCTTTAAGTTTTGGTGACACTATAATAAACATTTTACCTTTACCTCATAATAATTATTTCTTGACCAGTATGCACACATACATTATGCAGGAAAATTTCCGAATGGGAGGGTCTTACCAATGGCCAAGTGTTGAAGAGACGGTGCAGTACAGGAAACAGGTCCGGCAGATCGTCCTGGATATCATCGACAAAACGCCTTTACAACTCCCTATCACCATCGAAAGCAGATGGGTATGTCATGTGTTATGAAAATAAAAACTTCGCGAAAAAAATGACGTTTCAAGTAAGATGGAGCGATATACACAACTGCTAGAGTTGTTCCCTATGTTACTTTAGTAAACTTAAATGTACATATGAATATTATAGATTCAGATTGGACCCATACTGGTTGAAAGTCTTCTGCAATTATTTAGTCTGAATTTGCTTAGCCAACAGTAAAGTACCACAACTGTTTCTCCCAGTCACCTTTTGCTGCATCAAATACACATTTTGAATGAATTTTCGCACGTAGAATAATTATAAAAACATTAAACACTCTCGAAAAGATCAAACTATTTGAAGAAAGCTATTCAATCGATAAGCTTCAAATTGATACACTAACATGCTGTATTCCAGTGGGCACTCCTGATGGGCATGGAACATGAACGCATTCATTTGGAGACCTCCTCCGTGCTCATACGACAGCTCCCAGTAGACATGGTGTCCAAACCTGACGGATGGACATATGCCCCACACCAGAATTGTAAGTAACTCTAATATTCATTTCACATACAAATTTAGTATGATGTTTCTACGCATCGTTACATAATTATATAAACAGCATGTTTTCACGCGATGGTTCTGTGTATAAAGAGTATACTTATTTACTCACGACACAATGCTTAACGATTTCATTTTGTGTTTTCTAAGTTTTCACGAGTTCATTTACCTTGAACATGTCGTTCATAACTTGTTGAGCATGCTACACCGGATTAATTTTCATTTAGCACCCATGTTGTCCAAAAGTGTCCGAACAGAATGATAAGCCTGCTTCAAGAGCATCTCTGCGGTCAGTTATTGGAGGGAGAATTGGTTGTTGATTTTTATACGTGTTTATTTCTTTGGCAGATCGTTATCTCAAACATAACCACTTTCCAACAAGAGATAGTAAAACAAAAACCACGGAAACGCTTAAAAGTGAAAAATAGAAATCAAATTCCTTAAACGCTTAGAAAATACCTCATTTTTGAGCTTACCTATTAAATAAAACCTGCCGAAACAGCTAACGCCTCAAATAGCAAAAAGAAACAAAATATTGCCACCACACAAAGTCAGAAACTGGTCGCGTGATACATTAGAATATAACTTCCACGAAATCTTCGACTGATTTTCCCCCATTTTAAACTGTCTTTCTACTGACCTTCAGCGAGCGTTCCGGAAGAGAACCGAATGATACATGTAGAAGGAAATGACATCACGTTCGGCAAACCGAAGGACTTTCCATCATATGGTTGGGATAATGAATATGGGGAAGTGTCATGTTTGTAAGTATTGAACGATACGAAAATGTACAAATTCTTTGAATTCACGGAAATATTTATTTTTCCACGACAAAAACAATGTACAGATAAAAACAAAACAGAACAAAACAACTAGCAATTTGAAAAATAGAAACGGGGAAAAATGTATAGTAAATATTTGCATCTTCAGTTTAGTAAAAAAAATGTTATTCAAACAAAACTACCGAAAGATTTATCATGAAAGCATGTTTCTGTGAAGTAGGAACACATTTTGTATACGAGTAGTGTCCTTATATAGAATACGTCATTCCAAAGTCATCTTTTTGGAGCATTTAGAATAAAGATGTTGAAAATGCGAAAAGTATCTTTGAACTAAACTGTTCTATAAGCTTGTGAAATCAACATTTCCGTACGATGTTCATAAATTTTTAAGCAAACAGAATTAAATTAAAGTAAAATGTACTGGCCTTAATTTTTTTGGAAGGATCATTTGTAGCTTTCCGTAATTGCTACAAAGTTTGCTCTACTTTCCAGTGCTCCGTCATTTCAAGCCTCTGAGTTTCTGGTGACGAACGCCGAGTACCTGGAGTTTGTAAATGATGATGGTTACAACAAACAAGAATACTGGAGTGAGGAGGGGTGGAAATGGAGAACCTTTCGGCAAGCCCGGCATCCCATGTTCTGGGTCTGCAACAAGGGTATATATATATATGAACATACTGTTTTTTTATTCTTCTGTAAACGTGTACTTTAGTTGACTTTAGTGGCAACATATCCTGTGCTTGTTAGTGTTTCTTGTGGCAGTAATAACATTTTGGAGGGTCCCGGGTTCGATCTCCACCAGTGCCCAAGTAGTACACATAATTCCTCATTGCATTTCTCTCTCTCTCTCTCTCTCTCTCTCTCTCTCTCTCTCTCTCTCTCCGAAGTTGATTCCAGCTGGAGTGAGTCTCGAGAGCGATTAATATACATGTAAGTTTAAAGAACTTGTTTTGCAATCGAGATTAAATAATCATCAAGTTAGTATGAATTAAAATAAACTTAATAAAATGTTATGTATATTCTTCTTAGGTTGTAAAAGCGGTTGTGGTTCCGACTTGGCGACGTACAGTCATTGTAGAGACCCTGTCAATGCCATGGATATCGACAACGGAATAGCATACAAGTGATTATATTTCTTATTAAATTAAGGGAATGGCCGCCATCCTATGAGTTTAGGTATTTTCTATTTGATGCATGTTTTGCAAAACGAGAGAAGTTTGGTACAAAGTACAACAATTTTTAACGCACCGGACAATACTGCTCTAGGCTATGGTTAAAAAAGTAGAAATTCATTTTCACAAAAATCGGATGCAAAAACAGCTTGAAAACATTCTTACGCACTTCTGGTGTCACATCGTTTCTGATTGGCCGGGTCATTTCAATTTTCCATTAGTAAATACATGAAGTGATTAAATTTTTGACTTTATAGTATTTCAGCACACAGAGAGCTGGAAAAGAGCTACTTAGTATCTTTGATAATTGCAATAGTATATATGTATTATTTTTGTGGTCACCGTTAAAAACTTCGTCACCATTAAAATTTACATGTGCAGTGTAAATATCACATTTGCAGAACAGTTTACGATATACATGTATCATATACACATAAGCAGAGCATAAAGCAGCATCAGACGACACTTCTTGTATTATTTTCAGATACCGTGCAATGTTTGACATCTTGGATCTGCCTCTATCGTGGCCTGTAGATATCAACTACCACGAAGCGAAAGCTTTCTGTCACTGGAAAGGCTCAGAATACAGGCTCCTGTCTGAGGCAGAGCACAATGCTATCAGAGGAAAACAGGTTGGCAGTTTTTCACTCAATTTGGATTCCGTCAACTATATTGTGAAACTTATTTGCATAATTTTTTGTGTATTGCAATTAGTCAAAACGTCATGGAAACTATTTAGAAAGTTATGTACAAAGTTAAATAGTTGTTTTATGCTAACATCACCATGGCGGAAATGTGCGTTTTACATGATCATTTGTATTTATTCCAAACTTGTAGATCCCTACAAACGTCGGGACATCCTGTGATCTGATATTTTCTGGCGGGAAAAACTGCAGTCACAACCTGGTGTACGGATCATCAACTGTAAGTAACATTATACCAGTTTGATCTTAATCGTCTTTGATTTACATATTTTTATTTTCTTTCCACTATTGTTAAAGACTGTGGCCGATAGTATGCTACGGTTGCTTATGTTTCCTATTTCCAACATTCTTGCATTTAGAACTTTAAAAAATCGTACAATCCTACATGTACATGGAAACGAAAAACGAAGATTAGAACATGAATGAAGTGGTAATGGTGCAGCAAATTACTTTTACATTTGGCGCTGGATTCAGAACACCTTATTCAGAGTTCTGTAGCAAGTTAACTGTGCCGAGAGAGATCTAACAGTAATTAGTTACGATTAGAACATGAATGAAGTGGTAATGGTGCAGCAAATTACTTTTACATTTGGCGCTGGATTCAGAACACCTTATTCAGAGTTCTGTGGCAAGTTAACTGTGCCGAGAGAGATCTAACAGTAATTAGTATCGTTGTGCTATTTTTGTTAAAGCATGGTTTATGGTTCTGCAGGAACGTAATTGATATTTACGCGATCAATACACGTTTTTCAGCCCGTGAATATGTACCCAGCAAACGATCTGGGTTTCTATGATGTGTTTGGTAATGTGTGGCAGTGGACAGAGGACCAGTTCAACGGACTGTGCCAGGACACGCACTGGCTGTACGATGACTTCTCCTCACCTTGCTTTGATGGCAAACACAACGTGATCCTGGTAGGAATCCGACGGTCACTGCTTTGTTTTACAATATTTAACTATGGCACGCCGTTTCAGTATGTTTTCCGATAAATAAATTTTCGTGTGGGCACTTATTTCACACTAAAATACCGTAATCAATGGATAATAACATAATAAGTTACGTCTGATTGTATAACCTATGAATGAAATATATAATTAATGTATTAAATAAGCAATCAATTAATTAAGAAGTTGTTTGAACTGTATCATTTTAAAAGTAAATTCAGTCTTGGAATATATTTTTGTAGGGAGGGTCTTGGATAAGCACGGGAGATGAAGCCTCTAGATTCGCACGGTATGCGTTCAGGCGACATTTCTTACAGCATGCCGGATTCCGCGTGGCACGTACTGTACAGAAGAAAGCTCATAAGATCGAACTTCCGACCAGGATCGTGGATACGGAAGTATATGTCCTCGGTTGCGGAGTTGAAGGTTGGCATTTTACTAAGCCTGAAAATTTATTAAGATTAAGAAATGTAGTTTAAAACCATGGTTGCAGCTAGAGGTGTGACTCTATAGTTGGCTTTACGAAAAACAGCAGTGCTTCTTTATTATGTGGTACTCATAATTTCTTTGTAAGCCGGCCGACGTATGAAACTCTCGTCTCGTCATAATATAAATTCAATTTCTTGGTACTGAATGTCCGGATGCATTGCTATATCTTAGATATGGATATTTGCATATTTACAGAAAACAACGTGTGTTTGGATAAAGACAAAGTTAAGAAGATCGTCGTGCCTTCTACTAATATACATTACCATTTTGAATCGGTGGATAAGTTAGAAGGAATTCTCGAACAAGAATTCGGATTCCGAAAATCGTTCCCAGTTGCTGTAGCCGATGTCTGTAAAGAACTTGCAGAGAACAACGCTAAGAAGTCGGCGTTATGGATCGGCGCGGGATCAGGGCGGGGCCCACTGCATTTGAGCGACACCTTCGAAGAGGTAATTATCACCGTTTAGTCTTTAATTTGGCTATATCATGTTGCCACCCGTTTAAACAAGTTTCTGATTTATCATCCATAGAGATAGATGTTCGTCATATTAACAAATTTAACGCTTCTAAATGTGAGTTAAGGGTTTTTGTTTTAATTTGCCATGATTTTTATCCTTAGAGTTTTGATAAAGTTTCAACGCTGCCCGAGTAGCCCAATGCGCTTTTCTTTTTCCCTGCTAGGCGAAGTTCGAAGTAAGGATCTGGTCTATTCTTCACACTTTTCAGGAAAGCATGGCATATTTAGTGTTGAATCAGTTGTTACTTATACTTTTTACAATACCATTAATTGTCATTTTGAACTATGACTTAGTTATAATTTCACTATTATTACAGGTGCTGGCGACAGATGTTGTTGCCAGGTTTCTGGACACTGCCATGAAAATTCAAAAAGGTCAAAGCGATGTGAGTTTCACAACCAGCGAGGGCCGTGCTGTAAACGTTCAGCTGGACTCGAACGTTAGACCCGACCGAGTTCTCTTCAAACAGGTAGTAACTTTTAAGCAAGTTCTTGATAGTCAACACCAGTTATAAATAATTATGCATGTGTATTATGCAGACGATAAAATACTTGACAACCTCAGTTGATCTTTATTAGTCATGGGGGAACACTTAGACTGCCCGGGTAGATTTAGTATGTTTCTTCCCTGTGACTTTCCAAGAATGGCATTATGTAATAATAATGACTAATGAGACAGGTAAAATGATCATTGTGTAAGATCTTGAAAAAAAAACAATTGATGAATGGCGTGCTCGCTGGAACATTAGTTTGCATTTTCAAACAATAAATGATATATACATGTATGTGTAATTGATATGTATAGGTGTGCCACGTATTCCAATTGATTTAACAAAGGCTGTTTGTTTCAGTTTACATGGATTCCAAACGAGGTCGGGATAAATTTGTATGACATGACAATTGTAACATTCCTAGAAAGAACACAACAACCCAAAGGTTTGTACTTAAGGACCCTTAATTGACAAATAAATTCTTTAAGCTCCCCAGTAAATTTACCTATATTTTACAAATTGGTCTCGGAATTTATTTGTTCAGTGCCTGTACAGTGATCATTTACACTATAGTGCTTACTTGTATTCATTCTTTCTGAATGTTTCCCATTTTCCTAACGCCTTTCATTATAATTCAAATTAATAAACTGCATGTCTCATTATAGTTCGTACATGAAGTTAAATGTATAAATAGAAACGTTGTATAAAGTGTTTTCAATACTGTTATTTATACAAGTGTTAGCCCTGCAATAATTATGTGAATAATGTAACGAGCAATTAATTACTAATGTATTGATGCTTGTAGCCATGACTAGTGTTGATTAACCAAAATATTATATGACACTACTTGTTTAGATGTGTAAATAATACAGATACAGCCGGATGATCTAAATCTATAATCACTGTTGCAAAGCACAAACCAGTTCGATTTTAGCAGAGCAATGCTGAAATCATAGTAGTGCTGTTATCATTTCAGCATGGCTTTTGAGACTGTCTGAAATCACAAAGAACAATGGTCTGGTGGTCATCGCGTCCAGCACTGGCCAGTGGGACAGAGAATCACTCGAACCAACACTTGCAGACAAGGGGTAACGGTTTATATTATTATGTTATTCTATTTCACCTCAAGTAATTAAAATACACAAGTTAACGTTCGAGACCTTCTGTCAATGTTTGATAATGGTCATCATTTCCATGTTCTGCTTCTTTTTTACACAGAAACAGTCAGAAATCGCAATTTGCAGCTTAACAATATTTCAACATTACTAGATCCAGCAACGTAAACATGGCTGCTGTTTTATCTGTAAATTGAATATCGAAATACATGTACATGCAGATATAATTAGCCTCCCTAGAAATCATCAGTTTAGTGGAAATATTACCATTTCAGACTTACCTGTATGCTGTCCGAAGATGTCCAGTACGAAGACACAACCGGAACCAGAAATGCTCGTCTTACCGTCTGGAAACATGCTTGAAATAGCAGTTTTAAAGTGCACATACATGTACCTGAAACTGAATCCTGTTTCATGTAACAAAAAGACAATGTTTCAGAAACTTGCATACAGTAGCCTTAATGTTTCTGTACTGTAACTTGGGACGGGGTTGCACCTTTGTAGTCTAAATGCATCTTGTTCTTTTTTTGGAGAGACGTAATAGCTGACAACAGAATGTTTTCGTGATTATTTCTGATTAATTTAGTGGTCGATGTGATGAATAGTATTGTTCAGATATATTTCTTACTAGATGTATATATTGCCACGGTATTTTACGATTAGTTCTGTCACAAGTTGTGTTATACGATTGTGTGTTTTTGCTTTGAGATTTATTCAGTAAATAATCGAGTCTCAATCTAGGCACCTGCAATACAAGATCTTAGTCCTGTTGATCTGCCATCTCATGTTTACCCATACATTGTTACATATGGACGCTTTATTTAGAATCTAGTTTGATGTTGAAGTTTGGACCGTTCGATACGGTGATCATACAGCTTGTTTATGAAGTTTATTTTTTTTATTGCTATTGTGTTTTTATTTCACGGTTCATGTATTTTTCTTGCATTGTTCATATTTGATAATTGTCATTTATTTGTAATACGTTGTTATATATTAGATTTGCACAAATGATACTATTATGAATAAAAGTTGTAAGAATTGTTTGCGATTTTAACTTTACTGTAAGTTGATAGGTTAGGCGTTTCAGAAGCTACAAACAGCATTTACTAAACATGTATATGTTATTGTCGTCTGTCATATACGGCCTGAGAGTGGACAGACTGAATAAAAAGGGAAAAGCGTCTTTTTTATCATGCCATTACTATGACAACTGCCTGATAAAGCCTGTCTGAGAACAGCAACCTTTCTCAGTCAGTGACTTGAGAACACTTCTCCCTGTTCAAACCTATGGAAAACTCAGAGGACATCAGATATTTCAAGCTCCTCCCACTTTTTGCCGGACTACTCAGAAATAATCGCCCCGAATTTAGATAAAAATGTAAAATAATGATTAAAAATCATAATAGTGGCATGATAAAAAGAATAACAGGTTACTGTCTTTTGAGAAAGGGATTTCTCAGACTCGGCTAGATATGGTCCGGAAGGGGCTCGGCAAGCCTCGCCCCTTCCAGGACCATGTCTAACCTCGTCTGAGAAACCCTTTCTCAAAAAACAGTAACCTATTATTCTCTATTTCCGATCGTCAAAAGCTAGGTATGAGTATGTATTGATGGGGGAGGGACCCGGGGCAAAACCCCAGTATGCACGTGACATATACAACGTAACATACTGATGTCATGCCCAACACGTTACACAAAGGGGAAAAACTGTCATCGACTGAAAACATCGGACTGTATTTGTCACGTAAAATATATCGAATATGTGACATCAGAACTATTTGAAACAATACGGTTTTCTGTAAGTCAGAGACACATTCGAAGCACCTCGGCTTCTCGGATAAACCGATTGGTCAGAGACATTATTCCAGTAGGCTGAAGTCAAAGTTACTGCTAAAATACAGCAAAACTTCAGGTTATTGTGGTTGTGACGTAGTAACGTACAAACCGAGTGAGTCGGCGAATGGTGTAAGCTGTACAATCTCGAGAATAAATAAATTAGTATAGTCAAATACATGTTACAAAACTGCTTTCACGTTAAGTGCAAGTCTTCTTTTAACCATTCTTTTAATGGAAACTGTAAAAGGATTAAATATGTTTAACCTTTTAATCATTTATGATATTATAACCCGCAAGGTGTTAAATCCGAAAAATACTAAGGGAGGAAAGTATGTAATAATGTTCGTTTCGCAATAGTAGGGGTCTCCTCCCTTGATGTATATGAAAGGAAGTTGATCGTTTCGGTATGGCGACGGTCCCACCAAAGCACTTACTAACTGAGCAACATCTGTTGCAAAACGTCAGTCCTGTTTAGCATGCAATCTAGTATCAACATACGTTTTTGTAGATTTAGGGCATTTACTCTCCGGTCGACTTGAAACTTTAGGTTGCTATGACAACTGAACTTTGAAAACTATTACCAACTAATAAATAAGCAAGTATTTTATCAAACTTTTGAATTTTAGAAGTGCAGTCCCGTAGACCCCATGGTAGAAGCCATATGAAGGCTGTCATCATATTTATCTGATTTTACATTTCAAAGTCAGGCTAATACTTCCGTCACTATGACAACATAAATCCACTCAAAGGCAATGTCGTGTCTTTGCTCTGCATTTTAATGGATTTAAATTCGGTAGAAGTCACAGCTATGACTTTTTTCGGCGTATTTTGTTTTTAATTGTGCTTATTAGGTCCACCAACCTCTACAGAGGCTATACTCGTTTTTTCGGCGTAGCAGAATAAGCTTGGTTTTGACCTACTCTTTGAACCAATCAAATGTTGCGAATGAGAGCTTGGGAATTGAAATTAATTATTTTGATTGGAGGCTTTCTCCTCGACACGGATGTGTTCGGGTAAGTATCCGATTTGATCTTTGGTAGACATATCGTCTGCCGGAGAGATACAGGAACAGTTGAAGGTGTTTATTTTTCAAAACGGTTTCCATAGGACCTCTCCCGATATAGAAAGAGCAATTATCATCTCTCCTTGATATTTTGAAGAGCCGGCAGAAGTATACTCAATGAATGTTTGGACAGTGATATGATTTATGTATTGATCCTGCTATGCAAAAGTTCAAATCACACATAATGATGCATGTGTTTATTGGTTCGTTCGGTAAATATCTTCAATACAGTACTCTTTTAAAATACTTCGTTATTCGCCTGCAGAAGAATGAAATATCTCTTTTTCTAACCATGCTAAAACAAGGGAGGTCACTCTAACTGAATTTACACTTTGGAAAACAGCTACCTTCACGCCATTTACAAAAATTTAAGGGAGGTCACTTACTGACTGAATGTTTAAATAGACCAGAGTTGCTTCCTTTTTCAGAAAAATTCAAGGGAGGTCACTCTTACCGACTTAGTATTCAATAAAATCAGAGTTATCTCGCTCTATTCTGAACACACATTTTGGGGGTTTCTTACCGACATGATACTTAGGAAAACCAAAGTCATCTGGAAAACGTCATCTGCAAAATTTCAAGAAAGGGAAATCTTACTGACTTGAAATATCAGAAAACTAGAGTTGCCTCCCTTTTATAAAAACACGCCATTTGCAAGAATTCAAGTGACAACAACATTACTGACTTGATATTTTGGAAAACCAAAGTAACCTTCCTTTTAACTAAACACAAGAAAAACTGTGATACTACGTATCACAGCGGGCCTAGAAACAAAGCTTTCTTGTAAATATTTTGAAATTGGAGATGCAAATAAACTTTACAGACTTTATAACAGAGACAGAATAAATCTACTTTCTAGGTTCATGTAAAGCAAATACTTGACTATCTGGTTTGTGCATTTACAATTTAGTAACTCTTTCTCATTTCCAGTTTATCATTTATGATTTAAAAAGAAACAAAATCATATTTATGAAAAAGCTCTAAATAGTCTTTATGCTTTTTCCATTAGATTGTATATACGAGGCCTATTTTCTTTCATCGTAATTAAAACAAAGTTAACGCAGCAATATTATAATATGTTCTCCACTATGTTCCTTTAAGGTGATTCTCAGAATATACAATACTATTCCTGCCTTTATCCTCACAAAATCGTTTGCAGTCAAAATGTTTGCAAACAAAACAACGCACATTTTAACGATTACTTAAAGTATCGTTACCGACCAATTAGTTAATTTTGGCCACCTGTCAGTTTAGCTGTAGACCAGTCTAATAACACGAAATGTAAACCAGTCTGATAACAATAAAAAGTGCATCACGACCAGTTAGTAAACTGTGGCTATCTTTCACTATATGGCTCTAACATGACATGTTTGATTTAAATAGACTGTCAGTGACTGTACAAGGATACTTCCATTCAAAAACAAATGAAGTGTTATTGTAAATTTAAAACTATAAAAATCTAGTCATAGCAACGTAATGGACCTACTTTACCCGATACCGGAAGATACCGGCATGTTTGACCGATATCGGTTTTTATACTGGCCGAACAATAGAAACTTTTCACAACTTATTAGATGTTACATAAGCATATAAAATAATTTGTCGTTTTACATGGATTAAAGATAGAAATATAAATGTTTTGACAATTTTAAAGCTACACAATGAACAGTGGTTTAACCCATTCTTTATCGTAACTTCATAGGCGATTTTCATAACATTTTATTCAAAGAACTATACACTACTCCACCTACATGTTACATTTTCCAACAACGTATTAAATATAGCGGGCCGCTGGCATTTACGAAAAATCAAGGGAGACAAATCTTACTGATTTGATATATAGGAAAACCAAAGGTACCTCCCTTTTTCTGAACATGTCATTTATATACTTTCCAGGGAGACACATCTTACTGATTTGACATTAAGGAAAACGAGAGTTATCTACCTTTTTTTCTCAAAACACAATTTGTAAACTTTCATACTGTCCGGTTAGGATAATTTTACAATGACGTACCAGAAGAGTCTACTTTTATCGGGTAAAACGTTATGTTATCACAAGGGAGAGCACTAGGCGTAATTAATGTCAATATATATTATATTGTACATTACATACAGTCGATGTCACTATAGTGCAGTAGGTAACGACTCCGGTTCCTGATTATTTTGGTTTTGTCGAACAGGAGTTCATATAGGGACATGTACATAAAATGTTTACTCTCTTTTATCAGTAAGATCGTTTTAATTTATTTCTTCTTTTTTTTGTTTCATTGATATGTTTACTTCTCATTTTTATTCAAGTTTTTTTCTGATTGTACTTAGAACAAATTAAACAATCAAATGAACTTCATGTTTATTCCTTTACCTGGCAATTCTTCAAACACCAACAGTTAAAAGGAACAAGGTACCTTTATTACTTGCAGAAGAGTTGTCTTGGTCAAATCATCGTAATGTTTGTAGTACATTGTTCTAGTTCAATGTACATATAAACACGAGATGACAGTAAGCACGAAATGCTCGTGCTTGAAATGGTTATAGAATCTTTCAAAGTTTTAGTGATTTTACTTTCATTTACTGTTTATTGTTTGACTAAAACATGTATCTACATAATTAAAATTTTACCTGAAGTAATACTGAAATAATTCAATGGAAAAAAATATAAAGCTTCGATGAGGATCGAACCAGTCCTTAAAATCTTTATTTGTAGACATCCAGCGCTTTAACCACTGCGCTAACGCACCGTTCTTTCCTGTGCTCGTGTATTTTTAAGCCTAGAACCCTTTCGTATATACATGCTCTACCTATTTACACAATGCTTGTAAACTTTTGTGTACACATATATCTGTTACGTCACTGTCACATTATCCAAACCAGGTTATAGGAGACAAATTTGACGACTAAATATTAGGGGAAATGAAAGCTACCTCCCTACTTTCTAAACACGCCATTTGCAAAAATCAAGGGAGACAACTCTTACCGACTTATGACAACCAGAAAAGCCATCCTTTTTTAGCACGCCATTTGCAATAGTATACCGGAGACAAATATTATAAACTTTAAATTTAACCTAGCTACCTCCATTTTTTCTGAATATCTTACCGACTTAATATTTAGACCAGAGTTACCTCCCCTTTCATGAGAGATTGCTTAGAGACGAACGAAGTAGTTTGTTTTCATTACCGTAGTCCTGAGTGGTTTATAACTGTGCATCAGAACGACATAAATTAGAGTTTTGAGTTTAGTTACTTTAGGTTTCAGGGGATATTATTAAATAAATATCAACAAACAAAATAAGCCTTTGCATTTATTCACCTTCTGTAATATCTGGTTATGTTAGAATTGAAATAATATCCTTTTCAGCGTTGGTAACGTCTATCATAGGGCACAGGTTAGGAGTGTACCTTTGATACCCAAACGATCATGCTCCTGCTGTTTTTGTGTTAAATATGTGTTTTCTGGTCATTATCTGACTCTCTTTGACAAAAAAACCCATTTAACGTACATTATATATATATAAGAAATTGGGTCAAAGAGAATTTTGCAAAAAACAAATGAGTTTTGCTAGCCCAAGGTCTTTGACGCTATTACTCTTATTTCTCATTATAGTATAAATATGGTCAACTGACCCAATAAAAAGACCACGGGTCGTACCGATTATAGCCTCTTTAGAGGATGGTGGACCCAATAAGCACAATTACAAACAAAAATAAAAAGACCAATTTAGTTATGGAAGTCAGAACTAGAGTTTTGCAAGGGCGGTTCCGTATGGGATATAATAGTTTATTTCTGTCTCATCAGCATAATATACATTTACATTACATAAACATGAATTAAAACAAAGAACCAATGTTATGCTGCCACTCAATATTGAGTTATAGGAGACTATATATTAATTATTATCACAGTCATATGTACATTTTAAAAAAAATATTGCCATAGCATTATCACAGACTATACTAAATTTACATAGCCTTATCATAAGCTATAGTTAGATAGTTTATTCAGTATCATCCAATACATGTGCATATTACTAAACATATATACTTAAAATATAAAACACATGTAATTGGTCTTTCTACTCAAGAATAAAAAGCGACTGTTCAATATTATAAAAATATCACAGAATTATATTAGGACTAATTACACAGAGTAAAAGTTAGATTACCATTGCTAATCCATGACTAAGAACTGCCATAAAAAATAACAAATGTAAGACACTGAAAAAAGAAAAAAGGGCCCTAACGGGCATAATGAAAAATGTCTTAAGAAATCAGATATCAGCCCTGATCAGATCAAGGATAAACTGATTAGCAATGATTACCTAAACTGAAATAAAAGATGACGACATCTTTAAATAATAAGAACATTAGTTATATAAAAGATTATTTCTAGTTTTAAGAATTTTAAAACAGGTTTTGGCACTGACATTTACCATTTCTTTGTTGGAGAAAATAAACTTCAATTTAGCAGAATCTGACCAGTTACAGAAAGATTCATCTATCAGCATTGCTTCAGCAACTAAAACATCTCTGATAAACTGGTATGCAGGACAGTGTAACAGGACGTGTATTTCATTTTCTACACAAACTGGACATATTCTTTGATCAACCGGAATATTTTGATACCTCCCAGTTTCTAAACGTATTGGAGCAACTCCACATCTGAATTTAGCAAATGCAGATCTATATTTAACAGAGAAAGGATGCGCAATATATAGTCTTCAGTTTCAAACTCTTGTTTAAACAATTTATATGTTCTAAGTTTATTTCCTCCTCTGCCGCCCGACCCTATTTCCCTCTGTATGTTAGTTTTCCATACATTAACAAACTGATTCAAAGAAGCTTGAATAACTTTATCACAAAATTGTTTTGAAGTCATACTTAAGCATGCATTTACAGACTGTAACATATCTATATCTACCATGCATTTCTTATATTGAAATTGCCAGTTTCTACAGTTAGTATTTCCCTTTTGCAAACAGAAATGAAATATCTTGTAATTAATTCTGGTGGCATCCATTGACAGTAATCTATACCACTGTCGGGAAACAGACCCCCACTGCTTAACATGTGGTGGATGCCATGCAAATTCACCATACAAAGCATTATTTGGAGTATATTTTCCAGTGCCAAGAAAGAACCGCATAAAAGGTACACTTCAACCCCCTAAGCTTATTTCATTATATAATAGGCATTTATAAGACAATTACCTGTGACTTCTCATAATAACTTTCTGTCCCTCAGGCTTTCGCGGTTAATTACTCCAAATCATTGTTAGACGATAACAGACGCAGTCCAACAACGAGAATAAAGTTCGTTGTATTACACCAAATTTGTAATCAAACAAATCGTTGCCACTAACTTCCGGTCAGTGTCAGGGCTCACTTTTTCTTCTTTTCTGAATAATCATGTCAGCCAACAGCATAAATGACCCAAGACGACCGAATAAAGTGACCAGGTGAGCTTTTTTAATATGCTTTAAATTTAACTAAATGTGATACAAAGACCATTGTTTTGTGGTTTACGAATAGGAATAGTAGCAATGCAATCGGACCGCTTCCGGGTCAACTCGTACCTAAGTCAACTCGTACCTTAGTCATCTCGTACCCGAATTGGTCAACTCGTACGGTTAAAAAAGTCAACTCGTACCCTGTGTAGTCAACTCGTACCTTTTGTTTCAAAACTTATATTTCAATCAGGAATAAAAGTGACGTGGATGTTTTTAAAGGTTGGGCCATATGGAATATATCATGATTTTATTGAAATCTGTGTTATATTGTTCAATGTTGTATAATTTTCAGACATTAAACAGTTGAAATTAACAAAATTGTAGTGTTGTTATTTCCGTGTCAAGATAGCTGTCAGAATAAGAGGACTAACTGGCGCCAAAAGTAAGTTGATAGACAATTTCACACCTTAATGTGTGCACAATGTTTCATCCTACCTGATGCAGGTGTTCTTTGCTCAATTAAAGCTTTGTAAAGAAACAACGATAAAGTGTGGCGGCAAATATCTTAGCAAATGTTTGCTACAAAAATATGATTTCGGCATTCTGTAATTACGATTAATTACAGATAATTACAAATTGGTAGTTTATGAATGCATCAATGTATAATTATAAACAAAAACTAAAGGTATGTTGTTAAGATTTGATGATGAATGTTTGCCAAACAATGGTATTGAATACTTTTTATTGTACCGACTAATTAAAGGTAATCACAACTTGTTACAATAAGTGTGTACTGATTAGTCGTAAATTAAATCTAATCAAAATGATTACAATGAGGTTGAGTGAATTAAAGGAGTAATCTGCCTTTGATCTGAAAAAAAATGAATAAAACTTTTTTTTCATACCAATTATAAAATGGTTTTTTGCAAAAAATTCTATTCATTTCTTCCACTTTCGGATACAATTTTGCAAAATTAGAGCAAAATAAAGTATTTCAATGCAAACATTTAATGATGTTTGATAAAAAATAGTATTATCTCAAAGATAATGAATAAAATATTTTAAGGTACGAGTTGACTTTTTTGCAAAAAATTCTATTCATTTCTTACATTTTCGGTTACAATTTTGCAAAATAAGAGCAAAAAAAATGTATTTCAATGCAAACATTTAATGATGATTGATAAAAAATATTATTTTCTTAAAAATAATGAAAAAAATATTTTAAGGTACGAGTTGACTTTTTCTAAAAAAAAATCAGGTACGAGTTGACCAAATCGGGTACGAGATGACTAAGGTACGAGTTGACTTAGGTACGAGTTGACTGGTTACCATCGGACCAAATTTGATTTCGGGTGAATGAAATTATGTTGTTTACTTCACCTTATATATAAAAGTTAGGCATCAAAATTAAGAAATAAGGCAATCCCAAAAATAGCCATGGGTAGTATTCTTTTAGAGCATTGTAAACCAGGTATTTCTTTGGTTTTAGTGACAAGTTTACCTTTCTGAGCAATCAAACATGGTCTTTCAGTCTTTGTTCAGAACTTACTGCAGAAGAAATTAGTATTGTTGGCTTTGACATCTGGGTACTGATAAATAATTTACATTCGGGTCAGGTGATTCCTCATCTGTCATCGCTGATCTCTATGCATCTTTAACTTTGAATAAAACAATAACCAATATTAGAAATGAAAGAAGATGACGAGTTTCCATTACCTTGAAACTATCAGATTGTTTTTATAATAATTCTATATTGTTTAAAGCTCATTATTTCAGGTAAAATAAATATAAACTTGCATATGAGTAAACGGTTAAGACCGAGTTTTCACCTTTTACCGAATGAAGAAATGAACGTGTACGACCTAATAATCTGATTGGTTAACTGGTCAGTATGACATCATGGCAAAGCCGAGAATTAATTATTTCCATTGAGTGCTAGTGTGAGGATGGTACGTTCTTCAAATATATACAACGATATTCCTTGAACAGACCTTTCAGGGCATTTTTCCAAGTTTTGGCAACGTGCCAAACCCCTCAATTACGGGGGAATTAAAATCATAATTGTCTAAAGGGGAAGGGAACAACCTGCTGTAAAGTCTCATTTGGAGGAAACTGGATGATTTTTAAGAAATATTAGTTTCCGAAGACGTCACATACTGGCCCCTGATATATTAGGTAAAAAAATGCCTTGCCTTTGGAACACCAGAATTTACTTAAGTTCTATCTCAGAAACATGTATACGCCAAGACCATATATGTAACAATCTACTCTAGCCGTACATCAACGGTGCCGACCCACTTCAGACCATCAATACTTCAGACCATCACTTCGGACCACATTTTATAGACACTTCAGACCACATAAATAGACTCTTCGGACCATGAAAATGTAGTGTGTATTTTTAACAGAGCAGCAACAAGACGTTATGAAAAATCAGGTGTCATTAAAAACAAGACTTTTTTCAAAAGAGAGTATCAAGATTTGAAATTTAAAAATCCTTTGGATAGCAAAAAATTTATAGAAATTCAAAAATTCCTTTCCGATACACAAACACAAACATTGTAAACACAACTGTTATTGCCCACCTGCAATCTTATCAAAATTGCAGTGTGACATCATGGTGATCTCTCCTATTCAGTGAATATTTTCTTGCATATTTACACAATATAGATACAAGCCACCAAGTAGCAGTGGACCTGGAGATGATCCTACGCCAGACTACATGAATCTTCTTGGCATGATATTCAGCATGTGTGGTCTCATGATGAAGGTATTCAATGTAGTCATCATTTCTAAAATGTATACAAACAATTACAAAAGAAAACATTTGCTTGATCATTGTCTTTGCTAGCAACTAAATAAAATGCTGAAAATGAGGTTTTAGGTGATATTCTATGGAAGTGTAGTTAAGGAGTCTGATATATGCGACTCCTATTCATGTAAAGTTTGAAAAGTCCATTATTCTAAAAGATAAAACAACAGTTACTGTTCCTAGATGAATATGAGTGTTTGTTCCATTTCAGCTAAAATGGTGTGCCTGGTGTGCTGTTTATTGTTCGTTCATCAGTTTTGCCAACTCTAGAGCCTCAGAAGATACCAAACAAACACTGAGTAGTTTTATGTAAGTAAGATGTACCAGAGAAGTTTCAAACACATGTATAATACTGCTTTCTACACTCGTATAATAATACTATTAATATATGCAGGGCCTTTTCACCCGATTTTGTAAAGGCTCCCCAGTCTGCTGTTTTTTGTGAAAATTGACAAAAAAAATGAAAAACTTTTTCCGAAATTGTGAACAAACAGATTTGGGATAAAGTGAAAGCAGTGAAATTTGAATATTATGATCAGGGTCTTTTCTTAAGTTTATTTTTCTTATATAATTTGGTACTGAATTCAGACATAAGTGTGATGGTCCTGCAATTTCCTGACATTTTAACCAGATTTACCTACCAAATTAATGAAACTGAAGCAATGAAACATTACAATGAATTATTACTTGTTTGCTTTGTGAAACTTGTGCTTCAGTAAAATTCAGTTGTGACATTTCTGTGTGCATTTGTGAAAAAAAGCAGTTATTTTTATACACCTCAAGTCCTGATGGGACAAATTATGGGACGGGAAGGCAGTGCTCACACATTTTCTGCTCTCTTAGTCAAACAGTTTTTGACTGATCTTGACCAAACTTGCTGAACATGTTTGTGGACATAATATCTGGGCCAAGTTCAATAACCAGCTAAATCTCCCCAGGCACTTTTAGATTATGGCCCTTGAATTAACAAATATTTGCCTAATTAGCCTTGTCTGCTCTCTTACTCAAATAGTTTAAATCAGATCTTAAGTTCACTAAACTTGGTGAATATATTTGTGAGTATTATGTCTAGGCTAAGCTCGATAACCAGCCTAAGGTAATTTTGTATTATGGTCCTTGAATTATCCAGGAACCATAGAGTATTCCTGAATTATCCCAAATTGGCCAAGTTTGCCTTGTCAGTTTTCTATGTTGAACAGTTTTCGTAAGATCTTCACCAAACATGCAAAGCATAGTTGTTGGCATAATGTCTTGACAAAGTTCCATGACCAACCAAATCGCCCATGGCACTTTTGGATTATTGCCCTTGAATTATCAAATACTTGTCAGCTCTATAGTTCAAACATGTGAATATGCCTTGTCCGCTCTATAGCTTAAACATGTGAATATGCATGGTCTGCTCTATAGTTCAAACATGTGAATATGCCTTATCCGCTCTATAGTTCAAACATGTGAATATGCCTTGTCTGCTCTATAGTTCAAACATGTGAATATGCCTTGTTCACTCTATAGCTTAAACATGTGAATATGCCTAGTCTGCTCTATAGTTCAAACATGTGAATATGCCTAGTCTGCTCTATAGTTCAAACATGTGAATATGCCTTGTCTGCTCTATAGTTCAAACATGTGAATATGCCTTGTCCGCTCTATAGCTTAAACATGTGAATATGCCTTGTTCACTCTATAGTTCAAACATATGAATATGCCTTGTCTGCTCTATAGTTCAAACATGTGAATATGCCTTGTCTGCTCTATATTTCAAACATGTGAATATGCCTTGTCCACTTTATATTTCAAACATGTTGTATAAAACCTATGAACTGCCAGATACTAAATGATGCCTCCCTGACAGGTGTATTTTGTGATAGTTTGGCACTCTTGTTAGATTATGCAGTACCTTACGACAGGCTTAAAATACATAAGGTGGAAGAGTGCTGGCATTAAACGCTAAAATCAGAGCCATTCTACCAACCATGTCTGCATGAGAAAGCTGGCAGTTTCTTACAGAGAATAGGGTTTTAGTACAACAATGGTTAGGCAAAACTCCTGGATGTAAAAATAATGGAAATACAGTCGAAACAGGTGTAAAACCCTGAGAATAAAAAAACTAATGAAGCACTTGCTCACTTAAACAACCATGAAAGGGTGGGAGCAGATGTCCGAGTGACAACTCCACACCACACCAGTACAGGGTTTATTATAACACTAAATTATAATACATGAAGGAACATTTTTGCCAGTCCATTATGTTTATTTTAGATTTGTTATGGATACATTGATGTTCATGTATTGATGTACTAGTTTCAACACATACAATTTAATACACATTTTTGGCAGCTTATAAAATCACACTTGGTTTCCATTTCAGGTTGTCAATATCTGCGGTAGTGATGTCATATCTTCAAAATCCTCAGCCAATGACCCCACCTTGGCAATGACCTTAACCTTAGTGCCATTCCATCCATACTATTCTCATTATGATACAAGATTTGTAATCAGATCCAAAACCAAGGAACATTTAGAGCGCAAAGTGATGAGCGTGACTTATTGCACTGATTCTTTAGACATTATTGTTATTTGAATGGTGTATAGTCACAGCTTTTACATTTACAAAGATTCGTATATTATTGATGCGTTTTTTAATACCATAAAGATTGTACATTGAATGCATTTAATCATTTATAACATATTATCAGAGATTTTTTTTCATATTTCTTGTCCTGTTAATAAATAAGGTACAGTTTATTATTAGACGGTTATATCATCTACTTCTGCCATGATGCTAGATGGTATACTCCTGAAATGTTGTTCTTGGGGATATGTGCAAACCTAATATTGTGTCCTCCGTCTGTTTGTATTTTATTTGGGTGAGAGTATTGTGAGGAATGTAGATGACATGCATTTGTCTTTCTGTCTAGACAGCGAATCAGTACTCCAAAAAATGTGTGTTTCCAGGCTACAGACCTACCTTAACTTTTAACTGCCCACCTCAATCTTTTTTACGAGAAAGTGATCAAAAAGAACTATTTTCAAGTGTTCCAGAGCAAACAGGGCAAAAAAAAGTCTGCCGACTGACCTTAATTTGTTTTTGCAAGTTTCTTGTCTCAAGGTGGATAGTTGTTACTCACAACAGTGACGTTTGAATGGATTAAAAACTTCCAAATGCTTGAGAGGTAGAAAGTGTTTATTTTCAAAGTAATTTGTAATGTGAAAAACAAACTAGGGTATCCTAGAAAAAAAAGTTTTATAAGGGGAGTAAATTGAGTTTTATGACTGTGTAAGAATGGGGCCAGTGGTTCCCCTTAGATTTGAACAGTACATATTATGTCTTAGTGTCTGTATTATCAAAATAAATGAACATTTTATTGTAGAGATCATTCTGTTGTACAGTCGAAAATGATTTTTTTAATCTTTTTTAAACACATATTTTATATGATGACTTCCTTTACTTACCAGGATGTAAATTCTCATTTGTTGCAGCATTCGCCATATACTGGCTTTACTTACTGTATGTTTATCAAATATTTGAAAAGGAAAACTGATTAGTTTTTGCCATCACCAGAGTAGTGTCATTTTCAAATTGCAGTTTAAACTGTTGAGAAGTTTGTAATACCTTTAGTTTGTAACTGCCATTTCAGAATAAATAATTGTAAAAATGTGAAAAAGTTGAAATAAACATTTTAATACAATATATTGTGTTTGACATTTTTATACCCCCAAAACGAAGTTTAGGGGGGTATATAGGAGTCACCCGGTGGTTGGTCGGTCGGTCGGCCTGGTCGGTCGGTCGGTCTGGTGTTGCATTTTCCTTGTCCGGGCCATAACTTGAAAACTACTAGTTGGATCAATACAACTTCATACAATGGTCAAGCACATTGAGAGGAAGTGCAGTGCACAAGAACTATAACTCCATCTTCACTAATTACAGAGTTATTGCCCTTTGTTACTTTTCCTTGTCCGAGCATAACTTGAAAACTACTGGTTTGAATTCAATACAACTTCATACAATGGTCAAGCACATTGAGAGGAAGTGCAGTGCACAAGAACCATAACTCCATCTTGACTAATTACAGAGTTATTGCCCTTTGTTACTTTTCCTTGTCCGGAGCATTACTTGAAAACTACTAGTTGGAATTCAATACAAGTTCATACAATGATCAAGCACACTCAGAGGAAGTGCAGTGTACAATAACTATAACTCTATCTTGAGTATTTACTGAGTTATTGCCCTTTGTTACTTTTACTTGTCCGGGCACTTAACTTGAAAACTACTGGTTGGAATTCAATACAACTTCATACAATGGTCAAGCACATTGAGAGGAAGTGCAGTGCACAAGAACTATAACTCCATCTTCACTAATTACAGAGTTATTGCCCTTTGTTACTTTTCCTTGTCCGGAGCATAACTTGAAAACTACTGGTTTGAATTCAATACAACTTCATACAATGGTCAAGCACATTTAGAGGAAGTGCAGTGCACAGGAACTATAACTCCATCTTGACTCATTACAGAGTTATTACCCTTTGTTACTTTTCCTTGTCCGGAGCATAATTGAAAACTTCTGGTTGGAATTCAATACAACTTCATACAATGGTCAACACAGTGAGAGGGGGGGAGTGCAGTGCACAGGAACCATAACTCCATCTTGACTAATTACAGTGTTATTGCCCTTTGTTACTTTTCCCTGTCTGGAGCATTTTTCGAAAACTACAAGTTGGAATTCAATACAACTTCATACAATGGTCAAGCACAATGAGAGGAACTGCTAAGAACAATATCTCTTTTTAGTTTGTTTGCAAGGTATTATGTTACTACGAACTTCTTCAGTTTATAAAGCAATCCTTTTGGGGGTATTAATCACATTTAGTGATAGCTCTAGTTGTCATAGATGGCAGTAGATCTTTTTTCTGACAGGTAACGGCACTAAATTCACAGCTGACCATTGAGATATTAATAAGCCGAAAGGGCAGTTCATATGGACGGAATTGTAACTAACTACAACAGTATATATTCTTTGTTAAGTTTGTTTTCTCTTTGCCTTATATCTAAGTGACATGATGATACAGCTTCTATGTTTAATTAGTGTTTGTTCACAAGGAAGTTACACACAAGCATCTTGTATGTCCAGATTGTATTAATACCTAACAATGCAACCTACTACCGAAGTTATTCAAATCTTGATCTGGTTTTCATTCTCCTTGTGACTATCCACTCTGTGATTGAGTGGTTAAGAGTCGCTGACTTAAAACACTGACCTCTCATTTATGAGGGTCATGGGTTTGAGCATTGCTATGTCTATGTCTCTTTTTATGAGAAAGTTGGCAGTTTCTTGCATATGATAAGAGTGTACTCAGTGTAGTACTTGTTTTCCGATACACGATAGTTATATAAACTGCCCACCTTTCAAAATGACCAAAATACCATTTAAATGGGCATTACACTCTTACAAAAACAACATGGGAATCTTTTTTCTAATTTTTCTGATCCATTTAATGTGTTTCCCAACTAGTTTTTGCCTATCTTCACCGCTCTCTGTTGAACAGTTCTAGGGAAAAACAGAAGTACTAGCTGCTAGAGGTCAAAGTTCACAGATAAAGTGATCAATCAAAACAGGTGAGAGTTCAAGGCTACACTGGCTGCAAAATTGAAATTTTCTTCTTTGCTTATAAGCTAGATAGGTAAACTTGTCAGCGGCAGTCATAAGATGGCATGTATTGATTTCACGATCAGTCTGTCAAAAGGGTAAAATTAATGCGGCGTGATCTAAATACATTTGAACCTGTTCCAGTGGTCGCCGCAAATAAGCAACCATAATGTCTCCTAACTGGCAAATTCAATATTTAATTTTTAACTACACCAGTCGTGTATTAATCAGCCACTGGCTTTTAAAGTGACAACTTTGATGTATCTCTAATTTTACTTCTTTAGATAGGTTTGATTTTATTTAAAGGCCTACGTTTGCTTTGGATATTACAATTACATGCACTTACCAAGAAAGATGCCAGTGTAGAAATTGGCCATTATTTGTTAAAAAAAAATAGGGTCGCTTTTTAAATGAAAATTATATGATAAAAATACAGCTCAGAATTTTGTTTCAATGACATTACAAAAAATAAGCTATGTCTTCTGACGACGCTTTTTGTATGAAAAAAAAGGACATGAATATGAAAGAAAAACACATCAACATGGTTTTAGAGTAAACATAACACATTTCTATTATTTTACTATCAGTAAACGTTATTCTTTCTAGCAATTCAAAGTAACCGTGGGACTGAAAAACTTTCTGCCAGACAGTAGAAAAGTGTTGTCTATAGTCTGATCATAACTAGCACTTGATAACCTTGTTGATCTGTAGCCTAGCTCAGTCAGGTATTATAAGATTATATACCAGCAGGGTTACTGTATCATTGGATTTTTAAAAAAATATATGTTTCATGGTTTGCTTATGTGGAGACTTACTTGTATTGTAAAGACTTTTAAGGTACTCGCTCTTAGCTGCCGTTGAAAAAAAAAAAAATTTTTTCAAAAATGATATACTAATTATACTAATCAATAAATATAAAACTAAAGGCTAGACTCAACAATAGAAGTAAAAATCTTGGTAGAAATTTGCAGAAATCAATTGAAAATGCTGGTTTTACGGCACTGCTACATTATATGTTTATATTGGAAATTCAAAAGCGTTTGCAAAGCTTTGAAATTATTATTTACTAGTGTATTACTACTTTACAGCAATTTATACTGGAACCTTTTTATATGACTATATGTTCTTAAATAAATGTATGTTATTTTCATACAGTTTGAAGAACTTTATTTTTTTACCAAAATCTGAGAGCAAGTAGCTTTAAGTCTTCTCACGAAAAATTTAAACAACATTTACACTGTTCTACCCAATCTGAAAAAAAAAGAATATTTATAATTTCTATTATTTGAGATATCAGAATACACCTCTTAAACTACAGAATTGAGCAGAGCTGCAATATTTCTTGTCAGAAGATATTTTTAAAAATAGATAATGAATCTTCAAGTAGGACACTTTTATAACAGTCTCCTATCATTTGCATTGCTGTAATTATATTAACATATTTATGTAGCATATGCATAGTGTCAGTGGATGATTTCCGTTGATCTTTGACCAGGTAGCAGGTCAGTGCTGAAATGACCCACAGAACTGAAAATAGTTTCCAGAGAATAATTAGAGATGACTTAGGGTCATGGTCCTAGAGCCTTGTGGGAAGATTGCCTAGGTTTAGATGATATTTGGGCCAGAAAAGTGAAAGTGGAGGCTACTGTGCCCTAAACATCATAAACAAGTGTATGTATATGCAGGATAACCTCTTAACCTATTAACCTCTGACATCACATGGGCTGTCATGTCCAGTAGCATTGCCCTCTTAGCATTGTTAAATTTGTTTATAACAAGAGAAGCACATGCCATCATATAGGCTATGCTATAAATAGATTTCCATCATGTGTTGGAAGGTGAGAAAGGGGAACTTCTGGAACTGCTTTGTTCAGAATTTGAAAGCTGTCCATCCTTCTAGTGACAAGATACACCATACCAAAATAACTTTCATCAGACACCAAAAACTGTGCCAAGACTTCACAAGACGAAGACTGTCAAAGAAGTAGAGACAAGCATGTCTAATGGTCCCAGGTTAACCCTTCGTTTGTAAATACAAACGGGAAACAAATTGTACACTTGGTCCCCTGCTTTTAAAAGTTTCTTCAGCACAATCTCGTGCTCAATTACGAAATCATGCTCAAGTTAAAGTTATACATAATTATATCATTTAACAAAGTCGTACTCCATAACACTGATCAGACGGTCTGTTTTTGAGCTTATGCGATCTTTGTATTAAACCTGACTTTGTAAATAAATAGAACTAGACTTGACTGAATTTAAACTTGAGCAAATGTTCCTCCCGAGCATGAGATTGTGCTCAAGAATGTTTTATAAGCACGTGGCCAGATCACCTAACACAAGGGGTTTCAGAAAATCTAGTCGGCAACTGACTTTTGAAAGAATGGCCCTTATAACTAATGTTGGCCTAATATTGGATTTAGTCATTATAACAAATTTTGTATGAAACAACAAACTGTCTAAAGTTGTAGACATTGTAAATAGAACTAAAGTATATGTGAATGACATTATATAATACAATTATGAATTCACAGTACTGCAGAAAAAACTCACTGTTTCCAACAACTTCTACAGTACAACCCACGCCAAGAAACATGCCTTGCCACTGTTGATATCGTATTTTAGCTGATCTGTCCGATAACTGTAAGAAAAAAATACAAGACTGAAAGACAAACAACAGATAGTAGGCATCCTCTAATGAGGTGCTTGTATGCTGATGAGCACTGATAAATTTGGCCAAATAAATGCATCTGTAGATCTAATGCGCGGGAAAATGCATTAACAGGGACCGTGTTAAGATTAGAACGACCTATTTCCTGTTTGATGCCAAGGTATCGTGGAGACTGTTAAAAAGTCGTGCTCCATATCATTTGCCTGACGATCACATTTTGTCACAAAATGTTCCTAAGGGCAATAAAAGGTATATTGTCTGCCTAAAATTCCAAGGCTAGTAATAACGAAGCGTGTCTGTTTAATGCTTCTTAATTAGCCCTTTTGACGAAGTATCTTCATAACGATCAAATATACCAAAGCACACAAGTACATGTATTTTATACTCGTAGAACATGACGCAGCCAGAAAATATGAAGGCGTCTGCGACAGTCTTTCGTCGGCCAGAACACCAGAGGAATCATTTGAGTGTTCATAATGCATTTTCCACGACTCGTTTCCTCCTTGATTTGTCTGCCATCCAAGTTATTTCATGGTTCAAAGCCTATTCGACAGTGCTGACATGAAAAAAGTGAATGACGTCTGGTGAAACTAATGTATTACGAAGCTGAAGTGGCTCGGGATTAAAGAGACCAGTACGGGTGTTTTCTTTTGTAAGGTTTTCAACTTAGGAAAGATTTGATTATTTCGCAAATTCTTTCATTCATCCTTAGCATAAAAATTCAAGTCCTAAAAATAGAGTCGTCGCTTTCTGCTAAATCTCATCTGCGTTGACATGCTGGGCAGAAGGTTATCGACCAGAATTGAAACAAAAGATTTTGATCTTATCTCAAAAAATTAAAACCTTAAGATTATACTGTGTCAGATTGTCATAGAATGCTTCACGTGCTATCTCGATACCTGTCGCCGCTTATAAGATGCACGATGATCTTCTCCACGTTTATTAATTGATTTTCGTTGCTCTGTTAGATATCAAAATGCTAGGACTATTACAAATTCTAAGATTTAAGACATGTTGATTTTGTACTGACTAAGAAGATCAAATAATAAAGCATAAGGCCATTTGCCCTTATAGTGGCAACAAAGTCTACAGAGTGAGAAAAAATATATCATTGACTGAATCAGATAATGGCCAGTTGATAGGAACTAATCGTGTAACGAGTCAATTACTGTCAGATTTCTTGACCAGTTCCTTTCAATGATGTATATAGAGATATAAGATAAGATGTAAGATAAAGCGTTCACATCAGCTGATCAACACGAGAGCGCATGTTGCACGAGTATCTTGTGTTTGCATAGTCCAGTTCCTGGATGGCGAAACCTAATGTGCCAGTAATTTGCACTAATTGTATTAAGTAAACTATCTTTCCGGGCGGAAGGAAGTCAAGAGTGCGTAAATGTCAGTGTCAGATTTATTTGTGTAACTGTTCGGAATTGTATCAATTTATATTTTGTTTACATTTTCTCACCTTAACACGTGTTTTCGCCTATTTTTAACCCGCAGGTAGATTTTAAATTCTGATTGGCTACTTGTCGAATGGATTTGTCATGACATGTGCTTTTATTATGCGCAAGTGGGAATTAAACGTTGACAATTTCGCGCAGGACATTACATCAAGTGGAACGAATAGCATAATGTTATCGGGTGGGAAAAAAGTTTATAAAAGTTTTAATTAGGATCAAAAGTGTTAATTGAAAGGATTAATTAGGGATTGTCAATTTAGATATTTTTCTGTGTAACTTCATTCGTTTCACACATACATGTGATTTTGGAATATATTTAGAGAGGCGAATATACCTGTCAGTGTGTGAAAAATGTGTCAACGATGTTGTAAACTGAAGGTTGTGTGTAAATAGAAAAAAAATTGTGTATTGAGATTGGAAATATACGACGAGAAAAAATGACAATTTCGAGGTACAAATGAATTCGATGGTAAAATTATAAACTATAGAATGAGAAAACCGGGAGGATTAGCACTGATTCTAGGATTTATTCTATCTTTCTGCAGTGCAGGTAAATGTCACTTATTTTAATTGCAGTTGACAACATTCCGTCATTCGGGTCGGCGGTATTTGATCTACCTTTGATCTTTATATTTGCAATTAAAACGTGTATTTAGATTTTCAAAAGTTAGTTACTGTTGTAAAGTTTGATTTTGTTGATAGAAGCACTAAAGAAAACAAAAACAAACTTTTCATGCATTTAGTATAGACTTTACGTGTAGTATTTGCAACTTGATAGTGTTCCTGAGAGAGAGGATAGGAATCCTGATAGTCTAAATAATTGTACTCAACTGGTGAATATCGTTATATTTTTTGCTCGGGCGCTATCCAGCCTCCGCAGATATCTATAAAATGTCCGTATGTAAAATGGGTCTGCATTTGGAGTCAAATTATTGCTACTAGAATCCTGAAAGGGAGGACAGGAGTTCATGTTTTTTATGTTTCAACTGTTACCTGTTGTGTGTGTTCGTTATTGTCAACAGTTTATTGTTTGCGGCTTATCTTGTTTTGTTTTTTTTCTTTAACTAGCCAGGTATTTTCAATGTTTTTAAGAGTTAAGACCCCTACATGTGTGTTTATGCATGAATGTTGAAAAATTACCATAAACGAATAGGACAGAATTTCCCTCAAGATCCCACCAGATTGTGGTATTTGTAAGTCGTAATTGAAAAATCTTGGGGGAGACCCCCCTCCCTCCCAGTAGGACCCACAACCACCCCCCTCATTGATTGCACGTCTCGTAAGTACTCATTGGGAATCCTACTTTTTGGGTAATAGGAGTACTTTCAATTTCTAATGAGAGCCCTGGTATATGCTCACAAGTCAGCTGTAGTTGTGCCCAATTTTAATGTTTAATTGCACATTCGATTGGTTGGTTTAATATTAACCAGACTTGCAATTAACTTGTACATCTTACATGTAATTTTATTTTTGCTTGGGTCATTTCAAGCTTTCTTGTGAAGTTCTTTTTGTCAGAATTGAGAAAATGTGACATTTTGTCTTTTAGACAGTTTAGAGCCTGAGGTTAGACACATTAAAATTTCTTTTTATAAACTAACCAGGGATTTTGAGTTTTTGCGCCAGTACTTTGAAAAAATACTGATGGACTGTTCTGTCTGGGACTACACAATCAGGATTCCCTGTTTTTCACTATAGGTCCCTGTTTTCCAAGATCTGCAAGTTAAAAATCTCTCATAGTAGTCTTTCACATTTTCAAGAAATTTTCTTCTTGAATAAAGTGTTTGAAATCTGACCTATGATCTATCATCTATGGTTACATACCTTACAATTTATTGTCTGTAAAAGACCTATGAGCAGGTCCAAGGGCTTCAATTAGCCAGAGTTGCTAAGTGCTTCAAATTCTGCAGAGTAGTGAAATAAATTGAAATTGACAGCAGAGATTTTGGCTAAATTACAGGTACTTGACACATATACTTTTTGACTTATATATTAAGTCAAAAAAGTAATTTTGTTATGTGATAGGCATATAATTATCAGTCAAAAAAGTATATGTGTCAACTAAGTACCTACAGTGGGCTAAATGGCGTAGAATGTAGTGACTGAATTTGGAAAGCAGATCCTGACACAGTGTAGATTAATGAAGTGTTTTAAGTTCCAGCCTTGAAGATCTCCAATATCTATCTAGACCCTGCTACATTGCTAAAATGGACTCATCCATCTTTCAATTTGGCCATAACCATTTATTGTCCAAAGGGGTGCTCATTGAGTGTTTTTAAGCAAATGGTTCAAATCAGACTGCAAAGAAATTGAAATTGATCATGATCTGCACTGGCTGCAAAGAAAGAATCTTGAACTAGCAGTGTAGTGAGGGTTAAAACATTATCAAATCTGTTATTGCAGGAGAAACACAAAATTTAACTTTTAAATTTATTTTATGCTTTACTCTTGTTTGAGTGCCAGTGGAAATTCTGGATGAGCTGTACAGATTTAAACTGTTCATCTGTCAGTGTTAAAGAAGGATGTTGGATAATAAAGAACAACAGATATTTAGAACAAAAGATATTTAAATAGTCAATTTTATTCATTAAAATGGAACATGTGGCTAACTATTTTGGTGTAACAGTAATATGCTGGAGTAATATGCCTAATGATTATACAAATTGAGGATTGATCATAAAATTGTTGTAACTTAATCTGAAATAAAGAAGGACTTGCGACAGTTTTGCAGTCAACTCTCAAAAAGAAGATCTGATGTGTTAGTAAAATTTGTAAGAACTTCCTTCTTCTATTTGTTGGTCAGCATTTACAAATCATAATCATTAAAGAGAGACTGGCCAACATTTTGCTTGGATCCCTGTGAATCATTGTCAGAATATTTGTCAGGATGAGATCTAGCTACTTCAGAATAGAAATTTGGTTATTTGAGATCAAAAGAAGATAAAAAAAATGTGTGTTCTTTTAATTATAAATGTTCATGAATCTTTGTTGAAATATTGGGCAATTTAGGGTTGTAAAACAACCTGTCATTCTTCGATTAAGTGTGAGAAAGAGAACAAACCATATAAATACTTGTGACGGAGCCCTGTGACCATCAAACTTTTTATAAAACTCTTGGTTTGGATTGACCTGGGTCATCTGGGGTCAAGAGCACTTTAATTGATAACTCTATTTAAGTAGTGCAAAACTCAAAAACGTTGAAATTATGTCTGTAAGTGTAAGATAAATATATACGTAGATGATATTTCTTATCAGGTCTAATTAATTGGTATTTTCTTTACTTGAAGTCATCAAAATTTTAGTTTTGAAATTGTAAGCGTTTTGAATTGTCTGGTTACATGCGTTCATGTTTTGACATATTCAATGTCTACATATTTTGGTGAAATAAACATATATACTAAAGTAGTATAAAACACAGTGCAGTGGATCAACATAGTATAAAAATAGTTGTTATTTTGCCAAATCCTCTTTAAACACTTTTTCAGCTAGTCTTTCAATACTTTTTGGTAAATGTTTATTGAGGGTAGTACAAAATTGATATGGTATTCAGGTGGAAGTATGTTATCTCCTGTACATTATGAATTTCTACTTTCCTGCTTGTAATATTGATAAATATATTGATTATAGGTCTGGATTTATAACTTGAAAAGGCAAACAATTAGTCCAATTTGAGTGAAGTCGGCATTTTGACAACCTCCCAGAGTCTAGGGATTTGACGATTGTTTGAAATTTCTCTTGTTTCAGGTATTTCTAGTGTTTTCTTGGGGAGCTGATCAATCTACGAATCATATTGTAATTCAGATCTTAATATAAGGCCAAAATATTCACTTGTTTGTTTCATTGTGCAACAGACAAGCAAAATTATTACACTGTGCTTTAATTTAGTTATTATAGTGCCCCAGCTTTAGATATAATGTTTATGATATATTATACTGTGGCACCCATTTATTGGTAGTTTCAAACATTTTTCAGCATAGACTTTTGACACAAGTAGCAGATTTTTGCTTTTTAAATTTTATTGGCATATCAGTAAGGCCTTTCTCCCTCAACAGGGACAAGTTTTGTACCTACCTTCCATTGATCCTCCTACAGTGTACTCTCCAGAAGAGAATACTTTCAGGATTATTGCTCCAGGAAAAATGCCTCTAAATTTAAAGGCATGAACTGTCTTGGAAAACCATTTGTAAATTTGTGATCTCTTATTAAATTGAACAGAGCTCAGTTTTCAAACTGACCAATGAGAAGCTAGAAAGCATAGACTCGGGATCCAGAAACTTTGGTGCAGACTCAAGAACAACATGTAAAAGAACAATGGTCCAAAACACCAGTGTCCATGTAAAGATGCTACAATGTATGTTTTAGTTAGTTAATTACAATGTGAAGTACGCATTTTAACGTTAATTGTTGTTGTTCCCAGTGCTGGAACGACCTAACCATCATCTTTCAAAATGTAATTACCTTGTCATAAAAATGTACTTTACTGTTACAATCAGAATGTTTTGAATTCTTTACATAGGATATAATTATCGATAACATTCCTATACGGTACATTACATGGCGGTGCCCGGCTTGGCCAGGGCACGTCAGTCATTGTCAAGTACTAGCAAAAGTTTTGTATTTATAACATTTTATAATGTTAGCTTAATAGGAAAATAAAGATAATATTGACATACACTGTAATTAATTTGTATTCCAATTGGTTTGCTTATTTAGTACCTGTAAAATAACAAACTTAGTGTAGGAAATTTGTATTCAACTTTAGTTTTGAATTAATTTAAAGAGACAATTTTCGTATATGGTATGTATAGTAACAAAAATGTCCAAGCAATGTGTAAATTTATATTTGAAATTTGCTTTAAATTGACTAAATACCTACATTTTGTTTGAGTAATTCAATATTCAATTTGACAAACACAATACCTATCAGGTGTCAGTTGACACATTTGAATCATATTTGAACTATTAATTCATTATCTTGTTTGAGAACTTTTTTTCCCACTTACACCTATTGACAACATAGTGGTAAAAATGAAATACTATAGCATCATTTGCTTTAAATATTGGAAACATTACACCATTAAATTACCTCCCTTTATTTATATTCTAAGTAGGTGGTATGATAAATATTTAAGATGACAAAATTTCCAAATGAAAAAGAAATCAGTAAAATTGCAAGCCAGAATTACAGTATCTGTGTCAAGGGTACTCATAAGTTTCCTTTGTAGCTGCTCTTTATAGTATGTGACAGAGTTTATAAAAAGGACCAACTGGCACTGTTTATGGAAATTTGTTAGCCTCTGTGGTTGAGGCAGGTTAGAAATCACTGTAATCTCTCATTGATTGAGGATCATGGGTTTGAGCCCTGCTACCAACAATGTCTCTTTTATATGAGATTTTTAGTACTGGTTCTTCCTGGAGACCATGGGTTATGCTAAACTGTTGGTCTGTAAAAAAAAAAATGACGAAAATATGCTGGAAATCAGCACTTACAACAATATTTAATTGTAGAGCATTTCAGTATAGTTTTACAAAACTGGGTTTTAGGCACTGTTGGTAAAAATGGTCATTAAGGCCAAATGTAGTACATGTACAACATCATTTTAAAGAACATGACTTGATTTGGCATCATCAACCTAGTGGGTCCCATGCACCACATAAATATACATGGACACTAAAAGAAGCAGCAAAATGAGCATACAATGTACAAAATAATCTGATACTTTTTGACAATGTATAAAACTCATGGTATTAAAGGGGCATGCCCTATAACTCATGTCAAACTACTTAACCTTAACAATCTGAAGTATTATAACTTACCTAAAAGTTTTAGCTATGCATTTGTGTGTATATCGATAATATCAGCGGTTTAAATATGTTGCAGTATCGTAAACCATTCAATAATCTATGTAGAGTTGTTGTTGTTCAGTTAATAACAGAAGGCCTCTTCATTCATTAAATGTGGGAAAATGAGGCATTTTTCGCAATAAGTTCTTCTTTGAACTTGTATTTTTTTTATCATTTTACGTCCATTGAACACATAATCTATGTTTGGAGAATAATTAATCTGCTAGATATAGGGAGTGCCCCTTTAAATGTATTATTGTGCAGTACATCTGATGATCACGTTACTTATTATCCTAAATATAGCTAAGCATTGTAAATGTCACTTCTTTGGGAAATGTCTTGTAATTAAAGTTAATCGGATCGTGCAACATGTTCACATTATATGAAAAGCAAAATGTAATGTCATTATGAACAATGCTTACATTTTCTTTAAATGTTAAGTGAATTTGTATGTGCAGCACATTGTCACATTACATTTAAATTTTTTTATGTGGCATGTCACATTCCTTCACATCGTAAATCTCTAAGTTTACTATATTGCTTCTACTATATTGTTTACCACAACGCCTTGTTGGATTTGCATCAAATTTGGTTGGACTAGTATTGTAGTATTGATCAGAATGGAGTCTAGTTGTGCACATTACAATAAGGGATCATATACAGTCAAAGGTCAAGGTCACAAGGGCTTGAAATGGGAGAAAGTCTTGTCCACAAGTCATCTCCAAAACCACCTTTTGGATTTTCATCAGACTTAGTAGGAGACATAAGTGTGAAGTCGAGTTGTGTATTTTGTAATTTAGGGTCATATGGTTAAAGGTCAAGGCCACAGGTATTTGAAATGGGACAATTATTGTCCACTGTTCATGTCGGAAACCACATGTTGGAATTTCATCAAACCTGTTAGGAAGCATCAGTATGAAGTGTAGTTGTGCATGTTATATAGTAACTAGTTAGGGGTCACTTTGGCCCAGTGAATTTTTTCCTTTAAAGAGGGACTAACATCGGGGAGACCTGTGTTGTTTTTGTTCATAAACAATTGAAAAATGAATACATTGTTTCAGTTCTGAATGGTGTCTCACATCTCGTTAGTCTGTATTTGCAACAAATAAGAAAGCATTGAAGAAGACATTTAAGTATTTATTGCACACTATGCCACATGCATGTCTGTTTAAAGTAGTTTAAGATCCGCTGATGTAAAAACATCCAATGCTATTCTAATTTTATACAACTACTTCATCAAAGACTAGTTAATTAAATTAATGGGGATATTTCAGGGGAGACATGTCTTTCATGTTCTAGTTTATATTAAGAATGCTTAATGAATTTTGAACTTATTTTTTTGGTAAGTTTGTAAATCTTGCATTACTTTTATTTATAGTGTTTTACCGAACCGCCTTTGATCACTTGACCTGATTTTTGTCTATGTGTAAATACCGTCAATGTTTTACAACATAAATCATCTATCTTATTTGTATATAAAAGAGCATTTAGTTCGTTTATTTTTGTTAGTCGTCCAAATAGGGAATCATAGTTCACAAATTTCTTTACATATAACAGATTAGCCGGAGATTTTTTCTTAAGCACTGGAGTGTAGCTATCTGGGGTATATATCTTTACTTCAGTCCGCTAGTAATTGGTAATGTCTTCGTAAAAGATTTGCGTTTGGAAAAAATAAAAATGAAAAAAATAAACACCTGCTTTAAAACACAAGTTTTTGAACTATACATGTAGGAGGGGAAATAAGAAAGAATTAAGAAGTACGACTTTAAAGTTCATGTGACCTTCTATATGTTGAGTCTGTACTTACTGACTGTATGGTATTTATGTGACTGAGACATGCACTATTAAAACATAAAAATTAAACGCTTTGTTTTAGGATTGATTTATATCTGCATTTTGTCTGTGCATTATTCACAATAAATGACTTTTAGATTTGTTTTCACTAACTCTTCCGAATATTTGTACATTAGATTAAAAAGAAAATCTTAATCAAACTTGGTCACAATGTACATGGCCTTAATATCTCCATTGTTCAGAATAGAGTATTATGCCACAAGTTATGGCCCTTGACTTTTAAAAATATTGCCCCATGTCCTTCTATAGAATGGTCTAGAAACAAACAGCTTCCTGAGAAATATCTTAATTTGTTGTCAAATAACATGCATTAATGCATCATGAATTTTGGAAGAGCAATAGTAACCAATCAAATTCAAAATTCATGTCAATTTTGAAATATTGCTTTATGCGCTGCTGATATCTTACTAAGAAGTACTGTTTCCATCAATTTATACATTCAATTAAAAATTGTCTGAGGATTGTCTTGTGCATGTTAACTTCAATAATGGTTGATATTGATATATGTTTACACTTGCCGTTTCCAGACCAGTCTACTTGAAAGACCCTCGAACCTGATATATCATGTAGTTTATTATCAATAATCTTAATCAGTTTATAGACAGAATTATAATAGTAGAACTTAAGATATCGGTCAATTTTTTTAAAAACTTTTTTATTATGGGAATAACATTTGGGGAAATTAGGTATGATCAGGAAATTGTTAGGAGTGGTTCTAAATAGAAATAGCAGCAGCACATGGTGTTAATATCACTAGGGCACAAAACTCTGTTTACAGATTGAAAACAGGGACGTGGTGCTCAGAAACAACAGTACCTTTCATTGCAAATCAGAATCCATAAAAGCATTTCCATTTCAAATTGGTGAAAGCATTAATTAACTAATTGAAGAACAATATTTTAAACAATGTATAAACAGTTTTCATGGTAATGCATGCTTCTGAAAAAATGTCTAACAAGCCAGACAAAGGTAACAGAACTGAAGAGAACGTTTTGTGCTGTCCAATAAAAAGGGTGAGTGGAGGGTGGGGGATGGTCATAAAATCAATGAATAGGACCTGAGAACTTACTGCTATTTGAGTCAAGTAAGTTCACATTGTGTGTTCTTGGCAGGTTCAGACAACATTCTGTTCACTTGTTGAATGTGCAAGTAAGTGTAACAGAAGCCCAGTTGTTTCTCATTGCTGTATTCTGTTTAGGGGAAAAGGTGGCCATAGGATATGTTTTGGTTAGTAAAGGTATTGATAGAATGCTTTGAAGAAGTTGTTGAAACTTAAACTAGCATTAAGTGATTATCATTTTGCTACCTGATAAAAAAATGAGGCGATAGTGTACGTATGATTTAGCCTAACAGTTGAAGAATGTTAGCAGTTTTGCGATCGCTATACGTATGTTTCACAGATAGACCTCAATATTTTATTGAATAGTTATAGAAAAATTGTCATCTGGCCCATGTAAATGCGTTCAAAGATAAACATCAGTGCATGGCAGTACCGGGATACCAATACGCACCGTCGACAATTAACACAATATAGGCATTATGTTCAACTTTCCCTACCTCGGTGTTGTGAGTGTATCAAAAAATGGTTTAAGATTTAATTGTGATACCATTTAGTCTATTTAATGTTCATACTGATATACTATTGTAAATTTGTATTGCTATTTACTATCGCCAATTAATTCAAGAGTGTACGTTTAGGAAATATTTCCCAAAGGGGTACGTTTTTGTCCAGACTTTATTTTGGTCATTGGTCATTGACCTGTTTCATACGGCTATTTAAATCCATACCCTGCTAAATTTTAGAATTGGACTTGTCTATCTTTTATTTCGGACTGGACCATTTACTGTTGAAAGGGGTACTCTGTGAAAATGTTACTGACTGTGCAGTGCAGATCATGATTAGACAGCGATATAATGTGCAGGCTGATCATAGTCTGCACTTTGGACTGGTCACAAAGGAAGAATCACCAATCTGATTAAAGTGCACAATCTTCTGCAAAGGAATAATGTAGTGAACATATATTGAGGAGATGTTCTTTCAAGTCAGATTGGAAGAATCACTTGCAGCCAACAGGGAAAGAGTCAAGCACGATTCTTTGTAGAAGAAATAGTATATATTTCCTCTTTATACTTGTACTCAAATATATGTACATCTGCCAGCAAAATATGTGACTCACAAAAAAGTTTCATCAAGGAAAATGTTTGTTATGATAGATTTGTTCAAGCCTGTTCAAATTCGAATTTGAAAATAAAATTTACTACATATTTGTGGTCAGAATCATGAGCACATTACTGAATGGAGAAAATTAATTCAGTTTTCGATATTCAAATCTGTCTGTCAGTGAAAGCGTTGCTTATGAACTCGGTGAAGTTATACAAATTTGACCTGTCATAATTACTACTTCAAGCATCGATGGTGATGTAATGAATGGAAAGTATTCCCATTTACCTCTCATCTGTTTTTGAGGAAGAGGAAATGTTTGCGGCAACTGTATTTTTGCATTCTTTACGATACCAAATAATCTTATACCTATGCTAGTAGCTAGTATTCAGGTATTTCGGTTAATCGTGTGACCGATAAAGGGGGACCTCGTAATATTTTCTCGATCAAAACAGCATTATACTTACGGTGCCAATTATTCTAAAATCTTAAAGACGTATTTTGCAAATCAGAAGATTATTTATTTTACATTCATTGTTGCACTAAGAAGTCCTTGCAACTTACTTAACTACATGTACTCATAATAACAGTTACTGCTTCCTGGCTGTCCGAGTTGTGTCCATTTTGAAAAAAGGGATTGTAGACGTCCCAATTCAATTTGCTGACAGCATTTAAACCTGTGACCTCTGTCTTTGGAAGTCCGACGCTCAACCTATGCAATATGGTGCCCTGATTTTAATGTTATGTTTTATTTTACCCCTGAAACAAAGTTTAGGGGGGTATATAGGAGTAATCCTGTGGTTGGTCGTGGTCAGTAGGTCAGTCTGTTGACTTTTCCTTGTCCAAAGCATAACTTGAAAACTACTGGTTGGAATTCAGTATGACTTCATACAATGGTCAATTACATTGTGAGGAAGTGCAGTGCACAAGAACCATAACTCTAATTTGACTGTTTATGGAGTTATTGCCCTTTGTTACTTTTCCTTGTAAGGAGCATTACTTGAAATCTACTGGTTGGAATTAATTAATACTTTATACAATAGTCAAACACAATGAGAAAAAGTGCAGTGAATAAGAAACATAACTCTATTTTAAATTTTTACTTAGTTATTGCCCTTTGTTACCAGTATCAATTTAAAACTTTGTTGTAGTGTTTAGGGTTATCAAACAATGATGGTAGGTAACTCTAGACTGAATATCTTGCTTCTTACCACCCTTGTCTACAGTTGTCAGATACCTGTTTTGCCAGATTTACTCTCAAAAGTAATTTTTTTTATTGGCAAGGATTGAGAAAAGTTGACTTGCTATCTTACATGTGCTGTAATACATTGTAGCTCTTGTTAATATGAATTTTCTTGATTAAGCCATTCAAAAAATGAGGTTTAATTCTAGTTTGTGGCCAAATTACACAAAAATAAAATTTACTTAACCGAACGAGACTGTCTTACTTCCGTACCATCTGTCACAATTTATAATATAAATAGATTATACTTGTTGTTATATAGGGCTGCAATACCTGTAGTAGTAATACATGGAGGTAAATCAGTTACAATCAGTTACATTAATTATTTGGTACTTTTTGACAAGACTTTTATTTCCTGCTTGGTGTATGCAATTTTGTCCTTTTTAAATATCTATGTAATAGACATTTACAAATTCGAGTTCATGAAAAGTAAATGTTTTTGAAGATGTGGTGCATAGAATATGTCTTCCAATCTGAAAGACTTTTTTGTTTTAATCGGAGGGTGCCGGGTTTGATCCCCTGGTGACTAGTGCTAAGTATTGGTAGTGATTCCCTAGGCAAGATGCAGATATATTTCAACATTGCCATTCTCTCTCTTTGAGGTTGATTTCATTTTGCATGAGTCTCCAGAGCGGTTCAATATAAGTTGTAAGAACTTGTTTCGCAATCCAGAGTAAAGACAAACTAAAAGCATTTCAGTACTTAGAGTCTAATCTTAACCTGATTTGACATTTTAGTACATTTCAACCTGATGATGTCTCAAAACCTTGAGTACAAAGATGTTAGTGTATGGGCTTATCAAGCCATCATGTGTCCAGTTTCATCGGGAACTCAATCATTGTTTCTAAGCAACTTCTCCAGTAGCATCTGTGAGTCTGATGTTTGATGAATAAACTTACTGTTTCCCTGAGAAATTTATTTCTTTTTTGAGTGTCTCTAATGATGGGTATTTATTTAGTCTAAATTGCTCATAGTTGATCCACAGCTCATTTATGAGTGTTTATTGCTGGTCTCTGAATGAACTATATTGTTTGTAAACTAGTGCAAACATTGAGGGCATGTGATATAAATATATCTTCACATCATCACCTCTATCAGCATGATGATGGATTGATAAATGTTAGAGATATATGTCTTGTAACTGAGTCAGCTGAATAACCTCCAGTGACCCTCAGCTTGTTTCGTTTATTTATTCCCATATGTTAGGTACTTTTATATTTTATTAATTAGGCCGGACCGCGCCATTAAAAAAAAAAAAAATTTCAAATTTTCAAAAAAAAGCAAAATAGAGGTCCGTTATACAAAGAAGCAAGACTGCATGTCTAGATTTTCAGACCGTTTGGGACAATAAGCCCCATTCCCCCTAACATAGAACCCATTTTTGACAAAAACCCCTAAAAGAATGCTACAGAAGTTTATTAAATTAACAAATGCGCCAAAATGTATAAAAGGTAAGTTTCCACAATAAAACGTCTAATCACTTCTTGCAATAAACCCATAAATAGCAGCAAATCGCGATGTTGTCATCTATTTTCACCCGTTTTAATTTTACCAAAGAAAACGGTGTTCAGAAGACTCAAAAAAGATAAAAAAGATTTTTCATTTGTTTCAACAATAAGCCTGTTGTTAACAGTTTTTTACTGACACCAGTATTTTTATCTGAAAATTTAGTTATTTTTTGAGTGCGATTTGGGCCAAAATCCCCCATTCCCTCCTTAAATAATATATTTTTCCCTAAAAGAGTCAACAAATTTTCAAGGGCATTTTGCTCAGGAGGGTGTTCTTATGTCGGATTTTAGAAGAGAAAAGCAGGTCCACGATGAAACAAAGTTTGTCACGTATAAAAAAGCTTTTTTTTTTTTTCCCTCCTCCGTACGGAGCTTTTTAATTTCAAACTTCGAGTAACAAGTAATAAAAAAATAAGGCCTTAGTATGCAGAGTTATTGAAATAAAGGTGTTTTTGACACTTGTTTCCTCATTATTTCAGAAGTGTTACACTTAAAACAGGCATTTTCACAATTATGTCTAGCTAAAGGGAGGTTATTGGAAATAATGATTTTGTCAGATTGAGATTTTATTCAGCATGAAATTTAAAAAAAGAGTAAATTACCATATTAAGATGATATTAACTTATGTTGCCTCACTGTTTGGTTCATTACACTTACAGCCTCATACAGATGACCAAGATTTATATCATAAGAATAAGTTAAATCATTTTGAAAGGTACAGTATCAGAGAGCAACAAAGTTTAATTACACCATAAGGCCACCCTTTAGTCAGTTTAGTCACTTTTGCTAGGACAATATCATACTGGCTACGGGACAATTTCATCAGCAAACTGAAAATCATTTCCTTACCGCTTGTGGCTTTGACCTTGTGTGGGGTCAGCCTCATTATGAAGAGTTAATCTAGCCAGTCCCCTGGCTCATCTAACTGCAAAGGTACAAGACGTCTTCCATAAGTGGAACCTGAAGTAAGCAAAAAAGACTGAATACAAATTGGGTAAAAGTGCTGTGTAATAGAGCTACAACAAGTCATTTAATTGTGGAGGACATTAATTGTTGACTTTTTGCTGCTGATTGCATAAAATTTATTTAGGGAAAGAAATTGTTAAGCAATACTTACAGGAATGATGTCCTTGGGTTTTAAATATGACAGTTATTTGATACCAACATACAGTAAAGATTAACCACAGTTTTATAATGCATATTTCAGAGCTTGTGATCACTCGTCCTCCAAGAAACGCTACAGTATTAGAAGATACCCGACTCTTGATGCACTGTGAAGCCGCAGGAAATTCAAGACCCCGCATTAGATGGTACCACAATGACGAATTGATGAGTAGAATTGGCGCTAACTACAGAATACGCAACACTGGTACGCTACGATTCCGTCAGGTGAAAGTTTCCGATCGTGGAGTGTACCGCTGTAAAGTTGAAAGTGGAAAAGAATCGCTGTTTTCGGATCCTGCACATCTTGTTGTAGAAGGTATTGATTTACTTCTGTATTTATGATATTGTGGCAAATGAGTTCAATAATTTTGTCATAGTAGTTATGATAGTACTGAAGAATAGATGGAAATTTCAGGTAAGGAAAAATGTAAACAATGGCACAATGTTAGCACTTTAAATAAGAGCTCACTCTTTTGAAACTGAAATTATCTGTTCTTTTACTTGGTCAACGTTTCAACATGCTAGACTAGTAGTCGACCTGTTATGAAATCCTTGCAAAGAAACGTCCACTGTTGTATATAAATGTATATATAAATAACATTATACATGGGACAGCTTAGAGGTGTTGGGTTCAGCAGACCTCATGCACATTATTATTAAAAGGACTCTTGTACTGACTGTATAAGATTAGACTTTCTTTACAATCACACTAAAACAACTGTATCATCTGAGATATTGCTACGCGTCAGGGGAAACGTGCAACAGACTGAAGCTGTCTTTCAAAAGGCCTTTCGAGGGAAGCTGGAAAAACAATTGTAGTTTTTGAGATGTTTAGTCTGTATATTTTTTGTCATTGGATAGTTCAGCAGATGTTTGTGTACTTTTCTTCAGTCAGACATGAACAGTCTGGTCCTAATCAGAAATATCAATTAACACCTTATGCAATGGAAGTGCATCGAAGCAAACGAGTCAAGACATGAACTAATTACATTTACATGTGATAAAATGTTTCATATGTGATTGTTTTTCAGGCCTACTCATCCAAAGTTTGTGTAATTTGACTAATTTCTCATAATTACCGTGGCAATGAGGAAATAATGTTGTAGTTTTGTTTGGCTTGAAGGAATAGTTCACATTGTATGCTGATTTTCCATATGAAGATACGGCAGATTCAGGAGCTGTAGAGATTCCATGTCTGCGAGGTTGTGCTAATGAGTAATGAATATCATAGCATAATAGAGATCCATAGGGCTGGTAACGAGTTTGAACAAGAGATGCTAAGTCTCTTGAAAGTCAAAACTGTTGCTTATATTTTCAAACAAGTCGGCTACTAGTATTGTTGTCTGGTGTTTGTACATTTCTTTTAAGCTAATTTTTAACAGGAAAATACCCCCGCGGACTGGGAATGACACTGTTTTAACGGTCTTATTCTTTGACAACTGAGATTCTGCATTTAAGACATGTACACTTGTTTCGTGTTTATCTATGCCCCAGTATTGAACTATTTGTGATTTTTAGTATGGGATTTTAAAGTATATAAAAACAATATTTGTATGACTCAGGTGGTAAACAACTTTTTTTGAGGTTACATAGTTTCATGTATGAAGACAAAAATTAGTCATACTACATGTATATATGTACATGTATATAGTTTTTTCCTTACGTGTTACAGCTGAAGTTCAAATAATAAAACACACACCAGCGTCTGGAAAAGTATTCCTGCCGTACAATTCGGGAGTCGATCTGACATGCGATGCAGCAGGTATTCCCGGTCCAAGAATGCAGTGGCGAAAAAATGGTTTGTCAGTGAGTAATTTCAATAATCTTTTTGTGTTTTTCTCATTTTTGGTTTGCGGTCTGAAAGATATATGTATTTAGTACAGCAGTTACATCTGGAGGTAATAGTCTCTTCTGGATATCTGCTTTCACAGGCTTTACCCTGCTAAATTTCATTAATGAAATTGTCCATCTTTCACTGTGACCTTTGACTGTTCCATTTATTGTTCAAAGGGGTGTATTGAAACTGAAAATATTGTGACAGTTTTGGCTGTTCCGTTTATGGTTTTTAAGTATGCCTACAAAAGCCAAAACTGCTTGAATTGAAAGCTTGCATTAAAAAAAGGTGATTCAGGGGTGAAGGTCACAAGTTCGCTCTACAGCAGGACCTACATACTCTTGAGATAATTCTTCTTAAGTTCATTTATTATTAATATTTGTAATTGTTACTTTGTGGTACAGTGTATGCATCAATAACAGATAGTTGAAGACATTATAATCTGAATTTCACCCGTGAGCCATTGTAAGACATTTATGTTTCCCTCAGTTTTTACTGTTGTTTTGCAATAAACTAAAAGTACATTCACAGCTCTGTGCTCGAAATTGGACTATACTATACTATCACATACCAAAATAACATGAACAACAACAACAACAAAAGTGGCAAAAATTAAAACAATAACAACAATGATAATTTGATGCTGTAATGATGTATGCTTGTTTCAGATCATTGAACCAGAAGATCATGATGTTTTTATAGAGGAGAAATGGATTTCCGCGAACAGAATTTTAAGCTCTATCCTGCAAACTGGCAACCTAACAGAGACAACAAATTTTGAATGTGAGGCAGTGAACCAACATATAGGGGGAGATTCTGTTCAGTCAAAGATCTTTAATGTCATTGTCAGACCAAATGAAGGTCAGTATCTCTGTTGTCATTACTCTGACCTTAGATTTTTTTCCCTCTTAAAATTCAGATACTATCATAACTTGTGCTCTCTGAACATTTTAATTGACTGAATATTGTGAAGTGCTGATCATGATCTGCACTGGTCCCAAAGGTAGAGCCACTTGTCACCACTAGGGTAAGAGTTGATAATGTTGGTGGGGATGTGTCATGTATATAATTCAAATATTTTCACACACTCTAAGAAATCGCTGATGAAGGACACACTCTCAATTACCCCCAAAACCAAAAGCACCATGCTCTACTTATTGGGGTTAATAGTTTATTTTATAATTTATTTTGTTATGTGTTTTTAGTTAAAAAGATATTTTTTAGTCTTCATTACTAATTCAGTGTTGAAGAAATGTAATGAAACTTAAGAGTTCAACAAAGAAAGCTACATTTTATGTAGATCTAGTAGATAAATTGCATCTAAATTGAAGTTCATTGTGATTGAATTTATTTCATCATTGTAAATGGTATTTATAGCCACATGGTTCCTTTTATCTAGATAGAGTAGTGGTGACAAATTTAGCAAAAATAAAGCCCCCACATTGTAATATTGTTACATATAATGCAGCATGATGACACATATAAAATCATTTACAATATAAGCTCATTCTAACCATACTTTTTTGGGGATGACTCAGTCAGTTTTCCCTCAGTCAGTGTTTCCTGAGTCAGTTCAGGAAATTCATAGAATATGGACAAGGGCAACGTTGTGTTATGTACAATATGCTTTTAAGTACACATTTTGAACATGAGTGACTATTATATTAACTAAGGTTAAAACGACCTTTGAGACCAGTTTTAAATATCTGGCTTATGATTGGTTACATGTAAGTTGGCGTCTTACTGGCTGCATGCAAGCTGGCTTATGATTGGCTACATGAAAGCTTATTTTTAAAACTGACCAATCAGGTGCCAGAATTTTGAGACTGGTACCAGAAAAAAATTAATAATTTAATTAATACCTGTATAATGGAGTTTCATGGTTGGGGGAGGTATAATAACAAATCATTGACATTAAAGGTTTTGAAAGAACATGGTTTGTAGGTGAGTTAATTTGTAAATTTATTGCATGCTGTTAATTAACAGGTCGAGGTAGATCACACTGAAACTTGAATTACTAACTAATATCTAAAGTGAACTTACCCATCCTTCTATTTGAATGGTACCATTGATTGTTGCTTGGGGTACTCACTGAAAATTATTTGCTGAATAGCAAGAAGTGTATTTAAGTGCAGCCTGATCATAGTCTACACTATGGGCACATAGACAGAACTGCTAGCTACAGACTGGTTAATAGATAATTTTAATGCATCCTTTTATTTGAGTTTCTGTTAGTCTGACTCCAAAATGGAATATGTTTTGAGCACCTGGTGGCTGAAGGAATGCAGTATATTTTGCCATCTTGGAGAGAAAAAAAAGCTATACTAGTTTTATCAGCACTGGCTAAACAAAGTGACTGCTGGATTCCGAAGACCTTACTGACAAAGTTTAGCTCTGTTGTTTTAAGACTCTGCAGACCCATCTTCTCTTCAGAATTCGAGAACAAGTCGGTTGTGATCTACCTATGATGATAATCTATTGAATGTAAATTCTACATCAGACCCCTAATTGTATTGACCTCAGTTTAAAAGTAGACTGTTAACTGTAGAAACATGCTCTTATGTGAAGTTACCTAACTGCATGATACACAATTTGGTTGTTATTAATGAGAATATAGATACCTAACTGTAACCCCTAAAATTTCTAAAATGGATAAATTTTGTCTTTTGATTCGGACTGTACCTATTGTATTTTGAGGACATGCTCTATGAAAATTTACTGACAACAAATCTAATAGTGCAGATCATGATCAGACTGTATGGATGTGTAGATTGATCATGTTCTGCACAGGTCACAGTGGCTCTGTAAAACAGGTGATATTTAGAGTAGTGACTGTTTAAGCTGGGGATTTTTTAATCAAGGTCATCACTTACACAGGTTAAGCTAAATCTTTTAAGTATTTTAACACAACAAATAAATGTACCTAGTTATTTGTGACATTTAAAGAGGAATTTTAGAGAGAAAAAGAGGAAAAATCCCCATCCAGGTACTCCAAAAGTTGTTGCATGGTGTTTGTATAGGACTGTTAATTACTGATGAAGGTTGAATGATTGATGGAGAGTTTGTACTTAAACTTTGTCTTGACATTACTTCTCCAATTTAGTGACTCATACATCTCTTGTTATTTTTGTGGAAAATGATTATTATACTTAAAAATAAGTGATACCGTAAACTACAAATTTTCTTTAGGCAATATTTTCAAGTTAAAACATTTAAAATTATTTATCACCGAGAGAGGTGCAAAATTTATGGTAAAGACTAGATTGAATTGTTTTATCTTGGCTTTGCTTTGATGATAATGGTTTTATGTTATGAAGGTAGGATTTAGGTTCATCTGGCATCTTCATGAAAAAAAAGAAAAGTCTTGTAAAAGGTGGGTATTACAGTATAAGCCTTTTAGGTATCATAGACTTCTTGTTTATTGACAGAAGTCTATCTTGGAGCATTTTGGCTATTTGTTCAGGTCTTACCTTAGGTATCATTACATGCTCATATGACATGGAACACCTGTCTGTTTCGAGGTAATAGCAGAAATATAGCTGGTAGTTAAAGACCACACAAAGGTAACTTTCTCCCCTGCAACAACAGAAGGTTCTAAGAAATTGAAATGTTTTTCTAAACTGACAAATACCTCTCTATCAAAACAGTGAGTTTATTTCAGGGAATAATGTTAAATAATTTAAAGACACTCTGATATTGTCTGGAAGTATGATAAGTTCCATCTGTCGGCTTGACAGCATCAGCAGACGAAGAAGAATAACTCTGTATGCCAGCATCACCAGACAATACACTTATAACCTCCCTTTGTTTGGCTGCTGAAGCTGATCCAAGGGAGGTAATCTTAGACTGTGTTTGTGGCCTGCTAGTCATAAACTGCCAAAAAAATAAGAAGAACAAACAATAAAACTTTTGAATAAATTTTATGCGCCAGATGGTTGTATGGGTGTTTTTTTGTAACCAGGCACCTGTCATTTAATTATTTGACGTGCCGCATTTAAATCCCTTTAAAACACATAAATACTTCTAATTGACTGAATTGCACTACCTTCGGGCATATTTATATCTTTTCGATATAATTGCAGGTTTTGAAAATAAAGAAAGACAAATAAGTTCAATGTAAGGACTGAATAAAGAAAAGTTATTTGGTCCAAAAGATATGACAGTTAATAAAACGCAGGTTTAGATTACTTAAGTATGCATTTGAGGGTTTGCAAAAAGCTGGAATGTCTCGAATAATTGTCAGAAAATGGATGTAAACAAAAACTGATAAAATTTGTTATATTTATGATTAGAATTAGTGGACCAAAAGTCCGCAAGTACATCCGAAGAAAGCAAAAAGATCAGCGTAGCTCATAGCAGTTGTCGTTGAAGTTGTCGCCTTGATCACTCGTATTTGTTTTATATGCTTTAAGTGTTTTTCTCTCATAAACAAACAAGAGTTGAATTTAATATGACAAAAATTCAGATTGAAATAAAAACAGTTCTTGAATATTTTACATCATAGAGCATAGAGTTTTGTTTATGACTGATTTGATTAATTCTGTAAAGGAGCTGTCCAATAATGACATTGTAATGTTTGATTAATATATAACTAGCTATGTGGTTCAGCCAAAACGAATTAGTAATAACTTAGAACCAAAGAGCCTGACTTAAGATTTATATGAAGGTACTTGAAACTTCTGACCTATTGATCTTGCTTATATAGTTTTCAATATCTTTTCTTTTTTGTTATTTCTTAAGCTGCGTTTTAAAAGCCAGGTTATGATTGATTGCACGGTTAATCTTTACAGCAAACTCGGAAATTTTTCATAATTAAGATGACATGTTTACAAAAGATTTGCATGTTTTAATTACATTTGCAGCATGTGGTCTAAATTATCCTGCTTGTATCATTGTAAAATATGACAGTCTTACACTTAGTTTGATTAAATTTGAACTATCACAATTGATACTTAAAAACGAATCAAATTGCATCAGAAATACTTGATTTATTACTTATGACATAATTTACATATTTACTTGATCACACAATAGATTTATTTTGTTAAAGAAATAAGAAATATTTGTATGTCAAATTTTATCAGATTTCCTTATAATGAAATATAATTATGTCATACTTTCCTACTTGATTCATATCCAACTTAGTGAAGGCCAATAATAAATGTTTTAAAGGCTTTCATTACCATTTCCTATATGTATTTAGGGGAAACATTTTCTTGAAAGAAGAATTACTTCAAAAGTGGTATGTTGACTGAGAACCAAATTATCTGCCCTTGAAAACAACACTTAGTGTACATATAGAAAAAGCAGTTCTTATTGTTTTTATGCCCCCGAAGGGTGGCATATTAAAATCGCACCGTCTGTCCGTCTGTCCGTCTGACCGTCTGTCCGCCGTCCGTCGTCCGGTCCGTCCGTGCGTCCCCACTTACAAATTCGTGTCCGGACTGTAACTTTGTCATGCATTGAAGGATTTTAAAATAACTTGGCACACATGTCTAGCACATCAAGACGACGTGTCGCTGCAAGACCCACATCCCTACCTCAAAGGTGAAGGTCACACTTGGAGTATGAAGGTTATGGAATCCTCTATATATGCACACATTCGTGTCCGGACTGTAACTTTGTCATGCATTGAAGGATTTTAAAATAACTAGGCACACATGTCTAGCACATCAAGACGACGTGTCGCGTGCAAGACCCACGTCCCTAGCTCAAAGGTCAAGGTCATACTTAGAGTTTGAAGGTAATGGATTCCTCCATATAAGCATATATGCACACATTCGTGTCCGGACTGTAACCGTCATGCATTGAAGGATTTTAAAATAACTTGGCACAAATGTCTAGCACATCAAGACGGCGTGTCGCGTGCAAGACCCACGTCCCTAGCTCAAAGGTCAAGGTCATACTTAGAGTTTGAAGGTAATGGATTCCTCTATATATGCATACATTTGTGTCCGGACTATAACTTTATTATGCTTTGAAGGATTTTAAAATAACTGTGCACAAATGTCTAGCACATCAAGCGGATGTGTCGCATGCAAGACCCAAGTCCCTACCTCAAAGGTCAAGGTCACACTTAGTGTTTAAAGTAATGGAATACTGTATGCATGATTACTCTGTCATGCATGGAAGGATTTTAAAATTACATAGCACATTTATTGAGCACATGGAGAGGACACAGACTGTGAGGCACCTCTTTCGGGGGCATTCGTCACTTGGGAGGGACAGCTCTTGTTCAGTGCTATTTTCAAGGGCAGATAAATCAAGATCAAAGCCATTGACCTATGATTTCTATGATATGCTTGTAGGGATGTATTATAGGAATGCCACACTTTGTCAAAGAGTTTTCATAATCTGATCTTCACCAAACTTGCTGAACGTGTTTGTGGGCATCATTATGTAGACAAAGTTTGATTACCAGCCAAATAGCCTTAGGCATTTGAAGGATTATGGCCCATGAATTATGCAAAATTGAACAAATTTGCCTTGTCAGATCTGCTTCCTAGCAGTTTTCATCTGATCTTCACCAAACTTGATGAAAATATTTGTGGGCATAATGTCTAGGCCATGTTAGACAACCAGCAAAATCGCCCAAGACACTTTATTATAGCCTTGAATTATTGAAAAATGATGAAATTAACCTTCTCAACTCTATAGTTCAAACAGGTGAATTAGCTAATGTACACTCTATAGTTCTAACAGGTTTATAAAACAAATGTACTGACAGGTACTGAGTTATGCTTCCTTGACTGGTGTATTTTGTGACAGTATGACACTCTTGTTTCATATATCTTTTTCAGATCTGATTCTAGGTCAACATTTTACCAAGTTTGAAGAAATACTCCTATTAGGAAAATGTTTGCTTTATATACATATGGTGAAAGCCTTAGAAATAATGTTAAACTTTTATGGAGCCAGATAGAAGTCACCTTGAGGACATTACTGGCTGAAACACCAGACAGCACTCAACCAAAAATAGTAACAATTTGCTCTAGCCCGACAGATCTAATTATTAATAACATAAGTTTGCAGAAGCACTTAGGTCTGAAGCTCCAGATTTTATTGTCACATGACAGGAAGTGAAGTGTACCTAGAACACTTAAGTTTTCTCTCTCTTTATCAATTTTTCTAGGCAATTATCTTTAACCAATTAATTGATCATTAAAACGTGCATAACATAGTGGCAAATATCAAAATTACAAGAGGGTAAGAATGTCTTGGTATTGGAAAATACAGCAGTTTTCTCTCTGATCACAGTGCATGGGACCAGCTCTGACTGGTAGATGTATTTTTATTTGGCTTCACTTATCTGCAGGAAACATCTCTAAAAAGCTTGAAAGATAAGTAACACAGTCAGTTTAGATAATGGCGAGAACATTTATCAATTAATGACTTCAGTCAAGTGCCAGGGGACCAACCATGGAGGTGCGGTGATTGGCTGAAAATTCTAGGGAGAAGTTAGTGTTGGGTGATATCGGTAACAACCAATCAGAATAATTTGTCTGCTTCAATGTTACTTGGGTCAGTTTATATAAATTAATATGTTCAACATTACATCATTAAAAAATTTCTACTCATTGACTTGTGCCTTTCTGACCAATAGAAGTGTGCTGTATATTAAATATTGTGTAACATAGGACTCAAACCTGCATCCTTCAGCTCTTGGTTTGGATGTTAAAACCCAGCATATCTCTTTCAAAATCACTTCACCTCAGATAGATAAATGTTCAAGGATATTTATTTCCAAGGATACTTATTTCTGCAAGATATAATTGATGCATTCAGTGGAATAGCTGATAAAATAAATTGAAGTTCTGAGAAAGTAGTGGTATAATTTTTCCCTTGTGCAGAGTTGATAATATATTACACAATTGTGTGTTATAAAGTAAAGATTCTCGGGAAATGTTTTAAGTAAAACTGGAAAAAAATTACATGTGTGAAAATGGAAGTGTAGGGTATATATTTGGTCCATAAATCATAAAGGAATCATTTTTAACAAACACTAAGTGATCAGCTGAGAAGATACTTTCTGGTCCCAGTGTCCTGGCTTCACATATTGTTGAGACATTCTGGTGCAGGCTTCTTTAAAAATACTGGTAAAATTTGTCTGATAGAAGTTGCTTTTCAAGTTACTGTTCATTTTGAGAATGGGACAGTCTGTGTAATTAAAGAAAGGGGGGTACTTGATTAGAAAATATTGATTAAAATGCAATGATGGAACTGTGAAAAGGGAACCCCACAAACTTAATTAGAGCTTTAATAATTTAAGTGAAATAAAGAGTAATTTTGAGTAATCAAGACGACAATTCACAAAAATTAAAAGGGGTTACAGCTGTGTCTGCAGAAGAACGGCGCTGAATTGAACAAAGTGACGATGCTGATAATGTGAAAGGCTTGAAAACATTATAGAATAATCAGTTAAAAATTTGCTAAAAAATTTAAGTTGTCAGGGACGTAAATCTGTTCTAAGATTACTTATCTATCTATAGGGTAAGATTGTGAATGAGTGATTAATTATATTCGGCATAGGATAGAACTGGTAAGCTGTCTTGTGAAGCTGAGCAAATTACATTATCAGGACATTCAATCTGTTAAGGGAGTTCCGGAGAAGTCTCACAAACTCTACATGCATGCTGCAAGTTACAGGAGATGTTTTCATAACTGAATCAGTTATTACAGTTGGACAGAGTTTATTTGGAAATATTTTTTTTGAGTGATTTGATAATTGCACTAGTTGTTATTTTAGAGTTGTTAGACTGGTATAGTGTTGAACAGAATGGTTTAACAATTTTTCTTTTTCATTGTTTCATCTAGAAAGGAATATTTATGTATATTACGCTAGGTTATTATGTGTCATAGCATAATAATTTAGAAAGAAATAGTGAATGATATATGTGCAGCAACAAATAGACTCAGAGTATTTTAGTTGTTCAAGAATGTGGGGAAATTCGTATTAGTGACGGTAATTGGACAATTTACGAAATTGTGAAAATTGTTTGGAACAGCAAAACAAAAAGACATATCAACCGAGAAATTGATGCAGTGTGCGCATGTGTTTGTTGATGTGAACCAAATGTTTTGAGGGACGAGGGGAAGGTTCTACTGCCATTAAAAGACCTGTTGATTAGGGAATTGTGTAACAAATTTATGATTTGGAATGAAGATATATAGAAAATAATTGCACATGTGCCATTCTCAGACAGAGGGGACTGTTTATTACAGTAACAGTGTGTGAAAAAGACCAGCAAATAAACGTTTAAATGTCACACAGTTTGCTTTGATTGTTAGTTTTTATCATGGAATTAACGAAGTCATTGACTTTTTTTCTTTTCATACTTGGTGTTGGATTGGCGGCTTATACAGATACAAGCAAAAGGTAAATATTGTTTCTTTTTATTCTTTAATAATTTTCCTGGTATTGGGTTTCTGTCAAATATTGTAATTTGTTGAGACAAGCAAATTTTTACATCTTTTGTCACAGTTTTAATAGTCTGGTAATTGTGAGTGAGTTAGATACAGTGATTTTTATCAGAATTATAGAAAGAATTTAGGTGAAGCTAGGAAGGCAGTACTGGCATACTTGTTTTTTGTTTGTGAAGTGTTGCTTTATTATATGTTTTATATGTTGTTAGTGAAGTGCTGCTGAAACTTTCAATATAAATTGGAGCATTAAATTCATATATCGTTGATAATTTTTCAAAAAGGTAATGAGTCTGCAAAGTTTGACAGAAAAAAGGGACAGTTTTGTACACAGGAAGGGTTCATGTATTTCAACAAAAAAGGGCAGTTCTGTTTGCAGGAAGGGTTCATGCATTTCAGTAAAAAGGGACAGTTTTGTACACAGGAAGGGTTCATGTATTTCAACAAAAAGGGCAGTTCTGTTCTCAGGAAGGGTTCATGCATGTCAGTAAAAAGGGACAGTTTTGTACACAGGAAGGGTTCATGTATTTCAACAAAAAGGGCAGTTCTGTTCGCAGAAAGGGTTCATGTATTTCAGTAAAAAGGGACAGCAGTGTTCACAGGAAGGGTTCATGCATTTCAGTAAAAAGGGACAGTTCTGTACACAGGAAGGGTTCATGTATTTCAGTAAAAAGGGACAGTTCTGTTCACAGGAAGGGTTCATGTATTTCAGTAAAAAGGGACAGCTCTGTTCACAGGAAGGGTTCATGTATTTCAGTACAAAGGGACAGTTCTGTACTCAGGAAGGGTTCATGTATTTCAGTGAAATGGGACAGCTCTGTTTACAGCAAGGGTTCATGTATTTCAGTGAAAAAGGGCATCTCTGTTCATAGGAAGGGTTCATGTATTTCAGTAAAAAGAGACATCTCTGTTCACAGCAAGGGTTCATGTATTTCAATAAAAGGGACATCTCTGTTCATAGGAAGTCTATTTATCCAATTTTGTGTGTATTTTAGTTCAGTTTTGCAGATCTAAGATATTCAAATGCTTTTCTCAATAATTTTGATTGGAGTCATAATAAACACACATGTTTCATAGAGTAAATTAAGTGAGAGATATTTTGGAATCACAAGTCAAATGTAGTCATTATACTCTTGCCACATTGAATGATGTCATAATTCTGTCTAAATGTCATACTTATGTCAACATCATAACAAATTGTCTTGTCTATAAATGATGTTCTTTGATGCTAAAACTTCTATCCTGAACTAATTATATATTTTTTTTAGAAAGGTCGCAGTCTGTGAAAAGAAGTACCATCCAATGTGCAACTTTAAGTCTCCTTATTTTGGCATTGGAATTTGGTACCAGGCTTCATAACTTGCTTAAAGTTTTATTTGTAAATAACTGTCAAGGTCATAATTATCTGGGTAAACATTGCTTTACTTGACAATGCTGGATGGAAAATTCATTAATATCTTCAGGGGTAGCAAATCATTATGTTAGATAACTGTTGATTGAATTTCATTCAAATAATGGCTCTTATTTGACTTAGAAATTAGGTAAAAGTTTTTCCTACAATTACCTACTGTCATACGCATTTCTCAGTTAGCAATCATTATATTAGTCTTGATTTGAAATTTCACAAAAGTGTTTTGAATCGTTGAACTTAAAACATGTTCAGTACTGTAATGGGCTTTAATTAATTAATTCTAAAACAATTAAGTCCTTCTGATAGAAAGGCTTCAGAAAGAAAGCATTTAGAACATTAGAAGTTGAATATTCTTTCGTGAGACAACTCTTGTACAATCTAAATTTAAATGTTTTACGGTTTTTACAGTATTTTGATAGTCAGTAAAAGCAGACTTAAAATATCTGTACCAGTCATTCACATGGAGGATGATGGTTGACAGTTCTTGGGAAAATATATACATTTACAAAATCATCCTTTCTGATCAAGATTTGTCTTGAGATATGATAGATTCCTGACTGATAGGCATATGGCTGGGCTATGAACAAGGTCAAATAAATGTCAGATTCTTTGCATTTAATTTGTGCATTAGTTAGGCCACCCATTTCATTTGTATAATGAGAGAGTAATGTTGTAGATTACTGGGCAAATACCTCCAACATTTTAGCTGGAATAATTAAATTTGTGGTGTAAACATATAAAGTTTATCATATCTGATCAATTCACATTATATAAATATTATGTCTGATTCCTGATATGAAAGTAAACTTTCTGTGAAGAAAAGCAAAATGATAACATTCCAAATTTTGAACTGTATTTAGATTTTTGGTTATGTATTTATACCATATTAATTCACCAAGAATGAAGGAAAAATATCACTGTAGGTGACATGTGGTTTAAACAGCCCAACCCCCTGCCCCTCCTCACCCCCATGTTGAGCAGGTTTGGTAGTATGTCACATGCACTCTGTTACAGAGCCCAAGGAACATGTACTTCTTTTTTGGATAATGACAAGCTAATCATAGGATCTTCATTTGTAGATTTACTTGAATCTCATGGAACTATTTTAAATGATGCATGAATGAGGTCATGGATGTAATTGGGCATATATACAATAGGCAGTGGCTACATAAATAAGGCTGATTGTTGGATATTATAGCATTCCAAATTGTAAAGTGTGTTCCACATAAATATCTAACCTTTCATCATGTATTGAGATAATCAACCTACTTGTTCTGTTATTGTGGTAAATACTGTACTAGATAAAAACACTGTGTATTTATACAGTAAAGCAATAATATTTAGCTTTATAGAGATCTTCTGTATTAGGATAAAATTTGAGCTGTATCAGCTAATTCTATATGCTATACGTGTACTTAAAACCGTACCATAGTGAACTGACGTTTAGTAATGAGGCATGTTATGGCGTAATAGATGGCCGATGATACAGCTGATTGGAATGTATCGGCACCTACCTAACGTATTGATTAAAACATTCATTGGCATTCCTTGAATGTTTCACATTGACACAAATGTTTGCACCAAATTTTATTATTTATTTAAGAAAACACCGTAAAATTTAATATATTAAAGCGCATATGATTTTTTTTAACGTTTTTTTTTTATAGTCTTTACGGTAGTTATCATGTTGAGTGTTGAATAGACCTCTTTTTCTCCTACATCTGTTGAAGTAGTAAATGCCAGCCATAAGGTTTGATCAAATAATCTTTTGCAAATCATATAACATTATAGTATTAGTTTGTCAAAGTTTGAGGGTATTGAAAAACAGTTACTGCTGTCAATAATGTATTTGATGTAGTTGTTATTGATGACACCCTTCAAATGTAGGCTGGAGTCGTATATTACCGCTTTCTAAATTAAGATACGCAAAGACGGAAAGAGAAAATGTCATTGTTCGGCGATAATCCTTGAAATGTTTAAGTTGCAACAATTAGCATTTAACACCTCGTTCAAACAGACCAGAATAACTTCTTCAAATATTCAGCAATTTTAATTTGATTGAAATTTTAAATTTCACCACATTAAATGCAGTGAATAAAATCAGAAGGTGAAATGAGTAAAAGGATTAATGAAAAGGTCTGCTAGACGATAAAGCGTAGATTGTTTTGGAGAAAGGAGCATTGTGCAGGCTTATCAAAGCCGTCTTATTTATTTAGTTACAAAAATATCGTTACAGCAGGTAGATAAAGCATGTCTCTAGGTGCAGTAACAAACATATTGGTAGCAGTTACAAACTATTGCCTTCCATGTCACCACAGTTTTCCGCGTTTTCCCATGGAGTTTTAGGTATTATATGCACAAGCACATTAATATACATTTTATTACATGCAGTTTACCGCATTTACGGATGCGTTTATTTAGGAAGTACAGTATGTAGGTTGAAAACAGTCAAGCAAGCCTATATTTCATAAGGTTAATTATTTAGGTCATATTGAAGTGTTAACTTTATTAATTACGGCTGTCTGAAATACCACCTTAAAGGTAGCAGTTAGCATCTGTATTTAATTAATATGGTGTGAGTTTATAAATTTCACATCATAGTATAAAAGCAGCTCTTAATCTGTTGGTTTAACTTCTTTTAATCTACTAAGAAGCAAAAATAGTTGGGCTTGTAGGAGAAGATGAGAGAAAAGTGCACCTCCCATGGAGTTTACATATTCATAAATAATTGTGATTTATTGAGGTAAGATTTCCTTTAAGGGTTCTGTGATAGCCTACCGGTCATTTAATCAGATAAAAAGTAATTTACAACTCGGAGAGAACAGGTGCCTGATCCCAGAGAAGCAATTTGTCTTGCACTAGATTAATCACACTGTAGTTGGGTGTACCACTACTACAGCTAATACTACTAGGTCTTAGATCATAAAAATATAATTTTCTCTCAGAGGAGGCTGTATGTGCAGTTTCTGATTGGTCAGTATTGAAACCTGTAGCTTGTCTGAGATTTTAATCCAGTATAAAGACAGATTTAGCATTTCCTTGACTACAGTGTTTCATGAACCTGTTCAACCCTGGCATGGTAAGAGTTAGTCAGCCTTTGCATCTAGTGCAGATCATGATTACCCTGCAATCTGTGCTGTCTGATCATGATCTGCACTGTCAGTATAATTTCAGAGGGCATCCCTTTGAACAACAGTTACTAATGATGCTGTCCAAATTGAAAGATTGAACAGGTCTATTTGGTATTAAACTGAAACTCTTTACATTTTTGATAATTCTATAATACTCATGGGTATTGTGTAACTTACTCCACAATATTTGTTGCAGAACTGTTGGAGACAGTCACCAAGTAATTGATTAATTTCATGCAGATCTTGTTTTCATCAAAACTGAAATCCTGGAATATGCATGATATTTGCAGAGCCACATTTTCATCAACTTAGAACTTTCACGATGCATTCTTGGAGATATCCCCCTTGATTGAAAGATTCCAAACATTTCCTCAGTTTCAGACTAATAGTTGAAGTTCCTTTTCTTTCTATAATCTAAGCTGTATTTTGTCATGAATACTGAATCTCCGCCTTAATGATACTGCTAGTTGGTGCTTAATTTTTCTTAACATTCCTTAGGAAACTGTTTTCATAGAACATAAACTGATTCTGGTATCTAAAAAAGTCAAAGAGTATTTTGAAAAGATAATATCTTCAAAAACTGGCAAATTTAAAAGTTATTTTTACCATTAATCTTTCGGTTGATTTCATTTCATAAATTCAGGATGGCAGGCGTGTAGATACGAGGACGGATATGTTGTATGGCATGCCTCAGCCTTTAGTAAGGGGATCTGGGAGAACCAGAGTGTGCATAGGTCATTGGTTTAATCTTCTACCAGGGCAATTTAGTTCTGTATGATGCCGTGAGCAAACCTATGTGCAATACGGTCCTCAACCCTGGTTACATTACATTTTAGAAAGTAGCTGTAACATTTGAAGGCAAAAGTACTGAATTATTTTAACTGATGTTACAGGGGTATTGGCAGACATTGATGCAGGCTTATTAAATTTTACATGAAATATTTTCAACGTTAAAGGCAGCTTTCTGCCTTGCTACCCCTAAGCTGACTTCATTTTCATTTCAAGATTAATATATTTTGCTCCTTGAACAAAAGAAATAAAAATGATAAATGTATGGTCATATTTGAAAATAAATATTATAATAGTGCCTCCCCTTCCGTGCCATTGTACTCAGCTCTGAGCCTGTGAAAATTAGACAGAAGTCTTATCATAGAAACTTCTGGCAGAATCAGCTGAACAAGATTTAAAATGACTGAATATGCCAAGTTTGAAATCTTAAAGATTATAATAAGTGCACATCTTTAACATTTCTGCAACAGAATTTCATGAATTTACTATTTTTTGCAGTCGATAATATTTTAGGCATGAGTTTCATAAGCTTCAGTTCTTGTAATTGAATTAGAATTCTGTTTTGATTCATCAATTTTTAAATAAAATATGAAAATTATAAACTTTTTCTGATGAAGATGTTAATTTAAATGCTGTTGATTTTGTATTTTGGCACAGTTATGAGACTGAAGTACTATTCTTTTACTTTTTGTTCACACACTTCAATAGTCATTTTTGGACAGGATTACATATCTAGCAAAAGCAATAAAATCCATCAGAACTGTAAATTATCAGGGAAACCTAGTATAGATTGTCTAAGCTGATTGCAAACTTGTCGAAATTGTTCTCATTAGAATGGACCCCCCTCCAGTGTCAGACGTTTATAGTGTCTTTTTATAGGTTTAGGTATAAGTACACAGTATTTGTTTTTCAGAAATCAATGTGAAATACTAGATTTTACATGCATTTCAATTTTAAGCAGACTATTTGCAAACTTTAGACTCAGACAAGATATTTCCAGCTGAGGAATATTTTCCTCAAGTACAAGTCTGAAATGTGATGTATGCAGCTAGCTGATTGGCTGGAATTGAGATTGATTGAAGAACTGGCCAATCAAAACTGAGAGATCACACTAAACTCTTACCCTGCTGGAAGCAAATGATCTGTGTTCAGTCGCTAGATTTTCTGCATACATTTCTATGAACAATTATTAATGTTACTGTGAAGAGATTGACAAATCCATTTCAAGACATTTAGCAGGGTCGTGGTTAAAAAATTGTAACTTTAGGTTTGGTAAATGTGTTTACCTGTTTCTTGTGGGCAGTCTTCCTTTTTTCACAAATTTTGTGCATGAAATTTCATATTTGTGCTTATATATACACAAACATTGGTTCTTGGATGATTTGGTGTTATTACTGTAACAAAGGTTTTTACTATTTGCCCACAGCTTTTGAATGCATGAGACATACCAGCAAAGTTCCCATGTGATTCTCTCTCAAGTCCACCATCTATAACTATTTCAGAGCTTTATGAAACATACTCACCAAGCCACTTAAAATATCATGTTTAATACCATCATGTTTTCTAGAAACAGTAGTCTGGAATTCAGAAGTTGATATGTAATTTGGAGTGACTGAACATTTGATTATACCCATAAACATGTTAATTACATCTAGAAGCGAAAAAGAATCCAAGTTGATAAAGGTGTCAGTAGAAAGCATTCCCATGACAGGTTTCAGAGAGAAGCTTGCCAGAGTTGTACCCATAAAATGATGAGGGTCAATTACCTAATAACAGAAGCATGAACTGTTTGATTCATGTAAAATTACAGAGAAAATTTGCAGGTGTTTTGTGGGTTCTTACTGCTGTCTGGCCTTTAACTGCAGCCACAGTTATGTAAAAAGAAAGTTTGTTGCAATTTTCTAAAACTTTGCAACATTCATATTTTATGTCTGCGTATAACAGTGTAAATGCATTTTGATTATGTTCTTAGATTCTTGCCATTGCAAAAAGTAACGGAGATGGAAAAACACAATAAAAACTGCGATACAAAAATTTCCCAATTAAGTTCTGTGTCATTTTTGCAGTTGGAAATTTTAATGTAGAAGCCAGATTGTTAATCCCTGATACTACAGAATTCTACACAGATGGCAGAAATGAAATTGGTTACTCTTGAAGTGAGACAGCTAAAATTAAAATCTCCAGAAATGAACCTCAGTGATGCAGATAATTTAGGATTATTGTAAACCATGATTGTCAGTTAAGGCTTTGACATTGATCTGTTAATTTTTCTATGGTGAGATGTTTGTCTGCTGTGAATTGAGGATCAGTGAAGTACTTTATAGACTGTCACATCTCACAAGACAGCATGACTCTTTCAATGCTGGCGGCAAGTCGTTGGGCCTTTGTAACCAGTGTAGATCACGATCAGCCTGCATATTCATTCTGTCTAATCATGATCTGCACTGTTAGCAAAGTCAAAATCTGTTGTAGCCAGTAGGAAAAGGTAAAAGCCGTATAGTCATTTGTCACCTACAGATTAATGTCCATGTTTTTGCAGAAGTTTGATTTACTGTTAACTTCCGTAAGTTTTGTAAGTAATATTTGGAATTCCAGCATACAGTCCACATGTGATGTTGCCCAATAACTTAATCGTCGTGCATCAGGAAATTCCGACAATAATGGGTTGTTTTTTTAATGAAGGAAAAACCTGTAAACAATTGTTTATATTTTAAGACTTTTTTGGTGCTCCCAGTGAACTTTGTCAAAACTAATATCTGTTATGAGGGTTTCAGGAGCCTATCATAAAAACTGTAGATTATCATTGTAACACCTGCCCTAAAATACCCATTGGAGTTCGGAGCAGTAAATCAAATTGGCTTAAGTGGTCAGTACTTGAGAGCCGTAGAGATAAGTTGTTTATAGACCTGATGATTAATTGCTTATTTGATTTATTAACTGCTGGTCAGTACTGATAAGTCAAGTTCCATGATATTTTTTTTCCTAGCATGTTTCTAATGGCTTATCAGCAGGTACTTAGATTGTGTAGAACAGCTTTTGTTTACAGTCAATGGAGGTAAACATTTTACTGACTTGTCTGTGTGGGTGTCAACCTGAGTCACTCTTACCAGATTGCTGAATTTCTAATATTCACTCTAAGACTAGTATGTTGAAGGAACATGTATAGAAACTCAAAAGCTGAGTGTCTCAGCAAAACAATAATTCTTTAGGACAGTGATCATGCTGTTTTCTTACATTTGGCCTGTCATCACAAACCTAACAGAGTCCTGGTGAATGCTTTTAATATTGTGATTAGGCGTTGAAATTAGTTTACATCTGTATTTCTTACTGTGGTGTGTCCTTTTAAATTTGTTTTTGGTAAAACAGTTTTATCATATATTGGTACTGCACCTTGTCAAATTCTTGAAGGACTTTCAGTTATATTGACCAGTGGTTGACCTATAACACTGTAATTAATTAACAATGATTAATGAGGCAAAGTTGTTCTCAGGGAAAATTGCCAATTATATGATTGTATGGTGATAATATTCATGAGCTTCCTATGTTTATCATAATGGCCAGTCCCAGCCAATCAGTGTCAAAACCCTGGGCTTATCAGTGCCCAGCCTAACCTTTGTGATGTGGTCAAGTTTCTGATTCTGCTATCTCTTCTGTTTGTAGAAGATAAGTAAATATTAGCAGTACACCAAGTTTGATTAAGATATTAGTAACTAATGCAACTAAGTGTTGACAAAAGTAAATAGAAAGGTATCATTTTGACCACTTATTTATCTGATGTTTGCTAAGAAAAAATAGAAATTTAGTATCTACAATCATATTACTTTAAGTCTTAAGAGTTTTTTTTAAAAAACAAAATGGTTAATTAATACTAATTTATTTAAGCTTAATTGTGAAGAAAGCTTGAAGCTTTTCGAGTCACTCTCCAGTCCGCTTTCCAGTACTGGTGTCATATAAGGCCAGGTATGGCCGTGACCTCAGAGGGGCTCAAACCTGCAACCTTTAGGATGATTGGCAGACACCTTTACCTATACACCGCAGCTCCCTTTAAATGGTTAACATATTCTGCTGTATTTGTTTTTTCTAGGTTGTATAGAATTACTAATATGCCCACACTTTTTAAAATCTCTTGGCAAAGAAGCAAAGTGATTTCAGACTTTGTTCACTTGTCAGTTTGTCTAAGGTATTTCATGAGATTCAACATTGATTTTTATGTGATATTTTCTTCTTTTTGATTATTTAGATTTGTGGAATTGAGACTTGTGTTTAGTCTGGATATTTCAACATGATATTTTCCTTGGAACATATTCTGATACTTGCCTTGGGATTCTGAATGTGAGAAGTTCCTGTAACTAAATTGCTTGTTCAAGCATTTTTTTAAGAATTTTGCAAATATATACAACAAATGTATTTGTTATAACACAGGCATTTTTGTAAAAGCTACATTTGAGAAACAGTTTCAAAGTACATTATACCGATAATTTCTGAATTAAATTGTCTTTAAAAAAGTGTTGTCTTCCAAATGCTTAAAAAGCAATGCAAAATTATTAAATCTGAGATTAATCATCATGGATGGATGGACCTAGCAAACTTGAGTTTTGCAGATATTCAAGAGGCATTTTCTAAATAGATTTGTTACTGTCAAAGGTCTTATTTCAGATCTATGCCTTTCTTTTGCAATAATCAGGAGAGGTATGATAAAGCTGATCAATTTTTACCAAAAATATATTCCGGTTTATAGTCTCATATGAAAGCATTTGATGGCATCCTTGTTTCTTCTCAAAGCATTTGCATAAAGGTATATAATTTGAAAAGATTAAATAGGTTTGTAATAATTTTTTATCGGTGAACAAGAGACTTTAAAGATGCGATAAAAATTGACAATGAAAATTGCCAGTGCTGGAGGAAAAAGGAAATCGTACAAAAAAAACCCCATAAGATTACAATCATAACATCAGTGCAGAACTTGAGGTTTGTGCCTCGAAGATTACCATCTAATGCTGAAAGTTTTTTTCGCCAAAAGATAAAAGGTGCTTTCACTGTAAAGCTTTGCTTATCAGTAAATCAAGTCCATGCTTATCTGTATACTTAATATTGAGTGAAGCAAATTGAATGAGAAAACAAGGCAATGTTTGTTTGACATACAGCGCTGAGTGAAAAATTAGCTACTTTCATTTTCAGAGATGTGGCTTCCTCCATATGTGTTCTCAGTCAGAAAATTGCTTATTGTGGTGCTTCAAAGTTGGAGGGAAAGGCAATTAATGAATTAATTTGTTGAATGGGTATAGAACATAATTTGTAGACAAAGCCTTGGGAGTCTTTTACTCTGTGACTGCTGTATCTTTAATTACTCTCAGTGAACATGTCTTAATTACCCAGTACAACAGGCTGATTTAACCCTGTGCAACAGGGTACTTTACTCCAGTGCAACAGTGTGTATCTTTAATTACTCCAGTGCAACAGGTTTCAGGCAACTGCTGTATCTTAATTACTCTCAGTGCAACAGTGCTGTATCTTTAATTACTCTCAGTGCAACAGTGCTGTATCTTTAATTACTCACAGTGCAACAGCATTGTATCTCTGATTACTGTAAGGAAATACCACTTGTCTGTTGCACTAAAGGGAGAATATAGAAAAGTCATCATTCCAAAATATGGAAGAAAATTGTAAAGCTTCCTTTGATATATACTTATGAAGTTTATTGATTCTTTAACTAGGATTTTCAGTTAGTAATTTATAAATAAATGATTTATTGATAAGTAAATAAATTCTTCTTAATTATGCTTTGTCTTAAAGCTTGTTGAAATTTCTTGCATAATTTCATAGAAACTGACATAGCAAAGAAATCTTTTGTCATAAAAGTTTTTAAAAAACTGGTTTCTGCTGTGGAAGTCTTTGGAAACTTTTGGGTTTGGAAGATAAGTTTTAACTTTTTTTAAATATGAAAATGATATACGAATAATAAAATATGAATTTGTCATCCATAGTAATGAAACTACTGATGTATTGATGTGTATGTGATAAAATGACGAATAAAACACCTCTTAAAAGTCATAAGAATTTTATTTATACTAATTTCTTGCTATTTTTTCTTTTTTTTTTCAACAGTTCTCCCTCTTACTACCTATGTCAGGTAAAAGATATAGACCTGTTAAAGAGCTCTGAAATCACTGTAACCTCTCATAGATTGAGGGTCATGGGTTCGAGCTTAATGAAAATTGGCAGTTTTTTTGGAGGATATGGATGTAGTACTGGTTCTTTCCAGATAAACTACTGGCCTGTAAAGATTACCAAAATATGTTTGAAACGGGCATTAAAGGCATACAACAACAACAACAAGAGCTGCAAGCAATGATTTGGCACCCGTTTGATGTTTTAATTACTGTAAGGTTACATTGTGTTTATTGATCTTTTATACCATCTTATAGAAAGTTTGACTTTCTCTTTCAACACTTTAAAGTGTTCACTGATTCCATATGGCCCTTCAGTTATGTATCTTATATATCTTTATTTACATCATGTTAGCAAAAACTATACACAAAGTTCAGAATTTTTAGCAATGTTATGATTACAGAACATAACCTTTCCCCCCTTCAGTTTTTGTGAAAAGAAAGGTGCTTTTATTTAATGAGGAAATATCTCCATAAAAATATATGTATGTTGTTGCAATTTTACATTTGGAGGAAAGTTATAAATAAATATCAAAGGATTCTGCCACTTGTTTAAAGCCCCAAGAGCACTAAATTGGATGTAAAGTTATTTGTATCTCTTTACTTTAAACATAAAAGCTGTCTTACCAGCTGCAAAATTGACTGTTAGTCTGTCTGACAATCATTCATAATGTTTCATTGAAAATAAAAGTACATGCTTAACATAATTTTTTATAGCACAGTAATTTTTTCAATGAACTATCGTAAAAATCTAAGAAACACTCTTTCGGGGAAAAAAAGCAACAAATTTTTAAGAAGTTCATTAATAATTCTATTTGTAAATTCATTATTCTATATAATGAGTAAGTGATAATGGGACTTTAAAAGGAAGCACATATGTTTGTCAGATTCACAACAATATCATAATCTCAGACAGCCCTATCATTGCAAGCTTTGATTGTAAAAAGTAATTTCATTAATTTGTTACAAAGTACTTCAGTGTGTAGTGAGACTGGGTAAAGTGCTGACTTGATTATTCTGCAATGAGTTTGTTTCATTACTGCTTCTATTTTTAAAGAAAAAAAAAGGCCCCAAGGCATGCATATTTAAGAAGACATCCATTGCACGGAAATGGAATAAACAAAGACGAAGCATTTTAATTGAAATTCTTCTTTTAGTCAATTCTCCTAAATCAAAATAACTGCTTTACAATGCAATTGGAAGCTGAGAGTCCCATTGGAAAACGGATATAGAATTGAAACAGAACTTCATGGTAATATAATTATGTTGTCTAACTCGGAACTTGCTGTCATGCACTCGGACCCCAAGAAAATGTGGGTCTGCATTTTGAATGAAAAAAACAGTCTAGAGAAAAAAATGTGGGTCTGCACCTTGAATGATAAAACAGTCTAGGGATAAAATGTGGGTCTGCACTTTAAATGACAAAAACATTTGATGGAGAAAATGTGGGTCTGCATTTTGAATGACAAAAACAGTCTTCTGTTGCATTCTTACCAGAGATGAAACAAGTTTTGAGATTCTTTTCTACATTCAAAATAAACATGTTGCAAAAGTTTTTAGATTCTTTTTCTGACTTTAAATAACCAGGTAAACATGTTGACATTGGTTTCTTCCCTTCACAGACTGTTCAAGAAGTTGTCTGGTCCAGAGAAGCCTCAGTGTGGTCTTCTGCTGATTTGATTAACCATTCCTAATTGTGATTCCTGAGAAATCATTTGAGTCATACATTTAAATTGTATTAGCAGTTAGTTAAAATTGTGTAAATTTGTTTTCCATACAGATTGTGAATGTGGTAATTGTAAATACACAAGTGTACATGAAGAAATCTGTTCTGGGATTGTTGTCTGTATGTTTTGATGTTTATTCCATTCCTTGTTTTCATCCATGATACTCCAGTGATAGCATCAGACTGTGTCACCTGTAGATCCATGTCAGACCGATAATGATCAGAAAAAATATAGAACCAGTCTCTTATCTTTTTGCAGGCAGGAAATACTCTTGATTTTTTCACTAATGAACACCATTTGTAGAAGTAGTTGTCCTTGTTAGATAGTCATGGTTCCACTAGCAACATCTTGTAGATTCTCAGATGAGCAACATCCATTCTGATTGGTGTAGACAAGCATTCAGTCGAAATTCCTTCATTTTGATTAGTCCAGACATTTTTGTTTGACTTCAGACTGTCATAAGTGAAAGGTTCCCACAATATCTGCCGTATCATTTATTTTTAACACGATTTTAACGTAAAAAAACCCACAGGTTTTTGCAAATTCTGCTTCTTGAACACTTGCAGTTTCCCCATCTTCTGTTGTTTTTTGTTTTTACAGTATTAGCTAGCTTATTTCTCTGTTTGCAGATGGATAAAAAAATACAAGTTTTGTTTTGTTCCCATGTTGAAAACTAATGATACTTAAAGTGCTGATTTTTTTCGGTTGATTTAAGAAGCAGAGTACCTGTCAGTGTTATTGTGCAGAACCGTACTGTCTTTGCAGTGAGCCATTTTACATAGAATTATACAATGGGATCTTCTGACTTCCAATTTGAGCAAGTCTATTTCTTTAAATAGGGATGTTTTGTACAATTGAGATCCAAATGGCTAACAGCTTAAACTCAGAGCAGACAACATTGAATTTTTCAGATGCTGTTTGAAAAAGTATACAATAACTAGATAGACACTATGCACTCGTGGGATAATGAACTCCCCTCTCTGATCTTGCTCGCAAATGGATCTGTAAGGAGCAGAAAGTACTTGAAAAAGAAGAGGTAGTTGTGGCAGTGGTTCTGGTAGAATCAGAAGTAATGTCTTACTAACATTAAAATAACGTTATTTTACTTTCAGGACGACGGGGGTGTGTGTTCCATACAATGGTACCAGGTGCTCGTCAGTGCTGGGGACAGGAAGTGTATTCCTGAATCTGTCACGACCAAACCCGTTTGAGGACCAAGAGCAGATGGCTGCTGATCTCCTCGATCAAATGCTCGACATAGAAACCACATTGACCCTTCGCGAACGCTGTAATGGCCATGGTGAAAAGTTGATTTGCAACTACGTATTTCCCCCATGTGAAAACTACCTCAGTCCTACACCAGTTCCATTATGCAGGTAAGCTAAAAATTAGGGAAACTTTTTTTAAAATTTTTTACATCTTTATACCCCCTGAAACAAAGTTTGGGGGGGTATATAGGAGTCACCCGGTGGTTGGTTGGTTGGTCGGTCGGTCGGGCGGGCAGGTGGTCGGTCGGGTGGTCTGTTGCATTTTCCTTGTCCGGAGCATAACTTGAAAACTACTAGTTGGAATTCAATACAACTTCATACAATGGTCAAGCACATTGAGAGGAAGTGCAGTGCACAAGAACTATAACTCCATCTTGACTCATTACAGAGTTATTGCCCTTTGTTACTTTTCCTTGTCCGGAGCATAACTTGATAACTACTGGTTGGAAATCAATACAACTTCATACAATGATCAAATACATTGAGAGGAAGTGCAGTGCACAAGAACTATAACTCCTTCTTGACTCATTACAGAGTTATTGCCCTTTGTTACTTTTCCTTGTCTGGAGCATAACTTGAAAAATTACTGGTTGGAATTCAATACAACTTCATACAATGGTCTAGCACAATGAGAGGAAGTGCAGTGTACAAGAACCATAACTCTATCTTGAGTAATTACACAGTTATTGCCCTTTGTTACTTTTCCTTATCCGGAGCATAACTTGAAAACTACTTGTTGGAATTCAATACAACTTCATACAATGGTCAAATACATTGAGAGGAAGTGCAGTGCACAAGAACTATAACTCCATCTTGACTCATTACAGAGTTATTGCCCTTTGTTACTTTTCCTTGTCCGGAGCTTTACTTGAAAACTACTGGTTGGAATTCAATTTAATTTCATACAAATGGTCAAGTACATTGAAAGGAAGTGCAGTGCACAGGAACCATAACTCTATCTTGACTCATTACAGAGTTATTGCCCATTTTTACTTTTCCTTGTCCGGAGCTTTACTTGAAAACTACTGGTTAGAATTCAATTTAATTTCATACAAATGGTCAAGTACATTGAGAGGAAGTGCAGTGCACAGGAACCATAACTCTATCTGACTTATTACAGAGTTTTGCCCATTTTTACTTTTCCTTGTCGCAGAGCATAACTTGAAAACTACTGGCTGGAATGCAATACAACTTCATACAATGGTTCAGCACAATGAGAGGAAGTGCAGTGTACAAGAATAATAACTCTATCTTAAGTAATTACCAAGTTATTGCCAAGAACAATATCTCTATTTTAGTTTTCTTTTGCAAGGTATTCTGTTACTAAGAACTTCCTCAGTTTATAAAGCAGTCTTTCGGGGGTATTGATCACATTTAGTGATAGCTCTAGTTTTTCTTTGCAGTGCTTTTCACTATTTTACTCTAAATGTTTTGGTGAAAAATTCTACAGTAAACAAAAACTATGTTTACAAAACAATATTATTGTTTAAAGCTAAAAATTGATAGAAAAAAAAGATGGTAGGGAGTTGTGGGAAAGAAAAATCAGTTTTGTCATGATCGTAAAATTTGATACAATATTGTTGTCACATTTAGATATCCGATACCCACTTAATGATAATTAAGTATGTAATTAATATACATGTTCAGTCGTAAAAACAATTAGCAGCCTATAATGTATTGAGGGTATGTTCAATATTATCTATTTGTTCGTTATTGTTTAAATGTCGTAACATATTTTGCCCTAGTATTTTGGGTATATTTATGCGAGGAAGCACTAGACCTTGAAAACTAGAGTGATTTCAGTTAAGAATGTTATCGACGATTTTAAGACGTTAAGAACAAAAGATTTGGTGGTGTGGACGAGGGGTTTTGTTTAAGAAGACTCCGTGTAGGTATTGTACTATAAGCTATACAAATTAGCTAGTGGTCGGCTAGTGGCGCAGGTCTTACAGGGGAGGAAACTATAACATATTTCAGTGTTTACTCACAAAAGACATTCTTGAACCTTTTCACCTGTTGTTTTAAAGACCGATTATAAGGTATGCTTTGATGAAAACAGTCATTAGGTACTTGTTTAATAATAACAATTATAAACACCAAAATGAGTAAGAATATCCAAAAGCTGGATTTGTTTTGCTTAATGTGATCAGTGCTAAGAAATTCAATGAAAATTGACCAGTATTCAGCAAATTATCATATTTCCCATGCCAATTTGAAAAATATTGTAAAAGTTAATGATACTTTTAAGTTTGCATCTTGCAGAGATTTTTTATTAGAAATTAAATATTTATTTTTCTTTTATAATTCATCAAGTGAACATTTTACTATTTGACTAATGGTTTGAAAAAAAACATAAGGGTCAATCAAAGTAGTCTTGGAAGTTTGGTAGGGCCCTTTATTGGGTAATAAGGGTGCCTTTATGGCGTTATAAAGTTGATGATTACAGCTTGGATCAGTGGTATCAGTGTTCAAGATTTTAATCATTTACACATGCACAGGAGTATTGGTAACATAAATGTTACAACACCCTGACTGATAAGCCATTTTGGGTAATTTGGAATTATGGGAAAATGCTGTAGGTTAGGGTATCACCTTGTGACCAATAAATCAAGACAGGCTGTGCAATATGAAATTTAATGCCTGGTATGAAATTGCTTCATAAAATGGCTGCAATAATTCGGCCTTTGATTCCTTGTGATGTGAAATCATTAGACCGTGAATTATTATGTTTTCAATAACCCATGATAATGATCATGGTCAATAAGGGCCACGTACACTAATGAAAAAATTTAAAACAGATAATGGTAAATATTGACTGAAGAATGTGGGAACCTGGCTTAGAAAATGTACAGTCAGCATAAAGGATCATTTGAAAATGAACAAGTGAGGGGGGGGGGGGGGGGTGAAAATGTACAGAGGGGTGTTAAATTCCTTAGTGAAAGTTGGAGGTTTCATTCTTTTGCATACTAGTTAAGTGATGTGATTTATGATGATTTAAGGAATTACTTTATGTTTTGAGATTGATTAAGTTACAAATAATATTTACTTTATATTATTGATAATCTTTCTAATTTCCCCATAAAGAAAGCAGTAATGTCTATGCAGCATTTTCTGTTTCGATGGTAATTCATTTTATTACTGTACATCTTTTAATTCTTTTGTGATTTGTGGTTAAACCAGGTAAAGTCTCCAGTCAGAATTGGGTGGTATCATTAATTATTTTCGGAAGGTTATTCAGTATGCTCAAGAAGGATTTCGTGTGGAACCACTTCGATCACCGCCCAATGATTTATCTATAAAAAACCACAAATAACCAGGTCAAGATTAGGTGGGCCAGTGTCCTGAGGGAATAAAATATAATATTTAGAATAGAAGAATACAGGTGTTTGAAAAATGAAATCCGGCTGACCCCATTTAGATGATCAAAGTGAAATTGAAAATTGAAAAAAAAAAAAATTAACTGCATTTGGTAAAAAAAAGAATAAACACATTTTCTCACCAAACCTATTCTGGTAAAAAGGAAGGGTTTTAAGCCGTTAACTAATGATGTTGTATAGAAGTGGATTATCACTTGCTTATAATGGCAACCTGATGAGATACGTAAAAGAAGAAAACGGGAGGATATATTCCCATATATTCATTCATACTGTGTAGCTATAAAGGACGGCCCATTCTGTTAAAACGCATGCGAGTGACATAAATACAGTATGATCTGTGAAGCATGGGAGCTAATCGCATTTCATCAATAATATACGTATTCCCTTTGAATGAAATGAAGTCACTTTGATAGGTAAAACTCCTTGATCAGTTATTGAAAAGAGAATTGGAGTACATGAGAATGAGTCAGGGTTGTTTTTTTTGTACCCAAAGACGGTGACAAAATACTGCAGTGCGTAATACATATGTCAAATGAAATAGGGTCAATGAAAATAAATAAAATTTTGCTGGATAGGCAGTTAAAACATCAAACAAATTTCATTTTTGTCTAAAAAATATGTCAATGGGTTTTCAGATTTCTCTTGTTATTGATGATTCTATTATCAAGTCTATGAATTTAAATTTCTATTTCAAATTAAAGAAAAAAAAATAAATGGGTGTTGGATAAATGCAGCTTGATGAGGCATAATTAGTCACACTTGAATTTGCAGATATTTCTTGCTGAAACTCTGAGAACTTCATTAGGCTGAGATGTCTTAAACATGCAATAATCAAAGTAACGATCAAAGGAAAACATCTTAAACTTGTTGTTAAAACAAGAAAAGCTGATTATTTGCAGTAAAAGTTCGCGTTTTACACAAGAAAACTGAGTAGTAAATTTGTTATAAGTCTACGATTTCCTAGGTAAAATTAGCCGTATTTTTAATGTGCAATAAAAACGTTGCAACTCTCCTAAAATTAATGGAAGATGCATAAGGAGGGTTTAAAAATGCATTTAGAAAAATCTTGTCTCCTGCAGTCACATCATTTCCTGAAGACATTAACAGAATCAGTGACAGAATCTTTAATGTACAGCCCCATTCATGAGAAATTCCCGCCAGCCACAGCAATGGGAATTTCCTTTTACCACAAGCTAAATACATGGTTTCTTGTCAGTAACTACAATGTACATACATTGTAAACCTGTTCAATCAACAAAGGTCTTTAAACTGTCTAATATTATCAATTATTGGACTTGTTAATCGACCCTTTACCCAAATATGTGGGATCAGTTGGATAAATTGAGGTGGGGGTGTCTCCAAGTCCCTCTATTTGTCCTACTGATGTATTTCCATTAAGGGTTGTTGATTAAACCAATAATGATTTGTTTGTTGACCAGTAATGCGGGAGGTAAAACAATACTACAAAATCTAAGTAATCTACTACAAAACAATTAAAAAAGAACTCTGTATTTTCAAGACAACATAAACCTCCCATGAGCACTTTAAACAGTTGTTGACATGAAAATAAAATTATAGATAAAATTATGATAAACTGAGTTCTATTTTCTTAAACAGTATTGGCATACATATTTCATTCATATTTATTTAGCTTCTTCGGGAAAAAGCATTTATTTTTGCAATATCACTGAAAAAAAAAACCCAGCTAAATATTTATAGTAAATTCTCTGATTTTAAAGGCAATGGTTGGAATGCTTTTCAAACAAATAATTGTCAATTTTGATTGTTTACCTTTAAGTCTAATGACACATTGAATTATGCTAGGGTGTGTCATGTACCAGAATGCTGGGATGCTTAACAGGTCAAGAGTGTTTAAGGTGTAACAGGAGTCGTTCCAGTCACTGTTTTAAAACTGTGTAATATGTTTAATGTATCATTTGGCAGCCCTGTCTGTGATATATCTGGCAATATAAGATAGATACCGAAATGTGATAAAATACTTGTAATATACTTTATGCCATTGCTATATTTGCAGGTAGTCTAAACAACAGCAATGGGCTTAGATAAGAAACCTGTAATCTAAATTGAAGCTTTATCTCAATAAACAATAAAACTGTTTCCTGTTTCATTTTGAAAGAAAAATATTGCCACCGGAAAAAAGATAATCTTTAAAGATATGCAAATATCATTTTTCCGAAGATATTAAAGGCTGTACTGATTTATAAAAGATGACTGATTTATACAGGTCTATAATTCTTTAAATAAAAGTTGAGTAATCATCATAGTTTTGTGTATATTAAGTACCTTTTCAGTCTGAAATAGCCTTTAGTCCTACCTTAGAATCTATGTGTAAAATTCTTGGTTAAGAGTTCATTTTAATAGATGTAGACCAGAATCAGCAGTAATGTTTCAGTCTGTACCGGAGCAGTTTAGAGCAACCATGGCCCAGTGGTAGTGCGTTTTCCTCAGGATTAACGAATCCTGGGTTGGGGCATGTAGTGGAAGTGTCCTTTGGGCAAGACAGAAATTCTATTGTTTGAGGTTGATTCTATCTGGAGTGAGTTTCTAAAACAATGAATGTAAGTTGTATTAAAAAAGGGGAAAAAATAGAAGCTGTTATGTGCTGCAGTGTAATTTGCATACGATTTTATTGTCTGCTTCTGGGTACTGTAAATATACCTATGTAGCAAGTGTTTGAAATGTTCTTTTTAGAACATTTGCAGCATAGCAAGTTTATTAACTTCTCTGATGGAATTGCTTCTAGATTGATCACCATTAAAATACTGTCAAGTGATGTGGCTAGAGGCAGTGCAGTTTCCTGAATAAATGTCAAATAAATCTTAATGATAAAATTCTTAGAGGAGAGATTAGCCTTTCTTCAAAAGTGCGAAATGTGCATGTTCTGAGATGTATGATAGTGAAAATATGGGAGCTTGAAATATGGGTGCAGTGAATTATGGGTGCAGTGAATTATGGGTGCATATTCTGTGAATATGTCCTGCAGGGCAGTATTGCCATTATTTCCCCCATATCCAGAATCATTCTTTCTAATGAGCAAATAAATCATGGGATATTGCAAGAGGTGGAATTAAATTGCTGGAAAACTCCAGGAGTTTATATGAGCTTAGTTCTACTGATACTGATTTAAATTCAGTCTGGAGAAAGACACCAGGGTGGCGTGGTGGTCAAGTGGTTAACGCTCTGGACAACCAATCTGGAGGTCCCCGGTTGAATGCTGGCCAGGGCACTGGAAATTTCAGAAACGCTTTTCAGTGTTTCCCACCCATCTAGAGATGAAACCCAGAAGTAGTGTCATGTGTTTCGGTGCTTTACACCGGCAACGTAAAAGAACCAAGGGGTCTATTTATGAAAGAGCTAAGGTCTGGTACCTGGCTTCCCTTGTAACTGGATCTGTCTCTCTTCAGCCTGCGCCTGTCGGGTCCGTCTTGGCAAGTTCACCCAGGGAGAAATCCCAGTGGCAGCAGGGACTATAAACAACCATAAAGAAAACAAAGAGAATGACAGACTTTATTCTATGACAGACAGAACTTTAAACATAACTTTAATATACAACTGGTAGAGAATAATTGCTAACATCTTGAAATAGTTTGCAGAGCAATAATCATTGTATTATGAGTAATTATAAATGCATGCTGTGCATAGATTTGATGAGACCAAAAAATCAGCGATATTTAGAAACACATTTCCTTAACTTTTAATTAGGATACAAAAAACATTGAGCACTACTTTTTCTGTAGACATAGAGCAGAAAAATGGTAATGACTCTGGCATTGGCAAAATATGACAGTAGAAGTTTGAAAAGGCCAGGAACCAAGCTGTGAGAATGTTCAGAAAACTCTCTGATAGACTTGTGCTGGATTTTTTCTATCTTATAGACAGGATAACTTTGGCAGCAAGAGACGGTCTAGTAGTCTACATCTATCTGTCTGTAACTATCTACTTGTTCAGCCCCATGGTGTGGAGATTGAATGTATAAATCAGTGGGTTTGACACCTTTATGATTGGAATAAAATAATAGAATTCATCCAAGAAATTGTTTACGAGGAAACCATATGTTTCTAAGGTAGTTTTATTACCACCAGGGTCCAAGCTGTCTCTGAATCCAATTTCTGTTTCAATAAATAAGGCTTTAAGAATAGGTACATTTTTAATGAGAGTCCAGAATGGTGCATTGCCCTTTCAGAAAAAGTTAACAGAATTTGAGTGAAACAAAAAACTTTGGCTTCAGAGCCCCTGTGGATGTTTTGAACTCTTTGAGTTGAGCTTTAGGATACATCATGCAGTTCTTCAAGCCGTATGGGTGTTGAGAATGCTACAAGCAATGCTGGAATCTTCCTTCTGTGGTTGTGTATAATACACTAGTACCTCCAGCCTTCTATAGGTTTCTTACAATAATTATTAATTGTTAAAAGAGTTGAAGCCTTGAGGCTTATATTACAGAACGGTAGATAGAAGCTTTAGAACTGCAGGCAGTGGGTGTCTGGGCCACCTTTGGCAAGATCATTTGATGCAATTCTGTAAGATCAAAATTCTACTTAAAAGTTTAATGGTTCAGATGATAATTTTGTTAAGATGTTTCCTGATGTTAAAAGTGCTGAGGCTTTTAAAGAAGCACCTGTTGTCATGATAGAGATCTTGTAATGAAAACAGTTAGCTACATGAACCATCAGCATCTGCTCGGCATCTTGACACCTGCCATTACTAGAAAACAGATATCAAACACTGAGTATTAGATTCCACAACAATGATTGAATGTCTGGAAAAAAACATAAGGTGTGAGGAGAGAAGGGGTTTTGGAATTGAAGAATTCGGTCAGACAGTCTGTATATAGAGATGGTATACACACTTCGAGATACAGGTTGTGCTTACTTGTAGTATGCGTTACGGCCGAAGCTGTGATTTCTGTGCTTGATACATAAACAGGCCACTGTTTATTGCTTTGTTAATGATGAAAACAAAGTGCAGCAATATTGCATCCCCTCCAGACTCCCTTAAGTGATTGTTTCCAAAACCAAAGACCTGTATAGCGGGATGACAGGTGAAGCAGTATAAGCAAAGAATTGAGGGCCTCTTATACCATAAAATAAAACCTTAAAAGATGTATATCTAATAAAACAGCTCTTTTGGTGGCTTACCTAACCATACAATGCTCAGCATGAGCTTATATGTGATCAGTGTTACCTCTGTTAATATATTTCAGTATTTCATCTGGCCTTCTGTCTTCTACAAGTAGAGAATATTCAAACTTGGCTAGAATGTATCCAATTTTTTTTACCAAACTTTTATTAAAGCCCTCTAGCTAAAGGATTTTAAGCGGAATCGGGATTAACATAATCATTGTGCATTAAAAAATACTGTTGCTTTAACTGGGAAGACTAAGAAACCCATGCAAGAACTAATTCCTGTCTTAATTGTTGTGGCATCATACCATAAAACAAACAGTCCTTCTGCTTCTTCTTGTCCAAATGCCCTTGGACTTCAAGCACAACTATCAGCAGCTCAACTTACAACTAACAATATTAGGGACAGAATCTTAAATCATTCATGTTTTAACTGATACATGATTTCATTATTTTGATTTTATATTTACAGAGAGAGCTGTACAGCAGTGAAGGATCTGTTGTGTTATGTACAATGGCCTGTGATACAGAACAGTAATGTGCATGTGAAACTGCCGTTATGTGATAACACGTTACCCTCCAAATGGGACATACAGGAAGAAGGACAGCTGTGTACAGATGCCAACCTCTTTGACAAGGACCAAAGTGAAGTCACTGGTAAGTCCTAACCTAACTTGTAACCTTCCATAGATTGAGGTTCATGGGTACGAGCCCTTCTACCTACTATGTCACAGATTGAGGGTCGTTGGTTTAAGCCCCGCTACCGACCATGTCTCTTTATTTGAGAAAGTTGGCTGTTTCTTATGATGGATAGGGATCTTGAACTGGTTCTTCTAAGGAACGATGGTTGAGATTGAGATTGAAAGTGCCAGCCTGTAAAAATGATGGAAATATGATTGAAAAGAGTTTTAATCTTGTACAACAATCGCTCACCTCAGTAATCCTACATTCAGTGACAGCAGGTGATATTGTCAGAATTCTTTATCTTTTGCTGAGATGAAGAATTTAAATTTCCACTTGTTACTTGTATTGTAGACTTACAAAAGTCTGTTGAGATTGAGAGGTCTTTTTTCTCTTGAAGTGCCTTTTCTCTTAGAAAAATATCTCTATCAAAAATATGTCTTAATCAAAGTTCATCTCTAGAGTGGAAGGAAGAAGAAATTTAGAAGATGTCTAGAAAACACATGACTTTAACTACTGAGGCCAATCTGTGCTACAGAACCAGTAAATCTTGCAAACTTAACGGTGAAAGAAATGCAAAATTCAAATCTTATGATTGCATAGTGAGAAATTAAATTTTTTGCATAAATATTCTGTTATGAAAAAGATATAAACTGGTTCTTTTCACCATATTTTACATATTCTGATACTGTTTGAAATGATTTTTTTTCAATAACAATAAGGGCAAATCTACTCTGTTTCAAAAGACAATAAAAAGGCAGAGCACCAAATATGTTTGTGCAAGAAAAATAACGCAGCAAATTTTATTCAAGAACCATACATTTATTGTGGTGATACGATTTTTTCCCCCATGTTTCACAACCACAAAAGTCTTTATAATTTATGAGTAACTAATTCATCTTAAATGAGAAATTATTTAATATGTAGTATAATTATTATAGAGGCAGTGGTTTTGCAACCTGCACATAACTTTTGATGTATCACAAAACATTTTCTTTTGATGTCCATATAGATGTAATCTTTCATGTTAAACTAAAAAACTTTTTGTCAGTTTTCTATCATTTGAAACAGTCATGTTTTTAATTAATCTATTATGCTCTGTTTCAAAAAAAAAAAAAATATTTGCCAGGCATGTTTTTAATTTTATGGTCTGTTTCTTAAAGTATACTGTAAATAACATCTGTTTCGTAAAGTTGTTTTTTTTTGTTGAGAAAATGCATATTTATGTTAATTTGAAATAAAATCTTGAATTTTAGAAATAAATGCCATCTAGTATCTAATAAAATAAAAAAAATATTTAAGAGATGAAAATTTTAATTGAAACAAGATTTGAAATTTCCTGCGTAGTAAAAGGTCTTTGTTGAAAAAAAAAAGTTTTTGTTTTTTTAATTCTGCAGAGGCAGCAGAAGCATTGTACTGCAAAATTCTTGATTACATGGTAAATCTTTAAATGCAGTCAAAATAAAAAATTCTTAAATGAAATGATATGTATTTTCATGAATCAGTCAGATTTGCTGTGCAGGTGAGAAATTGAGAATCATGTACAAGGAGAGAATAACAGTGACACTTCCTGGTTTTTAAGTGATAGAAAAAGTTATAAAATGTATTGTTTTTGGCATGATAAAGTAGTAGTTGAAAATAACCATGTGACTACTGTTTCCTTTTCAGCTCACTGTTACACTGATAAGGGACGCTGGTATAATGGTACAGTGAACATGACCGGTTCTGGTAAACCATGTCAGCACTGGTCCCGAAATCATCCCCAGAAACATAAAAGGCCACCAGATGTGTATGAGGAGCTCAGTGAATCAGAGAATTACTGCCGGAACCCAGGGGGAGAGGAGGCGTCACCATGGTGCTATATTGATTCTAACGTTCCAGGAGAACGCTGGGAGCTGTGTGACATACCAGCTTGTGGTAAGTATCTGAGAAAACATCAATCTGTAATTAAGTATTATAAAAAATCATTGCAGAAAATTCAAATTCTGTTCGGTTCTAGCACAGGAAGTATAGTGTCTGAGCCATTAACCTCATTGAAAAGTTTCCTAGTAACGCTTATAAAGTATTTAACTTCTTGAGTATCATATAATTTTTTTTATTAAATTCCATTTAAAATCCACATCAGCACAAATGAAATACGCCTGAGGAGAGGTACAAATTTCTTCGTGCTTCCACTCCCACCACTTCACTCTACTCAAATATTTCTTGTTTTACTCTAGGAGGTTATTAGGTAATCATCAATTTACGGGTGTTTTATTGTATAATAACTCATAGTAAGTATTTAAGTCTTCTTTTCCTTGTTCATGGTAAGTATTATGGACAAGTGGTCGCTTTGTTGTTGCAATTAACAGAGAATCAGTCAATCTTGAAGGACTCAAAATTGGGTATGTTGTCATGCCATGCCAAGGTATAAATGATATGTCCCAGAAGCCAAACAAATCAAATACAAGAACCAGGTGTGCAGTTAAACCACAGGCACAAAAATAAGCAAACATTTGGTAAAACAGTTGAGCACAAAACAGTATAGCACAAGTACCTGTAAACAGATACTGTCAAACCTGTATGAGAGTCCATCCCCAAGTAAAGACCGACCTGCTATAAAGATAAGTTAGAAGGAGACAGTGCACTAGTCATCTTTAGTAGATTGAAGACAAGGATACCCTCTTTGTGTTACTGTATCATGATACTGCTAAAGCTGTGCACTTCAGAACACAGCTTTTACCTGCTTTACTGTAAATACCTTTGAATTTGCAAGGCAAAATGTTATCTCTGGTTCAGTTAACGACACCATGTTTTCGCTAACACTCAGTCCGGCTGGTTCACTCTATTAATTGTTATTAATACTATCAATAATTTCCAGAGAACTATGAATTTGTGAAATGATGAATTTTCAAATGCTTGCATGAAAAAAAATGAAAATAAAGCTCTCATCAATATTTCGTGATTTATAGTAGATGTAGTGATGCCGTTTTAAAGTGTTCTTTGCAAGGTGGACAAGATTTTTGCTAGGTTAACGTAATAAAGGCTAAACTAAAATTACGTTTGAAATTACTTGTCTTTTGTACATATTTAATGTATTAAGTTTGTTTTTTTGCAGGTTCGGAGATAGAACCCCAGGAAGAAGTAGGATCTATGTCGTGGTCAACCATTCTTATCATTACCATAGTTGGCTCTGTCGGTGTGTTTGTTATAGGCCTGGCTGCCATATTGTGTTACCATTTTGTGGTCAACAAACGGAAAGCTGTCCGCTACAAGAATACACCACAGGACGATATGGAGATAGACATTCAGAAGCTACCGGCGAACATGTCGTATCACGTTATGGAAGAGCCAATCAGATTGAATCCGAAACTACAAGCTTTTGAATATCCGAGAAATGACATCATCTACATTAAGGATATAGGTCAGGGTGCTTTTGGACGTGTATTTAAAGCAAAAGCACCAAATTTAGTAAAACACGAAGATGACATTTTTGTTGCTGTCAAAATGCTTAAAGACGATGCATCTGGCGATCTTCAATCAGACTTTGAACGCGAGGCATCGTTGATGGCAGAGTTTGACCATCCAAATATAGTGAAATTTTTAGGGGTATGTGCAATTGGAAAACCTATGTGTTTATTATTTGAATTCATGACTAAAGGAGATTTGAATGACTATTTGAGAATTTGTAGTCCTGAACTGTACATAAATATTAGAAAACAGCATATTATACAGCTAAATGAAGGTGAAACTTTATCATTAGATTTAATAGATCAGATTGATATTTCCCGACAAATTGCGGCGGGAATGGTGTATCTGTCTGAAAAGTGTTACGTCCATAGAGATTTAGCTACAAGAAATTGTCTAATCACCGATAATCTCACTGTTAAAATCTCTGACTTTGGTCTCGCAAGAAGTGTACATAGACTCGAATATTACAAAGGAAGTGATAATGATGCAATTCCAATTCGGTGGATGCCGTTGGAATCAATTCTCTACAATAAATTCTCTGTGGAGTCAGACGTATGGTCGTATGGTGTGATTCTGTGGGAAATATTTTCATTTGCTCTACAGCCGTATTACGGCATGACACACGAAGAAGTTGTAGAATATTTAAAAGACGGCAAAAACTTAGTGTGTCCGGAGAATACACCGTCACAGATTTATGATCTGATGCTGAAATGTTGGGGTAGGAAGCCGTCACATCGACCAAAGTTTCAAATGCTACACAATTCTGTTAGTACATTTTATGATGAATTGACAAGAAAGAGAACAAAGGATGTCACGGAGGTCTGAGATCATTTTCATGCAAATTTTGTTCATACAGTTGATTTCATTAACTTCCAGTGTGTTATTCTGAATCTGGGTTTCTTGTGCAGATGTACAATTGTTTTCTTCATATGACAGAGGATGTGTTCTTTAAAAAGGGATAGTACTTTTTTTTGAAAGATTAAAATTTCTTCGTTCCGGGCCAGTTTAGATCAAGATCAGCATGCACATCACCTGCTGTCTGATCTGAACCCATACTGATCTCTTATCCACCATATAACCCATGTGACATACAACATATGTGACATATAACCCATGTGGCATATAACATATGTGACATATAACCCATGTGGCATACAACATATGTGACATACAACCCAAGTGACATATAACCCAAGTTAAATACAACCCTTTTGACATAAGACTCATGTGACATATAACCCATATGACATAAAAGTCATGTACATACAACTAATGTGACATACAACCAATATAATATAAAACTCATGTGACGTACAAACCAAGTGACATATAATCCAAATGTCATACAACCCATGTGGCATTCAACCCAAGGGACATAACCCAAATGACATATAACCCAAGTGACATACAACCCCGTGGGTTTCAACCCAAGGGACATAACCCAAATGACATAACCCAAATGACATAAAACCCAAATGACATACAACCAAAGGGACATAAGCCAAATGACATATAACCCAAATGACATACAACCCATGTGGCATGCAACCAAAGTGACATACAACCAAAGTGACATACAACTCGTATAACATACATTCCAAGTGACATACAGCCCTTATAACATACAACCCAAGTGACATACAACCCGAGTGACAATATGGCTCTTGAAATTTAGTAGTATTTCCCCATTAGGATAATTGTTTCTCTTGATTTTACAAAAACTATAAACATGATAAAGTAGGTTTTCATATAGCTTGGTATCTTTGTTTTATTAACATTATGACAAGTTATAGGCATTTATTTTACCAAGTAATTTATTGTGGGTGTTTACAAACATTAGGGGCTAATTGATACTTAGCACCCCATTATTTAAACTTCCCTTCTGAAAAAATCCTAGCCTGGAACATTCTGCACCTGAAACCTTAGATAGAGAAGAAATCTGGGAAAATGTATGCAGTATCAAGAGTTTGTTGTTGCCTTGAGATTATGATTAAACATCTGAATAATTTGTTAGAAAACCCTGAAGTTCTTATCAGTAAATTTGTCAACTTTTAGTGCAAAATTTTGCATATTGCAGTGTGATAAGGGAGGCCGTTGTAATAAATAGAGCAGAGTCGACTGGCTTGAAGTATGTTTTTACGATTTTAAAAATGGCTCAAATTTCACTAAAATACAGATCCCACATTCATTGAAAATTCTCACAGTAAGATTTTTCTCAATTTGAATCGGGATTTTGTGTCCAAGGAACAAAATCTCTGCCAATTCATGAAATAAGTGTATCTGATGCAAAATTTTGCATTATAAAATGAATGCTACAGAATGTTGTAAATACATGTTGGTCTTCCAGTGCAAGAAATAATGATTGCTTTAAAGTTACAGTTTAACAGGTGGATAAAATTTGTTTACTTAAGTTAATGGTCTAAAGTTGTTGTAAATTCAGATGTTTACTCTTCCCATGCAGGCAGCAAGTGATTCATCGTTTGTGATTATTGCAGATCATGATCAGGTTTCCCATTCATGCAATCCAGTCATGATCTGCACTGATTTGCTATTCAGCCAGTAAATTTTCAAGGAGTATTTATGGTATTGTATAGAATATTGTTACCTCCCTTTTATCACCTCACACCATTTGCAAAAAAAAATCAAGGGAAACAAATCATACTGATTTTATATGGGTTCTGTTCAGTCATATTATTAGATTTTTTATTTTTTATTTTTGACTTAAACCTTTTAACCAGATACAATAGGCAGCCTTGTTATGAATCATAATGAATGGTTACTCAGTGTGTTGTTATAATTATGCTACACAGACTGGTTACCTGTCACAGTGCTAAACTGACACTTGAATTTTCAAAGTGAGGCTGCAGTCTGTACATGTTTGTGGCATTACACTATTATATGAGAAATCATGTTGGTATACAAATTACAGTATTGCTTAATACTTTCTATTGTCTATAAAATCAGACGAAAGCTGATGAAATATAAATATTTATTCAGAAATTTCAATGTTAAAACAGTGTTGTTGCCTACCACATACCATGCCATGTGACATCACGGCGATCTGTCCTAGAGATACCTACTTAAATAATTACACTTCAGTTTTGATCAGTGCAGCTTTTCTGTACATGCAGTGAAAAGTGACATTGACCCATTTGGTATATCCACTGGTCAGCACCATTTTTACTTAGGTTGATAATGCTTGATATTGACCTGGATGCAGGGGAAATGTAAGACTATAATATCTGTTAGTGATATCTCATTTTATCTTTTACTCATTATTACAGATCTGTTAGAAAGAATGCATTTATGAAATCATGACAGTTCAATGTATGACTTTGTCAAGTTTTGTTCAGGAACTATTAAAGCTCAAAGATTGTGATGTGTGCGTACCATTTTGTCTCACTTTGTGTTAACACGATGTTTATGACATTTTCTGTGTTACACGTCGTCATCTAAATGCTCACCTGTATATAGGTCTAACTACATTACTGTAGAAAGTGAAGCTGATGTATTTATTTATTGTTGTGTTGAAAATATGTCTTTGAATTTGTTTGTATTGTTAAAAGACTGCATGCGATGTGTTGAGTTTGTTTGCGATGTGTTGAAATTGTTTGTGCTGTTTTTAGAGTATATGATATGATAGTTCTTGCGAAGGCTATGGTTAAAGTTTTTGCTAGAAAAAGTACTTCAAAGACTACATTCTTAGCCATGCTGTCTGACATGCAAGGGGCAGTACATTGTGTTCATCGTTTCCAATTCTGCATCCATGAAGGTGTAAGTTCTTGATCAGTAAATTAAGAAAACATTGCTGGATTGCATTTAACTCATGAAAAGCTTTGATGGATTGCACTTTACTAATGACAGCCTGGCTGGATTGCATTTAGATACAGTCATGGCGCTTACAAGAAGCAGAGATGAAATCATTTCTACTGAAGAAATAGAGACGTGTTTTTACTAAATTGTTGTTAGAATCCTATTCCACACTATCTGCTTTTTGCAGGCATGACCAAACTATTACTTTGTTAGAAATATTTATTATCTTAGATTGTCACATTTTGGGACCATGTTAGAATACAAAATTTTATACGTCATATGAGCAAGAGATATGTGTAAGCATCATTACTCATTGGTGAAAAAAAATCTGAAAAGTTTTCCAGGCTAAATGGAGTTTATTTTTCTGAGAAAGACTATTTCATAAACAGATTATGATTTTTTTTTTGCATTTGATAGACATAAAATGTTTAGGTACTTAAATACAAATTTGTTAGATTATAATGTAAGTGCTTTCAGCAGTTATTGAAATGTTTTTTTAATGAAAAGGATGAGAGACCCCTAAAAAATTACCAAGTACGTGGAGATAAGGAAAACATGTTTGTCAGTTCTGCCGGTGATTCAGATGGTAAACTTACTCAGACAGTGAATCATGGTGGTCAGTGGTTCAAGCCCAGGTTGCCATGGTGGCTTTATGAGAGAAATTGTAAAAACCGACAACTTGAGGGTTGATCACAAATCTGCTGTAACTTATATGAAATAAAGAATGACTTGCTACAGTTTTGCAGTCAACCCTCAAATTTTAATTAATGTAAAGAAGTTTTAAGTTATAATACAATGCTGGAAAAAAAGGGTTGTTATTGGTTTTAATACCGTGGAACATTTCCTTGGCTAAGACATACTGGTTTTATGTGGCATGTGAAATAGTAAAGTACATAGTTGAATTATTGATATCATTTCTTATTAAAGGCCTTTAAGGCAGCAAGAGACTGAACAGTTTTTCTTCATTTTTGCTGATCTTGTTTCATAATTCTTAATATCATGAAAAGATGATAAATTTTTTTTCATCTAATTTCATGAACACAAAGCCTCTTTAATCCCAGGATGTCTGGAATTTTGATGATATAAACATGATTCAATAAACTTTTTTTTTCTACTGATAAAATCAACAGGAAGGGTAACATTTAAAAAATCGGTATGAAAGAAAAATATCATAATCTGTATAACTGTAACTCAGTATGGCGTCTTTTAATGAAAAAGATAAAAAATATCGATAAGATTAAATGATTTGGCTCGTTTTTTCATGTATAAGTCATTAGCTAATATACCCGTGCAAGAATGGTAAAGATTCCAGCGGTCCCAGTTCCCAAAACGTAGATATTAGGAAGATAAGGAAGTACCAAGCCTCGTAGGGAGTCCTAGATTAGATTACAGCTTCTGTGGCTGAGTATGTTAGAACTGTTTCTACGAAAACTCAAGAAAGCAGGAGGAAAAACGGGAAAAAGGGAAAATGATCAAGGTGGAAAATGTAAACTGTCAACTTTCAGAGGGCTTTATTTTGCCTATGAGGAGGGAATGAATTGTCTTGTATGATTCTACTTCATTCCTTTGATGTTTTTTTTAGGTGCTGTATTTTAAGTACCACGTAGGCCTACTTCACATGCACATAGTATTTGATGATATGAGAACAAAAAATTGGTATGAATGCACAAGACATTTTCAAATTTCTGTAAACGATCTGTAAATGATAGTATAAAAAGGAGTTTTCTATCACTATAAGATATCACTTCACATAAACACATAGAATGCCTTAATTCTTAATCAATTTCGCCCATCTACCAATATTTATAGGTATACATAATTTTTTTTTTGTCTTTTGCAGTAAGCTTCGTAATGACACCCTCGCTGATTTTCAGGTGTTGAGTAGAAAATTTAAATCCTTTGTAGCAGGTCGTTCAGCGTGCAGTCTCGTTACAGGTACGAGACTTTGTTATTCTAATGTCTTTACAATTTGTATTTTATCAAGTGGTGCTAAATGCAGGTACTTCTGATGATATTGAATGTTAGCAGGAAAAACTTTATTGATACTTCAAATCTGTTTGTTGCAATTAATCTAACATGGCTTCCCCGGGAATGATTAGTTTGTCGTCTGCAAACTACCGGTATCTAAAATTAATTTTTTATGTTGTTGAAAAGTTGTTCGCAAGAACTTTTGATATGAATTGTGTAAATAGCTAAGTAAATAAGTGCAAAAAAATGACAAAACTTTTTATTATCAACAAAGTTGTCGGAAGATTTCTCTTGGAGGTATAATGTAGAGTAAAATAGAATAAATCTTGCATAACTTTGGCAACACAAAACAAGAACGAAGCACATCTGCAGAATTAGAGCGGATTCATTAATGCCGTTTTCATGTGAAGCAAAGCTAAAGATCTCGTACCCAGAACCGTTGGAAAAAAATAAAATTGAGGACCCCTATGGCTTGTTAGCGATGAATTGATAAAGTCCGTAGACACACTTCTGAGATGTTGATACTTTATTTAAAAGATAAGGAAATATACATTTTATTTGCAGATGTTCGGTAAAGATTAGGTAAAAGAGGTTTTTTTCAGATAAGGCAAGAGTCTTTGAAAAGATGAAAGAGTATTCTGTTGAATAAATAGGTAGATACAGATGGATGTTGGTTGGAATTTATTGGGAGATGAACTGAAATATTTTGAAAGTAATTTGTCAATTTCATGTTTGTTTAAACTCATGCTATCACAGAATTTTGTACTTTTGTTTCAAACTGTTGATATAAACAAGAAAATTATCTAAGTGAGAAAATCGCAAAAAAAATCTACACACATATTATAGACGCCATTTTTTTGGTAGAGATTTCTACAGAAAAAAGAACATGCTAGGGTAAATTATTGTAAGGGCAAAGAAATATGTTAATATGCAGCATTTTTATGAGATACGATTTTGTCGTTTTAATTTGGTTTATTTATTGTAAGACATCAGGTTCTGTATTGTCTCTTAAATTTCACCCCATTTTAAACACACCATTTTTTTTTTTCATTTTATATTTCGGTTTCCGACATCTTGAACAATTTTCATGACTTTTACATAAAATTTTTACAACCACTGTTTCACATAAGTTATTGATTATTTTAGAAATTCTGGCCATATTTTATGCAGAAACAAATACAGACAGTTACGATATAACTCCATCTTGAATTACAGAGATTTGTTAATGAGAATTACTTGAAACTACTGGTTGGAATTAAAAATTCTAGTGAAGCACATGTAATTTGTTTGAAGTCTTTATGATTATTGTAAAGTTACTGCTAGTAATTCTGTTTGGGTTCAACATATCCCTGTCCTACAAATCCCAGAGCAGCTGGCACGACAATATCCTTTTTACCAGTCATTCCCTTCTCCCGTTTATGAATAGTACCCTCCTTAGTGACATAGGTAGGCTAACTGAAAAAGAAGAGAAAATTTAGGTCAAGGGTAGAATTACATTGTCTTTTATTTGGTTTATTTTTAAAACCAGTTCTGAATGGCTCTAAAGACCAATTTTAAACACACCATTCAAATTGCACTGGACTCTTTTTATGTGATTTTAACAACCACTGTTTTACATAAGTTATTGATATTTTGATGGCCATATTTATGCAGAAACAAATACAGACAGTTAGATAGACTGTAATGGGGAAGCGAGTTTGTCACAGTATTGTTTGAAGTCTTTATGATCATTGTAAAGTTCGCTGTCGCTTCCCCGCCCACCGCAAGCACTGGCACACCCTTAAGTTTCCCTCTCCCGATGAATAGTGCCCTCGTACATGGTACTAACTGAAAGAGAAAAATTTAGGTCATGGGTAGAATTACATCTTGGTTGATTTTTAAAATGAATGGAAAGAAAAAACAATACAAATTGCACTGGACTCTTTTCATGTGTTTTAAACCCATTTGTGCCTAGTGTACACTGTACAATTATAGACTAATTTTGAAGTCACTACATAGTTTTGCAGACCTGTTAAAAGTGATATTGACCGAGGGGGGGGGGGGGGGAAATATATTTTTTTACGGGGCCGCAAAACTATGAACTGCTTGAAACATTAGTCTAAAATTATTATATCATATACCTCATAAAGAGTAGTGAAATTCATGCAAAAATAAAACAGAAATGACGTCTTAACATCTGGGTCTGCACATCATTTTCCAGGTCTACACACACTTTTGCTGTCCCGGCATGTGAGTGCTATCGGCCAATCAAGATTATAATTTTATGACAGGTATACGATATTAAAATATATACAAATGTACCCTTAAAAGGACCTGGAAGCAGATGTCAAATTCAGTGTCGTCTGATCAGGATTTATAAGTTGTAAGCTTTTTCAATATAAAATTCTACTTAACACCCCTATTTGAAGAAAAAGACTGGCCCAAATTTGAAGTAAGAAGATCCTATTGTAAAAATATAGGTAGAAATGAGTTTACTAATTATCAAATTTAGGGGAAAATAGAAGAATAAAGAACTAGCAATAAATTTATAATGTGGTACTTTTTTATATATATGTGTTTATACTATTTGTTGCATGCCCTGTTCAGTCATTTTTAGAGTGCATTGATAAATTATATGTTTACATTAATATTCTAGTGCTATGTTTTTGTTGTATGAATGTTTAAATGTCTCAATATTTATTTGAATATATGGAAGAGTTGGTGTATGATACTTTGTATACACTGTACAGAAAACAAACTCTCAGAGTAAAAATATTTACAAAAAATGAATCTGAGTTTATCTTCCTTGTATATTTCCTGAGTGTAATGTGTGCTTTGAAGAAGGTTTCGATATCTGAAAGAATCTCAGCACCCACAGTTAGCCATCTTTCCACACCGCTTCCAGAGAGTTAACACATCTCTACAAAAATAGACGTTTTCTTTACCAAAAAAGTAGTTCCTTCATAGATTCCTTCCGAAAACAGCGAACTATCTACAACAAACATAAGTTCGTCTTCCCAATGGTGATTTATTTCAGAGAGGTTCAAATGTAGTTGTCTGGCAGGTTATTGGCAATCTTCCCAACTAAAACAGTGGTATAACATAATAACATGTGACCACGATTTATACTTTATAACTTTTCATTCTGTAAAATGTTTCCACAACTTTCCTTCTGATTGTATCATTCATACTGGTTAAATAAGAAAGCTATTCGGATGAAAACTAAAAGTATCACTGAATGTGATTAGAATACTCTCAAATAGGGTGCCTTGACGCATGGAATGGATTATCCCATTAAAATACCCAGTCTGCGTTTACATCAATATATAGTGGACATTTGTGTGATGTTAATTTGAAATCTGGAATGTGGTTCTGTTCTACAGAGTGGACACACAGTATAGTCACATGACCTTTGATCTCCAAATGTGACCTTGAATTAAACCAGGATGGCTGAAAAACACTATGTACATTACCTTAATATGATAAACATTTGACCCAAGTTTCATGAATATCCTTGCAAAAGTTTAAGAAAATAAAGTCTTCCTACCTTTGACTCCTAACTGTGACCATGACGTTCAGTTAAGTTGAAGTATGGATTCTTCTTGTCGTCTCAATATGCTGATTATTTCATCCAAGTTTCATGAAATTTCTTCAAGGAGATAAAGGCTCATGACCTTTGACTCGATTGCGACCTTGACCTTTTTCTCAACCATCCTGACCCAAGTTTCATCAAAAACCCTTCCGGGGCTTTGGAGATAATTATAGTGCCATGATTTGTATGATTTTGACCTAAAAAAATAGTGTTTGAACAAGAGTTTTTGTGATGAACATTTACCTAAGTTTCATGAAGATCCAGTAAATAAAGTTACAAAACCAATAAAGCTTACCTGAGACCTTGAACAGGGATGGAAAGTGAATTCTGCATGTCTTCTAGATAAGATGAACATGTGATCCAATTAGCATCCTGAAAATTCTTCAAAGGATTTAAGAGATATACAGTGGACACAAAAAACCAACAGAATGACAGGCATGTCAACTCCTATATACCCGCCTATAACTTTGTGGGAGTATATAATGAAATATATAACAACTCCAGTTTCTACACCAAAATGTAAGCCCCAACTTTGCCTATTTTTAGAGATTTTTAACTTTTCATTGCGAGATCTGCTGCCCACAATTTAAAGGGTATCGGACCCTAGCGCATCCTTCACAACCCTCGTGATCAGCCTGCAATCCTGTCATCACTTTGGTAATCTATCAACATACATCTACATGCTTGGAGAGAAAAGAATAATTTCTAAATTCTACCAAAGAGGCAAAACACACAAAAATCCTGAACAAAAACCTGGGCAAAACAGATATGTTCATTACATTAGTTGTCATGCTCTACACTCCTTGACAAAAAATCAGTGAGGTTTTTGTTGTTCTTGTTGAATGAATGTAACTCTTGATTGTTTCTGTCATACACATCCTTTCCTGCCAGCTGGAAATGAGCTTTTCCACTGCCACATTAGCTTTTCTGTAATAATTAACTCCTTATATTTTGCTATTTTTATTGCAAAATGAATTATAAACAATGACAGCATCTTAACTTTTCACCCATAATATTGCTTTCTGATGTTATAAATTAAGTGAATTAGACATTTACAGAAATATTCAAAGTCTGCCAATTTGCTCACTGAACATGCACCAAAGATCACTGAACAATCCACTCATATAAAGATTATAAGTTTTCACTGAGAAATCTACTCATAGCAAGATCAAATTCACTCAAAAATAAACTCATAGTAAAATGATCAGTATCCACAGAACTATCGAATTATATGAGGATCACTACCCAGAGAACCATTCCCCTATAACAAAATCAGTGTCCACAGTTAAATCCACTTAAAGCAGTATCAATGATCACTGAACAATCAACTAGAAGACAAAGTCAGTGTTAGAAACAATTCACAGGAGAAACAAGACAAATGCTTAACTGAAAATTTGAAAATGAAGTTATGTTCTATTGAAAACCAGTATTCACTAAAAAAACTCAAAGGGGACATGATAAGTGATCACTGTACACTTAATGCTCAGTTTACACAAAATTTTCGACAGGAGAGAACAATACCAGTGATCACTGAACAATCTATAGGAAACAAAGTTAGTGGTCAATGAACAATCCACAAGCAAACAATACCTATGATCACTGAACAATCTACTGGGAAGAAAGTCTAAGTGGTCAATGAACAAACCACATGAAAATAAGACCAGTGATCAATGAACAATCCACAAGCAAACAATACCAGTGATCATTGAACAATCTACTGGGAAGAAAGTTTAAGTGGTCAATGAACAATCCACAAGCAAATAATACCAGTGATCACTGAACAATCTACTGGGAAGAAAGTCTAAGTGATCACTGAACAAACTACATGAAAATAAGACCAGTGATCAATGAACAATCCACAAGCAAACAATACCAGTGATCATTGAACAATCTACTGGGAAGAAAGTTTAAGTGGTCAATGAACAATCCACAAGCAAATAATACCAGTGATCATTGAACAATCTACTTGGAAGAAAGTCTAAGTGATCACTGAACAATCCACAAAAAATCAATACCATTGATCACTGAACAATCTACTGGGAAGAAAGTCTAAGTGATCACTGAACAATCTCCTGGAAAGAAAGTCTAAGTGATCACTGAACAAACCACAGGAAAACAAGACCAGTGATCACTGAACAAACCACAGGAAAACAAAACCAGTGATCACTGAACAAACCACAGGAAAACAAGACCAGTGATCACTGAACAAACCACAGGAAAACAAGACCAGTGATCACTGAACAAACCACAGGAAAACAAGACCTATGTGAGGAGCAAGACCAGTGCAGTGAGTGAGTGCACATTTATCACTTCAACACTTGGCTGTCATAAACTATTGAACACATTTCACTAGAACAAGATAAATGGGTTCACTTCAAACACAGCTTCATTGATAGACTCAAATTTGACAGTCTTCTTAATTTTTTACATGCAAGCGCTCGGAAAAAAGGAGCATTATGCAAGAAATTTTCTTACGTCAAGTAAGATGATCATGATGATGCAGAAATAACGAGCATTCCTCTTCAGGCATTAAGTTCTTAGGTATGCTTTCTGTCTAACATTTTATAATGCAAAGACTGTAGATTTGATTCCTTAAGTTATAACTCTATTGGCATTGTTTTGTAGGAATTAGGATATAATTTTCTTGAAAGGTTCCCTAAAGCTTACAGGAATTGCCTCTCTGACATACAGTGAAACCTTTCCTATCAATCATGCAAATTAAACCAGGTTTTCGGTCATACATTTTATATTTATCAGGACCAAGGGATTTTGCACTTTTCTGTTAAAACTAAGTGTTGGGTGTGGCAGGTTTTACTGTAGCACACTGGCCTATAACATGATTAAATGTTGTTTTTTCAAATATTTACACATTATTATAAAGTTAGGCAAAAATGTTCTTCAGTCATGTTTTCTTGCGAAAATTAAAAAATAATATTTGACAGTTATGGCACTCGTCTCTTATTCTTTAATATTATTGGAAGTTTCAGTGCAGAACCAGTAGTAGGTGACAGAGAGAGTGATCTGCAGCATGAAATGAAGTTCTTTATTACAGTCAAACTGCTTTCTCTAAGATTTATTTCAACAAGGTTAATTGCTCTGCAAATGTTTTGAAAAAGGACATACAAGATCCACATGCACTGGAATGACGATAAAGATTTCCTGAACACACAAGAACAATGAACAATTTTGAAAACAACATTTCTTGACAACAAAAAGACTGCCAGACAGGTCTGGTAGACAGCTTGACCCTTTCACAGATCCTGTGACCCTGTACGGCTGCACTGACCCCTCATCAGCATGCATCATGATAAATGAGCAGTCTGTGATGAAGGATTGTTTACATGTGTCTAGTGTGAAAGAACTTGATTAACTCCAAATCACATTAGCATGAACTCTGTAAAAACAATGGGATTGTTTACCCTGTCAGGTAAGATAAATGGCTTCCCTTTTCTCACTTCCTGACTGACCACTACAGAACAGGTATGATAAATTGGTAAAAGATTCCATTTCATCCTCTAAAGACTAGCCACTAGTCTGATAAAAATTATGCTTTCTATCTTATTTTTTATTACATAGTAGACTGGCCATAGAACAAAATATTTAGATATTTATTAGTAAAAGAGCTATTTCAGGGCCTGGTGACCAGGCTACATCCTATAGTGAAGAATTGTAAAAGTGCTGAAACATTAGTATTACAGTTCATTTAAGATAATATGACAGTTATGCAGCAGAAGAGGCCAATTAATTCATTGGATAATAAATGTAAGGATTAAATATTTTCTTGCACGCATGATCTACCGTTTTATGCCATGGTTGTAAGCGTTTGTGTATGTGTATACATGTTTGGTCACTGTCATATTAGCCTTAATTAACTGTTGTTATAAGTCATATGTAGGTATAATCAACTTAGTAGACAAATTGCTTTAAAGCACTGTAGTTTACAGTCAGACCTGTGTTAAAGACCACCTTGCAATACCACCTTCCAAATAAAAAAACACCCTGTGAATAAAAACCAGCTGGGAGAAAACTTTGCACTTACAAGCTATTATGGAGCACCTGTGAATAAAGGCTGCCAAAACATCTTGGTTTAAACAATATTTTATTCAATACATTGCATATAATGTCATATTTATAATAGACATTTGGGAACCAGTAGAAAGCTACAAGCTTATTTAAAACTCTCTGCCTTATGCCAAAGCATCTTCCTGGCAGTGGTCTCTGTTCACAGGTTTTACTGTAAATCGATACAATAAAGGAAACATAGTTGGATCTGCTACATTCCCTTTTGGAAATCTCATAAGACAATCAGCAGCTACTCTTTGGATATGTAGAAACTAGTGTCTTTATAATTTCTTGCCAGTTTTAACATAAGTTTTAGTCAAATTCAAGTTCCATTACTCTTTTTGCTTCATCTATGAAAAACCTGATTTAAACAGTAAATGTATTGTAGCAATAACACTCCATTTTTATTAGTTACTCTTAACAGTCATCTAATGGTATGATAGAAACGTGCATGCTTAAATCATAATGATCACAATTTGAACAATACAGAAAGCAGATGGACTCTGATAAAATGAATTACACACAGGAGAACAAACCGCCCATTATAATTTCTATCATTTCTGACTAATTACCAGAATTAATAATTACCAGCTGGATCTCATCAAATCATTGATTTCTACTTCCAGTAGCAGACGCAAAAACGAGCTGTGATGTGTAAAAACTAACCTTCAGGGCTTTGCTTTGATTCCTGGGTTAAAATGCCTGTTTCAGCCTTAAGCCCTGCTACGGGCCAAGTCTATTTATATGAAATTGTCTGTTTCCTACATAGAACAGGGCCCTAGTACTAATCTGTTCTAGGAGCAATGGTTTTGAAAAACTACCAGTCAGTAAAATAAACTGAAATGTTTGAAATGGGCTTGAGAAATGATGAAACCTGAATGAGAGAATAAGAAATAATGTTGAACAAGACTGAACCTATTGTTCCAATACTTCTTACTTCTTTTCCTTACAAAATGTAAAAACTTGGCCTGCAATCACCAGTCTGCAATCTTACATCTGATATAAAAACATACCATGCTCCACAAGTTAGAACAACTGCTGCAGTCAAAACTTCAGGACATAGAATGTTTTGCCTTGTCACAACCACTAATCACTTTTAAAAAATATCTGAAACCCATCAGTCACCTGAAAACCTGATACATAAGCTAAATTATCTCACCAACAGACCAACTCTGAAAGTGGACTTGGCAATGCGATGGATAGGACATGTCCTTTCTTTTTCTCCATGAAAGCAGGGGACAATAAGTCTTGTGACAGATGGCATTGCTCACTGATCATCTGCACTGTTCACTATTCAATCAGCAACTTTTCACAACTTGGAACAAAAAGTGATTTTATCCAAACTGAAAGATGTACATGTACATCTTAAGAGTGTAAACACTATTAGGGTTAACAAACAAGAGGCCCGAAAGGTCCAGTATCAATCTACAGGACTGACTGGACTGTTCTGAGTATGTTCTGTGAAAATCTTTTGCAATGTTATCAAGTAAAAGCTTACAGAGGTCACTGTGACTTTGACCCCAAATACAGTAGGGATCCCCTACACAGTAAGACCAATCATCCTATTAATTTTGAAGACTGTTATTGATAATTTGATCTCAAAATGTTGAGCTGAAATGATTTTCAAAATTAGGGTCACTTTGACCTTTGAGTCACTAACCCCAAAAACAGTAGGTGATTGTCTACTCAGTAAGACCAATCATCCTATGAAGTTTGTAGACTACTAGGTAATGTAGAATTCAAGATATTAAGTGGAAAAGATTTTCAAAGTTTTGGTCAATGTGACCATGAGCTTTGACCCCACAAACAGTAGGGGAAGACCAATCATCCTTTGAAGTTTGAAGACTGGGTGATATAGATCTCAAGATATTGTGTGGAAAAGATTTTCAAAGCTTGGGTCACTGTGACTTTGAACTTCTGAGCAAGTTTGATCAAAGTTGAATGAAAACTGTGACATGCAGAGGGTACTTTAGGAAAATCATAAATGAGGTCACTGTGACCATGACCTTTGACTCTAATAACTATAAGACTTATCTACATGTTGCAGGCAATGCTCTGAGCAAGTTTGATGAAAGTTTCATGAAATTTAATATGTAGAGTATCATGAAGGAAAATCTAATACAGGTCCCTGTGACCTTGACCTTTGACCCACAGAACCCCCCAAAATACAATAAGTATCATCTACATGATGCAGGCAACCCTATTAGCAACTTTCATAAAAGACAAATGAAAATTGTGACCTGCAGAGGGCTATCAAGGAAAAATTTACGGGAGGATGGACGAGAAACAAACCACCATTACATAAACGGAAAAAAGGAAAAACTAAGATTTTTTTAAAAGCCTAATGAGGATCTGCAGCACCCAGCAATCTGCTCCTTGCTTTATCATGACAAGATAACAGACATGTGAGAATGAAAGAAATGTGAAATGCACTCACAACAAATACTCATCAAGATTAATTACTCTCTAAACAATCATTTTCTTTAGTCCCAAGAAAAACAGACTTCTGTACCTTCTGGAATGCATGTATTTCACAGTCTCTGGTCGGATCTAATTCATGTAAAGACTGGCCTAGATCTGATGGTAGACTAGGCTGATATATTCAAAAGACTTTGGAGAAAAGATGCCTCTTACTGAACCATACCCTGAATTTCTTCAAATGGACTTGTCCCTATTATAATTTAGACCTTACCATTAGTTGTTTGAAGGGGAGTTCAGGAAAAAACTGACTGATTAGGAAACAGTGTTTTTCATGATCAGACTACATTGATTTGCAGACTGATCATGATCTGCACTGGTCACAAAGGCACTTTTACTTGCTATGACCAGGGTAAGGGTTTAACAACTGTCACAGCACCACTGTAACCAAGTTAATATTTTCAAATCGCACAAACAGAAAAGGGGGTTATAATTGTAAGGCATATGAATGCGAGTGATATTTTTCATGCACTTACAGTAATATTGAAAGACAGTTACGTATATTTCACTTTAATCACATCTTCAAATGCGTAACTCCATTCAAATCAAATCATTCAACTCATACAAATTATTATGTCACTGTAGCCACATGTTTACATAATGCATTCCCATAGATAAGGAAGTACAGTTTCATGTCTAAAACATGCACCCTAAACTGGCATTCAGTCCTTACATTTTATTACCTCTTTTTTTAGCCCATTTATTTCTCACAAAATTCACCCCCTTTGTTACCAAAAATGTAGATGACTGTACCCTGCTAGACAAAAGGGCTGAAAATATTCTCCTTGATAGTTATAAAGAAATCTATTCTTATAATCTAAAGTCTTTAGGCTGGTGGCCAGGCTACATGCACCCATTTGAGTTTCATCAGAGTAAAACTCTAAAATATGTTATTGTCGTTAAGTTGTAAACATGGGCAAGAAGAGTTGAAACAAGAGGGCTGAGATTGCCCTATATCGCTCACTTGGGACTTATGACAATATGTAACTCCCTGACCTAGTTTTTGACCCTAGATGACACATGTTCGAACTCGAGCTTAAGGCAATTATTCTGACCAAGTTCCTAAATGTCCAATAAAAAATGCAACCTCTATAGCATACACAAAGTTTTTCTATAATTTGACCCCATGACCTAGTTTTTGACCCTAGATGACCCATGTTCCAAATCCACCTAGATTTTATCAAGGCAATCATACAGACCAAGTTTTATGAAGATCCAATGAAAAATGCAACCCCTTCAGCATACAATGGTTTTCTATGATCTGACCCTGTGACCTAGTTTTTGACCTCAGATGACCCATATTGAATATCGATCTAGATTTTATCAAGGTTGTCATCCTGGCCAAGTCTCATGAAAATCAAGTGAAAAATGCAGCCTCTATTGCATAAACAAGGTTAAGTGTGGACAGACGACAGACAACGGACACCAGGCAATCACAGTATCTCACCTTAGCACTTTGTGCTCAGCTGAGCTAAAAAATAGCGCAAGGCTATTAATCCACACCCAGTCTGACTTCTGCCATTTGATTGGTAAGAGTTGGGAGTAAGGTCATTTTTAACCAATCAGAAAGCCAGAGAATGAGTCTGGTTTACAAACATACTGTGAGATTGAAAAGTGTGATAGGAAGAAGCACAAAGTGTGTTCAGATGAACAAGTGCATCATAAAAAACTTTAAGAGTTATAAAAACTTAATGATGGGTAATCTATACACTAGCATCACTCACCCAAAGGCATGTCATAAAAATTGTCTTTTTTCAGCTGCACAATCTAGATAATATCTAGAAGATGTGTATTTAAAACATTTAGCTATCAGCAAAATGAGTTTCATTTTCTGCATTAGAATTTATGACAAAGATTGCAAATTGTAATTCGATTATTTTTTTCTAATTATCTAAAACTATCAGAACATCAAACAGATCATCTGGGAGGTCTCTATTGGAACGGCATAACAAATTCTAAACAAACTTTGCACTTAGATTTTCATTTTTTTTTGTGTACTGACAAAGAAATGCTGATAACTGAAATGTGTGTCAAGTTTCAGTTCAGATTGTCAGGTTTAAGAGCCAGGGTGCCATAATTTTACTTCAACTTGCACTGTTAAAAACATGTCTTATGGAGATTGGAATGACAACTGCATTACTGAAAAGTATAATAGCTTTCTATTTGTTTTATATGTTTGTATGTTGGGTAAGACAAGAACACTTTTAAATGAAATTTTAAAGTTTTATTAATGAAAATAAAGTATTTTAATTACACAGCTTAATTAGAAATAACTTCAAATCTGAATTAATGTTACACTATCATTTTCAATTCTTAAAACGCTGTAGTCATTCTCTTGTGAATTTGTGAGAGAAGTAAAATAAAAGCTGTATCTTGTAACTCAAATCATATAATACATATAATACAAGTTTATTAAGTAACAAGATACATGCACATGTCTATAAAAACAAAGCATGCCTGTATAACAAAACTGTATTTAATGATAAAACAAGATGACCATGATGGCCCTATATCGCTCACCTGAATACAAGTCCACTTGCCAGATGGGTGTGGTCGCTTTTGACCCAAGAGGCATGATTTGACCAAAGTAGGTGGAAGACCACAAGACAATGTTGCATACCAAATAGGTCGATTTCGACCCAAGAGGCATGATTTGACCAAAGTAGGTGGAAGACCACAAGACAATGTTACACACCAAATAGGTGTTCCTATATACATCTTTGTAAAATAATTGACCTACTGGGTGGGGCCAATATTGACCCTAGGGGTATAATTTGAACAAACTTTGAAGAAGTCTACTAGGCCATGCTACATGCTAAATATCTAAGCTCTAGGCCCTCAGGTTTCAGAGAAGAAGATTTTTAAAGTTTTTCCTGTATAAGCCTAGGTAAAACTAAGTGAGCCCCCGTGCGGGGTCAATTTTGAAATTGGGGTCATAATTTGAACAATCTTGGTAGAGGTCCACAAGACAATGCCACATGCTAAATATCTAAGCTCCAAGCCTTGTGATTTCAGAGAAAAAGATTTTTAAGTTTTTCCTATATAAGCCTATGTAAAACTAAGTGACCACCCGTGCGGGGTCAATTTTGACCCAGGGTCGTAATTTAAACAATCTTGGTAGAGGTCCACTAGACAATGCCACATGCTAAATATCTAAGCTCCAAGCCTTGTGATTTCAGAGAAAAAGATTTTTAAGTTTTTCCTATATAAGCCTATGTAAAACTAAGTGACCACCCGTGCGGGGTCAATTTTGAAATTGGGGTCATAATTTGAACAACCTTGGTAGAGGTCCACTAGACAATGCCACATGCTAAATATCTTAGCTCCAAGCCTTGTGATTTCAGAGAAAAAGATTTTTAAGTTTTTCCTATATAAGCCTATATAAAACTTAGTGACCACCCATGCGGGGTCAATTTTGACCCAGGGTCGTAATTTGAACAATCTTGGTAGAGGTCCACAAGACAATGCCACATGCTAAATATCTAAGCTCCAAGCCTTGTGATTTCAGAGAAAAAGATTTTTAAGTTTTTCCTATATAAGCCTATGTAAAACTAAGTGACCACCCGTGCGGGGTCAATTTTGAAATTGGGGTCATAATTTGAACAATCTTGGTAGAGGTCCACAAGACAATGCCACATGCTAAATATCTAAGCTCCAAGCCTTGTGATTTCAGAGAAAAAGATTTTTAAGTTTTTCCTATATAAGCCTATGTAAAACTAAGTGACCACCCGTGCGAGGCCAATTTTGACCCAGGGTCGTAATTTGAACAATCTTGGTAGAGGTCCACAAGACAATGCCACATGCTAAATATCTAAGCTCCAAGCCTTGTGATTTCAGAGAAAAAGATTTTTAAGTTTTTCCTATATAAGCCTATGTAAAACTAAGTGACCACCCGTGCGAGGTCAATTTTGAACCGGGGTCGTAATTTGAACAATCTTGGTAGAGGTCCACTAGACAATGCTACAGGTGAGCTAAAATCACCAAAAATGAAAGGAAAGCAAGAAAAAATATGACCTTTCACACTGTTAACTGAGTTGTCCCCAAGGATGTCACTACCAGATTGTTGACTGCTGTACTGTATGTGACAATTACATACAATCCTCAAAACAACTAGACCTATCACTAAATGTGATTAATACCCCTGAAAGACTGCTTTATAAACTGAGGAAGTTTGTAGAAACAGAATACCTTGCAAAAAAAACAAACAAAGTTAAATAGAGATATTGTTTCTTGGCAATAACTCTGTAATTTGTCAAGCTAGAGTTATGGTTCTTGTACACTGCGCTTCTTCTCATTGTTCTTGAACATTGTATAAAGTTATATTGAATTCCAACAAGTAGTTTTCGAATTATGCTCTGGACAAGGAAAAGTAACAAAGGGCGATAACTCTGTAACGTGTCAAGATATATGGTTCCAATGCACTGCACTTCTTCGCAATGTACTTGACAATTTTATGAAGTTGTATTGAATTCCAACCAGTAGCTTTCAAGTTATGCTCCAGACAAGGAAAAGTAACAAAGGGCAATAACTCTGTAATTAGTCAAGATAGAGTTATGATTCCTGTGCACTGCACTTCCTATCAATGTACTTGACCATTGTATGAAGTTGTATTGAATTCCAGCCAGAAGTTTTCAAGATATGCTCCGGACAAGGAAAAGTAACAAAGGGTAATAACTCTGTAATAACTCAAGATAGAGTTATGGTTCTTGTGCACTGCACTTCCTCTCAATGTATTTAACCATTGTATGAAGTTGTATTGAATTCCAACTAGTAGTTTTCAAGTTATGCTCCAGACAAGGAAAATGCAAACACCGCCCAACCAACAAACCACTGGGTGACTCCTATATACCAGGGTATAAAACAGTAAAACAGCGCGCTTGACTTTTTTAGTGCTTGCTAATACAACAAAACTTTGACAGTTAAGGGCACACAAGACTTTAACTAGGAATTTCTAAGTACAAATCAAGAAACATTTTCACAGAGTTATCTTCTCTTGCTTACAGATAGGTCCCATGATGGTACATAAGTACTCCCAACTTTCAAAGTAATATCTCAAATGGTTAAGTCAACAAGTGGACAAGAATGAAAATTTTAACTGAGTTTCTAAGTCAAAAAGGGCCATAATTCAAATAAAATCCTTGACAGAATTACCTTCTCCTGCCCATGTTTGGGGATCATGATGGTAAACAAGTATTTCAACTTTCAAATTAATATCTCAAACAGTTTAGTCAAAAAGTAGACTGGTACGAAAAACTAAACCAAGATTCTAGGTCAATAAAGGGCCTTAATTTTTAAATCAAATCCCTGACAAAGTTCCCTTCTCTTGCCTACAGATGGGGGTAATGATGTAAACAAGCATTCAAAGTTTCAAAGCAATATCTCAAAGGGTTTCGGCAATAAGTGGATTTTACCCATATTCAATGTATTTTCTAGAGTAAAAAGGGCATAATTCTGTCAAAAACATTGACGTTTTGGAATTATGTACTCTGGTCTGTTGATGTAGGCCATGATTGTAAACAAGTATGGTAAGTTTCAAAGCAATACCTCCAATGGATTTGAAATAAAGTGAGGTGGGTTACGAAAACCTTAACCAAGCTCAATACACTTTCTAAGTAAAAAAGGGCCATAATTCTGTCAAAAACCTTGACAGAGTTATGTACTCTTGTCTGTAGATGGAGGTTATGATGGTAAACAAGTATGGTAAGTTTCAAAGACATACCTCTAATAGTTTTGAAATAAAATGGGGTGGTACGAAAAACTTAACCAAGGTGTGACACCAACACGGACGCTGACACTGACAAGAGGACGGCTCCCCTTTTCTTTGAAAAGTCGAGCTAAAAACTATGGAATTGCATCAAATACATAGGCGAAAGCAACAATTCTACAGTAAGAGTATAGTTTACACTAGTCCAGGCTTTCAATAAGCAATTAATACGATTTATCATTCATGGAGCCTTGTATCCTATCTTGTGTTTCATGCAATCAAACTGACTTATCTTAATGTAAGAAATAAAACCCTCCCCATGACTGATATACACACAATTTAATGGGATCTGCAGATTTTTAATAAACTATTTCCTTACATCAGGAAACCATAGCAAGGTTGATAAGGGGGTTGTAACACGTGTTACCGAAATAAAACAAGAATTGCCTCATTGCAACCTTTTTAACATTCTGTCTTTATACTTCAGCGAAGATTCTTTTTAATAAATTGTTAAGAAAGGAGTAGTTTTTTAAATGTAGTACAGTAGTTACTAGAACTTGCCTCATCTTGCACTTGTTTAATGGAAAATTACCTATATATTCACAGTCCATTGATACATGTAACGCAAGATGTAAAGCTGAAAACCTGGGGTATTTCTGGCCACCTGCATTAGTGGTCCCAAAGGGTGTTGCTTAAGACAGGATTGACTGTATTTAGCTAAAAATACTTCTTCCCTCTTATGCAACACCAGTTAATCGCCAGTATTCAGTCATATAGACAGTATATAACATTATCTTCTTTCCTCCATAACTTGCATAAAATATGACCAACAATCCTTATACTGCAACACTCTTTAACAACAGTCTCTGTTAAAATGAAATAAAAATCTTATCTCTTTTTTCTTACAACTACCAATTGCTGTTTAAAGAAATCAACTAACAGAATCACTGGCATAAACTGGACTGACCAGATTTTTCAGTCCCATATTCAACTACTAGATGATACAAAAAGCATCTAACTCTTTTTTGACTTGAAAACCATCAGTAGTAGACATTATACATTTATTCTACTAACGTTTACTGCTCAGATCTGACATCTAAATTTTTCAAGATGTGAAATCTACAATATTTTCAAGCTGTATAGTCCTAAATGTTAAACATGGATCTTTCTTAATAGTATACTCAAGCTGTATGCATACAGTACATGAATTAATTAAAACATGAACTTTTTCTTCTACAAAAAGAGAAAACTATTTCTTCACTCTCTTACACTATATATGGGCTCATCACCAACAACTCTGCAAAGGAGATTGCTATTTCTTATCACAAGTTGTTTCCCCTGGTACACATTGCAAAAATCGTACAAACAGCAGTAACAAGGTGTTTTTATGTTTGATTGAATCAAGAATTTAGTTTTATTTAAAAGTTTTGCAAAAAGAAGAAATTGAGGTTTAAAAATAGTTAAAAGTACATATACCAACATTTTAAGTAATTTTTAATGTAGATGTGTTTCTTTCTGACTCATGTTAATAACATCAACATGTGGGAGCACTACATATGTTCATGAATGTATGAAGTCAATAAACTGATCTAGATATATTCTGGTGGGTATGTAGTAACATGGTTTTTCACCCACATTACAACACGTCTCATATAGGCAGTCCCATACTCTGAATGTTCAATGTATTTTCTTAAAATACACAGTTCCAGTGCAAGTAAACAAAATAATATTGACAATTTCATAGAACAATGTTCATTACACAGTGACATGATGCACAGTCATCCTTAAAGTTATCTGTGTATTTGAATGTTTGCACTGTAGGTTCATCTTTAATATGAGATTTTAGTGTCGACTATGATTTTCTTTTATCTAGGTAAGTCCTCTGGCACTCCAACGCCTTTCTATACAGAGACATATCTAGTCCATCAACACACCTGACAACACGTGCCTTCAGCACGATGTCCTCCTGCCTTCCTTGTTCTAGCTCTCCAATCATCTGAAACAGAGACCCATGCCTCGCCTCAAAAGGTTCAATCAGTGATGTGTCAATACATATCTCAGTTTTATTTTGAGGGTCTGTAAGTTTTGCCAAGCAAGCACTTACATCATGCCCTGTTAATCGACCAGTAACACAAACTGATTTCCCGTGTAAGATCATTTTATTGTGGCACTTACTGATCTCATCTATAAAAGTTGGTTTCCCGCTTTGAACACCTATATGATCCATTCTTGATCACAGTATGATTAAAAGTAGAATCAAAGTTTGATGAACACTCACAATTTAAAAGGCAGTACACTATCTTTTTTATGTGTGTGTGTTACCAAGGTACATAAGTGTTCAAAGATCTTCAACATGTGTCTCCTTCTCAGTGACTCTGATCCTGTATGAAAAAATATCACAACAGACTGTCAGAGGAAGCCTCAATATTAATGACAGAATTATACACTGTGATAGTTGATGTTTAAAGAAAAGATCAGACGAGTGAAGGAAGAATCTTGGCGAGCGTTTTCACAGTCTGTGCTGACGAGTCTTTCAAGGCCACTGACACTAGGATTGGTTTATGTAAGGAAGACAACTCCGTAATCAAATTCCTCGCTATCACATGGGTCAATGGCTGAAGTAAAGAATGTACACAAATGTAATGTAAACACCCACAATTCTGAAATGTATTTCAATAAATTTTATTCGCTAACTTAAAATAACAGTAACAACAGCTGTGCACTCTCTGTTAGACCCGATCAGTTTACTAAACAATTAAAATTTGTTGTCTGAAAATATGTCCTGGATAAAACACTTGATGTAGATATGTGTAACTTCATTTAGGATAGTCATATGTGTCTGTCAAGATACTGGATTATTTTTCCACAGAATTTTTCAATTTTAAGTTACAAATGTATTACTAAAAATACATCAGCTTTACTTTAGGTAACATTTTTGTCATATGAGAGCAGAGATGCTAACCACATCTTTTTCTCCTCATACTCATTAGGACATCTGATTCTGCTCTGTTATAATATGATCATACTCATCTGTCTAATTACACAATTTAAATGAATCAATAGGAAGCAACTTATAGTTTGTTTTCCTTTATCTATTCAGAAGATAACCTCATAAGCACACCTCAACCATACATTGCAGCAACAGCGACGGACTTTTATACATGAGAACATCGTTACCTTATTTTCCCCATTTGGAGATATGCATGTACATGCACAGAACATATGCTCTCAAAGCTAGTGTTCCATGAGAAGTTGAGAACATCTGTGCATGTACTAGTATTGTACATAAGAGCACATGTATTATACCTCAGACCAGCTTACCTCATCTTTCCCCATGAGAACATCTGTACTGTACATAGAAGTATTCGTACTAGCCTCATCAGCTATCCTGTCTTTTGTTATTTTCACCTTCAAAATAAAATCAATAGAATAATCATATGTGACAAATATGTTATCCAACTGGTGTCTCATTTTCAGGATCAAGACTTCTGATAAGCTTTTATTCAGCAAATATATACATTTTCAAAATCAAACACTGACTGAATTACATTACAGTCCAACATCCCTATACGTAACCACCCTAGAGCAACATGCAACAACCTTACTAAAAGGACACACATTTTGACAATTCTCTTTCCCGTTGTCAATTATATATAAAGTAATTGACAACTCCATAACAATACCTCTCTACAACAAACACATTTCTGTGTTCCCATGGCTGTTTGCTCTGATGAGGTTGCACCATATTTCACTTTAAAATGTTCTAAATTTAAGAATTCATAAAGGAAAAGTCAGTGTATAATATTGGACAACAGGCAAAGTTTGATTAAATAGGTGCCCAGCAGCAACCATCCATTGAGGCACAGTGTATATACAAAACATGCTGAATGAATTATGCTCATATCATACCACTGTTCCTATTTTGTTGTACTGTGTAATAATAAAGAATACACGATCCTTGAACTGGGTACAAATCAGCTCTGTTCTGTGACTGTTTAATTCTATTGCTATCTGTAAATATAAATAATAAAATATAAATCTGATCATTCAGGTACCGATACTGTTGATACTGTGGCTACTAGTACAGTCTACAGTTGGAATATTCATTCTCAAACACATTACTTCTTTTATTTCATAAGTCTTACATCACACAATTATTGACTAATACTGAGGTTAATAAGTAGTTTTGCGGACCTGTTAAAAAGTGATGTTGACCAAGGACAAAGTCTACAAGTCATTTTTCAGCTTTCCTGGCCAATCAATAGGTTTACGATATAATGCAATCATGAACCTGAAAAAGTACTGTATACGTATAAGTAAATAGAAATATCAGAGCATGTGTTTGTCGACACCCGTCACCTAATGACGCCAATTTGAACTTATCAAGGTGTTGTTTTCAGAGTGTTTGTTCACCACCATTCTGAGCTTTAATCATGTATGTATGTATTTCAGAGTTTTATTGTTGGTACCGGATAATCCATATGACCAATGCCCCCATAGTTATTTTAGGTTTTGGGTGATAGTGTAAGATACAGAATGCATCCTGTTCCAGAGACTTACCCTGGTTCTTTGTGTAAAGCAGTTTAAGGTCTAATCTGAAAGAGCATTAGTTATGTTAGAGGAGTGGGGGATTGAAACTGTGATCCCTGAATTACAAGTCCAGCACGTTGACCACTGATCCGGTCCTGCTTTAATCATGACAACCCTAGGATTCCTCCGCTGAGACTGCCAGGACCCCAGTGAACTTTAAAGTAGCTTTTATATGGGAATAGTTCTTTTGAAGTAATTGCTGGATGATAGAACACAAAAGAAAAGGGGAGAACAATATCTGGATATAAGGTACAACTGAAATACTTGGTATTGGAAAAAACTTGACACTTTTGGTCAGTAACTACTAAACGTGCCTTGAAAATGGGGTGGTGTCATTCAGCTACATTTAGTATTACATAACATGTATAAATCTACCTAACTATCAATACTGCCTAAACTCCCCTTTCAGGTATTAGTGGCAGGTCAAATAAACTTGATTTAAAAGGAGGCTTCACAGTACAAAAGTGATACAGAATAAAAGTATGTCCTGAAGGGTAATTGTCAAGTTGAAAATATTTATTGGTTAAAAGCTGGTAAAAATATCTGGTCTGTCAACTCAAGGGTGTTGGTAGACCTAGGAGGGGTTAAGACTATGGGTGGCACCGTAGTAAAGTGGTTAGCGCTGTGGACTACCAATCCAGAGGTCCCTGGTTTAAATCCTTGCCGGGATACTATAAAATTCAGAAACGCTGTATAGGTGCTATAAATAGAACTCGAGCACACGTAAGAACCAAGGGGTATATTAAAAAAAAAAGCTATGGTCTAAGTAATCAGATTCCAAGTATCCGACTCATTCTCTTCAACCTGCACCTGCCAGAAGTCTTGGAAACTTCACCTGGGGCAAAATACCATGGTTGACAATCAATAAAGTAAGAGTGTAGAGTATTCTTAAACATGTCACGGTCCGTTACTGAAGCATTATTTACAGGTAGGCTGTTCCAAATTACTTTAGAGTGGGAAAAAGAATACATGCAGTAACTGCCAGCAGTGTGAATTTTCCGAAATGGCATACATGTCGGATTATCTCGTGACGAGACGAGACAGCATGGTCGCGAAAACTAGATAAACTCAGATTTTCTTCTACATTATTAATTTTTCAGCATTGGATGTGTCTTCTTGTGAATAACATCGATTTAATTAAATAGAATTTAGTGTAAATTAATTGTCACCTGCTTAGTTTTCACGGGGAATGATTCAGACGACTGAAAAATTCCCGCGATCGTGGAAGCCGCCATAGGTACACTTGTTTATCAAGAATTGCATTTGACCAAGTTCGGTAACCTAGATACCCAAAAAAAGTTCAAAAAAAAAATGATACCCAACAGGGATGGCAAGAAGTGACCCACCCCCACACAATTGACACACAATATCACTCCAAGTCAACATTCTGGCCCATCTTCACAATGATCTGGTAGAAAATGTGACTTCAAAAGAGTTAACAATATGTTAAGGACTATGCTTTGACCCGGTGACCTAGTTTTAGACCCAAACTGACCCAGTGTCAAACTTGACCTAGTAGACAAAAGATATTCTTTCTAACTTCCATGAAGGTACTGGGTGAAGGAAGTGTTGACTTTTTTTTTTTTTTTTTTTAAAAAAAAAAAAAACAAAAAAGGGTTGTGTTTTTTTTTTTTGTTATGGAGGTACTGGTGACGAGGAACCGAGATCATCTACGATCAGAAGATTTTTTTTTTCAATTTTGGAAAGAGACAGAAGTCACATGGTAACGGGTCTGGTGAACAAGGAGGATGTGGTAGCACAGTAATTTTCTTCGGCTTCAAAAAAGCCGTAGTATTTTTCATCTTTTTAAATGCCACATCATAGTAGTACAGTCCAGTTTTATTTATGTCCAATTCTACTGACACCTGTATTGCTATGCCTTCAGCTTTCGCCAGTGAAGAATAAGGCATACAAAACCTTCTTTGAACTTAAAGTGCGTTTGGCAATTATTGGCCCTTTGCTATGTTCAGCGGCCAATATTTTGTTCAAAACGTTTCGCACGGGTTCAAAATAGAGAACCAATAATTCATCACAAGTGTCAACATGTGCAAGTTGCTTTTCGTCATATTTTTGGAGCATCTTCAGCGTGTTTTTGGCGGTTTCAACACGCACCAGTTTTTGGTCGTCAGCAAAAAGGTTGGACACCCACCTTGCAGAATGTTCAAAGAGTGCCTTTCAAATGAAATGAACTTTTGATTTACACAAACAATGCAATAAAACGCACTGTCTTCCAAGTCTTCTTATCTTTTCACGATGTTTTCAACCGTTGCTTACTTCGGCTGTCCTGATGTTGCTGCATCTTCAACAGACTATACCCTAGAATAAAATTTCCTTTTCCATCTACCAACCGCCTCATAGGACACATCGCATAAGTAATTTCGGCAAAAATATCTTTAAAGAAATAACCGAGCTTACTGCGAGCCTTTATGTAAGCCCAAAACTACTCATTATTTGCTATTTGTTTTCAAACTATTTTTACAACAGTGGTCAACGACTACTTATATTGAAATAACAAAAAATAAATAAACTGATTATTCAGACGATACATGTATATAACATTGGGTAGATATTTGATGGAGGTATTCAGGCGGATGAATATTGATGTATAATTCCTCCTGGATATTGCGTAACAGTACAGTACGCAATGCATTTCGAACACCCCTCGTACATTTTAAAATAAAACTTTAGATATAGGCACAGCTGTAAGATACCGGTATCAATTTAGAACTTATCACAAAATTTAATATTTTTTTTTGGAAAATTTGACCTTTTGTATAACTTCTACTTTTTATTGGAACAGTAAACATTTGAAAGAAACTATTATTATATGTTGTTGGGGGATTTTAAGTACCTTGTTTATATTTTGGTATGTGTGTATCAACGATCAAAATCTGGTTTCCACTAAATTTTTTACACAATATTCACCTTTGACCTTGAATATGACCTTGACCTTGATTTTCATAATGCCAGAAGTAAAGATACCACGCTCAATATAATAAATATTATCTAAAAACAAAAATAATATCAAACAGGGAATGCCACGTACCAAAAACGCAGCCTCCCCAAAACGAGCCCCACAGCACCCAGAAGTGCACACCACCAACACACACACACACAACAACACACACACACACACACACACACACACACACACACACACACACACACACACACAATCATGTACACACACACACAAACACTACCAACACACACTAGCAAACAAAGCAAACACACGAGGACAAAACGAACAATTAAAGGAACACAGTGGGGCACCGCCTTGGAACGGTCAGTGGCAAAAACACCACTGGGGAGCTTAAACCGGTTTATGGTGCGCACCCAACCTCACTCTTACCCCCACCATGTTCCAAAGTCACAGGACAGTGTAAATAAAAGTAATCCCTGCTAGGTGAATCTCTAACACACGCAATGGAAACAAAAGGCATGGTATGTAAAAAAACAAAAACATGCTCGTGTATAAATATATAAAAGGCAAACCTAGAGAACCAAAAAACGTATGTACTCAATGCCTTTGCAGAAGGCAGAGCACCAAGAGAAACACCCTTAAGGGCCCGACGAAACAGGCCAGAGGACAGAAATCAAAACAGTTTCGTCCCAGTGGGATTTAAAAACTGCCCATCACAGAGTCCTCCCCCTCCATTACTAACACCAAATCGAATTTTCTTTTAAATCTGGAATCGTAAAGGGCATCTTCTCAGAAGGAAAAATATGACATATTTCAACGAATGTGAGCATATTGTGTTGAAATTTGAGTTTAACAAAAAAATTAATAAATTATGTTTTGCCTGTTTATAAACGAAAGTAGGTTTTCCAGTTTTCAAATGTCTTTTTGGAGGCTGCGTTTTTGGTACGTGGCATTCCCTGTTTGATATTATTTTTGTTTTTTTGTTTTCATAGTTTTCCAATAATCTCCCAGAGAGGCTTTAAATAGGTTGTACATAAATAAGCATGCCTAATTTGAATTATGATTGAAGAACTTTACTTCCAATGATGTGCAAAATATATCTCTGACTATCTACAACCTTCAATAAAGCGAAAGTAAGACAAAAGACCATCCAGGTCAATCTAAGGAAATACACAAACATTCACTTGTTTTTCTGCAGCAGTATTTCAAAGAGGGAAATACTCCACGGTTATTGTAAAGTTTTAGAAGCCAGTTTCAAACTGTATTTTCCTGTTACAACTTAAGATTTAAGATTCGATTTTGTGTTAGTAATAGACCTTTAAGGTTAGTTTGTGGCTTATAGATGCAAAACACAAACAAATTAGAACAAATATATATATATTCAGCGAGTCTTTGACACTATATTGGTTTGCTGTCGACACCCACCATTTGGAACCAAACGAGGGTCAGTTCCAAAAACTAGAGACGAATATTTTGATCTATAAAAGTCACTGGTTAGGGACCGGTAGTGTATTTACTACAAAAGATGATTTTGAAAAAAAGGTTAAATACATTTTGTATATGACTACCAGAACAACAACGAAAACAAATATGCTTTGTTTCTAACCAGCATCGTTTAAAGTAATATCGTACATAGAATATGATCTTTAAGATTATAGCTACTAAAATGACTATACTTCACTATGGTCCAATACATGATTCTATAAACACAACACAAAAACAAATTGATAAATACAAAACATTAGAAAAAACGGCGAAATTGTCATATAGCGCTGGTGTCCCGTCATTTCATAATCGATATTATCTAGCGGCGCACAATCAGATGGGTCAAAAATGATTACTGATGAGATGCGAGTGTGTTAGATCTGCAGAACACCCTTAGCTGGAGCACCCTTTAGAACAGGTTAAAACTGGTTATGTTCTTCAACATATACTACAATCTTGTAACAATCTCCCCACCCGGTTATCTAGAAGTCCCAAACAGGTTAACAAGACATATGCGCCCCTTAGTCTCCGCCAAACCCAAGCAAACTCGGACTTCTTTAAGTACTCTGTTTTTCTCCAATACCACAGTGTGGAATAGGTTGCTCCCGCATATTGCAACTCTGCCTGATCTTGAATCATTCAAGCAGGCAGTGGCCCAGTCTGTAGAGTATATTACAGTTATTAATCATACTGCAGTTGTTTTTAAAGCTGCTTGCTCTCAGATTTTGGTAAAAAATGAAACTGTATGAAAATAATATATATTTCAGAATATTTAGTCATATTTATAAAAAGGTTCCAGTATAGATTCCTGTTACGTTACTGAAACGCTTTTGAAATTCCAATATAAACATTTAGTGTAGAGGCTACCTTAAAACCAGCATTTTCAATCGTTTTGTTTTCAAATTCCTACCTAGATTTTTACTTCTATTGTTGATTCTAGCCTTTAGTTTATATGTGTGTATTAAATTAGTATGTCATTTTTTAAATTTCTATTTTTTTTTCAACGGCAACTGAGAGCGAGCAGCTTTAAACCTTTTATTCTTTTACTCTTTTGAATAGTTTTAACAATATTGATTCTCTAACTGAAAGCACTGTCTTGCAGTAATCTTATTTTTACTTTATTACCACCCGACGTGCACCCTGTCCTCGTGAGAGGCGTCAGGCAGTATTACAGGATGAATACAGTAGAGCCTCACTGAATGATTGACAACTCCTTAGAGCAACAACCTCCCTAAAGAAACACACATTTTCTTTCCCGTTGCTTCAATTATATAAGGAATCGACTTCTCCAGAACTACACCTATCTAGAACGAACACAAGAGAGGTTGTACTGTAGATAGACTAAGAATTTCAGTAAAGCGAATAGGTTTGCATAGTAAATCAAACGTATCGATCAGCTGAGTGAACAGAAACAAAGTTCAAAATACAAGTTTTCGTCGCTTCATACGCAGAGAACAACCTTGATTTTGATAAATTATATTAAAACATTACCATACAGTTACCAAACATGCCGTTACACGCGAAAGACCGTAAGTATTTTAGGACAGATGCAAAAAGACAAAGTGATAAAGTGTTCATATTTTCGGATATGATAATTGACAGTCAGCAGGTCAGGCAGTGGCTAGGTAGCCAGCCCCGTCTACTTAGACTTTTGGTCTAGGAAGCAGACAAAATATTTTATATGGAGTAACGTAGGGCTCACTCTTGAATACACGACAGTTTCATTGAATTCAGATATTCAGCCTACCTAGCCACTTCCATGATTCTATCCATACAAAGTGATGCAGATAAGACTATGTTCGTTTGTCATTATAATTTCACTTCCAGTAATGCCAGAAAGGCATTTTAAAGTCTGAAACGGCCTACTATTACAGCAATTTTCAATGTTAAGAAAACTTGTAACTTGGTAAGATAACAAGTGAAATAAAGTCATAAGGTAATGAGAAATTTTATGAAGTATTAACTTTTGTTGACGTGACTTATACCGCAAGAAACGGTAGGGTTCACAGGTATGAAACAGCCCCTACTATAGAAGGAAAAAAGCCCTGATATGGTCTATATGTATCAGTAGAACATGAAAAAATCAACATTACTTGAAAGTGTCTGGTTTAATATCGCACTGTCTTTGAGTTTCAATACAGTTGATATATGTGAAAACGAATAAAGCACTCTGGGGAAGAATTTCAGCTGTTTACATTGGTTCTTTTCTTTCATTTTCTTATACAGCAATGTGTTTTTTTTCTATTTTGAGATGTTCCAGAGCTGTTTTTTTTACAGGTTTACAAAAAATGACAGAAAATGTCTTACTCAAGATTACTCTTTTGTACAACAAAAGAGAGCAGTTGTTTGAGACATTTGTAAAGACTTACTACTTTGTGTTGTGTTCATCATACCTGAGAGACACATATCTTTGGGATTTTGAGTGCTAGTGAAGATGTTCAACTTGTCATGCCTGTAGTGCATTTTTAAGCATGGTTAGCAAGGCAAAGGTTTAGAAGAAAAGTCCTTATTTATTTGTTGTTCAAATGAAGTGGGATAGATTTGTGAAGTACACTTTATAAAACAGTTTATGCATAACTTTGTCATTGCAGGTACTTACCGTTTCATATTGCTGTTCTTTAACTGCTTGCTGACGTTTGGATCCTATTTCTGTTTTGACATGCCAAGTGTACTACAAGACACTTTCACAGGAGCTGTAAGTATCTGTTATCAACTAATGCCACCCCCCAGCCAAATGTTTTTACGGTCTATGGTTTACCGATCATAATTTTTACTACTGACTTTAAACTGTTTTTCTGAGGAAATGATCAAAAATACCAGTTTAAAAGTTGAAAAGTGTTTTAGAGCAAAAAATTCAAAATGGAAAAAATAAAAAAGAAAAGCCTACGGACTGATGGACCTTCAATTTTTGGTAAAGAGACCAGAAAGACACATACTACATTTTTTTTGGCTTATGAATTGTCTTTCAGTAATGTTTTTTATGTTGTAGCCTTGGCGCCAAGCTTGTGCAGATAATTCAATTAAGAACTGTTGGCTTTTACTAACATTTTGCTGACAGCTTTTGTCTTTCAGAAATAGCAGTCTGTCATTACATAGAGCTCCGACCAATTTTTCTGTTGTTCTTTTCAGGCGCAAAGCAATTGTACAGATGGAAACATGACACTGAATATCACACCTTATTGCAATGTTACATGTGATGACTGCCTTGGAATGTCAGATGATAACTACAATCTTCTCTATGCTATTTATGCATGGACGTAAGTTTCGGACTTCTCTATGCTATTTATGCATGGACGTAAGTTGTGTTGACTTCTCTATGCTATTTATGCATGGACGTAAGTTGTGTTGACTTCTCTATGCCATTTATGCACAGGAATAAGTTGTGTTGACTTCTCTATGCCATTTATGCATGGCTGTAAGTTATGCTGACTTCTCTATACCATGAATGCATGGACTTAAGTTGTGTTGACTTTGGAATTTTAAAGCACTGTGTGATAAAGTTCAAGGTATGCCTCTTCCCTCATTTTCAAGCAACAGAAGTAGGTTACATGTGGTGATGCCTGCATATGTCAGATAATGTTTAGCAGAGGTTCCCGGCATGCAAATGCTTTTCATATGGTAAGCCGGGCTAAAACATGGCAAGAAGCATCCCTTGTAGTTTAATATGCACTGCTGTAAAATTCTTACTGTTTATAAGAGCATTTTGATGAAAGTTTTGGTCAGTTTATTAGACAGATCACGACTGGTATTCACATATTTTGATTGGAAGTTTTGGTCAGTTTATTAGACAGATCACGACTGGTATTCACATATTTTGATTAAAAGTTTTGGTCAGTTTATTAGACAGATCACGACTGGTATTCACATGTTTTGGTCAGTTTATTAGACAGATCACGACTGGTATTCACATATTTTGATTGAAAGTTTTGGTCAGTTTATTAGACAGATCACGACTGGTGTTCACATGTTTTGGTCAGTTTATTAGACAGATCACGACTGGATGTACACTGATATTTATGAAATATACAAGTTTCGAGGCGGTCATATCAGACTTTTTCACTCAAGAAAGAGTTCTGTTTAGCCACAACATATAAACTTCCTATGAGTGAAGTAAGTTTATCTATGATACAGAACTTCTTTCAATAAAGAGAAAATGATATTTTACAAACATGTGGCCCCCAAAGTCCAAACTTTGACAGATGGTTGATATTTTGAGAGGTAAGTAAATCTTTAGTTAAGTGATGTTACTAGTAGAAGAAACTTGTTAATGGGAAGCAATCTGAACTATGGATAATGGTATTTTTCATTGCAGGAATGCTTTTGTGGTTATTGGAGCCGGGTTTCTGATTGACAAGTTGGGAAATAGAAGTAAAGTACATTTTGATTCTTTTGTTTGAATATAATTCTTATCTTGTAGTTGAAAAAGCAGTATCAAACCTATTGAGAAAGAATATAATGTAAATTTGCTAATTCATCATTCATTTTAGAGTAAAGGGAGTCCTGTCCACCATTTTCTTCATAACTGAATATATGAGTGACAGTCTTACAGTACTTGTTGGAACGATTGTGTAGCAAACATCTCTTGTATCCGAGTGAGCTGTGTTTGCCTTGCTGGATATTGGGCCAGTTCCAGTGAGACTTCAAGATTTTGAGTCACCAAAACATGCATATTGGAAAAGAAAAGAAAAACCCGAAAAAAAATTGGTTATTTTTGGCAATTGGCAATTGGCAAAAGATTTTTCGAATTCCTGCTAGAAATAGGGGAAATAAATGGCTGTGTTCTATAATTTCAGTTGGTCTGTTCCTGTTTTCATTCCTGGTTGTGGCGGGGTCAAGCACCTTTGCTGCAGGAGCTATGCTGAAGGGAACCAAGGCTATGTTGCCGGTTATGTTGCTCGGACGTCTCCTGTTTGGATCAGGCAATGGATCTATGACAAGTAAGTACGGGTCGTAAATCAGGGTTATTGGTGTCTACCCTTATTTTACATTTAAGCGCTGTTTTTGGGAAACTAACATCACTAGATTTGGATTTTGTATCATTTTATAGAACTCTACCAAATGCAGTGTTATGAAACTGTACTCAGCCGTATTTCAAGCAGGGGGTGTGTTTAATAGCTAAAAGCAGATGAGATGCTGTAATAGCTTACATTATGTATTTTCAATGTAACTGCTAGATTGAAACAAAATTCAAACATTATAGTATGAATTTCTTGCGAATTTTGAACTTATTCCTTTTGCAAACAAGGCAAAAGAAAGAGTTACTGGAAAACTGCCTGGTTTTCAAACACATGCAGAAACAAGGGTAGTCATTTGTACATTGAGATTATAAAAAAAAAAGTGAGTTAAATAAGCTTTCATTGTGTACCAGAAGCACTGTGAGATAATCTGTAAAGTTTAATAAAAGTATTAATAATAGTAATAATCTCTTTATTTAAAGAAGCTGGTTCATTAAGCATATGTACATAAAGCAACATATTTCTTATCTACCATGAGGCCTTCTATTAACAATGATAATATACAATTGAGAAGACTATAATCATACATCAACTTAGAAAAACTGACACAACACACGCACGCACCAACACACACACGCACACACGCACACACACATACACTATCACATACACACTAAAAATATTGAGCAGAACTTATTATATTATACAATCATTTACTGAGTAGTATATATTGTTTTATTCATTTATAGTAATGACTCGTGCACTGTCAACGATGGGATATCATCGTATAAATTTGACAAAGTAAGTTATGGAGGGCAAGTTTGAATTGCTTAAGTGTTTTTTGCTCTTTTATTTGCAGTGGTAATGCATTCCATACAGCCATTCCTAAGTAACCAAATATTTTCATTGAGTTTGCGGTTTCCTACAGGTTAACTGTTTTTGATCATGTGATCGCAAGGGATATCTTTTATTTTCAGAAACCGTTATAAGTTTGCAGTAATATTCAGGAACTAGCCTACTAATGGCCTTGTAAACTTGAATATCAATGTGATATGTAAATCTCACCTGGATTGGCAACCAAGATAATTGTTTAAACATATGATATGAAGGTGTTTTGTATGGTACGCATAGTATTAGTCGTGTGGCTCTTTTCTGGAGTTTAGCAAGTTTATATTTGCTTGACTGGTTGCAAGTTGACCATAAAGTGCAACAGTAGTCAAAAATTGGCATAATATATGCGTTGTAAAATAACTTCTTCATGTCCAATGTCAGATATTTAGATATTCGTTTAAATAAACTAATTTTAGCGCTAACTTTACAATACACTGCGTTTACGTGTGTTTTCCATTCTAATGACTGATCTATGTGTAAACCCAAAACCTTTTGGTCAGTTACCGTTTTAAGGCAAATGTTATTTACATACATTGACAAGGGTCTAGTACTTTTGTTTACAACAAAGAAGCATAGATGTTGTTTTATTTGGATTTAAAGCCATATTATTCAAGGAACACCAATTTTCTATACTTTTTAGGTCTTTTTAGCTCACCTGAGCTGTAGGGTCAGGGCGAGCTTTAGGATCGATGAATGTCCGTCGTCTGTCGTCCGTCGTCCGTCCACACTTAGTTCGTTAACACTCTAGTGGTCACATTTTTGCCTCAATTGTCACGAAACTTGGTCAGGATGTTTGTCTTAGTAATTACTCGGACAAGTTCCAATATGGGTCATCTCGGATGAAAAACTAGGTCACATGACCCAAAAATAGAAAAATCTTGTTAAGGCTCTAGAGGCTACTGTTTCAGTCCAAATATCCTGGCAATTTGTCAGAAAGGTTGTTTGGTTGATTTCTAGCTCAAGTTTTAATATGGGTCACCTGGGGTCAAAAACTAGGTCACACAGCCCAAATATGGAAAAACCTTGTTAACACTCTAGAGGTAACATTTTCAGCCCAAATATCCTGGAAATTTGTCAGAAAGGTTGTTATTGCCAAGTTGGAAATGGGGTAAATAAGGTCAAAAACTAGGTCATGGGGGGGGGTATTGTTAAAAATATAGAGGTAAATTAGCCCAGATAAGTGGAAATTTTCAGAAAGGTTTAAGTGCTCAAGTTTGAATATGGGTCATCTGGGGTCAAAAACTAGGTCACACAGCCTGAATATGGAAAAACCTTGTTAACACTCTAGAGGTAACATTTTCAGCCCAAATATCCTGGAAATATGTCAGAAAGGTTGTTTCGATGATTTCTAGCCCAATTTCGAATATGGGTCATCTGGGGTCAAAAACTAGGTCAGAGAGCCCAAATATGGAAAAACCTTGTTAACACTCTGGATGTTACATTTTGAGCCCAAATATCCTGGAAATATGTCAGAAAGGTTGTTTCGATGATTTCTAGCTCAAGTTCGAATATGGGTCATCTGGGGTCAAAAACTAGGTCACACAGCCTGAATATGGAAAAACCTTGTTAACACTCTAGAGGTTACATTTTCAGCCCAAATATCCTGGAAATTTGTCAGAAAGGTTGTTTCGATGATTTCTAGCTCAAGTTTCAATATGGGTCATCTGGGGTAAAAAACTAGGTCACAGAGCCCAAATATGGAAAAGCCTTGTTAACACTCTAGAGGTAACATTTTCAGCCCAAATATCCTGGAAATTTGTCAGAAAGGTTGTTTCTATGATTTCTAGCTCAAGTTTCAATATGGGTCATCTGGGGTCCAAAACTAGGTCACAGAGCCAAAATGGAAAAGCCAGGTCACTCAGAGGAACATTTTCAGCCCAAATATCTTTCTAAGATTTCTAGCTCAAGTTGTACTAGGGTCATCTGGGGTCAAAAACGGCCATACCAATTGCACGCTTGTATGGTAAGTTTAATTCAATATCTTGAATGTTTTCTGAACAGTAGTAAATTGTTGAGTCATTGGCATACATATCAGCTTCAGAGTTCAAAACATGTAATGGAAGATCATTAACGTAAATGAGAAAAAGCAAAGGTCCTAAAATCGAACCCTGGGGAACTCCGGTTATTACAGTTGAATTATGAGATTTTTTATCACCGATTTTGACGGCTTGTTGTCTGTTCTGCAGATATGATTTAAACCAGCATAATGATTCGTCAGAAAAATGGTAAAGCTTCAATTTATGCAGAAGTATTTCGTGATCGACCAAATCAAAAGCCTTTCTAAAATCAAGAAATATACTGCCTGCAAGTTTTCCATTATCTAAAGATTTCAGCCATTTTTCAACCATGGACGTCAAAGAAGTTTGACATGAATGTTTCCTGCGGAAACCAGTCTGAGTTGCATGCAGAGTATTTGTATTGTCAAGAAAATCGTTTAGTTGGTTTGCAAAATGTCTTTCAAATATCTTTGATATTGTATTAAGAATTGAAATGGGTCTATAATTGTTTGGATCCTCTTTTGGTCCAGATTTATATATGGGTATGACTGTGGCATACTTTAATGTGTTTGGAAATATTCCTAAGTCAATGCTATTATTGATTACACTTGCAATCAGTATGGTTATGTAGTCTGCACACATTTTTAAAACTCTCGGGCAAATACCGTCCTCTCCTGTTGCCTTAGAAATATCTTAATTTATCTATTATAGTTTTAACTTCAAGAGGTGAAATGTATTTCAAATCAAAATTTTTAGTTCCTAAATGCAAGTCAATTTTTCTTTCGAGCTCTTTGAACGAATTTTCAGAAAATGTAGTTTTGCTAAGGAAGTTGGCTATATTAATGAAATGCTCATTAAAGGTGTTAAGTATTTTCTGATTGTCAGTTATTTCTTCATCTTCAACAATAAGTTTACAAGGGATTGTTATGTACCCTTTATCTGAATTAGTAAGATTTTTAATATGTTTCCATTTATGTTTCGACTCTGTTTTATTATTTATGGCATTATTGTAATAGTTTTTCTTTGCCTTTTCTATAACAGAGTTTACTTTATTTCTCCAGCATTTATAATTATTCCAATCTTTAACAGTGTGGTAGTAATCACGCAGCTTTTGTGCGTCTTTTATTTCATCGTTTAACCATTCGGGTTGACAGTCTCGTTTAACTTGCTTCTGTTTATTGGGGGCATGGACATTTAAGATAGATATAAAGATTTTATAAAACATGTCCATCGAGATATTTGGATCTCGTATAGTCTCTATTTTATGAAGATCAGAACGCAAAATGTCATTATTGAAACTATCACAGTCAAAGTTTGCATACGACCTGTATTTTATTGATTTATGGGTATTGGTGTCCATTTTATAAAGGTTACGAATCTTTCTATTAAAATAAATAGGGAAATGATCACTTATGCTTAGTGGAAGAACCTTCACATCAACAATATTTTCATTCATTGAACAGTATAAATGATCTATTATGGATGATGATGACTTAGTTACACGTGTAGGGTTTTTAATCATTTGAGTCAGATCAAATTTAGTTTGGAACTTCACCCAATTTGAATTCTTAAAACCGCATGTCAATGTGCCTATTCTGTTTCATTTAATACATGATTGTACTTTTCATATATTTTTTTTATCATTCTTTAAAAGTATTGATGTTGAATGTTTCATCTGCTCTGCTACACAAAACAAAGGCTTAGGCTGATTAGTTTTAGGGACCTGTTGCTTAGAACTTGTGCTCCACACCTTTGAAGTTTTATCATTTTGGAAGCTGTTTTGGTCCACGCAATAGTATTCTTTATATATATAACAACTATATTTGGATTATTGCTATTTTCAGAATGAGACCAAAATTAAGGACGTTGATCCTGCTTAAGTCCTTGAGTTAGTTGAACACCATGGTTTAAGTAATGAATAGAATACTGCGAGAATAAATACATTCTTTCGAGGAGGCTATTGAGTAATAATGTAATTATTGGAGCAAACAGTCCTTTATCTGATTTGTATCATGGCCATTTTCCTGTACTACTCTATTGAAACTGGGATCTATTTCAGATAGAGTACAGTTTTAAGCTCCACCCCCTTGCACAAAGCAAGGTATCATAAATATCATAAAGCCATGATACAACATTTATTTACTGGTTCATTTTCAGTTGTTCAGAATCGTTTAACAGCGTACTGGTTCAGGAATCATGAGTTGGCCCTTGCTTTTGGTATCACTCTCGCATTCTCACGACTCGGCAGCGTTCTCAATTTCTTCCTTACTCAGAGTTTTGAAGCTCAATATGGACTCTCGTGGACACTGTGGGGAGGTAAAATCAAATGTTGTACACATGCTAGGGTGCTTAGGCAGTTGTGTTAAACTTTATATTTGTCAATGTGCCTAATTTGTTCATTTCATACATGATTATAATTTTCATAGATTTTTTTTCTCACCTATGAGATACATATTTCCGCGCATCTACCCATGTGAGATAAACTTATCTCACATCGCTTATCTCACATCGCTGCCGGACTATTTTTACGTTAATTGTAAGCAGACATAAAAATCGAAAAATGACTGTAAAATTGTTATTTTGAAATAAACATAGGGTTGTTGGTATTCATTTTCTTAGTTAGACCATTTTCTATCCATCTATAGCAAGTAAAATTCGAGAAAAAGTTGATTTTCATTTTTCACCCCCATCCTGTGTTTGCCCTTATTCCTTCTTAATTGTGTGAAAATTCGATTTAAATGGTGAGAAAATAAATCTACCATGTCCTTTGAGTTGTGGATAAGGAAATCCCACCCAAGGGTTGAGATACGTCCAAAAAACTCGGCAGAGCCTCGTTTTTGGACGTATCTCAACCCTTGGGTGGGATTTCCTTATCCACAACTCATGAACATGTTAGATTCACTTTATCACTCTTTAAAACTATTAATTGTGGTGAGATTTCATGAAGCTACCATTGCCTATGATCAAGCCTAAGTCTTTAATGTTTTTAACTTATGTATGCAATTTGTTCTTGGGCCTTGACTTCCACTATGCTGAAGTGCTTTTGATATTTTGCATACAGATTGTTATACATGTATGAAAGTTGCCATCAATTTTCAGGTGCCCTGCTATGTGGTTTGGGATTTACATCTGCAATTATTGTCAGTTTTCTGGATATTTATGGTGTAAAACAACTGGGTGATGCGGATAATCTAAGAACAGAGTCTAAAAAAGTGGTTAGTTACGGTATTTGCTTAAAGGCAGTTGTTCACAGATGCTGTATTTTTCAAATGTATCAAGGTGCATTATTGAATCTCTTAAGACAAAACTACTGTACATCAGTCACACACTGAAGTTCATACAGCTTATCTTGATGTCTTTGATCAGTAATGAAGGTATTTTTGACATGAAAGTCAGTACACACCTTTGAAAATATATACATTTAATTTAGACTTCCTTGGTGAGGGGTCTGACACTCAAGTTTTCTCTAAATACTGTCCTGGGTACTGTTTGGTTTGAAGTATTTACCCAGGAAGGCATTGCAATTTTTTTAACATTTAGTAGTAAGCAGTTTAGTCAGACAGGGCCTTTTTCCTAGCGAGCAACTTGTCTTGACTAGTTAACTTTCCAAAACCCTGCGCACCACTGCGCCACTTTCAGATTCATCACTGTTAGAATAGGATTCCTGGAGACATCTTGGATGTAGATAGTGTATTGCATATGCTTATTTTTCATGTATGATGCTTTTTGCTTTCAGAGGGTGACAGATGTGCGGTATTTTTCGCTGTCGTACTGGCTCCTGGCTTTGACTATCATGTTCTTTTATAATGGTGTGTTCCCATTTGTCGCAGACTCCAGGTAAGTTCTTCAGATGTTGTTACGTAGAAATCTTCGTTGGACTGCCTTTGTGGTAAAGTGATTACGGTGGCTGACTTTAAATGCAGTTTAATAGGTTTGGGCGTCACTATCAACCTGATTCTTAAGTGAATAGTTGGCTTTCCTCCTATAGAGTATGGGAGTCTCGTACTCATCTTTCTCAGGAACGGTGGCAAGGTAGACTGCCTGCCTGTAAATAACTAAAATTCTGTTGGAACTGATGTTAAACCTCAAGAAAAGAAGGAATCTTTCATTTTGAATGTTGAGGAAAAACCATTCAATTTATCACTCCATTTGACCATAATGATAATGATAATAAAGTCTTTATATACAGAGGCTACACATTCGGGTTAACCCAATCTTCCATGTGGGCCTCTATTATACACATGTACATATGAACTTGATCTTTTATCATTTGTGAACTGATATTTGTACATATGTTGCTTGCATCCAGTGCTATTTCTGCCCACTCCACCGCACCGGCAAGGAAAATTGAACTTAAGGTACATAGGAGAACAGCCTATAGAAAGTTATTCATGTCTGTCTCTTTCAAAATTTCGTATGATTGATTTTTAACTCACCTGGCTACGCCAGGGTGAGCTTTTCTGATCGATGATTGTCCGTCGTCCGTCAACATTTTGATTCAAATGACATCTCCTCTGAAACCTCTTGGCCAATGTTGATAAAACTATGCAGGAATGTTCCTTGCATGAAGCTCTACCAAAATTGTTCAAAGATCTCCATTCCACTCTGGTTGCTAGGGCAAAAAATAGGAAAAACTTTAACAATCTTCTTCTCTGAAACCACAAGGCCTAGAGCTTAGATATTTGGCATGTAGCATTGTCTAGTGGACCTCTGCCAAAAGTGTTCAAATTATGACCCCCAGGTCAAAATGACCCCGGGGGGTTGCAGGGGGGGAATAGGCATATAAGGGAAACTAAACACCTCGAAACCACAAGGCCTGGCTAAATTGGCTTGCTTGGCTGGACCTCACCAAGATGTTCAAATTATGACCCCCGGATCAAAATTGACCCCGCATGGGGGCCCTTAGTTTTTGCATAGGCATATATAGGAAAAACTTTAAAAATCTTCTTCTCTGAAACCACAAGGCCTAGAGCTTAGATATTTGGCATGTAGCATTGGCTAGTGGACCTGCACCAAGATTGTTCAAATTATGACCCCTGGGTTAAAATTGACCCCGCACCGGGGGTCACTTAGTTTAACATAGGGTTATATAGGAAAAGCTTTAAAAATCTTTTTCTCTGAAACCACAAGGCATAGAGCTTAGATATTTGGCATGTAGCATTGCCTAGTAGACCTCTTCAAAGTTTGTTCAAATTATGCCCCTGGGGTCAAAACTGACCTTGCCGGGGTGGGGGGGGGGGCACTTGTTTTACAAAGGCGTATATAGGAAAACCTATTTGGTATATAACATTATCTAGTGATCTTCCACCAGGCAAGTGGACTTGTACCAAGGTGAGCGATATAAAGCCATCTTGGCCCTCTTGTTTTGTTTATTACAGTAAATTCATTGCCAAGAAGTATGGCTTTAGTGATAAAACTTCTGCATATATATCTGGCTCTGTATATGATGTGTCCATGATACTGTCACCTTTCCTGGGAGGTCTCATTGTAAGTATACATGTACTTGGGAAATGTTCAATTTCAAAGTTAGCAGGCTTGAGTTCATTGACTGCATTCTGAGAGATATGACACATTTAAACAGAGGAATATAGCAATACAAAATGCAGATAGAATGTTTTGAACAACTGATTATTAGAAATTTGCTAATTATGAGAACATGCTAATATTTGTATTTGTGCAGTAATGTGTTTGCTACTGTAAAGTTTTTTGTGTTTTTTGCTATTTTTCAAGTATGAAGAACTTTGCAAATTCACAGAACTCATTAAAATAGCAAAAGAAACAATGATTTTATATAATGTAGTTCTCGCTTGATAATTCAAAACCTTGCAAATAAATAAAATAAATCTGACAGTTGCAAAATAAACAACTTGCAAGTATTAAGATTTTTACAGTATGTTCAAAACCAAAACCAGTTATTTTGCTGATCTTAATGTTAGCCATGGTGCATGTGAGACAAAGTGGTAAAATCTCCAGGAATTATATATGCACCACTGGCATTGGTCTTTGCTAACCGTTGTTGAGATGTAGCAGTTGGATTTGAAATGACGGAGAAACGGTGCAATTTGAGACATAAACAGCTCAAAGTAGCCTATAAAATAGAGAAACTTAAGAAATCTGACCATCCAACATGACTGATGAAGGAAAGAGGTAGTGAGTCTTATGTAGTACAACCTCTCGGGAGAGAACACCCTTGGTAACACAGAATTGTGTTTGTTCTAGAGGGGTGTTGTTCTGAAGAGGTTGATTCCTTATATAATTGATGCAACAGGATAGAAAATGTGTGTCCTTTTATGGACGTTGTTGCTCTATGAAGATATTGTTTTGGGAGGTTGGACTGCTGCTGTCCAAGGAGAAAGGCATTGATCGTGCTACTGTCTGTTTTGCAGGATGTTCTAGGAAAGAGAGGTTACCTAGCCATTGGTTGTGCTGTCTTCACAATACCAGTGTTTGGGTTGTTGGCATTTACAAATGTGTACCCACTTGTATCTACACTATGGCTGGGCATTACATACAGCATTGCTGCAGTAAGTCTGGTCACCTTAGTTTTAACTTTTTTATTTTACATCCTTTGTGAAACAAGTTCTTTCAGCTTACAATAACTACTTTTGATGAGTGCTTTGTCAAGTTCTGACCAGTACTCAAGCCAAAAGAAGGGATTGTGGAGGGATTGTTGTCAAATGCTGCTGTTGGGATTCAAACCCAGGGCTCAAACAATTCACCGTTTGAATTAACTAGGGTTCACTTATATGAATAACATGTACTCGGGGGTTGATGTTCCTTGTAGTGTGAAGATATTACGATTTACCATGACATGATCTATGCAGTCTGATCATTAGTTACAGTTTTCGCTGTTTTAACGTCGGGTACAGTTGGATCTTATTGTTCTAGTACATGTGTGTTAGCATTTGAAGTACAGTAAACTACATATATAACGAACCCCTTGGGACCTTTTTAAATTTTTATTTGTTCGTTATATCTGATCTATGTTGTATCCATATAGAAATTTCATTTTAAATAAAGAAGGAAAAAACATTGGGCCCTGAAAACTTTTTCGTTATTGCTGGAATTTAGCTATACTTGGGAGTTGTTATATAGGGAATACTGAATTTCTTTTCGCATTTTGTCAGGTTAGGTTTGCATAATGAATTTTTGAACAGTTTTGAACATTCTTTATCATAGTATGCTTTTTTCAGGCAAATTTTAAAAGAGTTTGGTTGTTTGATACTCAGTAGCCTATGGCTGTATGTTGCCAGCTTTCTTTTGCCTTAGTCTGGCCACTCAAGTACATATTATTTTATCAGCGTAATATACATATGTAAATATTTTATAGTTTGCTATATGATACTTTTTCTGTTACAGGCTAGCATGTGGCCATCTATTCCACTTGTTGTCAGTCAGGCGACAATAGGTACAGCCATGGGTCTTACTACCTCTATACAGATGATAGGTATTGGTATATCTAACCTTGTGGTAGGGCAGTTACTCGGCAAAAATCAGGGGTAAGTTATAGTCAACCTTGCTTTTTATGGCACGTGCCGCAAGCTTGTGTGTGAAAATTGTCTAGTGTCTTCCATACTGAAAGTAGATATTTTGTCTTTCTTACCAGTGCAGATCATGATCAACCTGTACATATATTCAGTATACTCATGGTTTACACTGTTTGCGGTTGAATTGTTAATTGGTTTAGTTCCTTTTTATTTGCTCTCCTTGATTGTGTCTGTCTTACTGTGGTCCGTACACACTGGACCTTGTGTATGGAATAGAGGCTACATTTCACTGGATCTTCATGAAACTTGGTCAGAATGAGTGTCTTGTTTAGATGTGACTTCACAGTTTGCTGGGAAAGGGGTTTATAGAAATTGAGTCAACTTTTAACTAGGCAGACACTTTATTCACTGTGGGGTTTTCTGTAGAGATTTTGGAATAGCATTATTTTAACAATGTTTGAATGTGAAACATGTTAGAGGCAGGAAACAGTAACATGGATATAATCACCGACTATTATATTTCAGGTTGTCGGATGCACAGACGCTGGAGAGATGGAAGTATGTGATGATATTTCTACTAGGCAATACACTGGCATGTGTTCTTACGTCATTGTTCCTAAATATCAATGACAAGAGAAGGGTAAGTGGCTTGAGGAACAGAAGTTCTGAGAGTTTATTTTATCCACGGTGTTATAATTTTACAAAGCTCCATTTTCCAAAACTGCCCCAGCCATCAAATAAATATATACAGAAAGAACAAAAGAGGAGTAATGGACAAAATCACCTCTGCTCTTTTGACTTACTTGGACAAAATCCCCCTTGTGAAAAAATTCTTGATGGACAACCCGTACCCCACCCCCACCCCCACCCCCACCCCCCTCCCCTTAGTAATAAATCGAGCAGGACAAAATCTCCCCTTTGAAAAACCATAAAAGGGACAAATCTCCCTGATCATATGTATTTAAATTTAAAATGCAAACAGTGAGGTTTGTGAGTAGTTAGTCCCTTTATCTGCAATAAATACAAATAAAAGATATCTTATGGTGAAAAGGAAAGTCATTTTTTGGGGGTTGTGTAAAGGACCTCATTTACAAGCAGCCCAAGGATCCTGTATACTATTAACAGTATAAAGATCCCTAAACCACTGCTCTCCCTATATTGAACGGTCATGTTTTTGAAGGATGCTAAGTTGCTAACCATATCATCTTTTTTATGAAAGGAATGTGCTATTACTGTCTGTGAAAGGGGCCCGTTATCCATTTATCAAAGATAATATGGTAAATTTTACTGCCAGCCATTGACACAGTGATGTGAAAAGAGGCGAAACTCAATTATAAGAAAGAAACCAAAACAAAAACAACCACTTAATGTTCTTGAAACACATTTTACTATCTTGTATTAAATTATATGTTTGTGATTAATGATAGTTTGTCCTTCCCGCAGACAGAAATTCTGGTTGTGGAACTGTCTAAGAATGAGGTTATTGGATACCTGTGGCAAAAATGATTAAAATATACCCATTTTAAATAAATAAATGTATATGATGTATATACCGTTAACTGCAATATATGTATGCACAGAAAGTTCTTTATCAGTGTTTCTTCTTTAAGTTACTTTAACACTAGAAACATAATTTCAAAAAAGTATGAAGGTTTGTCAAGGGTACTAGTTCACTTCTCAGCAAAAAAGATCTGTGTTTCTCAGTGAAATTGTGGGTCGAATCTTTAAATGCTGTTAGTATAATAATATACTGATATTTTGAACTCTGATCTCCAACCCCAAACTCCCTAGTTCATGTGAGCATTCTGCATGTAAATCTATTTTCTGAACCTCAAAATTCTACTTGTTTGATTGTACCTTAAGATAGTTTCTCTTAGTTCATGTGTTGTCTGAAACTTGTCAAATTCTCAAAAACTTTTAAGTACAAATTTTCCTAGATCAGTGTTTGCCTGACATTCAGAACTCTCTTGTACAACTGTCTAATGAAACTCTAAACCCTCCTTTAATTGTCCACAAAACAGGGATTTCTAAGTGTTGCTGTTGCATGTAACACCAGAATCTCCTTGTTCAAGTCTGTTCTTGGACACCAAATTCTCCTACTTCATATGTTTCCTGAAACACTTAATTCTCCTATTTCATAAGTTTCCTGTAACACTTAATTCTCCTATTTCATATGTTTCCTGAAACACTAAATTCTCCTATTTTATTTGTGTCCTGATATTAAATTCTTCTAATTAATCTAGTTTTCTGAAACACTAAATTCTCCTTTTTCATATTTTTCCTGAAACACTTTATTCTCCTATTTCATATATTTCCTGAAACACTTAATTCTCCTATTTCATATGTTTCCTGAAACACTGAATTCACCTATTCATATGTTTCCTGAAATACTAAATTCTCCTATTCATATGTTTCCTGAAACACTTAATTTTCCTATTTCATTTGTGTCCTGATATTAAATTCTTCTGATTAATCTAGTTTCATGAAACACTAAATTCTCCTCTTTCATATGTGTCCTGAAATACTAAATTTCCCTATTTCATATGTGTCCTGAAACACTAAATTCTCCTATTTCATGTTTCCTGAAACACTAAATTCTCCTATTTCATATGTGTCCGGAAATACTAAATTCTTCTAATTAATCTAGTTTCCTGAAACACTAAATTCTCCTATTTCATGTTTCCTGAAACACTAAATTCTCCTATTTCATATGTGTCCTGAAATACTAAATTCTTCTAATTAATCTAGTTTGCTGAAACACTAAATTCTCCTTTTTCATATGTTTCCTGAAACACTTACTTTTCCTATTTCATATGTTTCCTGAAACACTTACTTTTCCTATTCATATGTTTCCTGAAACACTTAATTTTCCTATTTCATTTGTGTCCTGATATTAAATTCTTCTGATTAATCTAGTTTCATGAAACACTAAATTCTCCTCTTTCATATGTGTCCTGAAATACTAAATTTCCCTATTTCATATGTGTCCTGAAACACTAAATTCTCCTATTTCATGTTTCCTGAAACACTAAATTCTCCTATTTCATATGTGTCCGGAAATACTAAATTCTTCTAATTAATCTAGTTTCCTGAAACACTAAATTCTCCTATTTCATGTTTCCTGAAACACTAAATTCTCCTATTTCATATGTGTCCTGAAATACTAAATTCTTCTAATTAATCTAGTTTGCTGAAACACTAAATTCTCCTTTTTCATATGTTTCCTGAAACACTTACTTTTCCTATTTCATATGTTTCCTGAAACACTTACTTTTCCTATTTCATATGTTTCCTGAAACACAAAATTCTCCTATTTCATATGTTTCCTGAAACACTAAATTCTCCTATTTCATGTTTCCTGAAACACTAAATTCTCCTATTTCATATGTGTCCTGAAATACTAAATTCTTCTAATTAATCTAGTTTCCTGAAACACTAAATTCTCCTTTTTCATATGTTTCCTGAAACACTTACTTTTCCTATTTCATATGTTTCCTGAAACACAAAATTCTCCTATTTCATATGTTTCCTAAAATACTAAATTCTCCTATTCATATGTTTCCTGAAACACAAAATTCTCCTATTCATATGTTTCCTAAAATACTAAATTCTCCTATTTCATATGTTTCCTGTAACACTTAATTTTCCTCTTTCATATGTGTCCTGAAATACTAAATTTCCCTATTTCATATGTGTCCTGAAACACTGAATTCTCCTATTTCAAATGTGTCCTGAAACACTAAATTCTCCTAGTTTAGGTATAGCATGTACCGTGAAATTAGCTTAGTTATTAAGTCTTACATGTGAAACAAAATTTTCCCAATTCAAGTATGGTTTAAAATACCCAATATACTCATCGAATAACTGTATCCCAAAATGTTCAGTGGTTGTCTGAAACACAATGATCTAGTATAGCCTGTTACTGAAATTCTTCACGATGATGAAGCCATAAATCAATGCTAGTTAATGTTACATTTTCTTCCTCTTTTCAAACTTGTTAGTTCAGTGTTAGAAAAGAAATGATACTGGGATTCAACAGTTTTATCACCATATCACCATGTAAATGTATTTGTTGTTCAAATCTGATTCTACAATATCTGACAGTTTCAGAAAATATGAGTAGGAGTTCTCTTACGAGTCCACAATTTCTTTTTACGTGCAATGTATCATATTGACTTTGGCAGACTTTTCATTGACCTAAATGACTTTTGATATCTCGGGTACTGTAATTATTATTAAAACAAATTTCTGTCCTTTCATAGAGGGGGATGTCATTTACTCTTCGTTTAAATTGTTCTACATAATTTAATATTTACAAACATATACATACCTTACTCCAACATTTAATGTATCCAATTATATTCTTGTTAAAGTATCAAGTTGCAGAAGTTATCCAGCCACCTTAAAAACATGTTCATATTTTGAAGTTGAGGGCAGGAAATGTAGTCTAATTGACTATGATTTATATGCAGGAGATAATTGTCTTGTTTGTTTGTTTTATGATGGAGAATCACGATATGGGTAATTGAGGCAGCTGTACGATATGTTATTGATGGAGATATTATTTTTCTCATGTTTATTAAGCAAATCTTGGTGCTTCTGAATAGTCAGGAATCTTCAGTGATATATTGCTAAATAATGGATTGGTGAGATGATTAGATATAGGCTATCAGATTGTAACAATAATGTGAATAGACAAAAACTGAAGATGCACTGATTTTCAATCGGCATGTTTTTAGTTTTAAAATATTGTAAATATTTTTTTAAAAGTTTTGGTTTTGCAAGGGTATTTATTTCTATAGTCCTTTTATGATAACTTGAAAGTTGCGTCACATGATGTTTACGTTTGCTGGTATTATGAAAACACCAAAACAGGTAAGACAGCTTTTTGTCAATACAATAAGTATTTGATTTTCACATAGTTAATATAGAACTAGTCATTGGCTTAGTGGTAAGCGGCAGTGAAATTGCATCATTTTATCACAAGGTCGTTGGTTCGAATCCCAGAATGTTAGAGTTTCTTTTTTTTGTCTTTTCTTCTAAATCCCGTTTAAATTCTTTGATATTCAAGAGTTAACCCATTTCATGGAAATATTAACATCTGTTCTCGTAAAGTTCTAAATAGGAATGCGAGCAATGCATTAAAATTAATTCATACATTTGTATAGGGGTATGAAATATCTACATACAAAATCTGGCAAAACGAGTTCTGTATTGTCGAAAGGTTTACATATTAGATATGATATAAATGAAAAATAAAGTGTCCAAAAATAAGAAGAAAAGAAAACAAAAAGATTCATGAAAAATTAAATTCACTTGGGTTCGAACCTGAACCATCAAAACTACGTCGCTAATTGTCTACGCACTAACCAATTGAGCTATTCAGGCAATTATTATTTTTCCAGCGATTTGTTAACTATTTATGTGATATTCTCCATAACAAGTACAGAGATAACCGTTATACCTGATTTACCTGTCAAGTTGAACCTAATCCTATGACGCGCTATCAAGTTATCATATGAGGACTATAGTATTTGTAAGCAGAACATGGGAAGTGTTTTTTTTTTGGTGGGTGGGGGGTGTACTCTTGAGGCTATATAAGATGCAGCTATTTTAGAAAAAAGGATATTTTGTCTTCACTAAATGACAAATATTCTGATTCTCAACAAGTTTAAACTTTCACCATTCTCTGTTTCAGGGTGGTATTTTGAATTTGAGCAAAAAGGATAAATTACGAGCCCAGAACCTGTTATCAGAGTCAGGGAAGTCAACGGACTCAAGTGATGATGAAAATGAACCTCTTCTTAGAAACAGGAAAACCATCAATTAACATAATGTCTTACCAGCTGTTAACAAAAACATAAACAAAATATTTTGCAATGTCATTGATCTCTACTGAAAGCAGGTATTTCTACCATCGTGAACTTCATAAGGCAATATAGATTGCAAGCATCATTTCCATGTGCAGCTCTGACTTGTTTACCGACTTTGAAGAAACTTAAGTTCTGGTATCGCTACAGTATTGTGATATGCAAGACATCACAGATTAAGATAAATGTTACATTACATTTGGCATATGCATGTTAATCCAAGGTGTTGAAATATCAACATGAAATGTATTTTAAATCCCAGGTTGCCATGTGTTTACATTTCATAATGATACAGTTTTATTTAGTACTGATTTTCTTGGGATGAGTTTGAGTTAGTTATGCTTAGAATTTCTATAAATTCATACATTTTCATAACACAGATTGTTTTAAATTCTATCAGTCCTTCACAGACAATCATGCTTCTATAAGATGTTAATATGCTTATGATAAAAAAGAACATTCTGCAGAAACAGTCAAAGAGTAATGTTTCAAGCAACTTGCTAGGACTTGTAGCCAAAAGTATGCTCAATTTAAATCTTGACACCTTACAGGGTTGATCAGACTTTCAGTGAAGTTGAAATTAGCCTCATTGACACAGAATAAAATTTCATTTTAATCACTTCATGGTCTTAAATTGATGTCCGGTTTGGTCTAAAACTAGGTTACCTGGTCAAAACCAGAAACGTAATTGTATATTGAACAGAAGCAAGTCTTTTAGTATATACTAAACAGAAATGTGTTCTCTTGTACCCTACTGAAGGCAGATAATTCTTGCTGTGAAGTCCATGATTTCGGTGCACGACAATTCGTCGAAAGACACTCGATAGAATATGACATTAAACAGAAAGGACAGGTGGTAGAATGCGACATGTTAAAGAAAGAACAATTGATAGAAATGTTTTACTGTTGAATATTGTCGAAAACTCTGAGAATTGAAAACGAAAGTAAGCGGGTATGACACCGGACCGGCTTATCCCGGCTATAGAGCTTTTCCCAGCCCGATGACAAATATTTATAACTTGTGGATTCTAGTTGGGTGTCAAGACGTAAGACAGTGACAACTGAAAACAATATAAAATATCTAAGATATATTTTATTATCAACTCATGTTGTATCATGGTCAAACGGCAAGTGCAACGATGCATTGCCCTTACCCTGGTCACCAAAATTTATGATAGTTCACTACTAGTATTTGAAGTTATACATAAAAAGAAATCAACAACAGTTCACTCATTTTTCATACTCGTGCATAACTTTCATACACACCATAGAAATTGTGCATAAAATGTGACTAGTTATTAAAAGATTAAATGGTCAAATCGCGCGAACATATTTTAAGAGGTAAAAAGGAAATCAAATAGACCACCGATCAATCATAACAAAAGGATAATAATCAGCTGCAACACTTAGTCGAAATAAAATACATATTATTCGGACAAGTGTCGCAGGTTAAATTATTTTTCGACCTTGTGTCGTACTCTATCAGTTGCCTATTCGACCACATGTCTATTCTTTTAATTGTCATATTCTGTCAAGTGTCTTTCGACGAATGGTCGTAGATCCCATGATTTAATGTACATTTATTGTAGTCTACACTGCATGCTGTTGAGATGTTAAATTTTCAATAAGCACACTCATGAGCAACAAATGATCAAAATCAAATCAAAATGAAACAATTGTGTGCAAGTTTGTTTCGTTGCTAGGCGATGTTACTGTATGGTACAGGTTCGAATCCTGGCTTCTGCCGTGTAATGAATTTAATATATATAGGTTATATATGTTTAGGGCACTTAAATGCTAACATTCATTGAATGAACCATGAGTTATGTCAGTGGTATATATGTATCTTACACTGTATCCTGCTTGATTGCTAGAATGAACATGTCCCGTCTTATGTTTAAACAATACCATTTATTTTGAAAATTTACTGGATAACCAATAGTGCAGATCATGATCATACTTCACAGATGTGTATTGGTCAACACTGGTGGCAAACTACATGTATACTAAAGGTTAAGTTAGTGTCAGTATTTTAAAAGTGCAAGTAAAGTTAATTTCAGTATAAGTGTCGATATTGGAAAATGTTAATTTGTGTGTGTTTCAGTAATAGAAATTGCCATAATTGCCATTCCTCCGTAAAAAATGCAATTCTCTGAAACATTTGTAAAAATATAAATATTCACGTTCATATTGTGATACTAGATATATTATATTTATTTTACCCTATTTTATCTGTGCAAATCTGCTGATTTTTTTTAGGTATTAAATAATGTAAATATAACTTTTGTAAATTACATAATCATATATTGATTTGTAGCGATAATTAAGTGTGAATCTAATGATCAAGAAACTCACTTTTAGTTATTTTATGTTGATTACTGTAACAATTTATGAGCTTTGTAATGAGATTCAAATTTTTATATGTGGTTGTAGTTTATGCTATTAAGACATTCTGTTTTTATATTGTATAAGTATGCACAAATATATAATACACCTGTAGTACACATTTATAATGCAATGTTATGTTTATGCCCCTAAATGAGCAATTGTGCCATTAATTCATATGATATCATGAAAGAGTTTTTTAGTCGTATTTAACAATGTTCTAAAGTGAAGGTCACAAAATTTTTGACGTTTGAGTAAATTTTCATCATTATTTTCTTTACTTTATTTTTGTTAATTTGATTTTTTCGGGGAGAAATTTTCTTCAGATAATCAATTGCTAATGTGTGAGTTGATTTTAACTATTGCGGTTTCTCATGAAACTTTTATTTTACTGTAGTCATTTATTTTTAGCTCGACTTTTCCAAGAAAAGGGAGCTATCCTATGTCACACCTTGGTTAAGTTTTTCGTACCACCCCACTTTATTTCAAAACTATCAGAGGTATGGCTTTGAAACTTACCATACTTGTTTACCATCATAACCTACATCTACAGACAAGAGTACATAAGGTTTTTGACAGAATTATGGCCCTTTTTTGACTTAGAAAGTGTATTGAGCTTGGTTAAGTTTTTCGTACCACCTCACTTTATTTCAAAACCATTGGAGGTATTGCTTTGAAACTAACCATACTTGTTAACCATCATGACCTACATCAACAGACAAGAGTTCATAACTCTGTCAAAGTTTTTGACAGAATTATGCCCCTTTTTTACTTAGAAAATACATTGAATATGGGTAAAATCCACTTATTGCCTTAACCCTTTGAGATATTGCTTTGAAACTTTGAATGCATGTTAACATCATTACCCCCATCTGTAGGCAAGCCAAGGTAACTCTGTCAGGAATTTGTTTTAAAAATTAAGGCCCTTTATTGACTTAGAATCTTGGTTAAGTTTTTCGTACCAGTCCACTTTTTGACTAAACTGTTTGAGATATTAATTTGAAAGTTGGAATACTTGTTTACCATCATGATCCCAAAACATGGGCAGGAGAAGGTAATTCTGTCAAGGATTTTATTTGAATTATGGCCCTTTTTGACTTAGAAACTCAGTTAAAATTTTCATTCTTGTCCACTTGTTGACTGAAGAAATTGGCTGAAGAAATTGTAGTCAGTGTACAGGCCATTAACATTGAAACCTCTGTAATCATGGATATATGAGGTCATGTAAAAGTTGAGACCTGTGCATAAAAAGGAAAGGTTGTAATCTGCTGGGATTTCTTTAAGAAGTAATGTCACATTTTTTCTATATCTGACCTTTTTTTTAAAAGTATATGTATATAGGCCACACTTTTTTTGTCGTGTGGCTACATTTATAGTGTTTAATGATTGAAATAACTTAAATGTGATATTTACCATTTATACATTGCAACACTCATATTTTATATTTGAAACTGTATATACATGTAATATTAAATGAAGTTATTAAAGAACATTTAGTTGTGTTTTGTTGTGATTTATTGGGCTACCTAATACATTTATACTATTAGCATCTTCTATGTGCATGTCCGTGCCCTAAGCTACAATGTTAAAGGTGTTTGTTATCTTTTCCTATATGTATATATGGCAAACTTTTTCAGAAATCTGAAATAAAAAGCGTAGGTCACTGGCCTTGATTTTTAATAATCTGTCCTTGGACACTTTGTATTTGTTTATATTTTATGAATTTAAAGGGCAGAAAATTCAAGATCAAGGGCTGTGACCTGTGATTTTAAGCTCACCTGGCACAAAGTGCCAGAGTGAGCTTTTAGGATTGCTCACTGTACGGCGTCCGGCCTACGTCTGCTTCAAACAACATCTCTTCTGAAACCACTGAGCCAGTGTTGATGAATCTTGGCAGGGATGTTCCTAGCATGAAGCCCTCTCATAGTTTTTCAAATAATTCCATTCCATGCAGAATTCTGGTTGCAATGACAACAGAAAGTAAAAGCTTTAAAAATCTTCTCAAGAGCTGGAAAGCCTAGAGCTTAGATATTTGGCATGTGGCATTACCTAGTAGACTTATTTTACATAGGTTTATGTAGAAAAACATTAAAAAATCTTCATCTCTGAAACCACAAGGCCTAGAGCTTAGATGTTTAGCATTTGGCATTGCCTGGTGAACCTCTATGAAGAATGTTCAATGATCCTTGGGTCAAACTTGACCCTGCCCGGGGGTCTCTTGATTTTACATAGACTTATACAGGAAAAACTTTAAGAATCTTTATAACTGAAACCACAAGGCCTAAGGCTCAGATATTCAGCATGTATCACTGCCTAGTTGACCTTTACCAAGAATGATCAAATCATGACCTCCAGGTCAAAATTGACCCTCTCTGTTATTGATGACCTTGTATTATAGCCAATGGTAGCCGGCAGAGGGATATGTTGTTTTACTTCATTGTTCTTTTTATGCCCCCCCCTTCGAAGAAGTGGGGGGTATATTGCTTTGCACATGTCGGTTGGTCAGTAGAGAACCGTTTCAGGATGATAACTTAAGAATGCTTTTGCCTACAATCCTCAAACTTGGTGTGCAGGTTGGTCATCACCAGTAGATGACCCCTATTGATTTTGAGGTCACAGGTCAAGGTCACAAAGACCTAGAATTCAGTGAAAAATTATGTGCACTAAAAGGGAAATGTCCTGTTAAATTTTTACAGTAAAGCAACATTTTTGTTTGAATATCCATTGTACTACGAAATCAAAATGTATCCTACTAATCTAAATTCAACATTCAATTTCAGCATCAACCAATATTATCATCATCTGTCATCATTTCCACATCATCATCATCATCATCATCATAATTGTCATCACTGTCATTGACAAAAGTTGATGTTAATGAAAGTCTGCTTCAGTACATTAGGTGTGACACTTATTGTCAACTACAAGCAACACAATGATGATCATTTACCTGCAGTAGTCACTGTTAAGGTAAAACATTAAGGTAAAGTTCGTTGTTAGCATCAAATAGTTCTAGGAACCATCCTGCACTATGTCTTTCAAGTGTACATCAGCAGTCCATATGGTAAAGCCCAATCCATGAACGGATTGATCACATGGTGATAAACTCCAATGAGAAAAATACCTAATTTCAATATGTGAATGAATTGGTAATGTATTAAATCCCAACCAAAAAAACATTGATTTCCAATGTATGAATGAATTGGTCACTTCAGAACTTTAAATGTGGCCTCTGAAATCTCCCGAAAGTAGTTTTAAAACCTGTCTTGTTGGATACCAGACTGAGAACTCGATAATGTGCGGCAAAGACTGCTGGTACCTTATTGAACATTGAAGGGCACCCAATATTGCACTTGTTGATTTAGCTATGGCAGAGTCCAGTTTTTGGACTTTGTTCACCGCCTGTTGTTCTATATTGGTAATTCTTGCACAACAGCAAGGATTTGCAAAGGTTGTTCTTTCATCTTGAGTGGGCGTCCCAAAAAGAGAGGATGGTAGGTTACCCCAGTTCAGGCACCGAAGGACCCACTGGTCATTGCCGCATCGCTGTGTGTAAATCTTGGTCTTCATGCGCCGCCGCACAATTGTTATCAGTTGCTGGGGGAGTACTTATTTCAATGAACGAGTCTATTTGAAGACGCATTTGCCTTTCCATATTTAAAACGAACTTGTTATAAATTTACCCCAGAATTTGGTCTTTGCTGAATTTAACACCATTCCAAAATATTGATTGTAATGTTTGAAATAATTAGTCCGCTTTTCTTTCATATTTTTGGTTCAATTCCATTTGGGAGAGATTTTTTTATGTTTTGTACTAAAGCAATGTCTTCACTGTCCCATTTGTTTTCACAAGACAGACAAATATTTTTCAAAATAATATGGAATGCATCAGATAATGCCTTCTTAGTCTTGATTTATGTTTAAAAGTTTAATTACAGTTTTAAATTTTTGCATAATTTGTTGTAGAGAATCAAACTTGAATTGAAGCGATCTCCTTGAAGCACTTAGTTAAGTATGGTTCCAATGATAAGCCACTTGAGGGATTTATGGTGTCACAATTTGGCACCAAGTACTCTGTAATGGTCAGCACTTGTGAGTACATTGTAAACAAGAGCGAGTACCTAAGATTCTGGGAATTTTCAACAAAGCCTGTTGCTATTTTCCAGCAGTGATGCAATGCTGTCCAGCCGTTCGTTTTTGCAATCAAGAACTTGAACTGGCCACTGGCATTGGTATTTTCATTTGTCTGTGGGGGATTATTTGATAGGTTGAAGTTTAATTGTATTTCCCTATTTCATCCCTTTCGAACATACTTCTTGTTCATTATACAAATTTATGTCTCGGATGCGGAGATGACCAACACTCACAGTACGACCATAAAAGCCACTTTTCACATTTTCACACCTGTGACTACCATGTACAACAAGTTTTGCAAAAAGAACAGAAATGTCTTCACATCCTGACAGCTTATTGTTCATGTGTTTTTCTCTGCAGCAGTAATGTTCCTGGCAAATAAAGGTACCACACCATCTACTTTCATTATTTTGACCACTCATCATGACGTTTCAAGCAAGTCATACATCACTTACATCATGATGGTGAATATGTATCGTGACAATCACATTCCAAACAAGGTAGTCTGCTTAAAGAATCACAATGCAAATGCTTATTTCCCTTACGATTTTCAATTTTAAAATCAAACTATGCCATAATTTATAATATTTCAGACAACTTGCCTGCTTCGTGTTAAAGGTGGTCAATCACATTTAAGCAACATTTGATGACAATTTTTACTTTTTGTATGTTTTGTTAGATATTTATTTAAGGAACTTAAGACCCATTGAATAGAGTTATATCCCTATTAGAAATTTACATATTATTAACTTTTATAAAATTTTCTCCCCTTTAATATGAAAGTATTTATTAAAAAGTTAAGTATTTCTTCCAGTTTATTTCAATATAGTTTCTACTTTTACATTTGCATTGGATAGATATACAAATACTTCAACATTCTGAACCAAAAGGCAAGTTTTAAAACTACGTATAGAGCTCTTCTGAATTAATTTGTTTCCAATCTATCTTGGTTACGCAACCAAGATAGGTAAAGGGAGGTAATAATTTTTTTTTCAAACTTGCATTTGTAATGAATTCCATCTAAATATTATTTATATCTTTCCTTTGGCAAAGTATGTGTAACAAATTTGTACTTATGATAAAATAACTATCTTTGTTGGGCAACCTGGATAGGGAAATCAAATTTTAAAAATACCTCCAGTGAAAATCTTACTTGAATAAAGCGCTAAGTGAACATAAACGAGTGTAAAGTTTCAAACAAATCTGTTTCATTGCCAAAATCTGATTTTCCACCTTTAAACTTCAATGAATAGTTGTGCTTAGATGGATGGATGGTCACCTCTTTCATGCAAACCAGTAATGTGTAAATGTTTTAGTACAAACCAGATACGCCATGCAGCCATTGATCTATGTTTTTCCGACGGCAGTGGCTAGAGTTACGGTACCGTGCATATTTAAAGCAAAATACATATGCCTTTTTAAACTTCCGTAACTCTAGCCACTGCCTTTTCCGACAGATAATGGAGCAGTATGCGCCGGAGTATGCAATGTGAGATATTTTACTCCTTTTTTTATTTAGAATATTTAAGTTGTTTGCAGTAAAATAAAGTATACTTGTTTAATCTTGTCACGAACAATCTGTTCTACGTACGCTCTCTATTACTTATTGATCTTCAAATTCAAACCTAACATTTATATATGTTTGCTATTTAAACACAAGTTAAATGTTGATACGCGGATAATTTGTGTTTTTTAAACACACGATCTCGAAAAGAACACCCAGAACATCGTGACCTTTGGGTTTGTAACTATTGCGTTAAATCAGGAATACTCTATAGACGGTTCCTGGTTAAATCGTGTTACAGCTATCACCAGGAAACATTTTCAAAGTGCATTCCCCGTGTCCTCGAGCATTCAGTTATAACAGTGTAAAGATTCGTTACTGTCGAGCTCAATGGTGATAGTCAGGAGTGGCTTACATGTTATGGTACAGAAACTGTTTCACACGGACTCCTGTACATAAATGGACCAACCAGGGCCTCCATATTACACATAAATAATTCAAATACATGATAATATGCACTATCTCCCCATTGCCCTTCACCAGCACGTGAAGTTTCATGAACCTATCATGTAACTGTTAAAGTTATTGCTAGAAGTCCCATTTTAAATGATTTCGTTAACATGGCATTCACAGCTGTGATCCGATCAAAGAAATGATGTGCACTATCTCTCCATTGCCCCTCCATTGTCCCTCATCAAGATGTGAAGATTATTTATTGAAAACTATCAACCAACTGATAAAACTAGTAAGAGACATCCCTACTCGAATGAGCTATGACAGAAGCACAACCTAATAACTGGTATGACCCACGAGTGACCTTAAATCGATTTTGTTCAGAGTTAAAAACACTGATAGAGAAAACAATAAAATATGTACATATCAAAATCAATGAACATGAAACTGAAGCAGTTAACAGTTGAAAGATTGTGAAAAAAGTTAAATGTATTTTTTTGAAGGAAACAACAAACATACCTCCTGAGACAAAACTTGCATAGAACAATTGAGATTGTTACAATGAACACATAGAATATGAAGTGCAATTATTCTGAAGTAATACAAAGTAAACGGCGTAACCAAACAAGTCCGCCCAGTGCATTTGACATTCGGATCACCTCAGTTATTCTTACGCCGGTACGAATTTTTCACGTTTTAGCTTAAAAAGTTGCGGTTGTGCAATTTCATACGGCTTTGCAGGCCGCAGCAGCAGCGGCCCGCTATATTTAATACGGGGTACAAAAAGATGCATGGAGACTTAAGCACTAGATCGAATATATGCCTCTCTTTTCATTTTAAAATTGAGGTACTTCTGAGATGAAAACTGTAGACACAGTCTATTTTTTTTTTTGAAATGCAAGAGTTGTCGTTCCTTTTTTGAGTTGTCGTTTCTTTCATAGAGAAAAGGACGTTTCGCGTTTCAGGCGCCATCCTCGCTGAGAAAAATGGCATTCTGATTTCTTTTTACCCTTGTACAGCTTCTGATATTAGAGTAACGAAGCACATTCGACTGAATAATCTTCGATTGACTTTTAATTGTATACACTATTATATTAGCTTATTTTTTCCATCATCAATGATTTCGGTCCCCATGGCGTACTGATGCGAATGACTTCGAATTCCATCAAGACTTATGTTTTTTTTACATTTTTCTTCTGTTTTACATATCATTTTCAGCTTTTAAACCATTTAAATGTTTTATTGCAAATAATCACAAAAATCTTCATTCATGTGAAGGTAATAAGAATATTGGCAATGAAAAATAATTTAACACATACTGTATACATTTTATTCGATAACAGTAAAATGTGGATACTACAGTCATTCAGAAGATGCGGTGTCGTGTCAGGGTTTGCTTGTTTAACCAGAATTGGTTTCCTTGAGTTCTTTTGGGGCCATGCCTCAACATTTACCATCCGTGACCAATTTCCAAAATATTTACGTGTCAACTTTGTTTGTGGGCCCGCTGTGATACTTTGTATCACAGTTTTTCTATTTCTTATCACGTTTTAGCTAAGAAGTTGCGGTTGTGCAATGTCAAAAAGAAAAAGGCATTCCATTACATGCGGTCTATCATGTTTTCATATACTAATATTTTGACCTTTTATTTTAGAAATGACATTGCTTCATGCGTCTGTTTGAACGCATGTTTAATTTGCGTAGTCATAATTTACTTACGTGTCGCGAGTAATTTGTTGTCACAGTATAAAATGGAGAAAAAAATACAAACTGACATCAAGAGCTGTCACTCGTAAGTGATGAATGCTCCTGAAGCGGTGTCTCACAATCTCCAAACTGGACCCCACTGCGAACTTGCGCACAGCTCTTTGTCTCCATGTGCTGAATATTTTTGCCAAATTATTTTAAAATCCATCAATGTATAACACAATTACAGTCTGAAAAGGAAAAACAGTCTACAGACAGATGGTCAGACAGCACATCTACGACCATGCACTGAATATTTGAGCCTGGTTATTTTATAATCCTTCAACGCATGACAAGTGTTACGATCTGTGCATGATCATGCATGACAAAGTCACATATCAGACACAAATTAGTGCATATGTACAGGCTAACGAAAGACTTAAAAAACCATGTGTCATTGTGTTATGATAAGAAGAAGAATAACATAATTGCATCAGGAAACGGTGGCATAATTTCTATTCTGGAACAATCAGAATAAATAACAATAACACTTGAAGGGACGGAATCAGGCGAATCACCCATTTTTGTGAAATAACATTACTCAAGAAGCACAAAGAACTACGTACCATGATTCTACAAGAAAACTGTACAGTTTTCATTTCACGATGACCAACAGTCTCGATATACCCTGGAACTCTAACGTGTTATGTCAAGTTGTTTCAGAAATGTGGACTCTTTTTCTTAAACATACCGAAGTTCATGAAACTTATTGAACTTTCTCTAGTAAATATATATAGGCCCTAGAGCATTTAAACATTCGAGAGTTTGTTCAAATACATTAAAAACGTAAACATATACAGGGATGCTTTTAAGGAATTTATACATTTATAAAAAAAAGTTCAGTGTTGAATAATGTGAAAGTTCAGGTTTTCATTCGATCTGAATGTTCTTCTTTCAAAATATATAAAAAAAAAACAACAAAAATAATAAATAAATAGAGGTCTTAAGACTAATTTACTTTTGAAAATCAAGAAGTGGCAAAGTCAGCTATGAATTAGTTTCCGTTCCAAATGTCGTATGTAAATAAACATCATTTAAACGAACTAATTTTATGAATTAAAAAAGTTATAAAAGATACGACAAGATGCACAGTTCTGTTGGATATAAGGTGTTAAAGCGACAAAATATTGTAATCGCATTATTTTCTCTTGAGGATAGACATGAAATCGTCATGCTTGTCCACGAGCTTAATTCCATCTGAGAAGTAGGATTCAAATTATGATTTTAAATTTTCTTGTGCTAACTTTCACAACTCTTTAGCTAAACGTTTTGCCGCGAGTTTATTAACTGAGTTCATTTCTTATTTTTGGAATTCTAAGTCGTGCTGACGTCCGTCATCCACAAAACTAATGTAGAACATAATTAATCATGTACATAATCACGTTTTCTCTGCTGCCACCATGAAGGAGAATTCTCTACTGCTGCCGTCTAGTGTAACCAACCCAGTCTTGTACCTTTACAACAGTCACAAACGTTTGATAGTTAACCGTCAAGAACCAGTTTTAATCTCCATTTCAATGAGGTTACTGTTGCCTTGCTGCTAACAGATCAAATTATGGAATTTAACCATGCAAATTCACAAGAAAGAAAGTTTCTTCTACGACAGATTTATTTCACATTCAAAACTCAACGTATATACTCGAAAGTAAATATATCATTTCATATATAACAGTTACAAATCATTTTAACAAACTACAAAATTCCCATTACATTTTCAATGAGACACATCAGACTTGAGGGACCAAAGCTTTTCCTTTTCTTCCCTCTTTGAAAATCCCATTATATAGCAAAAGACTGCCGGACAGAATTAAACCACATGTAAGGTAAAATGTTGCTTGAACAAATAAACAAAAACTGCTTCATTGACCAGTAGGACTTGCAATAATTAATACGTAACTGTCCACAAAGTCCTGTCCTATTAACTACAATTGCATACAACGCGTTGCAGTTGGGTTTGCCCGTTCGCTATCTTGGCAATCGATACAGTTATAATCTTACGTCACTCATAGCGCAATTTTGAAACTATTATTAGAGCTAGTTTATAAGTTAACTCCTCCCCATTCAAGGACATTTAAGTGCGAGCGTCCAGCTTCTTTCTCATGTCGTCAATTTGCTCCGCCCAAAAACCCGCATGGTATACTTCACGTATGTATTTTAATGCAAGTGACAAACAGTATTTAATAATGTTAAATATAGGTTTCTTCGCGTATTTTGTAGTGACTTCGAGATAAATTATATAGATCTTCTGTTTTATTTAAAATGTTGATTAATATATACTCTTTTAAAAGAGACCTCTTTCAATCACACCGATTGAGCTACGGTATCATTGCATTTATTATAAGACTTAGTGTAGACCGTAAGTTTATGAATTAGTATACATGTAAATTATGTTCGCGGAACTTTACACACCGGAATTCCATTGCAGTAACGTTATCCTACTATACATAATTCATAATGACGTCTGGTGAACAAAATTATATTGTAGTTTTTCAGTCTGTTTCTCAACTCGCCTTGTCAATTTTGTTTGCCAAAGTGGAATTCAAACAAAATGTCAACGAAAGTAATTAAATTGACGAAATTATCAATAATGGAGTACATCAATAATTGATTTCGCAGCGTGAAAAATATGTTTGTCTCCGGCAGTACTTGAACTCCTTTATTTCTCAGAGCGTCGCCACAAAAGCGATGTCATGCCATGGGTAAGGAAGTCTACTGACATACTAAGTATCTAATGCCGTACTGTACGTACTGACATATTCAGTGCATCTGCCAAAATCTTTACTTGTACGGACGTTGTATTATCATAACCAAGTTCCCTCTCTACTGCCGACAGTGAACTCGACAATTTTCCCGTGTGAACAGTGTTTTTACTTTAAAAGCCCTTCAATTTTCGGAGTGCGGTAGGGGCGTTGAGTTTAAGAAAAACATACAAATCAATGAAAACGGGCGTAGAACTTTACTTCAGCCATAAAAATGAAACGGCAGACAGTCAGAAGATTAATGACGATTATCTAATTTGTTTCACTTTATCTCATATATTTACATGTATTTCAATTCTTTTTTATTCCAACCAATATAAAAATCTGTAGATGAGTGCTGGATACTGCATCCTGACAAATCCAATCTACCACCCGTAGTCATACATTCATGAGCGAAATGTTGGACACATGACTGCAGAGTTACACGATTACTCAAAACTTTGTAATAACTCTTAACTGACCAGAATTATATGATAATCATTAGTCTTAACCGTTATATGACATATGATTAACTCACACATGCACGCGAGTCGGTAAAATCACAAGAAGCTCTGAATAGTAGTCTAACTATTTCGACTTCGAAGGCAAACCGATTTTATAGGCTGATATTTTCAAGTTGTTCACCTTCTAGTTATAAATATCAGATCTGTGAAAGGGGTCACACTGAAACGCCATAATTGGGCTATTAGAGTGCTGCTGTGTATGTCCAACCCATAGTACAGAGGGGGTCCGACATGTCTGACACGTGACTTTCTGCTGTCAGACAAGTGGCTTTCCTGTCCCGGGTCCCGGTTGTCCGCAGGCTAGCCGAAATGTTGAGGGCAAAAAATTAAAACGAATAAATATTGTACGAAAGTCCTGTTTTACCTAGCCCAGACATTTTAGATCTATTTGCAGTATTGGGATAACATTTTAATCTTGTTTACTTTAAAAAGTGGCTGTTAATGTGTTTTATTTTTATTTGTATGCACATGTATTACCTCGTGGAGTAGCCTCAATATTTCGACTGCAAGACAGAAAAATTTTACAAACTGATATTACATCTAGTCTGCATTTGCGAAGGGTGGCCATTGTATGTAGCAAAAAGTACTTGCGTGCAATTAGTTGGGCTATTCGTTGAGGTACGCAATAAAACTTCCATAGTCTATTTCATAAAGTTTTGGGAAAGTTTCATTAATTAGTGTACGCCTGACTCTTCCATTCACCAATTGTCACTTTAATATATACTTTATCCGATACTGCTTCTGTTATGACTTTCTTTCCACGTTCGGAACGTGACGTCAGAATCAAATAAAGACTGATTGCATGCGCCCCTATTTGACCTTTTCAATGAAAGAACGGAGGGGAGGAGTTAACCGATATCTACATGCTCTATTAATAGTTTCAGATTCGCCTTTGTGTGACGTAAGATTGTAATTGTAATGATTGCTAAAATAGCGAGCGGGCAAAGCCAACTGCAACGCGTTGTAACTACCCGGTCCTTTCCGGCACTTTTAAGATATTGTGAGTAACCACAAATATCTACCAACACATGTTACATAACTGTTGCACTTTTCTATCAGTCCTGGCGGTTAGTTAATCTACAAAATTCAAACTGATCATTCTAATATGCCTACGGTATATTTCTTTAGTCAACTCGAGTGCATTAATATGATTAAAGAACTCGGAAAAGTAGGCGGAGTTTCTGACGTCTTCTGCATAATGTCAGTCAGGTATTTCTTTTTATATTTTATGTATTAGATGATTAAAATAAAATAAGTTTGTATAATATAGTTATGTTTGATATCTTGAATGGTTGCCCGAATAGGGGAGTGAATTCCAACAGCTACTATTTATGCTGTTTTACACATTACCGCCGAACTGAAAAAAGGTCCGTGGTAGTTACGACTGTTTTCAAAAACTCGGCTTCTAAGAATCGACCATCGTGGCTTATTACTGCGTATCAGTACTCCAAATCATTGTTTATTAATCGACTAACACCGCTGGAAGGCCTGAGTGGTTTATAACTGCGCATCAGTACGACAAATTATTGTTTATTTGACGATAACAACACTGAAAAGGATGTTATTTCGATTCTAACATAACCAGATACTACTAAAGACGAAAAAATGCAAATCGTTATTTGCTACGCGAACGCTCATTTGACGTCATGCGGCGCAATATGACGTCATGTTTACAGCATATCAGTTCCCGCGTTGTTTAACCAAACCGTTTATGGTTTCATATAACATAATGTTTCTACTCTTTGTATATAGAGACACAATCGTGAGTCATGTTAATAATTTGCTTTATGAAACGTAAGTAGAATATCGCTATTATTCTATCTAAAGTAATTTGCAACGATAACTTCAGTACAATGTACATGTTTCAGTAATTAAAAAAGATTAGATCATACAAATTTTAAATTTCAGATAACTTACCTCCTTCGTGTTAAACTTCAATGAATAGTTGTGCTTAGATGGATGGATGGTCACTTGTTTAACGCAAACCAGTAATGTGTAAATGATTTAGTACAAACCAAATACGTCATGTGTTTTTCCGACTTGTATCATGGCTACTGCATATTTGTATAGGAAAACACTGTACTGTATTTATGATAATTTGCATTGTGTATGGGGGTGGAGCTTAGACCGTGCTCTATCTACGATAGAGCACATGATCTATCTGCAATAGAGAACACTTTTCAGATTTTTTTTTCAAAAACAAAAACAAGCAACAATTGCCAAAGAAGAAAGATGTAGATCTGTAAAATATGTTCAAGAGGAATGGAAGGGCGGACATACATATACACGAACTCGAAACACGAGTCTCCTGAGCAGTTTATATCATGCAGTTTTCATTTGTGAAAGCATGATGTCGTCGGCATCTAAAGGAACTTGTGAAAGAATGATATCGTCTAATTCTTCTAATTGACTGAATTCAAGTTCATTAGCCATCTGTAACAAAACATTATCCTGCAATTCTAAAATATCCATAATGCAGTGTTCATCTATCCTTCTTAGCGTTCTTTTTTTAAGGGAACTGACAAAGATCAGAGTGACCAAACAATATTAACGTGATCCCACCCACTTTGTTACGTCACACGATGTTTCGGGGCCTGTGAGCTGTCAATCAAAATGTACATGATGGTGTACGTGCCATTATCAACGTGCCATAATACAAATCAGATAGTGACTGTTTGCTCAAATAATTACGTCATTTCTCGGGGGCTACGCCCCTCGAAATAACATAATTATTCTCGCAAACAGTACTCTATCTAATACATAATGGAGCAGTATACACCTGAGTACTTTACTCCTTTAGTTTATTTAGATTATTTAAGTTATAATGAACTTTAACTTTGACGTTCCTACTTTGATGTAACGAAAAACATAACAAAAAGAATCAGGATATTTAAGTCAGGTCTTTGTTTAAGAAACATACAGGTATTTAATATATTGTTTAATCGATATTGTTAACAGTAAAATGAAGTACACTTGTTTAATACCACTAAACATGCTACGCTTTCTATTACTCAATGTCATTAAATTTGAAACCTTCGAGGTATTTATACTCCTTCATACATTTGAATAAACTTAGCCTAAATATAGCCCAATTCAGGTAAACATCTTATATATTAGATACATATTTGCTATTTGAATATAAATGCTGAGTCACGGATAAGCGGCATTTAATACCTGCAAAAATCCGTTCATTCTGTTTTCATATAATAATATTTTGACCTTTTATTTTAGAAATGACAAGCTGAGGTGATCATCATTAATATGGCAGAATGTGATAAATCACAGTCTATCAGAGACGGTTCTGATGCAGACCAGCAATATACCTGCTCGCCATGTCGTGAAGGAAACCTGGTACAAGAAGCAGTCAAGTACTGTCCGGATTGCCAGGAATATTTGTGCAAATCCTGTGCCATACACCACAGTCGGTTTAAAGCCACCCGGTCCCATAAACTGACGAATGCAGAAAATGTACACGAGGGGGTCATGCTTATGGAGGTTGCTAAGTGTCTGTATCACCCAGATCGAGCTGTGGAGATGTTTTGTTTTGACCATGACATGGTTTACTGTACCATGTGTATTGCCACAGAACACAGGTATGGTAAAGTTCGTTATTTTTGCCAATAAAACTATCCAACTATTATGGAACAGTTTTGATGCAAAAATTACATTGAGCCTTCTGACATCCCATCTTGCATTGTTACGTGTGTACTTGTCCATCTGATATTACATGTTTCTTTTTGATATGTTCTATGCTTAAAACTGGAGAAATGATTACACCTTTCTGAGAGATGAATTGTTGTATTCTACATTATTTCATATATCAGTGTTCTGTATTTGCTATTAAACTGAACTTATATTTAAAGATGATTGAGTAAACGGTCGAAATTAAGTTGAACAACCTGACTGCATTGTTTGACTGTCATTCATACCCTCATCATAACATTCTATAAATGATACTGGATCGAAATGTAATAACTGCGTTTGTCATACTTGAAATGTATGATTTTAATGTCTTTTAGCATATTAGCCAACTGCTAATATAGACCAATATATCTACGTTATACTGAAATAGGCATAATATATCTAAGCTAAACAACGCATGTCAGTTGGACGAACAATGCATGTCATAACGCACTATTGAAACGTGCACTCGCATTATTACACCAGATGGCGCGCTTGCATAATCATCGACAGTTTTCGGCACCTACGTAATAATCCGTACTTTTAGGAGAATTATGTCTTGGGGAGATATATTGTTTTTGCCATGTCTGTCTGTCCGTCCTGCTTAAGGTAACAGTTCAAGGTCAAAGGTTTGAGCCTTGTATTTCGTGTCCGCTCTGTATCTCCTTAACCCCTCGAAGGTTTTTTATTAAACTTGAGTTGGATGTTAACATCAACTACGCGATGTGCAGAACCCATGAACTAACTGCGCCGGCTCAAGGTCAAAGTCACAGAGATCAAAAGTCATATGACTATATTTCGTGTCCACTCCATATCTCTTGAATCCCTTGTAGGATTTAAGAATAACTTAACACAAATCGTCACCATATTGACACGTTGGCAAAGCGCATGTAACAAACATATTAGTTCAAGGTCAAGGTCACTGTTACTAAAAATAGAAAAATTGTCTGTGCTTAATAACTCCAGTTAGGAGTCACCAATTGCAATGAAACTTGGTCTGTGTGTAGCTTACATGGAGAGGAAGCTTGGGGTAACTTATGTATCATTACTAAAAATAGATGTTTGTGTTATTTTAGCATGTTTCAGCATGATTATTGACAAACTGCCATGGGGGAGACATATGTTTTGTGACAAAAACAACCATCTAGGGAAAAGGCTACCAGAACGGGTCGTAGAAATTGAACTTGGTTTATATATGAAGACTTCCTCCCCCAAACAGTGAAAATGACGTTTTCAAACGACGTTTCTTGTAAATGCCTGACAAATGGCGAGTTCAATACAAAGGGTCACAACCTACACTAATTTAATGTCATTAAACTAATATCAGTCGCAGTCCCGAACTAGATGGTTGTTTTTGTCATGAAAACATGTCTCCCCCATGGCACCATTTTTTTCGATTTTTATTAACAGTGACCTTGACCTTGAACCAAGGTGGTTGTTACATGCGCTCTGCACATCGTGTCAGTCTGGTGAAGATTTGTGTTGAGTTATTCTTAAATCCTATAAAATGTTCAAGAGATATGGAGTGGACACTGAATATAGGTATATGACCTTTGATCCTGAACTGTGACATTGACCTTGAGCCGGCACATTTTGTAAACAAGCTATGCACATCGCATAATTGAGGTAAACATCTGACCCAAGTTTCATGAAAATCTTTCGAGGGGTTTAGGAGATATGGAGCGGACACTATTTTGCCGGACAGACAGACGGACGGACGGACAGACAGACATGGCAAAAACAATATATCTCCCCAAGACATTATTCTCCTTAAAGAACGGATTATTACGTAGGTGCCGAAAACTGTCGATGATTATGCAAGCGCGCCATCTGGTGTAATAATGCGAGTGCACGTTTCAATAGTGCGTTATGACATGCATTGTTCGTCCAACTGACATGCGTTGTTTAGCTTAGATATATTATGCCTATTTCAGTATAACGTAGATATATTGGTCTATATTAGCAGTTGGCTAATACGTTAAAAGACGTTAAAATCATACATTTCAAGTATGACAAACGCAGTTATTACATTTCGATCCAGTATCATTAATAATATGTTATGATGAGGGTATGAATGACAGCCAAACGACGCAGTCAGGTTGTTCAACTTAATTTCAACAGTTTACTCAATCATCTTTAAATATAAGTTCAGTTTAATAGCAAATACAGAACACTGATACATGAAATAATGTAGAATACAACAATTCATCTCTCAGAAAGGTGTTATCATTTTTCCCCTTCAAATTATAGAACATATAAAAAAAAAACATGTAATATCAGATGGACAAGTACACACGTAACAATGCAAGATGGGATGTCAGAAGGCTCAATGTAATTTTTGCATCAAAACTGTTCCATAAACTATTAATCATCATTGTTGGGCGTAAGTGGTTTTAAGTTATGAAGTGTATACAGTAGCTTGACGAGATGATATGTCATCGGGTTGACTTTAACTTATAGAATCAAGATGGTAGATAATACTAAAGATAAAACAGGAAGATGTCATCGTAGTATATCAGATGTTAAACATATGAATTTTTCGGTATGTAAGCCACATGTAATAACTTATTTCGATGTATTTGCACAGGTCCTGCTCTGGAGTTGCGAAGATTGAACAATCTGTAAAGTCATTTAATTATGGGCAACACGAGTTCAAGTCCCTTGAGACAGAAATGAAAACTATTCTTGACAATATTCAAGCTACAAATCAAAAGAGGCAAGAGAATGTTGGAACCCTTGAAAAAGACAAGGAAGAAATAAATGTAAAAATCCAGAAAATAGAAAACACATTGACAGAATATATTCAAAAGCTGAAAAGAAGCGCTATTTCTGCGTTGAATGCGAGGTATGATGAGGCACGAACTGAAATAGAGTTAGACGTAAGCGCCACTTTAGACATGATTGAGAAGATACAGAAAATGACGAAGCTGTCAAAAATAGCCAAAGATACGGATGCCCTGCAGCGGTTTGCCCTGATGAAACTGATGCACAAAACTGCCAATGATGCAAAGAAACTGCATGACCAAAAAGAGAGTACAAGCGTTACTCTTTGCTTTAAAGAAAATGAAGATTTGAGTACTCTGTTGAAATCCAAAGCAACTCTAGGCGAGGTCACTGCCACTGGTGGGAGTAGAGACCAAAGAACCTGCAAGGGGAGACAAAGTAAACTGAAATCAGTTAAAGAAGTAAATGTAAAAATGAAAACTGATACAACATCTGGAGAAATACTTGACGCATGTCAGCTTCCAGATGGTACTATTATATTGGCAGATTGTAATAACAATAACATTAAACGCCTGGACAATAACTACACCGTCAGAGACTGTTGTGCTCTAGATGCAAGCCCATCTGCCGTTTGTTGTACTGGACCAGACACGATTGCCGTGAAAATGGGCAACAATAACATTCAGTTTATCACTGTCGGTAGTTCTTTATCGGTACAGAATCACATACCGATAACTGGCGGAAGTATATGTGGTATTGCATATTGTTTTGAACAATTGTGGGTGTCTGATAATCATACACGTGTCAACGTATACAGCAAAGCCGGTAAATTGCTAAAATCTATCGATCAAAAACGCTTTAAATACGACACTCAGCATATTGCAGTAGGTGGGAACACTGTTTATGTCACTGATAGTAGTGATGGTGTTGTCTGTTTCGACATGAATGGTACTGTGCTCAAACAACTACGTGATCAAAGGCTGCAGAACAATCGTGGTGTTTGTGTTTCCCCCGATGGCATAGTGTTCTTGTCTGGTTATGATTCCAAAAATATTGTAATGTTCAGTAAAGAAGGCGAATGTCTTGGAGAGTTGGCGAAAGACTTAAACGCACCTGTGTCATTGTGTTATGATAAGAAGAAGAGCAACATAATCGTTACAGGAAAAGCTGGCATAATATCTATTCTGGAAATGTCGGAATGAAGAACAATTACGTTAAAATGGACGGAGTCAGACTAATCACCATTTGTAAATGTTTCTCTCTGTGAAATTACATTCCCCATGAAGCACATTGAACTAAGTAAGATGACTCTATAAGAAAATTGTACATTTTTCATTTCACGATGACCAACAGTCTCGATATACTCTTTGTTTCAGAAATGTGGACCCTTTTCTTAAATAAACCGTTATACATATTGGACTTTACTGGACTGTCTCTAGTAAATATATCTAGCATTTGAACAAATGGGAAAATTTGTCATTTTTAAAAAAGCTCCGTTTTCGAGGTATACTAAGTTTGGATTTGAATACATTAAAAACAAAAACAATACACAAGGGTGCTTTTAAGGAATTGACACATGTATAAAAAAGTGTTGCGTTGAATAATGTGTCAGTTCATTCGATTTTAATTTTTCTTCAACAACATATATAAAATCAAAGCGCTGTGAGCGCTGAAGGCCTGGGGGCTATAGGTTAACTCCCTGAAAAACAACTTTTGACCTACGTGTTCTGCGTTGAATCTTACCTAAAGCGCAGGTCGAAATGTGCAGAGGACGAAATTCAATATATGACACAGAATGAATTATTAACAAATATATGGGTGGCAGGGAAGTTTGTTTTATTATAAAACGTACGTCTAATGAAAAATAATCACATAGTCAACATTATAAAATGTTTAAGCCAATAAGAATAATTCGATCTGCGCTTTGTACAACTTCAAGCGATATGATCTGATGATGTGGATCGACAAGACATTGAAACAGAAATAAACAAAGCAATACCAGCAATGAAATATAAATACAGTACTGTACAATGTGTATAACAGAGAAAACCAAAATTGATTCTGGGTTACCTTGTAGTTGTAATCGGTGAAACCGTTCACTGGGCCTCGACATGCAGCGTCCTCGATAAATGGCGGGTGATTTTGATCACGTGAGTTCCTTCTCGTGAATGTACGTAAATTATATCTTTTTTTAGAGACATTTATTTTTAGGTAAATATATATGTAATCGTTCGTAAATAACAAAGTTGTCAATGAAATAACATCGGAAATTTGAAAATCAAACTACAAACTCTTATATCGAGCTTCGTACGTTTTCGTAAATTTCCGTACTTTTCCGTGATATGCATATGGTTATCTTCCGTAATCAGCTAACAGCGCATTAATTTCTAAAACAGAAAAAATGTGTAATGCAGCCCGTAAGCTATATACCTTCCTGCAGTCGTTTGAAGTTTTATGTACTGTTTTTATTTGTAATATGTTCTTATCATATGCGAGATTCAAACAGAAGATTGATCTGGTCTGTCTTGCACTACTTTCGCACAGCGCATGTTTACAGTTGTTATTCGCACATAGCACAGTTAAAATTCTTGCAGGGTTTGAAATGTGGTATACTAACTTAGGCCTAGGGGACTTTCAGTCCCCAGGCCAAAAACAATCACAAAATAACTATTAACTGGAGATCATAGACTCATTTACTTGTGAAAATCAAGAAGTGGCGAAGTCAACTATGAAGTTGTGTTCCACTATTATTAATCACATGTTGTGAGTTTAAATAACTAGTTTCATGAATTAGAAATGAGATGGATTTTTTGTGAAATTGCAATTCCCACTTACACCGGTTTATACCGTTTCTTTATGTCCTGTTTAATCACAATTTCTATGCCCCTCTCCGGAGAAGTGGGGGTATATTTTTTAGATGTTGTCGTTCAGTCGTAAGTTTGTCGGTCGGTAGTTCTTACGTTTCCGCTCAATACCTTCAGAAAGCTTTGACCCATAGGTCTCAAACTTGGAAGCGATATTGGTCATAGACAGTAGATGAACACTATTCCATTTGAGGTCACTAATTCAAAGGGTCAAGATCAAAGTGTCTTTGTATTAGAACGGTTTCCGCTCAATAATGTGATAAGCATTTGAGTTAGATTTCTCAAACTTGGTAGGGACTTTGGTAAGGGGCAGCAGATAGACCCTATTGATTTTAAGGTCACTGGATCAAAGGCCAAGGTCACAGTGACGGTATCTGCTCAGTAATTTGACAACATTTTGACCTAAGATCTTCAAACTGTCCAGAGTTATAATTTCTGATGATCCCTACTAATTTTGAGGTCACTGATTCAAAGGTCAATGTCATAGTTACTTTGCATTTAAAATGGGTTTCCCTCAATAAACTGCTTCAATAAAATGCTTTGTACTGTTGTCTTCAATGTTGCTATGTGAAATGCTTATGGAAAGTAGATGACTTTTATTAACTTTAGGGTCAATAGGTCGAAGTTCAAGGTGACAGTGACCTAACCTTTTAACCGTTTCTGCTCAGTAATTCGACAATGCTTTCACATGAAGTCTTCAAACTTGCTAGGATTATTGTTTATAAGAATTCGGTGACCTCTATTGATCTTTAATGACTTATGTGTCACTACATCAACAGCAATTTCTTGAGTTGCAGTTACTTGGGGGAGTGGTTGAAGGAGGGGGGTGTAAGTGTTTAAGAAACATCTCATGTTTGTTTTTATTTTTCGATTCAACTCTTTTCATTTTAAAAATCGTTTGTATTTTCCCTTTCTCTGTGTTGTTATTGTTCTGTTGTCAACAAGCAGAAATAATAAATAGTAACGGCAGGGTGTAATTATGGCCAATGACCAGGTTCTAGGCCTAATACAGTACGACATGATTTAAATTTGGATTGACAAGGTATAAGGAATTGAATTTAACCATATTAAGGCTTGTATACGGTGTCAAGACACTATGAAATTACCACAATAAAATCATAATCTGACCATGCCTGAAACAATGTTTGACCAGGTACATGTATAGATTAAGGACCATTGTCTCATGAAGGTCAACGCAGGTCTGTCAAAATTCCACTTGCTTTTAAACAAGCCCAGTCATGTAAATGCACACAGACGTCCTATAAAACTTTTTTTCTAAAGCTTTCCTAAGCCACGCTGCATGCAAATCTTACATTCTCGGCTTTCCGTGGGGATTGGGGAACTTAATTATTCTGGAGCGGACGAAAAACTTGTATATTATATAATATATATATTTATTAATGGATCAATAAATTGCATGGCAGACTTAAATTCCAATGCAAATATATATGTGGAAAAATGGTCTTTTCTTGTTATATGGCTGTATGTTTTCTTTTCTTCAATAGCATTTTTGCTTGTTTACGAAACTTTCACCGAATTGATAGATAGATGATACACATGTAGAATTGCCTGCGATTGTGTTAGACGAGTTTTGCTGAGGAAATGAAAGTTGTCTGTCACAGATTTTAAATATCAGTAAATAGTGTTTTGAACAACATACTATTGCACCAGACAGTTACAGATGCCACTGCAATGAAGGACTGAGAAAAATCAGAAGGCCAGCAAAAATAGAGTATTGGTACTTTATAAAGAAATTAAATAATCATTTTTTTCACTTACCTTTCATTGTTCATTTCCTTTCCATTCGTTCAATTCCATTTTCAATATAAACGTCATGGATCACACCTTTTGTTGATGGAAACGGTGCAAAAACTGCAAGAGGATTTTCAGCCCACATTTCAGTACTTGATATTTCTGTATTGCTAGCTGTCGTGTTGTGCGCCTTTATCGTTTATTCGGAATATCCACGCGATAATGCAGCTACTGTTAAGGGAATATAGTGTGATAGTAGTTATACTCCCTTACCATATCGGGTGAATTATTTAGAAATAGCACGGTTACTCAACGCAAAATACATAAACAAGGTTAAAATTTGCTTTGTTCGTTTTTCAGTATACGTACTGTTTTTAAGATTAAAAAAAAGGTGGATGAGTTTGTTTCTCAGAAAACAAATTATTTACTACACCCCCTATGTTGAATCTGGTGATCCGCCTTATGTTCATGCCACACGACCTGTAGTCATCCTCTGTGTTTCTTTGATTATATCCTGAGAGTTATGTAGTCCTTTTCAGTTGATAATATTCAGATTTCAGGACTGAATTGCAAGAAAAACTTAAACGAGCACCGTCTTGACAAAAATCTACATGTAAACAAAACTTGTAATCCAGTTAGATTAATAACAAACCTAACATATATGCATATTATGCATATCAGAATTAACATCTTTAAGTGAAACGTTTTCTGCACTAAAAGCTCCTTAGAATTCTCATTGACTCTTAACGAAGTATAAATAGGTTCGGATTCGGTTTTGGGAATAATGCGCGTAAATCTTTGAAATTGTTAAGATCCGTGTGACTGTCAAGCACAATGGTTATAGTCAGGAATGGTTTACATTTTACGATACAGAAACTTTTACAGTTCACAGTCTATCACAGACGTTTCTGATGCAAACCTGTAATTTACCTGCTCGCCATATCGTGAAGGAAACGTGGTACAAGAAGCAATCAAGTACTGTCCGGAATGCCAGGAATATTTGTGCAAATCCTGTGCCATACACCACATTCGGTTCAAGGCTACATGATCCAATAACCTGACAAATAAAGAGAATGTACACGAGGCTGCCGTGCTTGCGGAGGTTGCTTAGTGTCTGTATCATCCGGATCGAGCTTTGGAGATGTATTGTGCTCACCATGACATGGTCTACTGTGCAATGTGTATTGCCACAGACCATAGGTATGTTACAGTTCGTTATATTGGCATTATAAATCTTAATTGTTGGGCGTTTGTTGTCTCAAGTTATTAAGGGTATACATTAGTTTGACAAGGAGATATATTATCGGTTTGACTTTACCAATAGATTTAAGAAGGTTGATAATGAAGTGATAAAATCTATTTAAGATAAAGCAGGAAGATGTTATCGTAGTATATCAGATGTTTAAAGATATACATTCTATGGTATTTAAGCCAAATGTATTTTGCACAGGTCTTGTTCTGGAATCTCGAATATTGAACAATCTGAAGTCATTTAAGCTCGAAGTGAAATACAGTCAGACATTAGCGCCACTTTAGATATGATTGAGAAGATACAGACAATAAATAATGATACAGAATTTGGAGGGATACTTGACGCTTGCCAGCTTCCAGAGGGTTCTATTATATTAGCTGATTTCACAAATATGAAAATTATACTCCTAGACAACAACTACAACGTCAGAGACTGTTGCACTCTAGATACAAAACCAACCGCCGTTTGTTGCACTGGACCAGACACGACTGCCTTGAAAACGAATAACAATAAAATTCAATTTATCACTGTCGGTAGTTCTTTATCTGTACAAAAATACATATCGATAAAAGTTAGTGGTTTCTGTGGTCTTGCATATTGTTTTGAACAATTGTGGGTGTCTGTTGGAAGTTCAGGTATCGAAGTATACAACAAAGCCGGTAAACTGCTAAAATCTGTTGATAAAAAGTGCTTTAAATACGACACTCAGCATATTACAGTAGGTGAAGACACTGTGTTTGTCACTGATAATACTGATGGTGTTGTCTGTTTCGACATACATGGTACTGTGATAAAACAATTACGTGGTGCAAGGCTACAGCAAAATCGCGGTGCTTGTGTTTCCAATGATGGCGTAGTGTTCTTGTCTGGTTAAATTCAACAAATAATGTTATGTTCAGTAGAGAAGGCGAATGTCTTGGAGAGCTGGCGAAAGACTTAAATGCACCTGTGTCATTGTGTTATGATAAGAAGAAGAACAACATAATTGCAACAGGAAACGCTGGCATAATATCTATTCTAGAACTATCAGAATAAATAACAATAACATTTAAAAGGACGGAATCAGACGAATCACCCATTTGTAAATGTTTCTTTCTATGAAATAACATTACTGATGAAGCACAAAGAACTACGTACCTCGATTCTACAAGAAAATTGTACAGTTTTCATTTCATGATAACCAACAGTCTCAATGTACTTTGGAACTTTAACGTGTTTTATTAGACTCTTTTCTTAAACATGTGGACTACCAATCTTAACATAAACCGAAGTACATGAAATTTATTGAACTTTGTCTGGTAAATATATCGAGAGCATTTAAGCATACGAGAAATTTGTAATGTGCAAGCTCCGTTTTCGAGGTATACTAAGTTTTAGTTTGTTCAAATACATTGAAAACGAAAACATACACGAGCAGGATGCTTTTTAAGGAATTGAATCATTTCTAAAAAAAGTTCAGGGTTGAATAATGTGAAGGTTCAATTTTTCTTCGATCTTAATATTCTTCTTTCAAAATATATATAAAAACAACAACAAACATAATTAATAAATAGAGGTCTTAGACTTATTTACTTTCGAAAATCAAGAAGTGGCAAAGTCAACTATGAAGTAGTTTCCCTTCCAAATGTTGTATGTAAATAAAAAGCATTTAAACTAATTTTATGAATTAAAAAAGTTTATCGTGAGATGTTTTTTTACTTGAATTTGCAATTCCCACTTACACCAGTTCATACCCTTTGTTTCTGTCATGTTTAATCACAATTTTTATTCCCCGCTTCTAAGAAGTTTTGAAGTTGTCGTTCGGTAGTAGGTTGGTCGGTCCGTCGGTCGGTAGATCTTATGTTTTCCGCTTCAAAACATTGAGAAGGCTTTGACCCATAGGTCTCAAATTGGCAGCAATATTGGCCATGAACAGTAGATGAACCCTATTTATTCTGAGGTCACACTGGGTCAAAGGGTCACGGTCACAGTAACCTGGCATTAAAACGGTTCCGCTCAATGACTTAAAACACCAAATCGAATTTTCTTTTAAATTTGGAATTGTAACAGGGAAATACAGTTTGAAACTGGCTTCTAAAACTTTACAATAGCCATGGAGTATTTCCCTCTTTGAAATACTGCTGCAGAAAATTGAGCGAATGTTTGTGTAGTTCCTTAAATTGAACTTGGTTGTCTTTTTGTCCTATTTTCGCTTTGTTGAAGGTTGTAAACAGTCAGAGATATACTTTGCACATCATTGGAAGTAAAGTTCTTCAATTATAATTCAAAATAGGCATGCATATTCATGTAGAACTTATTTACAGCCTCTCTCTGGAAGATTTCTGGAAAATCACAAAGATATTTGAAAACTGGAAAACCTACTTTCGGTTTTGAAAATGCAAAATATAATTTATCAATTCTTTTGTTAAACTCAAATTTTCAACATAATATGGTCACTTTTGATGCAATATGTCATATTTTTCCTTCTGAGAAGACGCCCGTTACGGTTCAAGATTTAAAAGAAAATTTGATTTGGTGTTAGTAATGGACCTTTAATAAATGTTTGAGCTAGAGCTGCTTAGTTTGGCCATGGACATCAGATGAACCCTATTGATTTTGGGACTCTAGGTCAAAAACCAAGGTCACAGTAACCTTGCATTTCAAAAACGGTTTCTGCTCAGGAACTTGACAAGGTTTTGACTTAAGATCTTCAAACTTGCCAGGGTTATACTTTATGAAATTTGATACTGATTTTGACATCAAAGGTCAAGATCATAGTTACCTTAAATTTAAAAGGGTTTCCCTCAATAAATTGAAAAGTTTTTGTTAAACTAATGATAATGCCGCATTAATATTTGAAGTTGGTGCTTTAGAAATTAAAAAAATGGACAAATGAAATAAAATCCTCCTGGCAGTGATCTCCCTTGTGTTATTAGTGTTGCTCGGCAGTGGAAGGGAAGCTACTCCTGCAGCATTTGTTTATTTCTTAAAAATTGACTCTCCCAGTCAAAATAGGAAAAGTAATTTTGGAAAGTTAATATTTCATACTGGTAGCAGGAAAAAGTTTGTTGTATTGGGTAAAAGTTATTATTTCCTCACACTTTTCACCCACCTATTTCCTGAATTCACTTTAAAAACAAGTGCATAATGTCACTTTAATATGTACCTTCATTTGCAGAGAATGACGAGACGTCATTTCACAGACGGGGGTTTACAAGGTTATATTTAAGTGTTTTAATGTATTATTCACTTGGAGAGTAGATGAATCCTATTGACTTTGGGGTCAATAGGACAAAGTTCAAGGTGACAGTGGCCTTCTGTGTAACTTCACCATCAGCAAATTCTTGTGTTGCAGTTACTGGTGGAAGAGGGGGTGGGGGGGTAGAAGTGTTTTTAAAAACATATCTTGTTTGTTTTTATCTTTCGATACAACTCTTTTTAGTTTTAAAATAGTTTGTATATTTTTTCCTTTCTCTTATTCGTCATCGATCCGTTGTAAAAAGTGGAAATATTAAATTGTTACGGCCAAGTATAATCACGGCCAATGGCGAGGTTCTAGGAGTATGACATGATTTACGTTTGGATTGACCAGGTATATGGAATTGATTTAATCATAAAAAGGTTTTTTTATGGTGACAAGACACGCTGAAATTACCAAAATAAGATCATAATCTGAGCATTCCTGGAACAATGTTTGACCAGTTACAGTGTATGAATCCTTCTCTCATCATAGTCAACACAGGTCTGTTAAAATTCCACTTCCTATTAAACCGGATCAATCATTTATATACACACAGGCGTCTCATAAAAAACAGTAGAAATACGACGCAAACACTTTGCCATTTTTTTAAGCCACACTTCATGCAAATCTTACATGTTTAAAGCTATCCCTCTGGATAATTGACGAAAATTTCTATCTGTGTATATTAACTAATAGGACAATAAACCGCATGGCAGACTAAAGCTCCATTGGAGTTCTATATGGACAACTTATCGTTTGAATGTAACGGCTGTGCATTTTCTTTTCTTCAAAAGTATTTTAACCTGCTCTAGTGTTGGATTTACTTGCATAATTTATAAGACATGGGATGACCTAGTGAATTGTACAGAGGTATAAAAATGGAAAATGTGAGAGTAACTTGTATTGAAAGAAAGGGGGGGGGGGGGGGGGGGGGGGGGGCCCGTGGTGGGGGGGGGGGGGGGGGGGGGGGGGGGGGGGGGGGGGGGGGTGGGGGGGGGGGGGGGTTTTGGTTTTTTTTTTTTGGGGGGGGGTTTTTTTTTTTTGGGGGGGGGGGGGGGGGGGGGGGTTTTGGTTTTGGGGTTTTTTTTTTTTTTTTTTTTTTTTCCAGGGGGGGTTTGGTTCCCAATAGCTTTTGAAGCAACCACCTTGAAGCATTTGACATGGAAAACCTCCTTCTTGGAGATCGCAAGTGAATATTTTGTGTGAGATACTGATACAGCAGATTTGATACCAACAAGTATATGACAATCATTTGTGTTGATAAAAGCTACAATTTATTTACATCGTATATCTATTATTGATAAATTATTTTTCATTGATACTATTGACTGTTCTTTTCTTCAACTTATTTTGCTTGGTAGCAGAAGCGGTACTGTACAGTACGTTGTATAAAAATAACGAGGCCACTTTCTCATGAAAACGTTATTGTTATTGTTGCATAAAATTAATCCACACTTTTACAAATCTTTCACCCGATTGATAGACGAATGATAGAATGCTTTCGATGGTGTAAGACGAGTGGTGCTGAGAAAATGAGAGTACATGTAGTCTGTCAAAGATTTTAAATATCAGGAAATATTTTTATTTTTTCTACATAATATTGCACCATGCGGTTCCAGATGCCACTACAATGAAGGAAATGAGAACAATCAGAAGACCAGAAAATTTGGTACTTTATGAAGAAATTAAATAATCTTTTTTCTCACTTCTCTTTTATTGTTCATTTCCATTCCATTCGTTCAATTTAATTTCCAATATAAACGTCATGGATCACACTTTTTTGCTTTGTTATGGAAACGGTGCAAAAACTGCAAGTCATTAAGCCCACATTTCTCTATTTGGTATGTCTGTACTTTAGCTAGTTTTCTACTTGTGTCTGGAGATTTGCTTCATGCGCCTGTTTGAACGCATGTTTTTGTTTGCGTAGTCATAATTTACTTACGTGTCGTGAGTAAATCGTCATCACAGTATAAAATGGAGAAAAAAGCCGAGACCTTTCACCTTTATTGTAATAATTCTATACTGCTGTAAAGGGAATACTTTATAGTGTGAACTATTATATAACAATATCGGGTCAAGTACTATAAATAGTACGGCTACTGAACAAATAGTACCTACATACGGTTAAAATTTGCATTGTTCGTTTTTAGCTCACCTGGTACAAAGTGCCAGGGTGAGCTATTAGGATCACTCACTGTCCGGGGTCCGCCGTACGAAGTACGTAGTACGTCGTAAGTCGTTCGTGCGTCCACCATTTCTTTCAAACGAAATCTTATCTGAAATCACTGGGCCAATGCTGGTGAAAGTTTGCAGGGATGTTCCTTGCATGAAGCTCTATCAAAGTTGTTCAAAGAATTCCATTCCATCCAGAACACTGGTTGCTATGGCAACAAATAAGAAAAACTTAAAAAAATTTCTTCTCTGAAACCACAAGTGGACCTCTACCAAGATTGTTCAAATTATGTCCCCTGGGTCAAAATTAACCCCGCCCGGGAGGTCATAGGTTTTACATAGGCTTGTATAGGAAAAAATCTTCTTCTCTGAAACTGCAAGGGCTAGAGCTTAGATATTTGGCATGTAGAAATGCCTAATGGACGTCTACCAAGATTGTTCATATGATGACCCCTAGGTCAAAACTGGCCCTGCACTTGATTTCACATAGGCTTATATAGGATTTTTTTTCATAAATCTTCTCTGAAACCACAAGGCCTAGAGCTGAGATATTAAGTTAGTAGCATTGCCTTATGGTCCTTCACCAAATTTGTTAAAACCATGACCCAAGGGTCAAAATTAAGCCTTCCCGGGAGTGGGAGAGGGGGTCACTTGATTTCACATAGGCTTATATAGGGAAAACACAAAGCCCAAATGCAGAGCTTAGATATTTTGAATGTTACTAAGCATTGTGTAGTGGACCTCTACAAATTATGCTCAAATCATGACCCCTTGTATTATAGCCAGTGGTAGTGAGCGATATAGGTCCTTCTTGGCCCGCTTGTTCAGTATACTTCAATGTAGTACTGTTTACAAGATTCCATTAAAATGTGGATGGGTTTGTTTCTTAGAAAGCAATTTACTTACTTATGTTACTATCAGCAGTTTTTTAACTATAAATGACACTCATCGGTACACTTTGCACTTTTCTTATTAATCTCTGTGAGATAACACACCCTTTCTTTTCGTCATTTTTACCATCGTAAACTGGAGATAATTGTACAAAATCATTGAGAAAAATATATACATTTTGGCACTGGGGAGACTTTTAAAAGAACAAATAAAACCACCTCGCATTAAGAGCTGTCACTCGTAAGTGATGAATGCTCCTGAAACGGTGTCTCACAGTCTCCAAACTGGACCCCGCACTTGCGCACAGCACTTTGTCTCTATGTGCTTAACATTTGTGCCAAATTATTTTAAACTCCATCAATGTATAACACAATTACAGTCTGAAAGGAAAAACAGTCTACAGACAGACGATGGTCAGACAGCACACCTCCGACCATGCACTGAACATTTGAGACAGGTTATTTTATAATCCTTCAATGCCTGACATGTGTTACAATCTGTCCATTGTCATGCATGACAAACTTACAAACCGGACACGAATGTGTGCATATAGACAGGATTCGATACCTATAAAGTATGACCTTGACCTTTGCGCAATGGGTCTAATATGAGACACATCGGTTTCATGTGCGAAGCAATGGTGCAATATGATTTGAAAATCCCTTAATGGGTGACAAAGTTACAATCTAGACACGAATGTGTGCATATACAGAATTTATTTACTTTTAAACTATAAGCTAAACGTTGACATTTAAGATATGGCCGTGGTTATTGCAAGTGACACTTCATCTTCATGTGCTGAACATTTGTGCCATATAATTTGAAATTCCCTACTTGGATGAAAAAAAAAAATACAGCACAGACACGAATGTGTGTATATATATATACAGGAATTCGCGAATCAATTCAATGTTGGCTTTTTCTAAAAGCTGGCGTTCAAGAGGCACTATATTTAATTGGTTCAATTTGATTTAGAAAGTGACTGCTATTGTTCTTTATTGGTTTAAATGTACAGAAATCAATTTTACTTGGATCACGCTTTTACGGAATGTTAGCAGGAGTCAATTTATCAATGTTCGAATTTGCAGTCTAAACGTGATTGAAACATTTTACTTCACTTTAAAGTTTGATTAATTGACACCTCTTAGAAAACTTATTTTTCTGTTGCATGCCCAGAATGCTTTTGTTGTAAATTTAAAGTCCCAGGATCTCTTTGAATTTACTGATTTACATGTAGTAAAATACACTTACTGACAGGATAATGATAGAACCACGTTCTATTCACTCTAAAACAATGTTGACATAATCATGCAAAGTTCTTTCATATTCAAGTGTTCGTTTCTGTGAAATATAATAACCAGAAAGCCTTTTTTATGCTTTGCAAATACTTCGCTACATTTCTTACATGTATTTCTTTTATATCATAAGTAAAATTAGAATGTTTCTGGTAAAAATTAATGTCATTTCCGCCGGTAAGCCGCATTTCTTTACTTATTACATAATTATGTCACTCGAAATATTGACCGTTTTTCACAGGTCGAGAATGTATATAATATTATAATTTATATATACACCTACTAATCTTATAATTAAAATTAGTTTGGCGGTAGCAACATAATTTATAATGTTGATGAATATGAAATATTTTCGTTCTAAACTTATTAAACCAGTCCGATAGACTGAAAACACAAAACTATTTTATTGACCTTTTTTCATTCCCTTTTGTTCAATTAAAAGAAGCCTTACAGAGTAAATATCTCAATTAAAAATTGTTAACCATTATACTTATCCTTTCATTGGCGGTTGAAAAGTTATCAGTTTCCGGTTATAAGCGAGCTTAAAAGGCTGCGCCGAAAACTTCGAACGCTGTCTCATAACGCTTTCGTGAAAAAACCCCAAACAAACGCCAAATAAGGAAAGAAATGTATGGTCAACAATAGAACATAATTCTATCATTATTCTCTATGCGTAAATTTAATACCAATTTTACAATAAGTATCCAGTGTATGATATTGCTGACGAGTGCAATTTTCGGTTGATTTATTTTTACGTATTATTTCAATTAATATAATTTACAATATATAATATACCCTTGCACACAAATAGAAAAACGTATTTAGCCAATGTAATATAGTTGTTTAACTTATTAAGGCCATATACACCGAAATTGATCCGAAAATATTAGAATACAACTACAACAAACGGGGTCTTTCACGTTTACATCTAATCCAAACCGAAACCGAAACGAGTGCATGCACGAGTTCGATTCTAACTTTCTGGTATTCGATCACCGAATTTTGCTATTTTAGCTCAGTGTTGAAACGATTCCGGCCTGCTGCACTGAATGTTTCAAAGGTGTGTCTAATAAAAATCATAATTTAGGATGTTGAGGACAGACAACTTCAAAAGATTATAAAGAACATGCGTAATTGGTACTACGCATTGGCCTAGATACGCGAAACTTCAAGGAAAAGGTGAAAGGAAACTTGTTTATTTAGAAATCGGACAAATCAGACACAGAAACACAATCAACGCGAGGAACGACAGCTTTTCCTTTTGATTTATTTTCCAAGAAATTGAATTAAAAATATCCAATATTTTACTTCGATACCACAGGAGGCAGCATAATTACTGTTTCTTTTTAAAGAAAATATAATTCGCGACGGGCCGAAAGCATTTCAATTTTAACGCGTCGTTTTTGATGCAATACTCGGATAATCAACTGGTCGAAAGTCTCTTATATTGTTCTTTATTGCCTAAAACAACGTAAAATCAATTTGATTTGAAACGTGGTCGACTTTGCGGAGGCAAACTTCAATAATCGCATTTGAAGGCTAACGAAGTAAAAGGGAGCGTGCGAAAAAATGTTGACACTCGTGAATTAATCTAGTCCACACGTGCTTGCAATAACAGTTGGCTTCTAGCTGTTGCAATAATTCAAGAAATAAAATGAAAATATCTAAACATTCAGAAGTTTGAACATATTCCAGATCATTCCTTATAAAACATTATTAGCCCGACTATTCGAAGAGAAGGAGAGCTGTTTTATTCATCCCGGCGTTAACGTTGCGGTCGGAGTCGTTGGCTGAAGTGTTATGGTAAACTCCGTGTTCATGTTATATCTTTGCAGCTACAGCTCCAATCTTGATGTCACCTCATAAAAGACAGTACAACATACGTGCAAACTATATTATCTGGTTGGGATCCATGACCTCGAAGGTCAAGGTCACCGTGACAACTGCTGATCATCATCAGTTTCGTATCCGCGCGACTTGATCTTGATCTGCACAGTTCGTTTTCCGTCAGTAACTTGCATGAAGACACCCATTAGACAATGAATGGAACTGTTAGTTGGTGTGTTTATGTCTTCTATTTCGAGAAGTAGTATGACGACATGTCTGTATGTAATGTGGCAAGCTGTCATGAGTTAAGATATAGTTGCAGATTTTGTCTCCCTTGACTTTTTGGAGAGAAAAAGGAGGTAGCTCTTGATTTCCTAATTCAAGTAATCACGATTTGTCACCAAACTCTGGTTTGCAAAATTAAACTCAGTACGATTTATTGCAAATGGCATGAGGAGTACAAAGGGAAGTAAATTTTGTCTTCCTAATTTAAATTAGCATGATTTGGCTCCCTTGACTTATTGCAAACGGCGCGATGAGAGCAGAAAGATGTAAATCTGGTTTTCCTTGTTTAAGTTTTTGGCTCCCGTGACTTATTGCAAATGGCGTGAGGAGAACAAAGGGAGGTAACTCTGTTTTTTCCTATTTAAGTAAGTATGTTTCGTCTCCTTTGATCTTTTGCAAATGACATGACAAACAAAAGGAGGTAACCCTGGTTATCCTGATCTTAGTATTTACGATTTATCTCCCATGACGTTTTGCAAATTAAGCCAGAAGAGCAGAGGCAGTTAACAGAGTCAGTACGATATGTCTCCAATGACTATTTGCAAATTGCGTTAGGAGAACGAAGGGCGGTAACTCTGGTTTTCCTCAGTTAAGTCAATACGATTTGTCTCCCTTGATTTTTAGCGAATGGCGTCAGGAGAACAAAGGGAGGCAATTTGATCTGATTTTCAGAAAGAAATTGGTTATTTCGAATTTCTAAAATATGTCGGTAAGAGTATCAATAAATGGGGAGGAAACGTATTCCAATTCAGTAAAATGACATGCCGTTGATGTAGTGATTCGTAACTGAAGTCGTTTAGACTTATTGTTCTGAGGAAAGAATGCTTAGATATTAAGAACTACATGTATGTATAAACCAGCCACATTTCTTTTGCAAAAATATTTTAAAAACAAATAATGCATAATGTGTCTTTTTGTTGCAATGTATGCACTTGTTGCTATGTTGTTTGTATAGGTTCACATGTATTCAATATCAAAACAGATAAAAAAAACTTGGAAATAGATAAAAGAGCTACAGGCACCTTAAATATAAATTGCCAAAAAGGTACAGACCACAAAGTGACTCCTATATACACCAGTACTAAGTTTGCAGGGGTATAATAAAGTGTTTCTTGCAAGAAAATATTTTTATTCATTTAAAAAGACAATATTTTGTTTTCTTTCATACATGTACAGCTAATACAACAAGTTTTTTGAAAGAGAAACATTTAAAAAACCATCAGACTAATGTGTATTTCAATTTATGCCCAAACACTTTGTAATGAAACCCATTTGTTAGTAATATCAAAACAACCCACAGAACAACTTCTTTAGTTGAGTCAAGGCATATGCTCTTTTACTGCACTTCTTACTGACCATAAGTGTTTTGCATAGAGATAATTGTTCAATTTCACAATGCTAAAAACTTGCTAGTTGCTTGATTTTTTCCTTGGCCAAGTTTTAGCCTCAGCGCCATTATCATGACACTTTTTACATAGAGGGCGCACTGTTGAAAATTTGGTAAACAAGTTTTCCATGTACAGATGTACGGATCACCATCACCCAGAAGTTTATCTTTAGTGTCACAGTACAACAGTAGAGAGAAATGAATTAGCCTTAACAAAAATGTCTTTAAATGTTTCCGAGTTGTTTGTCTGGACAGCAGCTCGTCTTCCACCGACGCTACCCTGGATTATGTTAACAATTAAATTTTTCGGGTGCATAGAATGACCGAAAAAGACCGTAAAAGACCGAAAAAGAACCGAAAAATGATTTATCTTTACCAAAAACAACTTTGTTTAAAAAGATAATGTACGATTTATAACTTAAGTATTAAATAAATGAAGGAATTTGTATGTAATGAATATTTGTTTGTTTTGGTAAGTTCCTGTGCTGCATCAATTACAAAATCTGGAGTGCTAAATTCAGACAGTTTTCGGTCTGCAATATTTGTTTTTCGATCTTTTTAATTGATATGTAATACAATATTTACGAATTTCTTCATTTAAACTGTAAGTTATATACTCTTTTAAAAAATAAGTTGTTTTCGGTCTTCATGAACTGTTTTTCGGTCTTTTTCGTTTTTTTTCGGTCACTCTATGCATCGAAGATTTTCTTACATGTACTGGTTTGCTGCCATTTTGACAATATGGTAGTCATGATTATACAAATAAAGTAGCGGGAACATGTTCTGCTGGCGTTTTTAATTGAATTGTAGGTTTGAAAGTACTAAATTTTCGAGTTCGCCGCGACAAATAGGCCTGCTTTGAAATTTTGGTGTTGGTTTATAAAATTGATGCGGGCGGAAGCTCAAATTGAATTTTTTTTATTTTTTTTGATTTAAAAAAATAATGGAGCGGGAAATCCTTTGACCAAGTAATTAATTTGGTGTGGCCTAAAATGTATTTCCTAATCACTTCGGTAGAAAAAAAGGGAATATATAATCTAAAATACAGTTTTATATTCCTCAATTTTTCCGCCCGCGTATAATACAATCAGTCAAGCTTATTTATGTATGTACTTCTACAGTTACTGACTAAATATTCTGTTTATAAAAACTTAAGAATTTTAAAGTCCCATGACCACGTTGACTTTACTCAAAGAGATAGAATATTTAAGATACTCAAACAATGTTGATGCCTATATTTCTGTCGTAATTACATCAATGTCTGTTTTACGTTGTCTTTCAATTTAAAATGAAAAATTAGAAACTGCTTTTGTACAAGTAACGATCGATTCTACCGGTTCGACACATTTCAAATTTAAATGCAATCATTTTCAACACATTTTAAATCTCGAGTATTCATTTATGTCACTGAAAATACAACATGTTTAAATTGAAAAAATAGAGGATATTTGTTTGTTTCAGTGTAATATCGATTTTATTTCACAAGCGAACACCAAAAAAAAAAAAATGACATTTTCACTCGCAGCTTCTGAAAATGTCAGTTTTTTATGTGTTCACTTGTGAAATAAAATCGAGTCTGCACTTCATAACACCACGAATCGTAGAGCAATACTCGATCAGCTGTCCATTCATTTAAAAAATGCTCGGTCCAGGGCTGTTCTAAGTGCAAAATTTGTTTGAATTAATTGCATCTGTGAGTAATAAGCGATTGCAGAGGTAATTTTCAACTTTTTATAGGAGCCTTATAGGTTTCAGACCTGATGATACGTAGAGGTTTTTATACGGGGCAGTTGTGCCTAAAGGCGATATTGGCACATCTTGTGAGATACTGACCCAAGGTCTTAAGCCCAATGACAAATTTGAACCAAGTGCGCCTGTCCCGATTAATTACCCTTTTATTGCAATTTTAGGCAATTTCTTACGGACGATAGGGATCTAGTACTCGTTCTTCCAATAAACGAGTGTTAGATAAACTGACCAGAATACCGTTGCCACTGGCGTTAAATAAATTACGTTCTTCAAACTATGAAACAACATATTTTAAGACATATAGTCATATAAAGTTCTAGTATAAATTCCTGTCAAGTATATCTGTAGATTTGAAATAATACTCTACCAAATAATAAAGCGTTGCAAACGCTTTTGAAAATCCAATAAAAAATTAAGCGGTGCGGTGCCGTAAACCCAGCATTTTCAATCGATGTTTCCAAATTCCTTCTTAGATTTTTACTTATATTGTTGATTCTAAGAGCCTTTAGTTTTATATTTATGTATTAGTATGTCTTTTTTGATTTTTTTTTCAACGGCAACTGAGAGCGAGCAGCTTCAAATTCATACAACAATACAAAAAGTAATTGTCAATTGGGGGCGTAACATTTGATTCATGTGTGTCCATGCCTTCATCATTTCCTTTGATAAAACATTGACATCAATTCGAATTATGCTTATTTTATAAGAATGCTTACTCCAGAAGGACCTCCTTTTCACCAGAACAGTAGAGCAGGACTATTGAACAACTTTTTCAATGGTACACCTAATCTCACGTTCTCGCTTATTCCCTGTTGTTGCACTCGGCTGAGGTATGTTCAACTCTGCCAAAATGATCGAAATCTGATCTTCACCTACACCAGCGTTCAGAATAGCTGAAAAAGTACTTATAATAGTCTAGATAGTACTGAAATGTCAAAAGTCAATATTTGCGGCATTTTCCGTGGGCTAATCGCAATGAAGACAGTCACTACCATAATTTCATCTTGCTTTCTGATATTTGTAGTTTTTTATTACATGTAAGATTATTTCCATTATTTCCCAAATGACACAATTTAATCAGTGAAAGGTTTAGTAATGACGCAAACGACCACGGAGCTGTAATATAGTGTCACTGGAAACAATATCTACTGCGAACAAATGATAACGGTTATCCAAATAATATAACTATAAATGTATTACATAGGTACATCTGAGTGTCGCCTTATACATAGCGATGTCCGTCGGTCCGTCCGTCACATAAACTTAACGTTGGTTATAACTTTGCAATTTCTTAAGATTTATTCATCAAATTTTACAATTGTATTGCTTATGACAAAAGGGTCGTGATGCCGCCAAATTTGTAGGTCAAGGTCATATTTGACAGAGTGTCGTCCCTTTTTGTACTTACATTTTGTCTCGAAATTTTATCGTTATTCTGACAAAGCGTAAGAGTGCGACACAAGTGTTCTACTGAACACCAATCTAGTTAATAAACAGGTTTAATAATCATATGTTTACCTGCTGCTGTTATTTACATAAAAATTGTCGCAACATTCTGCATACTGACAATTAATGGAGTCTTTAATTCATAACCATACAACCAAACTCTATTTAATGCAAACTTGAAAAATAAAACCTTTTAAGTCAGATATCATAGATGGCATATGCCAAAGATGACGGTTTTCTTAAATTCATTATGAAGGTCTTTTTAACGCTTGCATTGATTTTTTATTTGCAGTTGGGAGAGATATGTTGGCGATTGGTAGCGCGTTCCTGTCGTGAATAACAGATGGAAGAAACAAGTCCCTATAATACATGTATGTCACCGAGATTATAATCGATAGGAGTTCAGAAATATATGCATTTTTATTGTTTTCATTTTAGAGCAAGTTGTTAATTTATGTATTATTCTTGTGTTACAATTTTCCCATTTTTGTTCATTATGGAGCTTTTCTATGTTATGGAATTTTATGACACCTGTTACAAGTTGGCAAATGCAGTAAGCTAAAAAAGGGGTTATATGAACTACCACGAATGAACCACGAAACTCTATAATACTATACTATGTACATGTTCATGCAAATAACATGAAAGCGATTCATTTCTTGGATATTTTATTAAAACATGCTTGTTTGGAAATGAATGTTCTGCTTAAATGTAAATACTAGTTGATTTCACGAGACTGCGACGGTGTTTGTATCCTATAGCTTACTTCCTAATTTTCTATCTTAGTCCGTCTAATACAGAATCAACTGAAACGAACTATAACATTCATAAAGGTCACTTTGAATTACTTAAGCGCTGATGCTAATTAACCTAAGTCCAGCCACAAAATTCCCAAGGGCTGACGTCATGTATCAGATAATATACGTATAATTCGGTTTGTACAGGTCATTTCTTTCTTGGGGTAAAATAAACGAAGCGCGTGTGACAAGTTTGTCTTTAAAAAGTATTGAAGTATAAAGTTTGTCTCCAAAATATGTTTTAACAAAGATATTTGAGTATGAAAACACTCTTGCAGGTAAATATTTCCTATATGTTCTCGTAAAACAAGCACTTCGCTCACCTCAACATCTATCGATTTGGGTGAATATTTTAAAAAATGACCGGAGCACTTCCGGTTTCTATTCGTGAAAGCTTCCACCTGACCAGATTCAACCCACTTCGAATCATTGCAGATGGAAACAAAGAACCGAGTTACATATTACCCTTGTCTAACGGCCTATTCATATAATTTCATAGCGTAAAGAAAACGCCTTTTCCTGGTATGAATGCGCTTGACTTCGTTTAAAAACACGTGATCCGCCATTTTCTAAAGTCGCTCTTATTATTCTAAATTAAACTAAGTTTGCAATCACTATACACCTACCACTCTGCAAAGGTACAAGCTTATCGTTAAAACTTTAAGTGCTCAAGGCCTTTGTCATTGTATGTAATTCAATGCTTCATAATAGCGTGTTGTGTGACATTTACTCAACAGACAGACAGATTTATTCCTTGGCATGAGGAATTTGAAGGGGTTTCACTGGTAAATTCAATTAACGACAATATTTACGGCTTGGCATTTAATATCACAATAACACCCTTATCGAATTAAAATGAAAAATTGAAATAAAAATTAAAATGAACAAAACCATTTCAGAGTCATATCATTTCCCACTATAAACCTCAAACAGCTTTTCTTTAGAACAGCATTTATCGTTATCTACGGAGATGACAGATTGGTATCCCGATGCGCATTCTAAAACCATTGATTTCCGCCAAAGAGAAGCACTAAAAGTGATGACTGCAACTGCACTCACTATTAACAGGAATACTATATAACCGGGATATGAAACTCGCTTATCTACCTATGTAGTATCGATTTTATGCTGTCGTCCACTGATAACGCGCGCCGATAAGAGCGAGCCGTATCCAATATAATATTTTTTGCCTGTTTCACTCTAGCATCGCTATATAATATATTAATAAACGAAAGTTTAAAATTTCAATATTTAGTGATGTACATTTATAGATTTGTTTTCGTTTTGTGAAACCAAAAAAATGTAAATAATGTCAAAAAAATGAGCCCTAAAGACGGGAATTTTACCAGTATTTTACTGAAAACAGTGTTTATAGTTAAAATAGATTATAATTTATCCTACTCGATTGTTAAACATTCTGTTGAAACACTTTAATTAGCAGCAATTCATATGTATTTTCATTTATATCACTTTGATCCTCTACAGTTTGCAAATAATAATAATTATACAAACATTATTTATCAATTATTTTTGCAAAATCGCCGGTATTTCTCAATTTTATTGAACGATACGTATTTCAACGGGTATTTAAAGTAAATTCTTTAATATGGCTTATGGAAAAGATGCTTTTATTAATTTTAATGATCTTGATCTTGACGAGTTGCTCGGGGAAATCACTGCAAGTGAGAAAGAAGTGATTTTAATAATGAATTAAAAGTACATATTAATTTTCGTGTTCAGACTTGAGCATGAAAGGAGCATTATGATCACGGAAGTTGGTGTCAGGGGTTTTCTTGGAGTAAAGAATGTCAACAAGCATATCAAGCAACAAGTTTTTATTTGTTAATATACGGTTCCTGGTTTTCAATAAGCATATATATGACAGGTATTTGTTCTACTTTCGATAGCAACAGATGAGGCATATACGAATATATATTTATATTTCTTCTATTTTTTCATTTATGATAATTTCCTTAATTTCTGCTTTCAAATATTCAAAATTATTAAAAATATAATTTCCAAGGGCTACTTTTCTGCAATTGAAGTTGACGCAAATTAGTTGCCAAAATTTATTAAATCAGTCTTTTAAGATCGATTACCCGATTAGTACATCTTTATTAAAGACAACTGAAACCTCCAAAACCACAGGAGGTCTAATCCCATACAGAGTGAACTATTGATCTTCAAAAAGACATATATCACACCCCTGCTGATAAGACCATTGTCTAATCAACAAGGTTATGTAACATGGTAATAAAACACTTGACCCTTGACATAATTAGCATAATGTGTAAAACTTAACATTGATTGGTTTAATACTTTGATGGGAGTGTTAAAAGTTGTTATTTCCAATCAAACACTATATCAGAAATAAAATATTGGTCTCTTTCTTCGAACAGTTTTGACTTTTTCTTGCGACCCGTGATGAGTTGTCTATCGTCTCACGTTGTTTTTGTAAATTAAAACTGGAAGTTACCTGAAACAAAATAAAAAGAAAGTAAGTAAATCAACAACACATGAATTGAAATATTTGTACTACTTTTGAAAATATCTTGTTTGAGTACGAGATTATCAACGTGTAGCTTCGCAATACTTGCAATGTAGTCATAGTCATAAAGTGGAAGATTTTTTTGCAGTTAACCTCAGAACCATTATTGTATCAAAAAGTAATGACAACTGCTGAAAGAAAAGCAAAGTACATTATTTAAGTAGTTTTTTTAAAAGATAGAAATAACATCAAAAAAGAAAACTTGACATAAAAAAAACAAGAAATTTTAACAAAGTTTTTGTTCAGAGAAACATCCAATATGAATAAAAGAGGCCTTTCATTTCGAACTTTGGTTATCAAAGTTATCATAAAAATTAATTTTAACTATTTTTTTAAAACTCGTAAACACTTTTACGGACATTTAAATATGCCACTAAATTCTAAGACGCCATCTTTGTTTACTCTATTTACACCAAAAATAACCTCAAATACCAGAATCGTTTAAATCAATTTCTAGTGAAACAGACTACTAATGATGCACAGTTTTTGTTAATTCAGAGTTAAAAGATGAATAAAAATCCAATAGATAATCAAAATTTAAGCGATTTCATCTATAACATCCATCGCTAAAATTACCATTCACAACAGTTTAACCCTAAGACGCCATCTTTATTTTCTCAAAAACCCTCAAATACCAGAAGCTTTTAAATCAATTTCTAGTGAAACAGACTACTAATGATGCACATTTTTTGGTAATTCAGAGTTAAAAGATGAATAAAAATCCATCAGATAATCAAAAATTAATCAATTTCATCTATAACATTCATCGCTCAAATTACCATTCACAACAGTTTAACCCTCGTGTTTCGATTACCGACCATTTATAGGTTAGTTTTCACACGTTTTTCAAAGACCATTCATAGAGCGATTACGGTTGAAGTAGGTACAAAGCAATAAAAGGATACTTACAGTTTATTCTCCCAATTCTTAAAATAGCGAAAATACATTGAAACAACTGAAATATAAAGATTTTAATGACAATTATTCTACACGCGATCCGTCATGGCCGCCATTTTACGTCATCGTGTTCTGATTGGACGACAGCTTTTTCAGACTAGAAGCTAGTTTCACGTCCCGTTATATACGGTTCCTGCTATTAATTACTGAACATTTGAAACTGAAGCTAAAATAGTAATGACAATGGTAAATAAACTGCTGAACATTTAAGTACAACCGCAAATCACCATCTTTTATACGAAAAAGGGAACTGGCAGCAATCTCAGTGCTCGACTACTCTGTCGACATCGTATTTTAGAAAAGAGTAAGAGTTGTCAAAATGTATTCCTTTATGATTATTCATAATATTAGTAATTACTTTAAATAATCAGAGAATATAGTTTCCCGTAGAAATAGCAGAATTTCTTTATGACGAAACCTCTTGGCGCCATGGTTTTTCCCGTTGCAAATGTACATTTAGACGCGTTGAGAATAGTTAGAGGTATTTTTCAAAGACAATGTCGTGCCAGAATTTAAATAATGAATTTTTTTAAAACGTATTTTGTTTTTATGTGAAACGTGCAGATTTTTTCACAATGACTACGGAAGCGTTAAAGGGCCACCAGTTGCGGGAAATTATTTGCATATTTCGCTTTAATTCAGTTCCTATTAATGTGAAAAATTTGGTCTCTAACATTTGTTGTTTTACAAAAAGACTAAAAAGTTCTGGTTAATTCATATCAACTTCTTGGAATTTGACAACATGCTAAGTTTATTTTTTGACGTCATGATTTTTCACGAAGTAAAAGTTGTACTTATTAGTTTGAAACAAAACACTTTGTGATGACTGAAGTTATTATCTTGTTGACTTTTTCATTTTCACACTGGTTAATACGTATTTTGTTTTTATGTGAAACGTGAAGATATTTGCACAATGACAGATGTAAAAGACTTTGTTAAAAGACTAAAGACGACTAATGCTCACTGTCAATTTTTCAGCCATGTAAGCAGCTTAAATCTGATCCTGGTTACGCAATCGGATGTTTAAACCGGTATGCGAAATATATTTGGCGACTTTTGCAAAACTATACGTTTTTAGAGCAAAATAAATTCGACAATAAGGTAAGTGTTTTTGCTATTCATTCAAAACTATGTGGAATAGCGAAAAAACAGACATATCTTACGTTACAAAATAATAATTTCAAATTAGTTCATATTGTATTTTGACAAAATGTAAAACGACATATTAATTAAAAGATTTAGTCACGTCGACATCAAACAAGATGAGTAATTCAGAAGTTTTTAATCATTTTGTAAAAAAATAAATAGTAAAGACTAAAAGTTTCGCCCAATTGGAAAACAAATTGAAATACGCAAAATTGTTCTTGTAACTATTTGCCCTTTAACGGCCAGACATGGATCAATCGATTCAAGTAATTTAATCGATTATTAATCGATTAATATTTTCCATTAATCATCATTAATCGTTAATCAAGCATTTTTTATGATTAATGATTAATAATTTAATCGATTACCGCAGAAAAATGGCTGTAATCATGATTATTTTACGATTAACAGATGATTACTTTATTTTTTTTATGGACAAGAGCGTCAGAAAATTTATGAAAGTAATTAGATGGGAAAAATGCAACAGATTCGTTTTATCGCAGTCATTGAATAAGAGATTAAAAAATTAGCAATTATCACTTATTTATCCAATTTTATGTACAGAGCAGTCAGACTTAGCCTGAGGGCACAGAACATTGTAATCAGCTGGTTTATACATGTAGATAATCAGTTAATAAGGGGATAAACTGACAACTAATTGTACACAAATAAAGTAAGCACTGTTATACTTCATATTATTGAAGCTAATAATTGCCCTTAATAGTTTAGCTCAAATTGTGCCCATGCTTAATGATAAGTTTAGTCATCACAATTCACGTCTTTTTGCAATTTTGATGTTAACATAATTCAACCCTTTGTTAACTTTTGCTCAACATGAATATAAAACTGCCTGTATGTGATTTATGAAATATTCTGAAATCAGACCCTTGGACCCAGCGCAATTCAGAATTTTCGGTATAGCTGCAAGTACTGGAAAGATAATTCTGAGAATTATCGAGCACTTGCAAATTTAGCCAAAAAAATCTTCACAATACCTGCCACCTCAGCTCCTGTAGAAAGACTTTTCAGTATTGCTAGGAAACTTTTTCGACCTGAGCGATGCTGATTAAGTGATACCACTTTTGAAAAACTGATGATGATAAAATGCAACAAGCATATTTGAACTACATGTACTGTTTAAACAGTATATGAATACCGACATGTGAAGAATGACACATTTGAACTATTGTTTAAATAGAACATGGACAGTATAGAATGACATAGTTCATTTAAAGGGGCAACTCTCGCTGGTATACCAGCGAATATTTTGTTGTATGCAGCTGTAACTTGATACCTCTAAAACTACCTGTCAATTAAACTGGAGGAGGTTACTAGAGTGAATGAATCACACTAGCAAGCAGACGATTTTAGCTCTTGAGCTGACTAGGGGCTTCTTTACGTTTCTTATATTTTGTATCTATGAGCATTTCGGAATCAGATGAAAATTTATCCACCTCCTGAATCATTTCTTCTCACTTTCTTTTTATCCCATGATATTAATTCATATTCTCCCTTTTTAGAACATTTAAAGATAAATACTATGTTTCACACCTAACTCACAGAGTCAAATTTTGCACAAGGCCTGATTTTGTGTAATTTCCTACAATATAAATACATTGTGGTAAAATGAATATGTCAGCACCCAATTAAGATAGAGTCACAAAATTAATTGGTAATTATATGCCATCGGCATGCAGGTCTGTTTTGTGTATTTTTGAAGGACAAAAATTCCAGACATGAAACTGATACATGTGTCAGAAAAAGGAGGGAAATTATCACAACAGTTCAAAACACAATGTATATGCATGTAGATGATGAAGAGTAAAGTTTATATTTTAATAAAGCATTGCAGAAAAAGTGCATAAGAAAAAGACATTTATTGTTTATATCAAGACAGTAAATGGAGCTATTTGTGTTAGGTTTAATGTTCCTGACACGGATTTAAAAGTTCATAGTGATGATAACATGGGATTATGTAAATTGTAGACCATCAAGGAAAAAAATAAAATGGAGATATTATTAAAGTCAATAGTAAAATCAATCTAAAGCCTCATTCTTGGATAATAATGGATCATAATATATAACGAGCCAGGATAATATTAACTGACCCTGCAGGTGCAATCCTTGGAGTGGTTTAGTAGGAGGATTCTTCGTCTAAGTCACATAAACATTTTTAATTTATACCGACACTGTTTATGGTTTGCCTTATGTTATATATCTGCATACCCACGGGCTTGACCAAGAAATGGAAGACTACCTGAACCAGGAAATAGTATCATACAACAAAACATTATTATAGAAAATACTGAACTATACTATAGTCAGAATGGGCTTTTGAAGTAAAGTATAGATGAATGGGGGAAGAACAAAACATATTGAACCACAAGTGAAGTTGTGTCCTGCTGTGTACTTTTGCAAGTTAGACATTTATACCAAAATTAAAAAGTTCAATACTGACTACTTGAAAAACTTATGGCAACTTGAATAGATTTCTGCACAAAAACATATGTTTACGTTACATGTATCTGCTAACTTTTAACTTACTTATTTAGGTCTTGATTACCTTAATGGTTCATTTTAATGAAGGATATTCTCATTTTATGGAAATGAACTTTCATCAAGGTTAGTAAACTGTTTTTGTTCTGTAATGCATGCCACTACTCTCAAGTGTATAAACATCACCACGTGGCCTTTGTTTACAAACACAGAGTTTATCAGCAATTAGCCACGCCTCCCGGGAAATTCAAATCTGAGATCGTCTGCTTGACAGGTTGATTTTTGTTCTCAAAGTCACTTTTAGAACTTTTATATCATTAAGATTTTTGGATGAACTGTTATGAAATGGCACAGTTTACCTTTGTAACAAATTTCAAAGGAAACAGTTCTGTAATTTTTTCAAAATTTTAAAAAAAGGGTCTCTGATGTGAAACATGTTTGAAATTATTGAAAAACCTGCCCCAGCGCCATCTAGTGGTTTATATAGTCCAGTTACCCCTTTAAAGCTGAAATAGTTTAATAAATGTACAAATATGTTGTGAAACAAGTGTTTTATCCTGTGTTTCTTCAAAAGTAATCGTTAATCATGATTACTTTAGATTTATGATTATTAATTTAATCAATTATTTGTTATTAGTCAATAATTGATTAATAATTGATTATCCAAAATTGACTAAATAATCGATTATTAATCGATTATTTTTCAAGGTAATCGAATCCATATCTATTAACGGCATCCGTAACTGACAGATGTAAATGACTTTGTTAAAAGACTTTAGACGACAAATGCTCGATCTCCATTTTTCAAACGTGTAGGCAGTCTCAAACTGATTCTGGGATCGCAATCGGACTTTTAGACCGTAATGCGACATATTTTTGGCGGACTTTTGCAAAACTTTACGATTTTAGAGCAAAATGAATTCGACATAATGTTAGTGTTTTTGCTTTTCATTAAAATCTATGTTGAAAAATGCAGGCTTTACAACAAAACATATTATACGTTACGAAATAATAATTTCATAAAACTTAGTTCCTATTGTATTTTGACAAAATGTTAAACGAAATAATTAAAAGTTTTAGTCACGTCGACATCATACAAAATGATTAATTCAGAAGTTTATAATCATTTTGCAAAATCATAAATGGTAAAGACCAAAAGTTTTGCACCAATAGGAAAAAATTTAATTGAAATACGCAACACTGTTTTCGTAACTAGCGGCCCTTAAACGGAAGGTCATTACGACTTGCAGTAAGACGGCATGGACCTTGTCGACAAGTATTTTGTTGTACTGCTTTTGTAAGTGCAGTCGACCTACACATCTAGTAATCTTGTCGCTTTCATTTATTTCAACAAGTCTGCTTACGTTTTTACGACTGATTCGATAAATATCGACAAGTCGTCTTAGCTCAGACACCTTGCCTAGATATATGTCAGTTTGTCGACATATTTTAGCGCGAATGAGACATCATCAAATGCACACTTAAAGCTTCCGTGCGTTTCTATTGAAGCGTATATGGTACACCCCGATGCTGTGCTCATGTTGCAGTATTTATGTCGACATTCTGTGAAATAAAACGATATGTCGTGATAATGAAGACGTCTTGTCTACATGGTAATTATTGTTTTACCACACAATTTTACCGGACATACTGACATGTATAGCTGTTTTCTCGACATAAATTAGTCTGACATCTTTAAAATACTATTTTTTCGACATGCATCAAGTCGTCTTGTCTACATATATATCTTTATTTCAGTCTCATTCACATACATACATACGTACGTATGTACGTACGTACGTACGTACATACGTACGGATGGACGGACAGACGGACGGACGGACAGACGGACGGACGGACGCACACCCATGCGAAGGTGTTATTAGGTGGTATTTCCATTGTTCTCGAACAATAGAGTGACCATTTAAGGGACAAATGACGGAATGAAGACAATATATTTCTATTGTCTTAGGCCACACCTCCTACCACCCAAGGTACCCATCATGCGTGCGGACGGACGGACGGACGGACGGACGGACGGACAGACAGACAGACAGACAGACAGACAGACAGACAGACAGACAGACATAAAAGTACACAATAAAACACCATGTTTGTGACCATTCTAAGAAAGAATTGCCTGAGACTATATCACATGTTAAACATATGCTATCTCATATTGCACAATGTTTACACAAGAAAGACTGATGGTATGTTACATTATAAAACTAAGTAGTAGTTGCTAATCCTTTAATAAAATTAAGCTAAAAGGAAATTGGAATAAAGCACTGAAAGCTTATATAAGAACTAATGCGCAAATTATGAAATGGTTTAAAAGATCAAGTATCACCCCGATCAGATCGAAGATGAACTGATTAGCAGCTACTTCTTAGAGGTCAATAAAAGGTTTCAATGGTACGGTAAATGGTACGGTAAATGGTACTGTAAAAAAACATATATAAGACATTATTTACAGAGGTAAGGTTTGCGTCTGCTAAGAATAAAAAAACAGGTTTTGGCACAAGTTCTTACAAGTAATGTATTGGTGAATAGGAATACAAGGTTTTCAGAGTCTGACATATTTTCAAACTGTGGGCTTATGGCTATTGCTTTCTCAAAAAATTATTTCTACATGATAATTACGGGTTTACTACATACTTTTATCCGAAATACTTACATGTGGTTATCATCTCGACATAAATTATTTTGTCGACATACATCAACTAGTCTTTGCGACATGACATACCTCGCTATAACAATATTTTATGTTTGCCGATGTATGTTTTCCCGGCTTACACATTCATAACAACATTTGTACTAAAATCTTATCAAGCCATCAACAGTTACGTCGTTTATTTTTATGTTTTCCAATGAAATACTGATATATAGCAGCGAAATATAGAGTGATGATATAGACATCATATCAGTCACAATGTGGGTGATAAAGGTCTGCAGGAACTACTTTTTAAAGTAGTGCATATACATAGTTTTGCTTTTGTTTTAATAGTTAGCATAAAATAAACTCAAAGTGATACACTTTTCACATTTTAACTCGCGCTTTGCGCTCGTGAAAATATTACAATTGTTTCACTTCTCGATGAGATATATTCAATATCCACTCAAAACAAACAAATATCCTCTATTTAATATTTAAGTATATATCGCAATTTAACTAAAGTCATTTTGTCGCATTTAGTTATGTGGACACTCCGTGAAAATAACGCGACATGTAGACTTCTTTTTTAACATCATGGTCAGTTTTTCAATACTTGACGTCTTATTTTTTTGACGAGTTGCTGTGTTATTTGTCGTCAGGTCGTCCTTCGAAACTCGACTCAGACCACATGAACATATAATCAGGGTGTACCATATACACATTTTACGCTTCCATACGTTTCCGTAGATTCGCACGCTTCCTTGACATTGTTTCGAAAGACGTCAATGCGACATGGTGCCATTTCGACAAAGAAACAGTAAACACAAAATTAATTCGACCAAATATATTTAGACGTGCACCGGAATCGACATACAGACTGAGAACACAAGAACCCAAAAGATAGGACAAAGATTGATCAGAATATCATTGAGTCAAATCAGAAGAATTTTTAATTCATCACCGTTTCCCAGATATAAGAATATGGCATTTCCCCAGAGTTCATACTAATTCTATAGTATAGCGATAAATCTTTTCTTATACACGTCACGAAGTCGGTCATTAGACTTGTTTCCACATTAGGAACCCATTTGCGTTGGTGTAAAGCTTGCGTGACAACATTATCTGGCGTAATTTGACCTTTCTTCCAACGCGAAAAACTTGTTTCAAAGCTCCGCTTACTTGAAACTGTACTTTACTGTAATGTTCCTGTGAAGAAAGAGAAAACTCAAGGTCAACTTATTTAAGTGATATCAAATCTTCTTCGTCTTTTTATGTAAATGATCTTAACATAGATTATTACGTGCACTAAATCGCTGTAAAAAATTATTATGGACAATTGCAAACTACGAAATTAAATGAATGTCAAAGAATGTTAGACTTACATCAAGGTATTGATGGTGTTATGAGTACTTCCTGTTTCATGATCATTTTGGAATACTTGGATTTTATTGTTGTACACATTTCGTACCTTGGCTGAGATAAAGTCTTTAGAGGTCTTGGGTTCAGTCACCATACGCTTGTTATTTTTTTCTCTTTTTGTAAATAAATTGAAGTACATGGAAATTTATAGCATTTTGCAAGATACGAAAATAATGTCTTAATATTCCTTAATTTTATCATGCTGTACAATTATTTGAAAATTTTAAAAAATGGCATTGATCATTTTAAAAAAGTTCAATGTCTCAAAAAGTAAACGGTAAAACATTTTCATTTTGCTCCTATTGCATTTCATATATAACTTATACAATGTACAAGTTCCATAATCATATGGAAGGGAATCACCGCTATAAGTCTATGGGTCTAGATGACATTCTTATTTATGAACATTACATGCTCATTTGTCTTCTTTCTTACATCTTACATGCATGTGTCATCTCAAGTGTCATTCTTACGAGTGCATGTTGTATGATGCTAATTCCATGTTTCTTTCTTCCACATGTCGGTTTCTTCTTCCACTTGCATGCATCTTTATTGCACATGCCTGTTATATATTTGCTTTTTGCTTGTGCTGATTACTTAGTAATGATGCATATGTACTTCTGATTACTCCGTTATGTGTCATCGCATGTGTCGTTCTTCCAAGTGATTGCTGTATGTTGCTAAAAGCATGTTACTTTCTTCCAAATACATGTTTCATTTATACTACTGACTACTCTGTTATTGAAAGTCTCCGACATGAAAAAGTAGCAGATATACGTAGTACAAAATAACAAGCATGTCATTTTAGTAATTAAATTCTTATTCCAGGGAGATAAATAACCGCGTACGAACGAAAAATGGTGTAGCTGAAATCCGGAAAGAGCTCTTTTCGCAAAAAGAGAATTTCAAATACGAAAAGAGGATTTTTTGGTTTAATTATGTTTTAATTAATAAAAAAAGTCAATCAACTGAAGTTGTAGGTTAGTATAACCTAAGATGACGACAATCTTTAAACGCATGACCTTGTAGTGGAAGTTTGTATGTTTTCCTACTACTTCAAATGCCATTCGACCGGGAGCGAAAGCAGTTTTACCTGGTACGAAAAGAGGATTTTCCCAGGAATACCCAACTCCCAGCTGGCTGGTTATTCGAAGTAGCTGGGTATTCGTTTTTCAATTTTCATACCCAACTCCCAGCTGGAAGTAAGCTGGGTATTAACCTTACGTGTAGCGAATATCCAACTCCCAGCCATCTGGGTATTCGAATCTAGCTGGGTATTCGCTTTACTCTGCGAAAACTCAACTACCAGCTGGCTGGGTATTCGAATCTAGCTGGATATTGGCTTTACTCTTTGCGAAAACCCAGCTCCCAGTTAGCTGGTTATTCGAAGCTTACTCGGTATGGTAAAACGCAACTAATGGCTAGCTGGATATTCAAATCTAGCTTGTATTGAATACCCAATAACCAATTCCATCTTCTAGCTAACTTCACTGACCTGCATGATATAGAGGATAATTGTTGGTTTCGGTGTAAGATCACGTTATAATTTCACAGTGTGCACCAAAAGTGATATTTTCACGAGTGGCGCAGCCACGAGTAAAAATAACTACTTTTGGTATTCACGAGTGAAATTATCGTGATATGACATCGATACCAACAATTTTTCTGTTTATTTTATGTCTCAAACTCTACTTTTGTTGAGTTTATTTCAATGAAATGTCGAAAACCGCAGGAAACGTCATCAGAAAGCATCGCAAGCATGACGTCATTTTAACGACGTCATCGTCATATGGCTTCCGGTATTCATTGCGCTCGGTATATCTTTTTTACGTTAATCCGGGTAACAACTTTTGATAATTTTCACTGCGTGGACAGTGATGTCATCGGAATATAAACCACCATTATATTTCGATAAAACATCGAAAACATTAAATAAAACGCGGTATTTGAGTGACTGTTACGTGAAATATTTTGTCTTCTTTATGTGGACTTCAATATTCTGCTTTTGTGACTAGTGCAGACCATGGTCTGTTTGCCATTTCCCCACAATGCCCTTTGTTAATAGCATTACAAAATATGGTGTGCGCCGAGAGTTGCTGTTTCTGAAGAACATTCGCTTTTGTGCTTCCACACATCGCAATTTCAGTCAGAATGAGCAGTGTCCAGTGTCAAATGTTATACTAACAGAGTACTTCGGCAGAATAATAATCTCTTTTCTTATGTGAAATTCTCTTTTGCGAAAAGAGCTCTTTTCGGATTTAGACCAAGCCTTTTTAAAGCGCCACCTGGTATCATAATATGACCTACCGTATTCGTGTTAATGCCATTCTTGTTGGTGCATACTTGATTCGTCTTAATTCTTGACCACAAACGCTTTCTACCATAGTTTCACTAAATATTATCACAAAAGTCCTTACTTATCAACATATTATGCATAAACAAGAAGAATGTAGCATTTTAATAAAAGACCAAAAAGACACATGTGAAGATATTTACATGCATGGTATCAGTAAATAAGACAAATGAGGATGCAACATTCATGAATATAATTTTGAGGGAAAGGAAGTAAGATGAATGAAATCATAATGTCAACATAGAAGTAATCAACACAAGCATATACTACTAAATAACAAGTATACAACATGCACGTGGAAGAAAGAAACATGAAATTAGCATCATACAACATGCACTCATAAGAATGACACATGGGATGTCACATGAATATAAGGTGTAAGAAAGAAGACAAATGAGCATGTAATGTTCATAAATAAGAATGCCATCTCGACCCATAGACTTATGGCGGTGATTCCCTTCATATAATCAGTAGTGATGTCCCTACTCCGAATATTTTGCTTCACTCCTGTGTTATGTCTTCGGACAAAATTTAGTAAATTGTAAACCCTATTTTTCATTACTGCATATTTTTGTTTTCGTATCAAACTTGTAGAATTTTAATGTTTTGTAATTCTATAGTGCCTGCAATCGTTTTGGGAACCTAGAATAAAAAACAGATATACAAATCAATTACTTGCATACATACCTGTATTAACGTTATAGGATACTTTTAGATATGGCCAGTATTTCTTAAGTGGGATCGGGTCAACAAAAAAAACTTATTACTTTTTATGAAACAGTGAAATATCTTCAAATTTCGCACACTAGTCAGTTAGTAGATGTTTATTATGAAACTATTTAGTATCGTGTGTTTTGGAATAATGTCCATTACACCCAAATACCACAAAGAACAATTGGTATTGCAACTTCGTGATAAAAACATGCCTTTCACTTATTACATGTTGCTATTTCAGAATCACATACATTTGGAAATCGTCACTCAATCGTTTAGACAAACAATAAAGACAAACACAATAAGTCAGTTGAAATACGTTTTATATATATTGAAAATGTCTCTTTAAAAATGTATTCTTTGATAGAACATTATAATATCATTTAGGATCGACAGTTAAAAAATAAAAAACCATAGACTGTAATTATGTGATATGTTTTCAAGATTATTTTATGTTTTGTTTTCACGAGTTTTCCTTATTTGTGTTTTACAATTATTACTCTTTTTTTACATAAATCATGAAGACAAGACACATACATGTACATTTGTCAGAGCTGTCAGAGTTTCCGTTTATGTATCGATAGAAACAGACGACTGTACGGAAGCGTTAAAGGGCCACTAGTTACGAGAACAGTTTTGTGTATTTCAATTAATTTTTTTCCTGTTTGTCAGAAACTTTTAGTCTGTACCATTTATTTTTTTACAAAATGATTATAAACTTCTGAATTAATCATCTTGTTTGATGTCGACGTGACTAAAACTTTTAATCATGTCGTTTTACATTTTGTCAAAATACAATATGAACATATAAATTTGAAATTATTATTTTGTAATTTAAGATATGTTTTGTTGTAAAGCCTGAAGTTTTTCGCTATTCCACATATATTTTAATGAAAAGCAAAAACATTAACCTTATTGTCGAATTCACTTTGTTCTAAAAACGTATAGTTTTGCAAAAAGTGCCAAAAATATGTCGCATACCGGTCTAAACATCCGATTGTGTAACCAGAATCAGATTGAGGCTGCCTACAGTGTTGAAAAATGGAGAGCGAGCATTTGTCGTCTAAAGTCTTTTAACAAAGTCTATTACATCTGTCATTGCGCAAAAATCTTCACATGAAACAAAATACGTATTAACCAGTTTCTTTTAGTCTTTGTGAAAATGAAAAAGTCAACAAGATAAAAACTTCAGTCATCACAAAATGTTTTGTTTTAAACTAATAAGTACAACTTTTACTTCGTGAAAAATCATGACGTCAAAAAATAAACTTAGCATGTTGTCAAATTCCATGAAGTTGAATTAACCAGAACTTTTTAGTCTTTTTGTAAAACAACGAATGTTAGAGACCAAGTGTTTCACATTAATAGGAAATGAATTAAAGCGAAATATGCAAATAATATCTCGCAACTGGTGGCCCTTTAACGCTTACGTACGACTGGCAGAACATGTGACTTTTGAAAAGTTTGTCATCTTAAAGTCCCATGATTACTTTAAATTTACTCATTTACTCATAATATGGAATAATGAAATATAGAATAAAATCATATGTACCTGCAAATGGTTGATACAGAAACAACACAACAACTACAACAACAGCATAGTTTATTGCTTTTCAACAACAATATATTGCGACAAGTACAAAGCACAGCCAACAATTTTAATAGCTAAATACAATGAATATCTGACAATAACTTAATTATAAACACTCTCTTTAAAATTTAAACCAAAAAAACCTTGCGTGTTTTGATAAAACTCTTCTAAACCTTTCAAAGCATTGTCTACGTCTCGTGCAATTTTCATGCATTTTTATTGACATATGTTGTTATCTCCAACAAATTTTGTGCAGTGTGCAATATATGTAATTACCCGTCCACTACATGCCCGCAGGAAAATGTCTGTTTACGCGTGAAATTTTCATGATTCCAACACATTTATACCATAATTATTAAACGAATACCAAATAAACACGAACTTTTCTCTGATATTCCAAAATTTCCGAATTCCTAATGGTCTGCAAAATGAGATATGCTTTAGCTACTTGTTAACTTTTTGCTGATTAACTGACAAGTGTTTCCTCTTGCAGGAGAAAATGGAAATAACTTGATTTGAATTTGACTTATCAGACGTGTTTTTCATATAATATCGGTGATTCTATCTTGCAGCTCATGATTTAATAAAGTTCATCTATTATCTTTGCGAGCTTGGCCTGCCTAGACGTGTTTAACATATTAGCAACATTATTTTGGATCGTTTTTAAATTAAATATATTCGCTGAAAAATTGAAAATATCGGTCAATTAATTTAAAGCTTGAAATTTAACAACTAGTTCGTGAAACGCTATCTGTATATATACATGTTTGTTGATTTTTAAAAATGTATTTATGTTTTACTATTTTGCCGTCATTGAACACATTATTCATGTTTCGAAAAATGATCTGCCTGATGAAGGAAGTGCCCCATAAATACATTTTGAAAGCACTGGAAAGCAACATATCACTTTTTGTATATATAAAATGAATGAATCTTTATTTTGTGTTTGATTGTTGAAAATACGGCTATTCATCACCTTCAGTGATAGTTCTAGTTGTATCTTTCTTTGTATCTAATTAATAGCTAGTCTGTATATGCAAACGGCGATTAAAACATTTAAAACTACTGGTTGGAATTCAATACAACTTCATACAATGGTCAAGTACAATGAGAGTGCACAAGATTCATAACGCCATCTTGACAAATTACAGAGTTATTGCCCATGTTTACTTTTCCTTGTCCAGAGCCTAACTTGAAAACCACTGGTTGGAATTCAAAACAACTTCATACAATGGTCCAGCACAATAAGAGGAAGTGCAGTGTACAAGAACCATATTGTTTTCGGTTAGTTATTTGAAGACAATTATTCCATTTTCCAAATGCACATATCTATGTTTTTGTTTTTCTTCAAAAGTATAACTTTTACGTTTAATCCAACAAGAACTATATTAAAACAAGAGCTGTCTTTCACAAGTGAAAAATGCCCCCGAAAGAGGTGTCTCACAGTCTGTGTCCTGGGACGTGGGTTTTGCACGCGACACATTGTCTTGATGTTGTGAACATTTGTGCCAAGTTATTTTAAAGTCCTTCAATGCATGGCAAAGTTACAGTTCGGACACAAATGTATGCATATATAATGTATACATGATTCCATTACCTTCAAAGTCTAAGTGTGACCTTGACCTTTAAGGTGGTGACTTGGGTCTTGCATGCGACACGTCGTCTTGATGTGCTGAACATTTGTGCCAAGTTATTTTAAAATCCTTTTATGCATAATGGAAGTTACAGTCTGGACACGAATGCATGCATTATAGAGGATTCCATTACCTTCAAACTCGAAATATTGACCGTTATTCACTGGCCGAGAAAGTATGAATTATAATTAATATTAGTTTGGATGGCAATACATATATGAACAAAATAATATAAAACCATTCTTAAAAACTAAAACGCAAGAATATTTAATTGGCTTTTTTCATTTTTTATTATTCAATAAAAAGGCGTCTTACAGAGTAAATTTTTCAATCCAATAAATGCTATTCATTCTACTTGTTATTTCATTGGCGGTTGAAAGGTTACCAGTCAAAAGCGAGCTTAATACGGCTGTGCCGAAAAAATGTTATAAAGGTTTTTATATTATGAATTGGTTAATGTCACCAAGGTGTAATGATTGCGACCTTCACATTTCCTTCTTACTGTTAGAGAAGTGGTTAAAATGAGTTTGTGTCAGTGTGACATCCTTGCTTTTTTAATGCAATTCCTTTAACGACCTTCACTTTTCTGCCAGCGTATAACAACTAGCAAGAATAACATGTTATTGCAGTCGTTAATGCAAACAACTGACAGTACACCCACACTCGGCCATTTCGTAATGCCTTGACAGTTCACATGTGAATTTGCAGTAATATTTTACTTGTTCGATTAAGTTTTGATTATGCCACAAGAACGCAGCTTCATTATTTCCCCACTGGGTATCAGTGCTCTAAAACTATTATTGATCTAATTAAATTTACAGCCCTACAGTAAAGCGGTAATGTCGCAAAAAATGCAAAATTTATTCTGTATAAGCCACCTTTCCTGCCAGTCACATTAGATAAAATACCAAGGATCTGTCACAATGATGGCCAAGAAGTAAATATCTATAGATAAAAAGCAAAACAAAAGAGACGAAAATGTTCGCAATTATCTAAAACATCTTTTTTTAAAATGTGCATTGCTTCAAGTTGACACCTTTCACATAAGTTGCAGCAGCTCAAAAGGAAGGGATAATCCCTGAAAATAATAAAACAACTGAACAAACTTGAACTTCTGTATTCATTTATTCACTTTATTCAATGAGGATTGAGAAAAAAGGACCTTAAAAATAATCAGATATACAGAATAACAGAAACCGTGACCAAGATGACCAATGCATCTCGAAACATGTTGTGCTAGTTTCATATCAAGCCACTAAATGGATTTTTTTTATTTTGAAACACTTACGAGCAGACATAAATCTCATAAACTAATTCGCTATTGACTGCTGCTCATGAAGTGACAGACTACGATTAAACATTACGAACCTTCTCCAAACATGCTTAAAGAACGACAAGTACATTCTGTACGTATCAATATTGCGTTCGAGACGCTTGCATGTTCGGGAATAATAAAGACCATGTATTTATGTTTTTCGATCACGTCAAATTTTTATCAGTTCGACACTTATTTCGTCTGAGTTTGTATCGCGTCCTGTATTATGAGTAAAAAACTTCCTGAAAAGCTTCTTCAGATATTTTTTACATTAAGAAAAAATGCATCATCACGTCAATCAAAGTGGTATCTAAGAGTCGAAGCTGTAAACAAAAACATATGCCATGTGACGTATCGTCTGGCTTCGAAGTGGACTGTGCTGTCTCGCTGTACTAGTAATTGATATCAATGGCTACTTGGGAAAATAACAATCAGCGTAGTTTTGACATATGAGTTTTGAAATTAAGCTACGAAAATGGCGTCAAATATAGTCATTTGTTTGTGTTTGACATATTTTACAGAAGAAAGAAAATAAAAGCCACGATTGAGTTTAACCATTGATATGCTTATTATGAAACATAATAGGAGAAACTTGTTATTCAATTATCATCATAAATAAATTATTTTGGAAGCATCGGTTATAGTAAAACTATATTATAGGTCTTTGTACTAATATATTTTTACCTATTCGAGTTGGTATTCATGAGAGTGACAGTTTACATGTACAAAAAAATGTATACAGATATGATGCAGTAGATCTAGCAGTATCTCTCAGTAATTGATGGGTATACAGACCGTGAAATCCTGCAATGTTTGACGTCTAATACGTAGACGACCACAGCATGCCTGTCTTGTTTGCAAGACTATTTTTCGTCTGATGCTGTCCATTACTATTCCTGGCGTTGTTTGCCACGGTCAGTCTTTCGTATAAAAGAATGGCTGTCCTTTCTCAATAACAAAACTGTATCAATGTGAAGTAATTTGTTATAGCAGTAATTAAATCCATTGCGTCAGTCTACAGACAAAAGTGTCATCAATCGCAGACAATAACAAATGTCTTCTGTGACATCAAGCGTGACATTAATTGCATAACATCAACATATGGAAAGCCATGAATACGATAATGCGCTGAAATGTGATAAGCATACATTAGTGACGAAACACCACAGCTGTATAAAACAATGCCTTTGCAAATAAAAAATGTATAACTTTCGATTCCATGTTCCAGACAAATCTAATGGCAGTCATATTTCTTGAAACTTTAATCCACGACTGAAAAAAGCAATTTGATGATTTTAATATATATTTCCTAAAGTTAAAAGAAAAATAACAGAATAGACAAAATCTCTAATACTGTAATTTTGTTTCGCCAGTTTATTGTTGGTGACTTCGTTTAAAGAGGCACTCCCTATACCTAGCAGATTATATTCTCAAAACATAGATTATGCGTTCAATGTGCGTAAAATGATAAATAAATACAATTTCAAAGAAGACCCTATGGCGAAAAATGCCTCATTTTACCACAATTCATAAATGTAGAGACTTTCTGTAATAAATCGCATCCACCCATTAATTGTACAACAACAACTCTACATTAAGTATTAAATGTTTACGGTACTGCAACATATTATACACTGCCGATTTTATCGATAATGACTGGGAATGCATAGCTGAAACTTTTAGGTTAATTCATTATACTTCCAAAGATTATATTAGCTATGTTTTTGGGTTATTTAGTTTGACATCAGTTATAGGGTATGTCCCTTTAAAGGGACACTCTTTACATTTAGCAGTTTATATTCTCTAAACATAAATAATGTGTTCAATGAACCTAAAATAATCAATAAGTACAATTTTAGAACAACACAATGGAAAAATGTACTTTTTTAGAACAAATAATCAACATAGAGACTTTCTCTAATTAATCGCTATTCATCCGTAAATTGTACAACAACAATTTCTTTACACATATTAATGTTTAATGGTACTGCTACATATTTTTAAACGTTTATTTTACCGATGATGACTGGAATGTTTAGCTTGAACTTAATGCTTAAGTTATAATACTCGCAAAAAGTATATAAATATGCCTTTGAAATTTAAATATATGACACTAAATTTACATACATTACTGATACAATGAAATTTAAGCTCTGATACATTTATGATTTAATAGATAGGTGTCTCGCTAAAGTCCTTACAAGACAGGCGAAACAATTCTACGCGTAAAATAAAATAAAATATTACAATGTCAAATGTACAGACTTCGATAATCAAAGCAATTGCATGTTTTGTATATTCGACTGCTGTTATGTTTTTTTTTCAGTTCATATATATTTCATGTTTTTTTTCAGTTCATATATATTTTAAGTTTCCATGGTATGAAAATAAGCAGACCTAGCAAAGACTTTCACCACATAAATGGGTCATGCGGACACACATATCTTTCAAATAAATATTATTCATTTTCTATAACTGACCGTCATTTTCACATTACTTATAATGGCTTTTACTGCAGTCTACTGAAATTCGCCATTATAGCCAACAAACATGAGCTAAGAAAAATGCAAAAGTAAGTTCAAATTCTGTTCTTCTTGCAGCAATATATTTTTCTTATATGCTCTTACTCATAATTGGCCACATTTTGTCTATAAATTGTCTGTGATCCGCTTTGGTCGCAAACTGCCAACAGGGAAAGATTCAATTACCGTGTATGCCAAACACCAATGATAAGATAAGCCAAGCGGAAAGTACATTTCTATAAATGAAACATTTGTTATTTACTGTGTCACATAATGGCATATTTGCAAAAAAATTTCGGGGAGAAAATTTAAAAGAAACTTGTACTAGTTTCCAGCCTATACAGTAATTAGGATAAATGTTGATTAACATGTGTATTCTTTTGACAGGTCATAAATCTTTGTTACTATCATATATATAACAAAAGTATATTGAACGGTATTTTGTTTAGTTTAGAATTGACTTGACTCTGCTGTGGATGTTTCTAGCTTAGTACAAATAAATACTTGAAGCCGAAACTCCAAGTTCTATTCTGTGACAACTGTTATCTGTAGGGCGTCGATTACACTATCAGTTTCCCGTCTCTACCGAGCGTCAATCAACCGTTAAGGACAATACATTCTCTCTGTAAGCTCACGATGAGCAAATAAACCAGTTTTGCATCTTTAGGAGATTTAAGGCATTCTGTAAACAATGTACGCAGCTTTACTACAGAATTTTTCTGTGAAAGATGGAATTTGTTTTTTCCTTTAATTTATTATCAATAGTTTTTTCCCCTTTTTATATTGATATTCAAGCAGTCAAGCCTCAAAGGTTGACACCATAATTCATAGCAAATTGTTTTTTCCGGTATCTATAACTACTTTTAGTCTACAAAGTTAATGCAAATATTGGAAAATTGCAATGAAAATACCTATCCAGACGTTTTGAGATTTTGTTCGTTCAAACGAAAGTGTTTTGTTTGACAATCATGCACTTTTAAGAAGAAAAAGACCCTGTAACTGATGAATATATTGTTTCCTTAAAGATAACCTAATGGAACACAAAATGAGAGGCAAATTTCTAAAGTGACAAATGATCGGTACACATATATTAAGCAAGAAACAATCCACAAAAGAACGCATTTCAATGTTGATATATTGTATTCGACACAGACAGGAAGATATCAATATGACAACCCAGTAAGTGGCAAGGTAGAGTATTGTAAGAAATGGATGGTTGTTCTGTGTCTGCATCATATCGAAAATTATTGGCTCCACGAAGCATGTAACTCAAAGTTTGATTATCCTTTTCTTGTTGTAGAAATACAAGCAATAATTGGAACTGTTTCCTTGGTAATATGAAGGAAACCATCGGCTGGAGATGTAGTAATTGCCTTTTTGAGACTGACATTTGGATGCTAATATAGCTACTTTATCAGAGTCATGAATAATGTCTTTGTACCTCCTAGCACTAATTACACCATAACGGAACTCAATCACTTGTGTTATCTTATACATATCGGGTTTGTTTTCAGACTTTAAATAGCTTTAAAGAATGAAAACAAAATGTCACGAGGACAATATTGAAAGACGACAGTTAAAATCAGTCGTTATTTTTTTATCTGTCAGTAGTCGGGCACAATACGAAGAGGAACAGATATATTAAACGTGTCATAAAAATACTTATAAAATATATACGGGTCTTTAAGCTTTTATATGCATGGTACAGGATCTTAAATTGATACATGTAGCTAACTGTTTAAACTTCGAGCAGCTTTGAATTATCTTCCTTGAATAATTTTTCATTAAAAGTATAGTTCAAACATCCACATTCATATTGATGGTATGGACTTGATTTTCATCCAGCATTTTTATACAGAACAAATGTCTTTCAAGTGAACATTTTTCATTTCATTCTCACATTACATCCAAAGGATTTTTATTGTAATGTACTGAAATTCTCAGAAAGTTTCGGCTTTTTTGGACAACAAACAGTTTACCAAGGTCATTGTCTGTGAAATCCTTTTGTACTGAACTTAAGAAATCGCCAAAAATATGTTAAATTTAATTCAAATTCCGTTCTAAGTTTTTTGTAAAACTTTTGTTTAATACGATGGTCTAACATAATTATCTAATTTGCAAATTTTCAGGAGTGAAATTATTTGTGATCACATTGATTTGTACTGGTCGCCAAGGAATAAACATTACTGCCGTTTAACCAGATTCGGGTATTTGTAACTACCTTAAGTTTCCAAAGATATTGCAAATATAATGCAATTATGGTTAAAATACACTGAAATTACCTATCCAGATGTTTTTAGTTATAGTTTGTACAAATACAATTGTTTTGGTCGTTATTAAGTTGCGACAATTATGCACTTTTAAGAAGAGATCTACCCTTTATATTAGCTTCCACTAAAATATCGTTTCGGAAAGGGTAACATAACGGACAACAAAATCAGAGGCCAAATTCTAAACTTACAATTAATTCGGTTCACATATATATTGAGAAAAAAAAACAATCCACAAAAAACGCACTTCAATGTTGTTATATGATATTCGACACAGACAGGAAGATATCAATATGACAACCTAGTAAATGGCAAGGAAGAGTATTGAAAATTAATGGTTGTCCTGTATCTGCATCATCTCGGCAAAGTTTTATTATCCTTTTCTTGTGATAGAAATACAAGCAATAATTTGAACTGGTCCTGTGTTCCGCCAGTGTATCAGCAGAAGTGAGATGCCGATGGTAGTTTACATGTTTTCTGACGAGTGGAGATAGTTCTGAAACATTGTATGGATATCAGGTGGAATGAACATTGCCTGAATCCCAACTTCTGTTAGCTTGAATTTTGCAAAAAAAAGCTTTCCTTCAACAATTAAATCACCACTGCTGGTTTTAACATCAAATTATTTGAGCAGGATCCTTATTGATTTTCACAAGAAGTGAATCTAGCAAACTTCATGCCATCCGCTTGCGTAAACATGACTGACGGTTCTTCCCAAGTAAAAGGTTGAGATTCAGTGTTACCAGCCGGGCTTATTTGGAGTCTACGTGCATATGAAGGATTGTCACCTTCAGATGATGTGTTTGTTGCATTTAGCTTTGATATTCTCTTCAAGCATCAGACCAAATTTTCAGGAAATGTCCACTTGTTGAAAAGATAAAAAGGATGTTACTTGAGAGAGACTCTGCACAGGCTTTGTTGTACTCTTTATTGAACCGTCATAACACTGAGTTACGTTGTAAGTAATGTATGGTAAAGGGAGAAAGTGCAAATATTCGTTCATTTTTCTCTATTGTCGTATCAAGCATGATTAAAGATTCGTGTGACGAGTGACCGTCTAATATTTACAGTTGAGGTGCGCAAAGAGCCAGAAACACCTCGTTAAACCATTTCTCCCAGTTTCATCAGCCAGTCACCTTGGAATGCCCTCTATGTTCCTTTTAGATGGGCTTTTGTATTGAAGTTGAGCAGACGTTTAGTAGTGTTTCTCTGGACTACAAACATTGGTGGCATCTAGTTAATTTCAGCCAAACTGCTTCAATGCTTTATTCAGCCATGAAGGAACCTAAATACTATACAAGAATTGTGTGAACACAATCCTTTATCATATTGTAACATTTTTTTCCAGGCATAAATCTTTTACATGTAGAAAGTTAATACATTGTACTTGTAGGGAATCATTCACTGTTTTATTGCAACTGTTGTTTTAGAAACATTCTTCAGCTATAGTATGCATGCTTTCTTTGTATTCATTTCTAGTCTGTAAAGGTCAATGGCGACTAAAATATAAAAAAATCTGAAAATTTGAAAATATATATTTGACAAAAACTTATTGTACTCGGTTGGTTATTCGAACCGAAGATAATTATTCCGTATTCCAATTGCACAGATTCATGTTTTGTTTTCTTCAAAAGTACAAATTGCACGCGGTGTAAACCTATGACAAGAACTACCTTAAAATGGTCGGTGACTTTTGGGTACATGTATATGAAAAAGATGGGTAGATAGATGTCATAGTAGAAATTCCTTTCCAGTTTTATCTTTATGCAGTAAGAAGGCACCGAATGTAAAACGGTGAGAATAAATATAAACCCTAGCCGGGACGGGAACCCGGGGCCCTTCCCTTACAAGGCAAACGCTCACCCGACTGAGCTAAGTGGTCACCTACATATTTCCTCCCAAATTGTGATTAAGTCCGTAACGTGACATGTACATTAGGAAATCAAACATAATCCTTGTTATTGTTATCAAATATATTACTCGAAATATTGACCGTTATTCACTGGTCGATAAAGTATAACAACTCTACGCTCATAATTAACGACATATTATATTTTGATAGATATGGAATATTTAAGTACTAAAATTATAAAACTATTCATGAATGAAAACGCAAGAATCTTTAATTGGCATTTTTCATGTGGCATTATCCAATAAAAAGATGTCCATTCATTAGCGGACAAAAGGTTACCGATACTAAATGAGCTTAATACGGCTGCACTGAAAAAAAAAGTCTTAAAGGTACATTTGTTGTATTCATATTTTGAATGGGTTGATGTAGTCACCAAGGCGTATCGTTGAGTTGCAATTTTACTGCGACCTTCACACTTTCTTCTTTCTGTTCGAAAACTGGTTAGAAATGAGTTTGTGTCAGAGTGTCATCCTGGCTCTTATTAATACAATTCAAGTTTTTTTGCCAGCGTATAACAACTAGCAAAAATAAAATGTAATTTAAATGTAACCGTTAATACAAACAACTGACAGTGCAAATCCATTCAGCTATTTTGTATCGCCGTGACAGCTCACTTGTTGCATCTGTAGCAATATTTTACATATTCGATTAAGTTTTGATTATGCCACAGGAGCGCAGCTTCATTATTTACCCCTTGTGTATCAGTCTTCTCAAACTATGCTTGATCTAATTAACTTTACAGCCTTACAGTAAAGCGGTAATGCCGCAAAAAGTACAATCTTTATTCTGGAAAACATTGATAACAAGACATTATTGATAGGTCATTTTGTCAGAACTTCCTGGTTATAACAATAATTTAAAATACTGTAAATAAGGCAGAATATGATACGTTCTAAGAGGGAGAAGTAACATTTTACGTTATAATTGCAAAATGTGAAGGCATTTGAATCGTATCTTAAATTTACACAAAATCATTTTGTCGGTCACCATTTCCCGAGTTCTTTGTTCTTGTACCATTTTTGTACATAGCCATCTTTCTTGCCGGTCAAGTTAGTTCAAATACCAATTTCGCTATTATTTTTTTTATATTTTCCTCAATACATTTTTTTAGAAAGGTGAATTGCGTCAATTTCACACCGTCATTGCAGAGACTCGGAAAAGAAGAGTATCTTCAAAGAACAAATAAAAGCATAACAAATTTGAACCTCTGTATTTAATTCATTCACTTTGTTCAATGAGGATTGAGCAAAAAGCAACATCAGCGCCCAGACTTTTGATAAATCGTGATCAAGATGACCAAAGCATCCCGAAACAGGCCGTATCGTTTTGTGTTAGTCTCGTGTCAAGCCTCTACAGTGATTCCTTTAAAAAAATCCAATTGACTGTTTAAGCCAAGCTGCTCATGAAGTGACAGACTACAATTTAAGATTACGAATCCTCTCCAAACATGCTTAAAGAACGACAAGTACATTCTGTACGTATCAATATTGCATCCGAGACGCTTGCATGTTCAGGAATAATGAAGACCATGTATTTATGTTTTCCGATCACGTCAAATTTATATCAGTTCGACACTTATTTCGTCTGAGTTTGTATCGCGTCCTGTATTATGAGAAAAATACTTCGTGAAAAGCTTCTTCAGATGTTTTGTAAATAAAGACAAAATGCGTCATCACGTCAATCAAAGTGGTATCTAAGAGTCGAAGCTGTAAACAAAAACGTATGTTGTCTGACGTATCGTCTGGCGTCAAAGCGGACCGTACTTTGCTAAAGACATGTATTAGCAATTGATATCAATGGCTAATGGGTAAATAATAAGCAGTGTAGTAATTATGTAAACTTTGAAATTAGAGCTTCGAAAATGGTGTCATATGTGATCATCTTTTTTGTGTTTGACATATTTTTTTACAGAAGAGAAAAAAACAATATAAAGGACACGATTTAATGAGGTGAACCATTGTTAGTCTTAGAAATAAGAATTGAGTGTGTTATCATTGAATGATGTTTTATAATATGTAACATAATAGGAGAAACTTGTAATTCAATTCTCATCATATGATAAGAAATCAGTTTTGGAGCACCAGTTACAGTAAAACTATATGTAGGAATTTGTTCTAATATATTTTACTATTTGAGTTGGTATTCTTGAGAGTGACAGTTTACATGTATACATATATGATATAGTAGATATAGCAGTATATCTCAGTAATTGATAGGTATACAGACCGTGTAATCCTGCAATGTTTGACGTCTAATACGTAGACGACCACAGCATTCCTGTCTTGTTTGCAAGACTATTATTCGTCTGATGCTGTCCATTACTTATCCTGGCGCTATGTGCTTCGGTCAGTCTTTCTTATAAAAGAATGCATGTCCTTTCTCAATAACAAAACTCTGACATTTATCAATATGAAGTAATTTGCTATAGAAGTTGTTAAATCCAAGCGCGTCAGTCTACAGACAAAAGTGTTCACAATCGCAGCAAAAGTTCAAATTCTGTTCTATTTTTCTTGCAACAATATATTTTTTATCAAATGCTCTTCCACATAATTAGCAACCTTTTTACTATGAAATGTTCTTGCAAGCTGCCAACAGGGAAAGATTTGATTACCGTGTATGTCAAACACCAATGATAAGATGAGCCCAGCATAAATCTTTCAGTTATTGCAACTTTGTTTTTAACTTTTATCTACACTATTAAATTTTCCGTCTCTACCGAACATTAAGCAACTGAACTCACTGTAAGCTCACGATGAAAAGATAAACCAATTTCGCGTCTTAAGCAGATTTTTGGTCGCTTTCTTCCGTAAATGATGGGCCCAGCTTTATTTGTTATTTTTTTCTATGAAAGAGAGAATTAGTTTTTCCTTTATTTTATTGTTAGTAGATTTCTTCCTTTTAGATTACAATACAAGCAGTCAAGGCTTACATGATGGCTCCATAATTCGAAGCAAATGGTTTTTTCCGGTATCTGTTCTACTTGTACAAAGATAATGCATATATTGTCAAGTAACAATGAAATTACTTATCCAGACGTTTTGAGATATTGATCTTACAAACGAAAGTGTTTTGATTGACAATCTTGCACTTTTAAGAAGAGATAGACCCTTTAACTCTGACTAAATATTGATTTTGAAAAAAGTAACCTAATGGAAAACAAAATGAGAGGCAATTTTTTAAAGTGAAAAATGATCGGTACACATATATTAAGCAAGAAACAATCCACAAAAGAGCATATTTCAATGTTGCTAAATAATATTTGACACAGGGAGGAAGATATCAATATGACAAAACAGTAAATGGCAAGGTGATGTATTATGACAAAATAGATGGGCTGTCCTGTATTTGCATCATCTCGGAAATTATTGGCTCCATGAAGCATATTACGCAAAGTTTGATTATTCTTTTCTTGTGATAGAAATACAACGAATAATTAGAACTGTTCCTCTGGTAATATAAAGGAAGCCATCGGCTGGAGATGTAGTAATTGTCTAGTTTAGACTGACATTTGGATGCTAAAATAGCTAGTTTATCAGAATGATGAATAATGTCTTTGTATCTTCGAACACTAATCACACCATAACGGAACTCATTCACTTACGTTATCTAATACATTACGGTTTTGTTTTCAGACTTTAAATAGCTTTAAAAATTGAAAAAAAAATAAAGCAGACAATATTATACGACAGTTTAAAAAGACGTTACTTTAAATTCATCTGTCAGTATTCGGGCATAGTTCGAAGAGGAACAGATTAATCAAACGTGTTATAAAAGTAAATTTTACGGGTCTTTTAGCTCTTATATGCATGACACATTATGTACTGTTAAACGTATGTCATATTCATATTATTGGGTAGCATAGAACTACTAAATGCTCTTGCTTTCAATACTTAAACATCGCAAAAGTATGCAAGTCTAATTATTAATTTTTTTAAAAAAAAAAGATCTTTTTTGATTAATTTTTCGTAAAGAGTATAGTTAATTATCCACAGTCTGATTGATGGTATGGAATTGATTCCAATCCAGCATTTTCATGCAGAACCCATATCTTTCAAATGAATATTATTCATATGTCATTTTCACATTACATCCAAAGGGCTTTTACTGCAATGTACTGAAACTCTCAGAAAAATTCGGCTTAAAAGCAAACAAACATTTTACCAAGGTCATTGTCTGTGAAATCCTTTTTAAATAAGCTTTTGAAATCGCCAAAAACATACTAAAGTAAATTCAAATTCTGTTCTTTGTTTCTTGCAAAACTCTCTTTTCAGTTAATGCACTTACATATAATATGTCAATGTTTAGATATGAACCGTTGTGTGGTCACGTGATCTGTATTGAACGCAATGGAATAAACATTACTGCTAACAGGGTAATATTTAATAAACAGTCATTAATTTTTACCGTGTATACCAAACAGCAACGATAAGATGAATAAGTGGAAAGCATATTTCTATATATGTAACATATGTTGTTTACTGTTATCTGTAGGATGTCAATTACACTATCAGTTTCCCGTCTTTACCGAGTACCAAGCAACTGGAAAGGTCAATACAATCTCTCTGTAAGCTCATGATGAGCAGATAAAACCAATTACATGTATACGTCTTTAGCATATTGTTTGCCGCTTTCTTCCGTAAATGACGGGCCCCGCTTTACTTGCGATTCATTTTGTGAAAGATGGAATTTGCTATTTTCTTTTATTTCTCATAACATGTAATAGTTTTTCGTTCCTTTGAAATTGACATTTAAGCATACAAGACATACAGGTTGACTCCATGATTCGAAGCAAATTGTATTTCCAGTATCTATTTCAGTTCAAGATAATGCAATTGTTGTTAAAATGCAGTGAAATTACCTATCCAGACGTTTTGAATTATAGTTTTTCGTTGGTCGTAATTAACTGATGAGAGTCATGCACTTCTGAGGAGAGACCGACCCTTAAGCTCTGACTAAAATATCGTTTTTGATAATGGTAACATAACGGAAAACATGAACAGAGGTCAAAGTCTAAACTAACAAATAATCGGTTCACATATATTGAGAAAAAATAAACAACCTACAAACGAACTATATGCATATCTTGAAAAAGTATGGGTATTTACGAAAACAACAGAGCTCTATATAAGAATTTGAAGTTTGATTTTCCAATTCACTGAAACCCTTCTTATTTACGATCGATTACATCTATACACATCTAAAACAAATATGAATTTGAATTGTTATTCAAAAGATGATGCGGTGTTAATTTCTTGTCGTTTTGTTACTGTTCCAGTACATTCTTGAAATATATTTAAAGTGTAAAAACAAAACCGTAATGTATTAGATAACACAATAATAAAGAATAAGCTCTGTTACGGTTTGATTAGTGCTAGAACATACAAAGACATTATGAACGATTCTGATAAAATAGCTTTATTTAGCAACCAACGTCAGTCTAATCTAGGCAATTACTACATCTCCAGTCGAAGGCTTCCTTCATATTATCAAAGGAACAGCTCCAATTATTGGTTGTATTTCTATCACAAGAAAATCATAATCAAACTTTGCGTTACATGCTTTGCGGAGCCAATAATTTACGATACAGATACAGGACAACCATCCATTTTTACACAATACTCTTCCATGCCATATACTGATATCAGACTGATATCTTCCTGTCTATGTCGAATGTTATATATGTTATCTCCCTTGATTACTGCAAGTTGACAATACTAGGCTAAGCGCAGTATTTACTAAAACAGGAGTCCGTGATAAAACTGTGTAAATGATCCAGTCAACTATGAATTATTCTGCAATTGTTTGAAGTTGTCTTTACTGTTTCGTTTGTGATATTGGCTTATCGTATGCTACATTCAAACAGCATTTTGATCTGATATATCTTGCACTACATTCCCAAATCGCAACTTACAGTATTACAGTGAAACTGACCACGGTATTTTAGATGTAGTTTGCTAATATTGGCGTTTACGCTTACTTCCCTCAGTCTTAAAACAGTCTTTGGTTTTAAATGTTTGTGTATTTTAGTATTCGGGCATAAAACGCGGAGGAATAAATATAATTCAAAATTTTTATGAAAGTACTTAAATTCTTTTTTAATCGTTTATATTGTAAATGCATGGTACATTATGCTTTATTGGGGGCAAACTTATAAGCTAATGTCATATTCTTATAACTGCTAAGTTCCCTTGTCCTGAATTTTTAATCATTGAAAATAGTATGCAAGTTGTTTGTTTCTAATTTATCCATTTAAAGTGCCTTCCTTGAAATCATTTTTCATACTGAGTATAGTTGAAACATTCACATCTCATTTGCGAGTATACTCCCTGCGGAGTGATTCAATCACTGGAGATGATTATTGTCTTGCCGAACTGATTATGGTTAGTTAACAATTGGAAATAAAAGCCGTGTATGTATATATTTAAGTTGCTAATAATGGATTTCGGTATTTTGGAATCATTTAATATACATGTATTAAGGAAATATTTACATTTTTAAGAATTAAAAATGTATAAATAATTTATAAATATAAATAAGAATGTTTTGTGATTAAAATATTTAAATATTAAATGTGTTACTAAAATTGCTGAAACTTTTTATAAATTGGAATTATTACGTTCAGGTAGCAAACATTTTGTCACTTTAAAAACCACAAGAAAAATAAAATTACCACGAATCTACAACTTTTTCTATTCAATTAGTTTAATACCAAGCGAAAATCTCTCTGGACTGGATAATGCGTAAGTCGTGTTGTGATTAGGCTTCGTCACAAGAGTGGCCTCACCAATATAACGCTTTTACTCGCATTTTCTCAACAGTATTAGGTTCACTGTTGCTATTTCAGGTAATTTGTAAAATCGTATTCCGATGTCATTTGAAATATTTCGCCTTTTAGCACATACTGTGCATTTAAAATAGCGTATTGAAAGATATGATTACATAAAGTGCAGTTTCCAATATCAGAATATTAATATAGAGAATCTGAAAGAATTTCATCTGTTGCCGAAAGGCATAAGATATAGTAGACACATAGTCTATATAACTATTTCTAAAATCATTTACCTACGACACTGACATTAAGAAAAGTTGTTAATGTCATGTTTTAATAATACATTAAGAACAGAATACTTTAAAATAACTATATATTGTTACTTATCTTCTCCGCATTTGAATATAAATATTAGTGATAACCTAAAATAGGAGTAAAACATGAGTATTAGTGCCCTGATTAAACATATTTCCTTAATTTTAAACACTTATAAGACACAATTAATACTATGGCTACATGGGTGAAATTACACATTTTCAGAAATCATTCATATGGTGAATGCTTCATACAACGGTGTTGGTTACAAAATAGCAAAATGAATTATAACTGAAACTTATTGCACATAATCTTGCATTTAATTTTGCAGATTAAAAGTGCAGACAGACATGTCACAAAATTGACACAATGAGAAAGTTTTGATGATTATGAGAGCTTGGAGTGTGAGATGACCCAAACTTTGCAAAGTTAATGATTTGTGTTTCTTTTTTGTATTGGTATTTTGCAATAGGAGATTGTTTAACATATAGCTATGTTTTTTTAAATGCGCACCAATTCATACATGTATATATCAAGCTGTTTCATGTGATGCCCATTATTTGAACTGCATCTGTATTATTTTCTTGCAATTGTCGAGAACTTGACATTTTGTGTTTTGTATATATGATGACGTAACAATGTTTCTGGTGCATAAAGTACCATTTGTAGATGCGTAATTTTGTTATCTCACTTTTCTGAAAGTTTCATGATTAGAAAGGGAATAGTTTTGAGGCAATTCTGTAGATTGAGATTGCAAGTCGGAACTCAATATTGCCAAAATTGAAAATCCTTTCTTAGTCACTATTTTGGTTCATTATTCAGCAAATTATGACTGTACCTTATGTATATATTGATATCATTTACTCATAAAGAGTCTTAGTGTTTAATTATGTTGATTTATTGAGAGTTTTGTGAAACTGCATTCTAAGTGATGCTGGTCGGATTCTAAAAATAGACCAAATATAAGAATGCTTCAAAGCCATCATTTTGAGTCAGTCAGCATAATTTTAAGGCTACCATATTATTATATCTATTAAAACCTTTGTTTGTGAGGAATTTCACAACATGACATGCAGGATTTTGTCTGCAAACTAAGTTTCTCTTCCTTCTTTTCATTCTGCTAGGCTGTATCTTTATGTAACAGGTGCTTGGAAAATGAATATCAGCTAGTTTAATATGTTAACAAGAAGTTAGTGGCAAATGGTTGAAGAGCTAGGTTTTTGAATAGTAAGGCTTTGTTTTAAGTATACTTTTGTATTTTTTGAGACCTTTAACTTGTTGTAATTGGCAAAATCAGCTCTTAGAAGTGACCACTCATTTTGGTCAGCCATTTTGATTTTTCCCCATTTTTGGAGGGAGAGAAATAGCTGCTATTTTAATTGCTTTAAAAGAATTATCTGGTGGTTAAGACTTATGTGTTAGGGTGCATAATTTTATATAGATTACATTGAAATATTTTGTTTTTGATGACAATTTTTGGTTTTGTTGCTTTTGTTGGAAAATGTAATTTATGGGAGGAGTTAGAGTTTAAATGCCAATCATGTGAAAAATTAGATTGGTCTTTTAGCCAATCAGAAGACAGCATTTCTTCTCCTCTATATAAGGCCTGGATCCCTAGGCTTATGAGCTCTCTACTTTTGGACTTTTTGACATTTGGAACTAAATATCTGATAATTAGGTTAATATTTTAGAAATAATTTACTTAGATTGGATTTTTGATAATCATTTAAAGATTTGGTAATTATTTTTGACTACAATTTCTGAGATTACCACTATGAAAATGTGGATTTTTATTATGGCACTAATTCTCAACTTTCTGTTAAACATGGGAATTTTCCTTGGAATAATTTTAGCTTTGGTATTCTATGTTGTACTTGTATACTATCAACAACCTCAACAGGCATTTGCTGAACCCTGTTTAAGGCTGGTGTGCAGATACTGAACTTAACATTACTCTATTGAACCTGACATTACTTGAGCACACTGATTTGTTATCTTGGAACTTTTATACATGTATGTTGGACTTGTTGAGTAGAAAATAAACTCATGAAAACGATTGGTGTTTGTTTACTTCAGCTGAATACTTAATACAACAAAGGGAGACAACAACTTAAACTATCTACCTGGCAACATAGAACAATTTGAACAGTATGAAACATTTAATGCACTCGGCTCTTGAACCCCGAGTGTAAAAGACTTCTGACCGGTCTTGTAAATGGTCAGTGGTGTCGGTCATCCTGATTAATAAATTGAAAGCCCACGAACTAAGTCTATTTCGAGGATCATTTGAAACCGAGCTTGCCCCCGAAGGGCAGGTTTACCACACAATGTTAGGAATAAGACTTGTGTTATAAACGCATTTTCCGAATAAGAATATTTCTACACTTATTATTGGTGTTGATAATAGCCTTTAGTTAACAAATAATTTCAGTAAATGAACTGAAGAATTTGGGTCAAATCTAGATAACTGATGTGAAAACATATACAATTACAGAAAGTTAAACAATTGTAGACTTATTATCTTTGTTATGTTATCAATGATTTTACAAACGTACAGTATATATAGTTATAGTAACTTGATGCTAAAGATGCGGAGTTTTTCATGTCCTTTTCAGTGTCAGTCTCTAAAGTCAAAGTGATGGTAAATAAACCTACCACCGACGACGTAAGAGCTTTACTACTATATATTATGTTATAATATAATTATAATATAAGCGCAATATATCAATGTTTACTATACTTTGCCTAACATTCACAGTCGAATTCCAGAAACAGAGTTCAAAATACTGAATAAACGAAAAAGATAAGAACGTGTGCTTGAAGGAAGTGTACATACTTGAGACCTTTTACGAATATGCTATAGTCATTACGAATATCATTCCAATAGTACATCATTACTTAACGAGGACTTGGGTTATTACAACTTCAATGATGTTTTCCATATATCATTCGCACTGAAACATTGGCTGGCATTTCTACACACATTATAGGAAGGAAACATCAAATAAATTTATGGATAACTCGTTATATTTATAACTTGTTAGTCGTTTTGTTTTCAAAAGTAATGAAGGATATCAAGACATTTTAACTACAACATGATTACTTGCATTGGTAGTTATAGTACTTCCATCGATTTTAATTGTAGGACCTCTTCAGAGATTAAAATAAAAATAATCTGCCTGCTTACAGCAATTCTTAGTTCGATACATAAAATACAGTACATGTACCACATTATCGCTATCTAGATTCAATAATAATTGCTGAAAACATACAAGCTGTAATAACTGCATGCTGCATGTAGCAATGTAGCACCAGTTATCCAGTTCATCTGCCAGTTAATTCTTATTCTAGGAAGTCATGTTTGATTGTTTTTTTTTATAAAAAGGCATTATTCGTATCTATTTAGCACTTTATGTTCATTGAACACGTTGTTTATGTTTAGGGAAATATTCTGCTAGATGTAAGGAGTGCCTCTTTGAAATGAAAGGCATACAAGACTCATACATAAGTAAACATTTTCTTTCAGAAGACAGGAAGCTTCAGACACATCTATTGTGATTCCAATGAGCAGTTAAGTTGTCAGAGAAAGACATGATCTAATTACTAAACACATTTCTCACTATATGTCGAAGGGAATGTCTATCACCACTATAACAAATCATTGAAAAATAAATATTATGTACACAGTGATGGAAACTCTTGTCGTTCAAACATTATCTTTACAGTTACGACCTTCTTTTACTGTTTTGCACGACGAATATGCCCCCCATTAATGCTATCTCCAAGAGACGGAATGAGTGTCTCCCACAAATTTATCGTAGACAGAATGATTCTGTATGATAAACTGACATTTGCAGACCGATATTTGGCAAGACATTAAGAAAACGTTCCCAAACGAGCTGCTTAGAGTGTAAATAAATCAATATGTTCATTGTAAGAAACAGAGTTATGGAGCGTCCGAAAATGAAAAAGAGGGGTCTCAACTTGCTGTGTTTACAAATGGTATGTATTTCGGTAAATAGGAATTTGTTAATATGTATAAATTCGTATCTTAGCATATTCTATAAGCATTCAGTTTGGATGTATACAAAACATGAAAGCAAAAAATACCATGCTGTTTGTTTGATAAAGAAGACAAACCAAAATGCCTTCTATCTAAAACATTTAATGAGATATTCCCCGGATTGTAAGTCTCTGCTACAAAAACACTCCGCTTGACATGCAAGCTACTCGTCACACTTATTTGTTATTGTGATTTTTCTTTGACCCCACTGATCTTGACATGCTGTTATTGAAAGATAGATGGAATTTTCTTGTATTCTCGCTTTCGTATGAATAGCGTTCTTGGTAAAATGATACATACTTTAGTTGGATGACTGTATGAATTTGACTTTCATCTATTACTTTCTTACCACTAGAGTTATGGTCTATAGAAAATATTGTACTTCAATGATACAGATTTTAAAAATTGAAGTTATTCACAAGCAAAGTAGATGTTTCTACTATAGTCTTAAACTATTTTATAAATATCTGAACCTTGTCTGTCCTTCTATTTGATACTTTACAACGGCATATTTAAAACTGAGATACGCATTGGCAGTTATCAAATCTCACAGGTGAAGAAGTTTATTTCTGTTTTTATAAAGAAGAGATAATTAGGTAAGTATTGCTTCTCTATCTTTTATTACGTTTAGTAATGTTTACGACAATAATTACATTACTTATATAGGTGCAAATGCTGCACATCATGCGTCAGTCAATCAGTTGAAAACAATAAATTTTCTCAGGAGAGAGTTTATGAAAAAGCTACTAGCTTTCTATTCTATCCTGCATATACCAATGATATTATGGTCATAGTTTGTAAATGTTTTGAATTAATGAAATATTGTTCGAACAAATACATTTCTCAAGTATATGATATGTTACCTAAACTGTGTTATAAGGAGAAATGTGACGACACCAGCTAGCTACATGTTAGTGCTTATTTAGAGTGTATGTATGCGTTCATTCATCGCAACAGCTACATTTTTCTGATTGAATTATTTTCTGACCTGTTAAGTAAAATTAGCAATGATGTTTCACTAAAGTTCTTTACTGTAACACACATTTAATAAATAATTACTCTGCTGCAGTTCGAAAGAGATTTTATGACAAATGTGAAGACCAAATGGTCAATGGAATGATAAATTAAAAGGTATCGGAAGAATTAATAAACATGTGGATAGCACGGTATTCTTTACGTGTTAAACTTTCATCCATGTACCTTTTAGTAGATTGAGAACTATATATACTTTTAACATATTTCTAAATTCAATAACCATTCAAATTTCCTCAGGGACCATGACTCTGGAATGAAAACCATGCGATGACTCCACTAACAATCCTGGAGTACACGTGAAACAAAAGCTTTAGCAATAAATATATATCATACTCATATGAATGTCGATCGCTTTCACTTATGATAAATGTGTTTTTGTTTGAAGCGCATGTAGATATGAGGGCGATTCCATTCTTTTCGCTCAACGAAAATTTACCAAAGTAGTACTGCCAATCCGTTCATTCACAATTTTTCATCTCTAAACTTGCAGACAATTTTTATTGGAATAACATCTAAATCGAGTTTCAAAAGACTAATCAGTTTATTTACCTTTTTGCACAAGGAAGTTTATTTTTAATTCATTTTTATGAAATATAGTAAAAGCGTTTAATACGTGAGTAGCAAAATGACCAGTCTCCGCGCTATCAAGTTATATTAAAGTTTTGATTACCACTGTATTTACAGTACGAGTTATACCAGATATTATAATATTTCTTGGCAGTTTCGCCCATTCGTTATGTGAACGTTACGACACTATTCAGGTTATTAAAATTAATTGTTAATTTCTTTGATTAACTGTTAACGACCTGCATTGCGATTTGCAAAACTGATTCTTATTCTACATGCTTCTATGGAGTATACCGTGTACACTTGGTACTACATATACCGTCAATCTAATTTACTTTGAATTAAGAAAGACGTAGCTATGAAACCTAAGTCTTATAAGATCTACAATCAAATTTTGCGACTTCTGTAGAATTTAATAAAACTAAAAGCGTCTGGTAAATATAAGTAAAAGACCCGAAAATTGAATATGCCCATTAAACTGTACGGGAGCATGATGTTATCTTTTATGTTGTCTAGAGGCGTTATATAAATAGGTTTTGATGAGATTTGAATGGATGTGTTTTCCGACCAGTCAATTATAGCTACAATTTCATACTATTTTCTGTATGACGTTATCTTAGCACATCTATTTGTTTAAGACTTCTTTTTATTACATTTCTTACAAGATAACTCTTACTTTGAAGACTATCTAAATACAAAATCTATTGTCACGTGACTTGAGTTAAGTTTTACAAACAATAAATAGATCTATACTGAGACTACGCTTGCAAAACTATGTTTTTTAAAATTTGTTTCACCTGGCACTACAGATTCAGTCATAGGTACTTCTAATGTGATTTGAAACCATCTAAACTGACTTCTTAAAAAAAATGGACATCAGCTTAAAATAGTTGAACGAAAATGGCTTTTACACGAAGGAACAATTGACACTATTTCTATTTTGAACATCATTCGATTGAATTCGGTTTGTAGCATTGGAAGCTTATGTGGGTCCTGGCATATATAAACTATCTAAAACGCCTCAGTGTGTATTTAAAACGCATTTGACACATTTTGCCTTGTGAAGTCGTATTAGTTGTACAAATACCTAAATGTACAAATGTCCTTATTATTTGTTCTTCTTGTTAATTTGGAAAGAAATAAGTGTACGACATTATTTTACATTATTTATTAATTCAAAACAATTTGTGACCGCAAGTCTCAGTAATTCTAAAAAATAGGGCCACAAAGCATTCTGGCAGTAACTTGCAGCACTACATTTTTACCAGGCTTTATTCAAGTATCGAAAACTACAAATGTGTGTTATAGATTTGGCTCATCTAAGTTTTCATACATTATATGGGAAAACAGGAAAGCCGAACTTGGTTTTATTTTAAGTGTGATCACAAATGTTTTAGAAATGTTGATAGAGGGCCACATGGTAATTTATTTTGTCAACTTAAAAGTAAACATTTGTATTAAGTTCTATTGAAATAATCCACATGGCCTCGTTCGGACAATCGTACAAAAAGTTGTACTTGAGATTGCTATCCTTTCGTTCGATCTTTTGTTCTTTTTAGACACATAAGTCAAAGTATAGCCACAAAACCAATCAAAGTATTTTGAAGATGAATATGTAATAATTGGTTATACTTTAAAGTTTTAAAGCATTTTATGATAGCCCTCACATAAAAGCATGTGTATATCTTAATCCATCGTTCATTATTTAGTTATAATCAATTATATATATATACAAGTTTAAAAAGTTGTCGAAAATTTTATGCGTCAAAACTTTTACACATCAAATATGTCTTATTTGCATATTTCCTGCTCCAAATTCTGTTTTATACCTTTGCGCATTTGACTGAATGAACTCCGTTTGGCGCGAAAATTTGGAAAGTATAATTGATTATTTGTAAAAGGCAGTATCTCCGCTCGAATCACACACTAGAAAGACTGTAATGGCAGACTATTCCGGCGAAATTTATGTCGCTTAGTTATACGCTGATAATTACGCCATCAAATAGTAAAATCCAATATAACATTCATCAAAAGACTTGGGACTTATACATTTTGTATATATGGGGTGGGGTGTTTTTTTTAATTTTTAACGTAAAGATTATATATATTTGCCTATTTAAATGGGAATCAACTGCTGTGTCCAGACAGCAGCTTTACTTCAACTTACATTCTAACACTATTGAAAATTTCTCCTATATAGGCAAAGAAGGATTTGAGCATGATATACCTACAGAGTATATCACGCTAGGAGCCCCGAACTATTTTGACTGCTGAAATTCCCTCCCGCGTAATTTCCACAACACATCTACGAGTGTGCATGCGCTTATACGCTCGCATTGGTACTGTTGTAAATGAATTCACGTGATGTAAAACAAATCTTAGTCAAATTTCCTGAACTTTCGGTATAGCCAGCAATATTAGCAAGAACAAAACTAAGACGAATAGCGTTTTATTTGAGGAGTAAAAAAGAACAGCCAGACTTTCACGAACTACAGGGAGTACAAGGTTGCAACTTCACGTAAGCGCAGCAAATATATGTACCCCTTCGAACATTCTTTTGTTTAAATTAACGTGTTAGAATGGAAATAGATTTCATCTTTGAGTGATATACCGGTTTGTTTATCACTGTGTGTCGTTTAGATGCTTCATAATTAATCACTCAGGTCTACGGCCTTCGTGATTAGGTTACTACGCATCTACACTCCACACAGTGATATACTATTCAAAGATATTAGTTTAGTTTATTTTAATTTATCTTAGCTCGATCGTGAAGAAAGTTAGTAGCTTATCGGGTCACTCTCGAAAATCCTCTTTCTAGAAAAAACAGTACTGGTGTCATACGTGGAAGAACGGTCGTGATCACAGTGGGGTTCGAACCGGCAACGTCCAGGATGAGCGATATATATATAGAAGTTTCAAATAATCAAATTGACTAACATAAATGTTGCATAAAGACAGAGTTTGAAGAGCTTTACTGATCAGCGTTTGCAAGATTTATTTGAATGTGATCGAACTATATGAACTGCGTATGAATAAATACGGGTAGACTTTACTCATTTACTAGGCAGAATGCTGTGGGTTTGAGCAATCCAATACTAATCACCTTCCAAAACAGTATGAATGACACAAATTGAATTGTATGCCAGGTATTGCTATCTTAGCCACCTGGGTGACAAAAAACATTCACCCGCCTTCGGTGGGATGATCGGTATTCTTTTGTAGGAATATACTTATGACCACATAGAACTACGAACATAGTTAAGTGACAGAGAAAATTCGTTAATTGGTTTACTTAACCTTGTTATGTTTAGTACATTCATTTATTAACGTAAAAGTTAAGTCTTACTAAACTTTTCCAAAGAGCAACTTGAGGTACAGTAACTTACATCATCTTACAGTGCAAACTTTATGGCTGAATAATTCACTTGCGTGACTAGGAATAATTTAAAATAATTATCGTTTACAAAGTTCACTAACTGTCAACTATACTATGATTTACTATAAATGTAATTATCTGTCTATAGGGACTCAGAGGATGTACATCTAAAATAGTTGTTTATGGATATGTTTTTTAGTTTCTGGTTTAAACACCCATCCTTTGAATGTGCACACGTGTAAAAGCATAATGAAATATCAAACTTAACTTTTACTTTTTCTGACAATAGGGAATAACTCAACAACCGAATTGATAAATCTTTTACTGTGTTTCATTAGAAAAAAATAAATGCTGAACAAATGGTAGTCATTTATTCGTGTTAGTTTATCGTTAAATGAATGAGACATAAAGATTTAATGCAATGCGCATTTAACGGTTTGCTCTTTTGCCGTTCTCCCAATGACATATATCAGATAACTACTTCATATTTGAGAAACGTGATTAATGTTATTGACAAGCTGACTACGATAGAAGACTATAACCGCTAGGGTTGTTTCTACTGGTTATTACTTCATTTCCAAGACTGTAGCAAATATAAGAACAACTTCGCCATCGAGAAACCGTCCAGAGTACAATACTTTTCTGTCAATTGTAACACTCAAGTCCATCAGGTATAAAAAATACTCAGTATATCAAACACAAATAAGATTATTTGGTTAATACGTTACAATTGCTTAAGTAACTTGTAAAAGAAACCAAGTTCTGTGTGTAATTTGCATTATTTCCATTAGATTGCCAAAAAAGTTTTCGGTTTGAAAGTGTAAATTTCTGTAGATTTTGATTTTGTTTTGTGTTGCATTAGGCCATTAGAAAATCATCTTTGTTCCATGCAATCACAATTATATCTTTTTCGTGTTTAATTTTTTAGATTACTCTTTTTATATTTCTTATTTTTTTCAGCTGTAAGAATCATTTTATAGATTGTTCTTTCAATATTAACACCGTACCTTGACAAAATAGTTTGTCGGCAATGTAAACTCATTCTTTAAAACGCCGTATAGTTGACCACACATCTTTAATAAATATAGAGTTTATATTTGAGTTTAAACATAAAAGGAGATTAAGATATTAAAATTCTAATTTCATACGCATCTTGTCAGCTTTAAGTGGAATTGTAATGTAGTTTCAAAAGATGCTGTCAGCATATTTATAATGGGATTTAGTCAGGATCTTATCCTGTAACACATTCCCGTTGTTAACTAGTTATTGATAAGGTGAAAATGTCTATCATGATTATTTCATATCACTGAAAAATACATGTTGTGAACAAAATAATGGTTTCCATTCAGTTATTGAAGCACTATATTTACTGTAACGAGCAATAGTTACTGGTTTGCACGTGAAATGTGCCACATCAATGTTATCATCGGACGACAAGATTTAATGTCTCCAGCAAAGACATTGTTTACAGAGTGATTCAATATGAGTATTAAGCATTTTGAGACTTTAAAAACGCAACCTTGATTAGACGTGAAATTTGTCGTGATTTCAGTGTTATATGAGAAATTCAAGAACATCATTCCTTTGTTTATTCAACAAGGTTAATACAAAATTCAAGCATACATTTGTTTCTAAACGTCATCAATTATGCCCATGATGAGTCAAATCAAAGCTGAGTTTTTAAAGTTGTTAAGAATACGTTATTGTTTGCTCATCCCTTTCTACGAAAATATAATTGAAGGCTCAACATATTTGTTAATGTATAGATTAAGTTTGAAGTAATGGATTTGAAGGACTCTTAAAGTATTTCTGCATTAAAGTTTACAGCCGACAAATATGCCTTGACCAATTAGTGATATCATTTAGCTTAATGATTTTTCAATTAAAGGAGGGGAGGGGAAAATTATGGTTTTAAAATTGATTTTAGACATAGTTGTTTGTGCACAGTATAAAAATAAAACTTTAAATAGTACCGGTGATACCTTTTGAATACGAGGGTAATTCATTAAGTTTGAGACCTGCGTTACAAAACCAGACTTCATTATAAAGCTGATTTAAGATGCTTTACTTAACTCAATACTTGAATATATCCCCCCTTAACAGAAGTGTACTTTTACATGTGAGAAATACAATGGCTTTGTTGTACAGCTGTAATGTGTACTGTTAATAAAGAAGACATACTAAAATTTAGTTTCGCCCATTATTCGATTGCAAACACAATTTAATAAAAGTAAAAGCGTCAGATCGATGGTAATGGAAAGTTTCGAGAATCCGATTTGCTCATAAAACTGAACAAAAAAACAAAAATAATATCAAACAGGGAATGCCACGTACCAAAAACGCAGCCTCCCCAAAACGAGCCCCACAGCACCCAGAAGTGAACACCACCAAGTTTCGTATTTATCTAGTTCTAGATATCGTTAAGCTGCAGCTAGGTAGACTCTAGGGATTAGGTTAAGAAAGCTAACATTTCGAACCGTTTCATCTGAACACAACATGAAAACGCAATATATTTTCTCTCGTATAAGGACTTAAATCTGGTAGTTTTAGAGTAATGAAAATTAATTCTTTTTAATGTTTTGATTGCCCAATTACAAGCGTCGCTTTGGACTCGTATTTAACGCTCTTCAAAAAACAATAAATTTGAATTGACGAAAGTGAGTACGAATACGTCAAACAAAAAAGTAAATACTTTTGACCCTACATTTTAAACAAATTCTACAAAACACTTTCTTAACTCAGTTTGTTGTCTTAACAAACATGGATAAATACATGTATATTGACAGTTGTTTGAGGAATTGAAGTAATCTGTATATCATATGCCTTGTTTTAGGTAGAAATTCACAGCGATGCGGATTGAACACACTGATGCAATACCAAACGCTTCAAATATTTTCAAAATGAAATTAAAACATTGTCATGTGACTAGAACAAGTAATACAGACAATAAACAGATATATACACTGTATCATTTTACTCCAGGAAGACCCAGAAAAAACAAAAAGCAAGTGACTGTACTAATAGTTAGCACCTCAGCAGGATTCAAAATGCCCCTATATACTTCACGGTTTATTATCTTCCCACATCAGTTTGGGTCAAGCTATCCGATACAGGGCATAATTACATTATAACCTTTATTCTATGAATCACAAGAAAGTATAAGTGAAGTTAAAACAAGTATATTTCATTAGAATGCAAGCTTTTTTTCCTTTAATTTAATGATTACGAAGTTATACAAGAAATGAAGGCAAACATGCAAAAATTAATTTGTACTTAAATGCAAGCAATTGTTGTCTTAGCCACATGGATGCAAACAACGACAAATGTATATACACCCGCCTTCGGTATTATATTGTAGAAATATACTTATGACCACATAGAAAAACTAACGTTACGTCACGCCAATCTTGTATTTTACGTCAACGTTTCTCATGTTTTTCCTACATCAAAAAAGTTTCAGTGGCACGAAAAGTAAGAACGTGACCCCACTTTTTGAAATTGATTAAGTTTCCTTAGCGCTTTTAAATTGTCTTTCTCTCGGGCCATTGTGCCGCCCCTACAGGATTCGTTCCGCGATTTTTCATATCTTTGGCAAACACTATTAGATATTTTTATTTTTTCAGATGGATAAATGATTCGACAATGCTTTTATGAAAGTTAGAATGTTTCATTATCTACATAGATAGAGATATATATAAATATAAATAACACGAAAATTGACGAAAATACACCTCCCCGCTAGGTGGCGCTTTTAACTCAGTTTCCATGGAACTATAACTTCACCGTATTTTTTTTTTTTACAAAAGTCAATTAGTCACGGGATTGTCATGCAAAATATCTTAAATCTGCGTTGTCTTTTTAAAAAAAGACCCGATTTCTGGTGGAAACCCGCGAGCTACCTTAAGTGGCAAAGTAAATGTTTAAACATTGTTCTTTAACTGGTTTACTTAACCTTGTTATGTTTAGTATATTCATTTATTCGTTATTTAACGTAAAAGTGTGACTAGGAAGAAATAAATATGATTATTGCTTACAAACGTTAACAAAGGTCACTAAACTGTCAGTTTGCTATACTATGATTTACTATGTATGTTATAAGACTTAATCTGCAAGGACACAGCGGGTGTAAAGCTAAAATAGTAATTCATGAATCATTATGTACTTTCGTTTCTTGTGGAAGCAAATATCCCTCAAAACGTGTGCATACGTGTAAAAGTAGAATGCAATATATATAAAATCTTTTACTCTTTCTGACAATGAGAAATAAAAAAAGGCAAAATGGTTTCATGATATGGCATTCATATACCCCTGACGATATTTAAAAGCTAAACTTGATAACAAGTTGTGTTAGAAGGAAACTTAACTTACGTTAGTCAATTCCTAATAGAACAGTTTTAGAATATAGTTAAGGCAGTATTGAGACAATAGGAAATTACTCAACAACCGGTTTGATAAATATCGTACCATTTGTTCCATTAGAGAGAAAAAAATGCTGAACAAGTGCTAGTCATTTATTTGTTTTAGATTATCGTTAAAGGAATAAGACATAAAGTTTGCATGCAATGCGCATTAACGGTTTGCTCTTTTGTTGTTCTCCCAATTACATAATATCAGCCCACTACTTCAAATTTGAGAAACGTGATGCATGTTATTGACAGTTTGACATGAAAGAAATAACCGCTAGAGTTGTTTCTTCTGGTTTCTACTGGTTATTACCTCGTTTCCAAGGCTGTAGCCAATAGAAATACCACTTCGCTGTCAAGAAACTCTTTCTAAATACAATACTTTTCTATCAGGTACAAATGATACTTAGTATATTAAACACATATAAGATAACTTGGTTAATACGTTACAATTGCTTTTGTAACGTGTAAAAGAAACCAAGTTCGGTGTGTAATTTGCAATATTTCCATTGGATTTCCAAATAAGATTTCGGTTTGAAAGTGTGTAATGTTTTTTGTCGATTTTAAGTAATTTTTGTTGCATTAGGCCATTAGAAAATCATCTTTGATCCAGATGTTCCTGTTAAAATGTTTTAGATGACTCTTTTTATATTTTATTTTCTTTTTTCAGCTGTAAGGATCATTATACGGATTGTTCTATCCTATCTAGTTTGTCAAGAATGTCAATTATTGTGAAACATTACAATGCTCCGGTGTCGGGCTTAATCCTTAAAACACCGTATGGTTTACCACTCATCTATGATGAATATATAAACAAACATTTGGTTAAACAATGCATTGTCGGGAGCATACACCGTGTGCTACGTGTATGGTTGGTACGGTACTTTTGCACGTGTTTTTAGTGTGGTACATGTGTTGAGCAAGCCATTCGAGGGTATATCGTCAAGCCGTCTAGTTATCAAATTTGGAAAATATAACTTGTTATATAATCGAATGTTACTTTCCTTGACATTTACATTGGTTGAGATCATGCAGTCATTTTCATACAAATTTGTTTTGCTTTTTCAGATCATCACATTGTCGCTAATGCCGGAAGCACCGGAAGTGCCAAAAGTGAAAAATACTACTGACTCTTCAATACGAAGTGTTTAAATTGTATATCTTGCTACCGCATTCTTTGCTTTACACCAGTATTATATGCGTTTCTTTTATCAGATTTTACATACATGTATTGTTTATCAGCACAATTGTATCAGACCTTCATTACGGTGATATTTTCGATTTAGATTTTGAGAAAGAACAAAAACATTCAGTATCCACATAGAACATGAATTAAGTAATATATTTGGATTTTTGGTCACAAAATTAGATTACTTCACATCAGGTAGGTGATCGAAGCAACCGCTGATCTAGAGCCATGGATCTTCCTACCTCCTCCTCCCAGGTCAGAGTAGGATTGAGTAGCCTGCTTGTAGCACACCTGACTGGCACGTTTCTAACTAATTTCTAATCCAGTCTTGCCGAAATGAACAAACACTGTCGAAATAATTCAGTTCCGTTAATGAATAAAAAGACTGAAAGTGCTGGCTCGATTTTTTTAACAACTACATGTGTAAATATCAGGACAACCCTTGCATGAGTAAAGTTATAAACTGGAGACACAACTGTCCACAAATTTTGACCTTTAAACATTTGTTTGAACTTTACTTTTGAGATAGGGACCAATATGCTTACATTATGTCATTTAATGATTATGTTCAACTGTCCTTTGAAGTATTAAGCTGTGAATCGTAACTGAAAAATGGATTTTGACAAAACTGAACTGAAATGTCATGGTTTGAACAACTTTTAATGTCATTCAAAAGTTATGGGATATGCCCATAAGGTTGATTGTAGTGTGCCAATTAATTCGGATTTAACGTCGCACTCAACAGCTAAGGTCATATTGCAACTTCCGGCTTTCGTGGAGGAGGAAGACCCCCGGTGCCAGTTCCCTGCATCAGAATTCGGGGATTATTTAGAAATTCCGAGGGTTATACTCTTTATTGTCAAAAAATAAAAGGCATGACTATATGTTAAAGAACTTTTATTCAGTTTACTTCTGTAAAACTGCATGTGAGACATCACAAAATGGTGGGCAATCAAAATGTTGGCAAGAAAACAGGTGTTTCTCTTTGGATGCTTTCCATTCTGTCACTGCTTCTCAAGTCAAATTTGTCCACAAAGAGAATTTTTCATAAGTGCTTTCAACCATAGACATTAAACTTTGATATTATTTTGCACACTGAAACCCCTTTCAGTGTGACAGTCAGATCGAAATTACTACAAAATGATCATTAAAATCACCCAGGAAGACGTTTTTGTTTCCCCTGTTAAGGTTAGTCGAGCATCTCTTGTTGTGCGTCTACAATACCGTCAACATGGTATCGTAGACACAAAAACGCAATGGTACAAAATGCGGGTCGATCCGAAATCAGACGACAACGACGACGGAACAGGGTCAAAATTCGACATATCCCATACCGGAAGCGTATTTTGTAAACAATTTATATTGCATTTCGAAGCGTTTTGAGAGGTTTTTAAATGTTATTTTTGTATTAATTTGATCATATACATTTTAATTACGTCATAGAAGACGCTCTTTGCTATTTCTCTTGCGTCATTGACAAAATGAGTGCGTCAAAACCGCAGAAAACGCGCTCTCGCGGAAACACTGAATTTAGTGTATCCGGTGTAGCGATACGTATTTCACGGGTCTTACATTTCTCATGTCACACCGGTCTGATTGGAAAACTGTTGTGATCAAAACCGTGTAGGAAAATAGTTCTATACAGAACAGATACCTCGTTGATTTGAGTTACAAATTATAAGAAAAACAACAATATAATATTATGCTATTCTGAAATGTTTTGATATTATTTAGATATGTTACTATATAATTTTTAAAACAGAAAACAGTATAATTTGTAACAACTGAATATGGAACTACTTGTTTGTATGTAAAGCGTTCGGTCGTAAGGAAGCTAAATACTCTGTTAACATTGGATAGATTGAAATCAATCGATCCAAAAAGGAGTTCTTTGTTACTTAGATGGAATTGTATTAAGGTTTAGTTATACAAAAACGGTTTACTGGGACGGCTCAAATACGATACCTCTGGCCTAAGGGTACTCTGTGTTGTGTTTTTATTGTTGAAGGTGTATAATGACAGATAGTAAATGATGTATGCTCATTTAAGAGAATCGAATTAGAGCATATAATTACTGAAAGTTATACATAACAAAGAAGAAAGGATATTAACATTCTTATTTCAGACGCATCTCTATGGTTTTTACTGGAATAATTATTGTAATGTAGGTTACAAAAGATGCTGTCAGCATATTTATAGTGATATTAACTCATGATCTTAATCTGAAACACATTCCGTTGTTTACGAGTTTATTGATAAGTGGAAAATGTCTATCATGATTATTTCATATCACTGAAAGATAAATATTGTGAACAAAATAATGGTTTCCATTCAGTTATTCAAGCACTATCTTTACTGTTACGACCAATAGTTACTGGCTTGCACGGGAAATGTGCCACATTAATGTTATCATCGGAAGACAAGATAAGTGTATCCTACAAAGTGATTCAGTATGATTATTTAACTTTATAATATACGAATTATTAAAAAGGCTGCGTTTTAAAATTGTTAAGTATACATGATTTATTGATTTATCCCATTATATATTTTTTGAAACTTGATCAACTACTGATCTTATTCAGCATACGTATCTTTAAATTAAAGGGAGAGTTATTATTGTTATAAAATTGATTTTAGACATAGTTGTGTGTGCACAGTATAAAAATTAAAATCTTAATAGTACTGATGAAACCAGTTAAAAATGAGGGTCATTCATTCAAGTTTGAGGCCTGCTTTACAAAATAAGACTACATTGTAAAGCTGAATTATGACACATTACTTAACTTAACACTTAAATATATTTTCCCTTAACAGAAGTGCACTTTTACATCCGAGATATCCAATATCTGTGCTTTGCTGAACAGTTATTATGTTCACTGAAACTAGTGTGATCATCATTAAAGTTAAGTTCGCCCATTATTAGATTGCAAACACAACTTAATAAAAGTAAAAGCGTCAGATCGATGGTAATGTAAAGTTTTGAGAATCGGATTTGCTCATAAAATTGAACAAAGTTACGTATTTATCTAGTTCTTTGATATTGTAAAACTGCAGCTAGGTAGGCTCTAGGGAAAAGGTTAGGAAATCTAACATTTCCAACCGTTTCAACTGCACACAACATGAAAACGCAATATATTTTCTCCCGTATACGGAATTTAATCTAGTAGTTTTAGAGTAATGAAATATATTTTTTTAATGTTTCGATTGCCCAATTATTAGCGTCGCTATGGAGACGTTAACGCTCTTCAAATAACAATAAAATAGAGTTGAAGAAAGTGAGTACAAAGCTTCTCTATCAACGAATACACCAAACAATAAAATTAATACTGTTGACCCTACATTTAAAACAAATTCTACAAAACTCTTTCCAAACTCAGTTTGTTGTCTTTACATACAGAGTTATATGCAAGTATATTGACAATTGAAAAACCTTGATTGACGAACTGAAGTACATGTTATCTGTATTCTATATACCTTGTTGTAGGTAGAAATTCACAGCGACGCGGGTTGAACGTAGTGATGCAATGATGAAAAATTTCTGATTTCATTATAACGGCAACTCCTTTTTTTCTTCATGGTAGTAACACATTTAGATTAAAGCTGCTTACTCTCAGATTTTTTTTGAAGAAATAAAGTGCTTCTGTATGTAAACTGTTCTGTAAACTGTATGAAAATGCATATTTCAGAACATTATTTAAAAAAATATATTCCAGTAAGAATTCTTGTAAAGAATATCTGTATTTTTTAGATTATACGCTACCAAATTATACATTATATAATGAAATTCAAATATAAAACATATAGTGTCGTGGTGCAGTAAAACAAAGCTCACCAACATTCAAAACAGATTTTCTCAAATTCCTACCTAGATTTTAAGTTGTGTTGTTTATTCTAGCAATTACTTATACATTTTATATTTCAGTATACCATTTTGGAGATATCAAATTCTTTTCACAGGAACGAGCGTCTTTAACTGACCAATTTGTCGATGTTGTTTTACTCGACTATCTGCAGATCAATGATACTTTATGACGTTTATATATCTTAGCCTAGGCCATTTACATGAAAAAAAAAGATTGTAAAGTTTCTAGACTGGCGCCGATTTATAAGACTGTTATCAGTTACCTTGTAAATGCTTGTTTTGATGGAAATCTGACTTACAAAAAACACTTCAAAGATGTAAACCATGTCATTTCAACAGCAGGCAATTACTTAACGACCATGATAATGGCTCTTTCAGAAATGTTTTTTTCCATGTTTTCCATGTCTCATTAGAACAGAATGAAATTGCTGCGTAAATGCAGACATTTACGCTTTCCAATTTATCACTAAATGTTTAAAGAATTCTGAAATATGGTAGAATGTTATAAGTGTTAACTGTATATTTTTATCGTTCACTAAATGACACAAATTAACCCAATATATCATTCTTCAGAAATATAAAAGTAACTAATAATCTTAAATTTAGACTTCTTGCTCGAGTGATAAAGATGTCTTGATAATCAAGCAAAGGCGCTTCAGACACAACATCTGCATACAAGAATTAAAGGGCCGTATTGAAATCATATAAGCGATGTCCAACCTAAAGCTAAAAGACATGCCAAATGAAAAAGAAAACCCACGACAAGCAACTACAATGATCAGATATATTTCAGATTTAATGGCCTCTCCAGAAGGCAAATAACAGTAATATATCTTTCAAGTTATATCACGATACGAGTTATGTACATGTAAAAGATTGTTTCTAATAGCTTGCTTAAGTGTCTTCCTTATCAGAAAAACAAATGTTAACACTTCCTAACGACTGATTTGAATATCATTGACCTTTGTTAATAAAGTTCTCTGAATAAAATGGTCTTCCATTTGTGGAAGATAAAAATTAAGTTGATCTAGGTGTTTTATACTGTTGATCTTAAGATATGCTATCTATATGAAAACAGTTAGATTAAAAGTATTTACATCGTATATGCAAAACATTTTTAGTAAAAGAATTACATTGTACCTAGAAATATAATATATAAAAATAGTTAAACGAGAATGACAGAAATTGAGTTAAGTGTTAATAAACATTTCTCTTATTTTCATTTCTTTTGGAATGCAATCATTTAAGGGGGGTGGGGGTCACTGGTGAGGGTTTGGAGTTTTGCACTTCCGGAAATTTACATTTGTTATATTTAAAAAATGATGAGTTAACTGGAAAAAACAATTATGTAGTAGTAAACTTAGGCACAATAGGAATATTTCTGTGTAAAAAAATCGAAATGTTTGAGAAAAAATATTTTGACCTCACATCTTGTGACTAAATTGACAAATTTTGTTATATGCCAAAATGTGGGTAGTGGTACAAAAATAGTCATTTCTCAAAAACCATTTGAGATGTTTACTTAATTCAAACTGTATTACAAGAGGAATTGTTAGGATATCAAAATGCATAATTAACTAGTTCCTTTTACAGTTCTTTGTTACAGACCTATGCCGTCATATCCCAAAGCTCGTCGAAATCTAAAAAAATACAACACATTTTTGTCAGTTTTTATTGAATTTCTTTCTTATATGCACATTGACCCCCCAATTTTTATTTTTGCATTCTATAATAAAGGTTTTAATCAAACTGTAAGCAAAATATCTAAAAAACCTTGTTATTCCTTTATCATGAAATATTCTTTTATCAAAATTTGAAAAAAATGAATTTTAGTAAAGTGGGTGGGGTAATAATAAGGAGCGTAATATTTATTCAGATGATGATAGAAATACCACTATCTCTAATTTTTCATACTAAAGTATGACAGACTACATTAGAAGAGATTAAAAATTGATACCCATTCTGAAATAAACACCACATACATAATCGTTTACAATACGAAAATTCTAGCTAATTCTGTATTAAGCACCTTTTCTGATAGTGCATCATTAAAGATGAATATTACGAAAAAGTTGAGTCATTGACCTATCATTATTTTTCCAGAAATTCACTAGCAATATGTTAGTCTCCGTAAAAAACAGGGTCAATAAAATGTCTTGTTATTTTGAATTTCAGCAGTGACCCCCCCCCCCCCCTTAAGTGGTATACATGTACCCTTCAAAGTGATCATCGTAAGTTCAAGAAAGACATTTTTGCACTTTTTGTCCTTTAAGAACATCGCTGCTGTAGAGGACATGGTAGCAGTTGAAGACTCGCGCTATACATGTTATCAGATAGCTGCATCAGTGTTTCATTAGGAAGTGTTCATGAAATTTTGACAAAACACTTATAATTATCAAAGGTGTGTTCACGGTGGGTTCACCAAAGACCCAACGTGTGAAATGTTGCAAAATCGTTTGAAAGTGTACAAAATGTTTTTAATAGAAAGCTAAATGAGCTTCTCACAGATGACGAAACGCGAATCTATTATTTCGAAACCCAAAGATGTGTAAATAATAAACAGGAAAGTTCAAAACGCGTTACACAATTCAAAATATTCTGTTGTGAAAATGCCATTCGAACCTGACACGAAGTCGAAGCTCTAAACGGGTTCTATTCACAATTTTCGTCAAATCAAAAGGTTTTGTTGTACAAATACCCAGTGGACCTAGCTTGTTTGTTACTGAAAAGTTTGAGAGAGATAGGATTTTGAAATCAATGAGAAAACATTTCGTTTAACTTCGCCCACGAACTGGTTTGGAGGGAAATTGTCGCATGCATAACAATTATTTCGCATACAAGAGTAATATTGTGTAGTATTTATGCGGGACGAACAAGTCGTAGAATTGAAGCATCCTTCGTACACGCCAGACCCGAGTCCCTGCGACGTCTTTCTCTTTCCTGTACTAAAAATATGCTTGCTAGGCATAGAAACACTCAAGTATAGCATGCGGCGTTTAAGTCATGGATATCTCGGATGGAAAATTGCAAGGAAGTGTTTAGGGAGAATATTTTAAAGGATTTATGTTAGAAATATTTGCTGTTATTAGATTAAGTCTTAATTTATAAGGTCAGTCTCAAAACTTATTGTAGTATAATATTAATTAAACCTTTTTTGACCATACCATTTTTTGATAACCCACATATTTTTAAGGTTTATTTTCATTTCTATTACCTTACTGGATAAATAACGCCTAAAAAGTTACTTTCATGTTTTCAAGCATTAATCGCATATCAAGCAGCTTATAATTACTTGACCATGATAATACTATTTTCAAAACGAAGAGCAATATAACTTTAAAGTAAAAAAGTGATAAAACACGCCAACATTTTAATAACGCAATGATTTTAAAGTAATTAAATTTAAAAAAGTAATGCGATAAAATGATCACACTTTGACATGAACGGCATCTTAAGTTAAAGTATACATTATAAATACCGCACGGTAATGTAACTCTATACTGTAATATCAGGTAAAACAGGTATGTTTATCAGTACTATTTAATGTTAATGAGAGCTAAATGTGACATTATCAGTAGTAAAAGAGCAATAGCTCAGTGGTTTGGGGCTTGGCGTTGGAAGACTTGCATTTTATAGTCACCAAAGGGGGTATGAGTTCGAGTCTTTCCTGAACCTTCAATATTTTTTCTTTTTAAACTAAGTACATCTGATAGATCTAAATTTATCATATTTTTACGCCGTCTTTTTTTTTGCTGTTGTATTTCGTTTTTATTTTATATATAGCATTTTATTGAATGAAACTAATAATTATGAATATTCAAAAGCGCTGTCTGTGTCAGAATAGTTTCTACAGCTGCTGGCAGTGTCTGTTGCTTCTTCGTCGCTAACATCGACAATAAAAGATTTTTACGATGTTTTCATAAAAGAAAAAAAAGAACTTAGACTGAGATTCGAACTCGACACCCACCGATCTTGACTTCAACTTTCATACCACTACGCCAGTGATCCTTTCTGCTGGGTTCGTTAAAACTTTAATTATAAAGACCGTCGTGTGGCTTATATTAACATACCATGGTTTTATATCGATTCCCCCATATTCAATAATGTTATGGTCACGACAAGGTCCAAAATAGCGAATTCTAGTTATACTTTGAACGCTATACAGATATTACAAACAAATAAAATCTGTACTGCTTATAATAACCATGAACGTAACTAAAAGGTCAATGCTAAGGTATTGTTGCATGCATGCGATTTCGTTTCAATACTTGTTTTTTTTAATGATATCCAGTCTAAAGGAGATAACTTTTCATTTATTGAATAATTTGTTGTTCATACTCACGAAGAATATTGGTTTTAAACTTGTATTCATTTTGTTTCTCACACTTAGTCTAAATGTTATAGTTCTTGCTAAATGCAAATGAGATTTCAACTATGCCAGTATGCTGCCTTACGAGTTCTAGAATGTATTCAGTAGAACAGGTAATGTGTTAGATAGTTACTTTGCATTTACTACATTGAATCGTCAAGTACGACTTCGGCAACCGTCTATATTTTGGGTGTTGTCAGTATGTGGTTTGTTTTTCTTTTTCTTTTGTCGTTTGCCAGATATCTCGGTTCGGCTGTTCTTTACATGAAATGCACTGAGTAGTCTTATACATTGTACTTTCATTATCAAAATGCAAATGTTGTTTTCACTGTTTCCTTTAAATATCATTTTTATCTCATACCTGCTCAATCCTGTACTATAAACTTTTCAAAAGTATATTTAAACAAAATGCAGAAATACTCTTCGCCTGTGCAAGATTAAAGGCTTTTGTTTTATTAAGCACAAAAACACTGTTTTTGTTAAAACCCGGAAACAAATAAAAGTCAAAGGGGGACAAAGTAAGGGCTATAGGGAGGATGCAATTACAATTGCCATCTTAAAGATTAAAAAGAATTGATAACGGGAGGGGATTAGTTTTTTTCGGTCATCCTGCATTATGTTAACCTGAACACTTACATCCAATGATGGAATCACTGCCTCAGCGGGCCTCCAAGACGTAGACGTTACAAAACGCTGTTTCTATCGCTGCGAAACTTAGCAAACTAGTCGTAAAATGTAGAACGTAATATCCAGACATCGCAAATTATTCTTTTTTGCAGTTTTTGAAAAATATGGCTAGGCTTTTGCCAGCAGGAATTTTATATCAGAACGCTGTTCTTTTAACTCGGAGTTCATGTTAGTCGAAACTCTCTTATAAATAGCAAATTAAATGTTCACAGAAACTTATCATTGAAACTCGTCCAACTGAATTATTTACGAGGGATTTTCTTAGTTCATGTATAGAATTGCTATGTAAAGAAAGGTTCTAGAAACATCCTAATATTTTCCGACAGGCACTTGTAAAGGTTGTTAACAAAATTATGGAACTTACAGTTGTCCAGACATCATCTCTTTTGATACGATATTTATTCTCGTTTGTGAGTCAAAAATGCCATCCGAAGACGGTATGTCTCATACAATTTCATCGTAGACTGAAGATTCATGATAATCACATACGTACGAGACCTAAATTTGACATGGCAATGTAAATGGGGTTTAAAATATTGAGGTTTGTAAATATATCGCTTTGTTTGTTGAATATGATCCTCTTTCGTAACCAAGTTAGCGCCTAGACAGTGTCAATGCTGATTTTGTTATTTGGTAAGAAAACTAGTATTTGGGTATGAGTGTTTTGATTGTGTGTTTTAGGGGTGTTTGCATAGAAAAGCCAAACAAATAATTTTGCTACCTGATCGTTTTGTTCACTGATTGTTTCTATAACATTGGTATCTGCTATGATGTTAAAACGTATCAATAACAGATAATTTGACAAATACCCGTTGAATAAGGATCTCCTGTCGTGTTGGGCCGCATTTCTGAAGTGAATAAATTTCTAGGACTATAGTATTATTTGTGCAATATTAAATGAAGTTATAGCGGCTGTATTGAAGGAAAAAGAGACCTTTGAAGCTTCCTGTTCCATTATATAGGGAAAACAAAATGAATAAGTCAAACAGCTCTGACACCGCTCCCCCATCCCACTTGCGGGGGGCTTATTTTAGTGGGTATGAATTTCCTGCTTAAAGTTGAATTTATTTTAAGATTTGTTTGGTTAAAGGTAATGAGACTATCAATTTGACCAGATCACTATTTTTTAAGTTTCTTTGAAGTTTATATAAGGAAATAGGAAACAGACCAATACTTCTAGTGTTTTGGGCAATCCTACTGAAACTTGACGGACCGGAAAACTCTATAGTAGTCAACACTTCAACCATGTTTTATCAAAATAATCTCAACCATGTCTTAGATATGGTTCAAGACCGACGAATGGATAGACGGATGGACAGCGGCAAAGTGATATCCCTCCGCCAATAAGTAAATGTATTTGGTGTATAGCGCAGTTCACAATATAGTTAGACCAATAAACAATACTTCCAAGAATACAGGATTTGAAATCGACCTCACATCCAAATGTTTTTATGCCATTATGCCATTGCGTTATTACATCTAGTCGTTCAGTCACGTCTTTCGTTGTTTTCTTTTCAAAATCGCACCAGCTAGCTAATTATCCAACGGCATCGCTTTAAAGCACCATTGCATCTTCTTTGCTTGCGTAGCAAAGTATCATAGAAAGATAGTAGTGTGTCATCCTCTAAAGTAATGCTACTTCTCTTCTTGCTGTCCATGAGCAAATAATAACAAATGTTCTTGGCATAATATTCAAACCATGGCTCTGTTGTTTTAAAATATTTATTGTTAATATCATATAAATACATCAGTAATTGTTAACAAATAATCACTAAAACATTTCTCACATAAAGTCTTATATCGTAAATATTTTATTACTAATGTTTTAATTTCAGCGAAATACAAGTCTGGTGTTTTCATTGCTGTTATTATATAGGTGATGTGCAGCTATACATCTTAAGCTGTTACATTTGATTTTCCCTAAACGTTCGCCGAAATAAAAACACAGACAAATTGTAAATAACTCGTGCGTAGAGTTAATGACAGAGATACGATCATTAAAAGTCTTCACATCTCTTTGATTATACATTATAAATACTATTTTTGCGAAACAGCAACGTTATGCCCTTGACATATAATCCAGAAAGCAAGCTGCAGTAATCCAGAAACCCGACGACTGGATAGCCAGGATTTTCATGACACTTTTACTTTCAACCCACCAGATTTTGACTAAATTTACATTTTTGTTATGGAAATATCAAGTAGAGTATTTTTAAAATCGGCGTATGAGTCCAAGTTAATTCAACAAACAGAGGACTTGTCAGTAAAGGTAGTTACATCATCTTAATCTACGCTTCGATATTATATAAACAATAGCAGGTTGCCAGCGATTCACACCGTCAATATCTCCCTAATCACGATATACTACAAACATTTTTCGAATGAATAATACTACTATATAAAGAGTCAAGTACTTAAAATAAATCCGACGAAAAGAGCAACACATGCAGGCACTTTGAGAATGTAGCAACAGAATTCGTTTAATGTTTTGTTATTACAAGTGAACAGTAGAAGGGTATCAATAAAGTTTCTGCATTATAAGTAACATTTGAAATTATCTTCCTGTGAGAGGTAAACTGAAAAGTAAGAACAATGTAATAAAAAGTGTTATGTGTCATGCCATACTGTACAATACTTAACATGAGACATGTACTTATAAATGTAAGGTTAACACATACAACAACCTATTGTTATAAAAAAAGACGTATGGAAACAGCAACTAACATTTTACAATCAAGCCATAATGATTTGTGTATAACATGTCCCTTTATGCCTTCAATTAGTTTGCAAGCACAAAGCAAACATTAAATTAACACGAACTCTTTGTTTATTACCACTTAAGATGTTCTGTACAAACTATTATTCGTCATATACGTCCATACATGTTGTTCATTTTAGCATAACATTAAACGCTTAAAGTGTTTGTAAATATGATTAACTCAAAAGGCAAAATCAAACTGAAAATAAGCTATTACGTTTAATTCAAGCACACTTACAGATTTGACAGCTGAGTTTCGTTTTAAAAGGTGGAAGTTTGAACTAATTCAACTGAATCCATATCAGAGTTACGCGATCTATCTTAAACGATACAAATGCCTGAAATTATGAAGTATCAGTATAATTCGGTTTGCGATACAAATTCAAACATATTAAAACGTTTTGTACACGTGTACTCCAAGTACTTGTGTTAAACTTGATTTACTCCGAGCTAGTTCAACCGAGTTTATCGAATCTGTTGCTGATCTGGCATAGGCTACCCACTGAGCTGAGAACTGCTTATGTCTTCACAGAAACGGACAGGGATTTCAAATCAATAAAAACACAGCGAGGGGCGGTTTGATTGGTTTGATATATCAGCATTCTTCACACTTGAGTAATATGATATGAATCAGATTTGGTTAGGTTACTGTGGTGTGAATTCGAAATATGCATGCTGATGATTCTAACGTGCTGCGAATAAAATTCTGCCTAGATAATACGTTTTTTTTTTCATTTTTGGGGCCCCTATAGGGTAACCCCATTTATTTTTCCCGTCGTTTTTTATTATTTAGGCGTGGTAAGGGTCAGGGAGTATCCCCTATCAGCCTATATAATAAGCTTAAAGCAGAAAAGAAGCTGTCGCAAAACAATGTTGATGTCGATTCTTCAAGCAGCTGTAAAAGTGATTACTTCCATAAGGTGACTTTATTTCCATGTGACCACTGAACACTCATGTCATTCCAGAAACTCAGTAGGTCTAGTAGATCTTTGAGCATTTACTTGCTTATCTATATGAAATGTGTAGGAAGTTTTGTCGAAATCTTAAGTTATTCAAACGCTCTTTTCAAATAAATATTCAACATTCTGTTTGAATATTTCAGAGCTGTTAACGTTTTTAAATCGTGGCAAAGCAACCAGATTGTAGTTGTAAAAGCTGTAAAATGTTGAAGTCATATCGTTGCTGCATATCAATTAAAGTCACTGCTAAGATGGCCTATTAATTATTAAATAAAGTCACTGCTAAATGGCCACTGATAAGAAAATTAAATATGAACAACGTCAAGATATGATATTATTTCTAACGTTTTATTGCCGAACGTTATCAAACAACAAAATAAACGCCTGCGCTTAAAGTCGGCCTCTATCAGGTAGAATAGAACACAAACACATAATGATAGTTATTATATAAAAGTGATGGATTCTATCCCGCAAAGCATTTCTGTGCTTTGATTCAAATATCCAGGAAGCCACTTCGACAAGGCAGTAGATTAAGTAAATATAT